>CM033642.1:147554371-148191525 GCA_019512145.1 Engystomops pustulosus
TAGAGCCAGATGGCCCTGCAAAAAATATCGTTTCCCGCTTTAGGTACAAAGAGGAGGAGAAGGAAGATAATTAGGAGGAGGAGTGCATAATATTCAGGTTGAGCTGCTGGTTACCGGTGGAAAATGGAAATCCGGAAATCCATGCTTTATTCATCTTGAAAGCATCAGCCTACAGTCGATAGGCGTGTACGCTTATCGGTGATGATGCCACCAGCTGCACTGAAACCCTCTCTGACACCATGCTAGCGGCGGGCAGCAAGAACTTCCAAGGCGTACAGCACCAGATCGGCCAGATGTCCTGCTTTGAAACCCAGTAGTGTGAGGAGCTGTGTGATCATTTGGGACGATGGTATCTTCACTACGAATTCCTCACACATCTTTCTGTAAAGATCAAGCCCTACTCTGCCGAGACTGGGGACAGTTGACAGTGTCTTGCTGGGTGCATAAAACTGGAAAAGGCTTGTAAAGCGTACCCCTGCCAGTGCTGTACAAGCTGCCTGTGCTCTATTCTTCCCCGCTCACTTGTCCCGCAGAAGTACGCCCTCTGCTGCTAGCGCTGGCAGAAGGGAAATATGTTTTCAGCTTGTGCACCAGGGCTGCTGGTATTCATGCATTTCACACTCCTTTCCTCTCCAGGGATGAGAGTGGAAGATTTTGCTTGTACCGTGGGTCCAGGAGAGTATACCCAGTAATCGGTGCTGGAATAAATTCTTTGATTTGAACGAGGGTACGTGGAAAGGCAGCCTAGAATGAAATCTGCCATATGCGCCCAGAGTCCCAACTCGCAAGAATCATCCCCTCACTGGCCTGACTCTCATTTCCTCCTCCTCAACTCCTCTTCTTCTGCCTACACGCGAACAGTGAAGGATTGAGTACATCACTTCCTCCTCTGTCCTCGCCAACATTTCTCCTCATCCTTCCTCCACCTCCTCCGATACGCGCTGAGAAACAGACCTGAGGGTTGGCTTGGCATCAACAAAGGAATTTCTTCCCCCGTCTCTTGTGACGAGCGTAAAGCTTCCGACTGCATGCTGACCAGAGAGTTTTTTCAAACAGGCCAAGCAGCGGGATGTGAGGAATGATTGGCGTCATCGTCACTGACCATCTGTGTTGACTCCTCACAGCACCTGAAGATATTAGACATCCACGTCCACTCCTATTGTACTTGAGTAAGGTGACTGGACCTGACTACCAGTTCTGGTGGAGTTGACACTTGCAGTCTACAATCTCTCTTGCGTCGCCGGTAAACTCTGATAACATGGTCATGTTGAATTCCACCTCGTGGGTACGTCGCAAACAGTCGGTTCGAGCGGCGCTGCGCTGCCCTGAGAGTGGGCAGCATCTGTGGGCTTCCTGAATGCACATAGATGCGGCGCACCCTTGTGAGCAATCATGTCTTGAGGACCCGCTAAACTATGAGATTTAACACATGAGACCAGGCATGGCACATGTGTCAGTATGCCGAGTTGCAGAGCCGCACCATGTTACGCGTGTTCACACCACAACCATGGCCGGGCTTTCAGGTTCAGCGGTGCAACCACAGATCGTTTGCCCTGAAATAGCTCTTGGGCGGTGTGCCTTTTATGCCTAGGCGCTCAGCAGCTGAGCACCACCTGCTGTCGCTTAGCGACGGCACTGCTGCTGTGGGCCTAGAGCTACCGACTGAAGGCCCAGTGCCCACGGATGGTAATTCAGAGGAGGAGGTGGAGGAGGGTGGGAGGAGTCGTAGGCCTGAGAGACCTGGCCGAGGTAGCCCCCAATCCTCGCGTCGGCAGTATATGAGCGCCCAGGGTGACTAGGTCCCAGCCTCACCAAGTTAACCCAATGTGCTGCCAGCGATACATAGTGGCCCTGCCCGGCAGCCACTCGTCCACGTGTCGTGGTCAGGTGGACCTTCTCATGACAACAGCTTTGGTCAGGGCCAGTGGATGTTGTCTACAACGTGCTGTGCAGGGCTGGGACGGCACATCGGGAAAAGTAGTGGCAGTGGGGACCGAATACCGAGGAGCGCCCGCCGCCATCATGAGGTTGCGAAAGGCCTCGGTCTCTACCAGCCTATAGGACAGCATCTCTAGGCTGACAATTTGGAGATGTGAACGTTGCGGGTTGCCACTGTATTTCCTCTTGGCTCCAGCGTCTGGGTATAGAGAGCTGGACGCTGCGCATGGAGACAATTGGTGGACGCTGGTGGAGGAGAGTGGAGGTGAAGGAGTGGTGTTGCTCCGGAGGAGGTGTTTTGTTGCCGGGTCCTGGGCAGTCGGGCTGACTAGCAGAGGCAGCAAATGACACAGGGGAAGGAGCGTTGGTGGACCCAGCCAGAGGTGAAAGGCCTTGTTCGATTGAATTGGGTGTTAGCATTCATATGCCTGCGCATACTGGTGGTGTGTAAGCTAGTAGTACAGGTTGAACACCACAGTCCGTAGGTCATCCGCTGTTTATTCTACATGAACCTCCAGACTTATAAAATCTAGCACTTGCCATGGGAGCTTCACTGCGTGAAACATTTGGCGCTGAGCTCCAGCTTGGCCCTGCCTCTCCATTTGGCCACACTGCCCTCTTCAACCTGTTCTTATATAGGACTTGTCTCTGTATCGCAGCACGGTGTTCAACCGGTCTATACCCAGCTTGGATCTGTCACCCTCATCATCCTCCGTCTGCTCCCCCTCGGACTTCTGCCCTGACACACAACCTTCACCACTGTCTGACAACCGTGTCTCCTCATCGTCCGCCACCTCTTTACAACATCTCCCGCCAGGAAGGTCATCATGACCCACAGACTGCGACCAGTGGAAACCTGGGCATCGGAAAGAGCTCAGCAGCAACCGGACACGTGGTTTGTGACTGTGGGAGGGTCAGAAAACAGTTCCTCAGAGTATCCCGGTTCAAATGCCAAATTTTCTGGGAGGGGGCAGACTGGGGGGAGGAGGCTGAGGTGGAGGAGCTGAGGAGTGATGCTGTTTTCGGTGACATGGGTGGATGCTGTGGAAGACTGACTGTGGACAATGGCTAGAAGCATTGTCCGCAATCCACGACATCACCTGTTCGCCACTGTTCTGGTCTCAACAGTGCTCTACATGAGTCCAGTAATTTGAAACATGACGCTAGGGAGTGTAGCTCTGCGGCATTCCCCTGCTCCCTCATCAGCGGTGTGTCTCACCCCGCCCAGGACCACGGCCTCTGACCCCTGCAGTTGTTTACACCCACGCTCTGTCCTCAACCCCTAGCCCCCGGGTTCACATTTTCAAAATTAAGTCTTTATATAGACAAACAGAAATATAAACTGTAAAAAAAATTAGAAACAAAACGTTGCAGAAGAAATCACACTGCAACCACAGAAGTTGTGGATTGCTATGGCTGGTTTCTAACCTACATGACAGCACACAACAGGATTTTGTGCTGTGCCTTGTGTGACTTGTCAAGTTTAAAAAAAAAAAAAAAAAAATCGTCAGACTGTGCCTAATTCAATCAAACCCCTAATAAATTGTCCCAACTAGGTTGTTTGAGATGGATGTGTGTGTCAATAAGAACTAAATAGAACGTCGGGAAGATACCCTGCAATTCGCGCAATATGGTACTGAGTGCACTACTAGTGCCAGTCAAGCCCAGCCCAAGCAAATAAAAAAAATAAAAGTATACACGACTATTTGTAGCCCTAAAAGGGCTGGTTGGTTTCTTGTGATCACTCCTGCCTAACACTATTATATAAAAACACTCCTACGCTTTCCCTGAGCAGCAGCAGTCTTCTCCCAGCGACATCCAACAGAGAATATCCGAGAGCGCGGGGCAGGGCACCTGATCAGGTCCAGCCAACATACTGCTATGACATGTAAGTGTACCACACGTGATGCTGGTTGTTAGTGCAAGAGTACTCCTGCCAGTTGATTGGCTGTTATGGCGCCAAAAATTAACGCTTCAAGTGACTTTTATCGAGCGGGGCGAAAATCGTCAGAGCACCGAAGGCAGTTGCGAGTATGCTAATGCCGAACAGCAGCAAGCTCGGACGAGTATCGTTCGCTCATCATCTAGTCATCACACAATTCTTCTGGACCATGTGTCATTTGAACTTTCTGGAAGAAATCCATTATTCTCTCGGATGGTAGGTATTCCTCCGTGTGTTTTTTATGTACACGATCGGTTTTAAGTCTTTTACTTTCAATATACAACACACTGGGGTCCCAAAGTATTTATATGTATTAGGACTGAACTTCTTCACCTTGTGGGTTTTCCCTACAATGAAGTTGACGTAAACTCGCCGTCTTGGTGTGGATCTTGGATGAACTACTCTTTTCTAAGTGTTCCTTTCAAGAATCAATATAAAAGACTTTAGGAACAGAACCATATTTTAAGAAGCAGAATCCATTCTTACAATTTACATTTGTCACTGTGGGGGAATAACTATCACCATACAAGATACGCACGGCCACATTTGAGACCTACCTTTTTCCTAACAACACTGAATTTTCCAAATATTTGAGGACTGACTAACAAATACGCAACTTAAACATAATTTTTCTGTTGATAATCTACTACTTAACGAGAAAGAAACACAGTTTAAAAACAGTAAAAATTAATCTCCAGCAAAAACAATTGGACATACATTGATGAGTCATTATTTTGAATCCTGCTTAGTAGACACAGATACTGTTCCAAAGTAAAAATGCCAAAAAAAATCTGGACTGTCAAAGGTAATACAAAGCTTTGTAAATTTATTATGAACCTATGCAAAATAAAGGCAAAATATTATAATGGAATAGGTTCCTATTCTTGAAACACCAGCCAAAAATTTGACGTAGCTTTGGCAATTCTATTAAGTGGTTCTCATACTTTCCAAAAGATAAAGAATTTTAGATTGGTTAATATCTCTGAAAATTGATTATTACCGTTATCAATCACATTCCTTCTTCCCTGCATGAGATTTGGCCTGGAAAAAGAACAGACGAATATTTCTGAAAACTCAGCGAAAAAAAATAAAAAACCTGTGCATTTCAGGAGTGGGAGTGTGTAGTCCTGGTCACAGTGCCAGTAGTAATGTGTAATAACTAATACTTACAACACAATAATGAGGACACAATGAATTTAAAAATAATTTAAGAGAAGGGTCATCACAAGTCCAAAAGTCAGAACTATACAGGCACAGATTAGATATCGGATTACGAAAGTATTAACAAGCACGGAAAGTGGGGAAGGTCAATCCACATTCACAAAGGTGTGTGCTCAAACTTGTCATGCATAACCAGAATAAGTCAACTAAGAAGAGGAAAACAAGTGGCACTAAACCCAATCCACAGTGAAACAAACTTCTTTATATTCTATACTCTGTACACAGGGAAGGCACACGAGGCCCCATAGCGACGGCTTCTCGACGAGCGCGTCTATGCGGCTCTGTGTGCCTGCTCCTGTGTACAGATTATATGAAAAAGAAGTTGTTTCAGTAGATTGGTGATGCCATTTATAGGAGAAGTCAGTGAAGATTTTTGCAAATAAACAGAAACAAGAAGGAATGAAACGTTCACAAGTGTCATTGTGATTTATCAGGATAATAAAATTGGGGAAAATCTACAATTGCAACTAAGGCACAAAAAGAGATTAGACCTCAAAGACAGAGACTTAAGGAAAGGGATCACAGACAAAACCACAGCACAGAAGTCCGTCTAACACCACTCAGAATTCTTTTTTAGAGGTTGGCGTGCTCAACCCAATCATCAAAGAGCGTGCAAAAGGTTTCCTAGAAACAGACCTCACGTGTATAGAGAAGCGTCCAAAACACTAGCACAGTCAATAGGGAAAATGGAACCTTGCACAGCAGAATACTACTGCACCAAGAGAGGTAATAGTCGACACCTCAAAACGACAAATCAAGAATCAGAGAAAAAAGTAGGTGTGTCACTGACATGGTTTGATTCAAAACACATACAATTTTATTAAATTCAACATGAACAAACATGCCATTAAATCAATTAAAAACTGTACCAAAGTACATTGGGCTACCATGTTATGCACTATGGTCGGTGCAAAAACAAGACACCCTGAATGGGTGGTATCCACCCAAACCACCCTAAAAATGAAAAGACACATCATAAAGTGCAAGTGCAATCTGTCAAGCTGCCATGGGGAAGTAAATAGGGTTAAGTCATATTACTGCTACCATGTAAACATGGTAAAAAGTCGTAAAGGTTTAATGGGAGGCCAACCCTGTAACATATAAACAAGTGACCGGTAAACAACCAGAGAAATAGCAGAATGCGGCGTGGTGGTGGAATGATTCAGGAGGTGGGAGGTCCCCCACACGTTTACTCTCTCACAATGGAGACTTCTAAGGGGTAAAGAATGCCCCCTGTGTTGCTAGGGCTTTTCCCTATATACCCAGCCCCAGTATTGGCACTCACCCCTAGCGTAGGCAACCAGAGTTTGAATCAGGCCAGCCATTGTCATCAGAGACCGGAAGTCTCCGGTAGTCCCATGGCTGCCGTCACTGAAAACCGGAAGTGACGGTGTACACAGATCACAAGTGAGTATGAAAACCGGAAGTGACGGGTGTCACATGATCACTGAAGTGAGTATGCAAACCGTGGAAGTGACGGTGGTGTCACATGAATCGAAGTGAGTATGGAAAACACGAAGATGGGAAGGTGCTCACTATCACAAGTGATATTGTTGCTAGGGTACCAAGAGCTACTGCTAGCGCTTGGTTAGTCCCCATAGAAAAAATTCGACACTACCAAAGATGTCTTACTGTTCTGTCGTCAGTTAGCATTTAAACATTGTACCCACCAACCATCGCTCATGGACGAGAGGTTCCCAGAATCTGAATACGACAGGCCTTCCGTGATCTTCTGGACTTACTTGCGTGAAAATATGAATACATCTGAAAATTCAGAGGAAAACCCTGTCCATTAACGATAAACCGCACTCCCAATGACCCTCTCTCGACTTTACCTAGCTTTACAATTTTTTATAACATGTGGCTCGGGAGGACATTACGGACATACAGACAATCGCCACAGTGGGAAACCCTACTAACGGGGAAAGAACGGCTTGCCTATAAAAACACTTAAAACCAACCCAAACTTCCTTATCAGAGGAAGCGATAAGGGGGGGGAATCATTTGTTTTATGGCCCGTGGATCTCTATCTTGACGGGCAAGCCAAACGTCCCACTGCAATAGATCATATTGAACACACCATTACCCTCTGATCCTACCTCCATTTCCAAGATAAGTTTGAAGGCCTATTAGACTCTGCGCTAAAATTGGGATTACTCTCAAAAAAGAAGACATGATTGCATCACAGTTCGCACCCCAAATCGCCCACATTCTATATATCGTCCCCGAGGTCACAATTCCCTGACATGCACACCTGGACGACCCATTGTTCAGGGGGATTGGGGGCACTTTGTGAGAAGGCCTGCAGTTATGTGGATTATTCTACAACACTATGTTTGGTGTCTTTTTTGCCATCCTAATATTAGGTTATTCAACCGGATCTCATACAGAAGATCCAACCAAATCCGCCCTAAGAGAATACATGGTAGTGACTCTTAGACGTTAGAGTCCCTTTATACCAATATCGCACATGCATGATGGAATCGCCGCTGTGATCCTACTTTCTTGGATAAAAAGTCGACAGAGACGGAGACATGATCCTTCCTTTGGCACCTACTTGGGTATGTGTGAAGCAATAATTACTTTATTTTGACCTTGTTTTTATAAAAATTCTAAATTTCTGGGACGGCGATGGGGTTCACGTTGTAGCCCCTCCTATGCCACACCTCTTTTTGGGCGGTGGTGGGAGGGCAACACGTGTACAAGCCTTGCTTTAAACCGAGCATGTAAGAAGTTGGCACCGATTCATATACGGACATTCTTCTGTACTGTGGGATGACCTCTGAATTTCGTGCAAAGAATTTATATGAAGCTGCTAAACAACAAGCCCGGAATTTGACTCAACTTCCAACCACTTTTCACAGGTGCCGTTGAACTTCTGGATCTCAAACTATGAAAAGAGATGGTCATTTGCACTGATCCTTCTCTTTTCGCAAAAGCACCGCGACCAATAGTTTACTCATCATTTAACAGCTTCCCCCCAGAACATTTTGAGAACTGGCAATTTCGGTGGCCCAATTATCCGGTTAAAACGAATGCACACAAGAGGAAGATTTTCGCAGAATGCATTGGGATTGAACGACAGATTCCTCAACAGAGGTTACCCTAAAAGAGTGAGCTCTAAAGCTCATCCATAGCCCGGGAATTCTCGTAGACGGAGTCTACTAACACCAAAGGTACAACAAACGGAATTCAAATTGGGCATTGTAAAACTACTTTTTAACAACCGTGGTATGACATCGGGAAATCCTGTCAGAGAATGGAACATCCTAAGGGGTGAACCCACGATTTGAAGTTTTATTTCGGACAAACCCCCTTAATAGCAAAAACGTGCCAGGAACCCTTAAGGACTAATCATCTATAGCCACTTTCCAGCCCCCCGTCCAACTCACGGACCACCGGTATAGAGGCAGAGAAACTGAGGGCTCATAGCTGGGAAACTGTTTCGATTTGTTCCCTGATGACCCGCTACTTCCTGTACAACCGATCTCTCTCAGAGCTTCACTCGAAACGCATTACCCGTGACTGTGCACCAGTGAATGTAATATTGCCCTGATTTGCCCCTGCCAGAAAACCTATGTTGGGTCCGTACCACCAGGAGCTGTCGGAAAGGCGAATTCAGTCAACATCTGCGACTATTACGAAAGCTGGTTCACATTTTATTCAGGTAAGACTCCTCGAGCGCATACGCTCAAGCAAAAGCAGACCAGTGGCCTTTTCGTATTTTCCACGCTAGTAGACCAGGGGGATAAGGTAGTGGTGTGGACACGGTACACACCACTGAGGGCGGAATGAACTTTGACTTCTGAGGTCGGTAGGCCCGTTGGATATACCAATTGGCACTCGAGCACCTGAGGGTATCAATGAGTGATCTGTTGTTACAGGCTACTGACAAACGTTGAATTAGGATATCTGTGATACTTTCTCTCTTGATGAAGGACATCTAGAAGTTATATGATCGACATGGCATCGTCTGGAAGTTAAATACAGTTTATTTTATTCCACAACTTGTTTCCTTTTTTCCTCCCCTTTCCCCGTCCCCCCTTCTTTTCGTTCTCTTCCCTTCCTTTACCCCTTTTTTCCCCCCTTTCCTTTTCTTCTCTCACTTTTGCCACACATGGTAGTACCCTTAATATAATTTTTTATATTCTCACAACATTTCCTTTGGGTATTACACCCCCTGTAGTATGGGACTCTTATAGCCCCCTTATAACTCACACAGTCACTTCCCCTTCTTTCACATCCACCCCATTTATTCGTTGTACACTTAAACATCATTGTCCCACGTTTTTTTGACATCGTAATATCATCATCATGACTAACCTTCTCGATGTACCTGTAGTTTAAGACAAAGCTCTCTAAAACCTCCCTCCGTTCTAATAATAAAAAGAAGGATCCACCATTTGGAGCTGTCACTCAGATTCAACCTGGCTCATCCTCCATATGAAGAGAATGAGCTATGAGGATTTCGATGTTCCACTCCAAGTTGATTCCAAGGAGGGGATAAAGAGGTCCCTGACCATATGGACTCCTGTTATCTTTACACACCCTTCTTGAATATGGTACGTAATTCGTATACCCCAGGACTTTTTACTTTACTTCTTTTCAATCTAGTAAATTGTTTTTACAAAATTGATGTTCACACCCACTGGGACCACAGGATGTTCATTTGTCTGACAATATACTGTAACGTTGCTGTGGCCCCCTGTATGGCCCCTATCACATATCCGCGGCATTTTATTCCTTAGTGGATTTAATTACTCTTTAAAACTACTCGCGGTGTTGGCATTATATTTTGACAGGCGCAATAATATTAATAATATACTGTCTTATTAGTAGGTTAGGAATAATGTGCTACTACCTAATTCCTATGTTCGGAAGGTTCAGGATTACACAGGATGAAAGACTATACCTATATGTGACTACTTACCTTTTACTTCTTCTAATATATTGTCATTCTGTGACTTCGCCGTCTCTGAACTTCCTTATATGTATTTCCTAGGAACTTATTATTTTTCAAAAAGGCAGTCTTTAATTACCGTCCTTTTGATAAATACCTTGCTTAGTCTGAGTAAATAATCTTTTCATGACCAATGATTTTATTTGAGCACTTGAATCACTCATTTATGTGTTGCACGTATAATCTTGCCATCGAATAAATGGATAATATATATTATTTTCATTTTAGTACTTTATTGATTGGATGGATTTATTTGTATCCATACCATTGATCTTATATACCTTGTTCATTTCTTTTATATATATCCATATTCCCAGTGTGGGGATGTTATCGACGACTACACATCACGTTTTGTTTGATGTTTCACCATTTCGTCTTAATGTGAATAACCTGGCGCCACATAGTAAGCGTCTTTTATTCCCTTAACTGCTTTTTAATGTCCAATCTTTCAGTATCACGCTTGGTGTTTTCATTTTTGGGTGTGTTACCCCCCTTTGTTGTATTCCCTAGAACATAACTAATATCTTTAAGGCCAATTGTTGTCCATTATATAACATACTTTTGGAGTATAAAATCCTTCTTATTGACTATACCTTACTTAAACACTCATATAATCACCTATTTATTTGCTGTTATAAAAAAAAAAAAAAATCACCTTTTTGTTCACAACAAATTAATTATATAATTATCTCATTCTTATAAAATGTACTATACTGTAGATGAGTTTTATTTAAATATGAATTCATGTAATAAGCGTCTTCTTCTATGTTGCGCCACTTTCTTTTCCTATGTGACTAACCAAGCTCTGATAGCTCTTGGTTACCTAGCAAACCATACTCAATGGACTGTGCCAACGTCAATGATCTGCAATTACTCGGTGACACACGTCACTTCCGGTTTATATCACTTGCATCATGCACCGTCGTCGTTACTTAACTCCTTGATGCTACCCGTCACTTACGGTTTCAGTGACGCGAAGCCATGTGACTTACTCGGAGGACTTCCGGTCTCTGAGCTGATGGGCGCCTGATGCCAAACATCTGGTTCCTACAGCTGAGGGTTGAGTGCCATATGGGGGGTATAAGGACGGGGAGGCCTAGTACCAAGGGGCATCTTTACCCCTGAGGAAGTCTCCAGTGAGACTTAACGCGTGGGGAGCCCTCCACTCCTGATCATCCCACCCACGATCCTGCATGCTGCTATTTTTCTCTGTTTGTTTGCCAGGTCACATTGTTATGATGACAGGGTTTGCCTCCATTACCTTTATCGACTTTTTAAAATGTTTTACATTGTAGGCATTATTGACTAACCCTTACTCCATGTCAGCTTGACAGATGAACTTTGCACTTTATATGTGTCTTTTCATTGTTTTAAGGGTGGGTTTTGGGTGGATCCACCACTTCAGGAGGTGTTCTTGTTTTTTTGCACCGACCATAGTGCCATAACATTAGACAATTGTATGTACTTTGTTACGTTTAATTGATTTTATATGCATGTTTGTGTCATGGTTGATATTAATAAAATTTTTGTTATGTTTTTGAATCAAACCAGTGTCATGACACACTACTGTTTTCCTCTGTTCTTGATTCACTTTGTAATTACAGCTCAGCAGACCCCCACAGGGACCAAACCTAGCAACACCCAGAAAACACCTATTTCAGGTGCGACAGGATCACTGGACCCAGTGCCATCTATTGGCTTACGGCTAGGATAGAGACGATCATTGCCTATAGCTCCAGTTGTTAGCATACAAACACACACAAGCTAAGAAGTGTAATTCACCTCTTCCGGTAATTATGGGACGTATAGAGACCAAGGAAACGTATTAAATGACTATTTTATATCAAAATAGGCACAATGCTTAATAGTCAAAAAGGGTGAAATAAACACATTACATTCAATGATGGCATATGTTATACATTTAACTACGCCACCTCATCCTCCCCCCTTGTCATTGAGAGGGGCGTGGTATTACACCGAATCAAGTGGAAGTTAGGACATTCCAAAAATGTAATATCTTCTCACACGGGTCTCCTGAGAAGAAGATATACCCCACCACATTCCCACATGTAATTAACAAATATAACAATATAACACCATTATGAAAGTTGGCCCAATCGTCCTAAACATCATTGGTGCTCGACACCCCAGGATTAGTAGAGGATGCGATGGGCCAGAAATTGAAATATTGCTTTATGACCATGTTTGTTTTGAGATATTAATGTTTGTCGTGTTCTGTAAGTAGCCATTTTAAGGACATACGAGCAAACTCGTGGACCTGGGATTCATGATGTCTGGTTCAATTAATAACTCTATGAAGGGAGGGAGTATACCAATTACCTATTTCTACTTGATTAGGCCACCAAAACTCACAAAGGGGTGTGGGGGTAGGTTTAGTCTTACAGACAGGTGCTAATTACGTTATCTGTATAGTGGTGGTAAAGGTAACTTCCACTTAGCATTGAACATAAGAAGCACTTTCATAACCCATGATTTATGTACCATATAGACCAAAGGAGTGGGTGTCCAGAGGAGCCTCTTAATCGTGTGAATTTTAGGTTTTCAGTTCAGTCTGATGCCCAAAGTTGTTAACACTTGTCATGTTGGTCTACCTGTACAAACAGTTAATAAAAAGAATGGTTGTATCAAAATCAAGTATATAAACCAATAAACAATATTCATAGATCCAGGCACGCCTGTGGTACATCTGTGTCAAGGTCTTCTCAGTCATTTGTACTCATCAAGACTGAGAAGACAATTTTCAGGATAGGGGTGAGGCTACTCACTCCACGTAAACCACCGCGAGCAATGACAAACCTACATATGGAGGCAGAGTCCAAGTGGACACTCTGTTATGAACAGAGCCACCACAAAAGTGGGGTGGACTTGCTGCGACGGAGGGCTCGCCACCAGTACGCTCCCACAGGCCACGTCTTTGCTTGTGGCAGTGGCCAGGCGAGATACAGAATCATAAGGCAAGATGGTGATTCGTGGAACAGAAGGTTCAGGACAGGTGCACGGATCGGAGTCAGGAAACCTTCCAAGTTCCTATAAGGAATAACACCCCCTCCCTCTAACTGACTTTCATGTCCCAGGATCTCTCTTTACCTCAAGACATTGGTGGAATTATCATCAGAGAGAGGAAGGCCACATTGAGGAAGCAGCGGTAGGATGACAGGAACTTTGCACAATAAGACGTGGACAGGAGTTTGGGATGCACATGGTGGGAGGAAGACAAAGCTTATAAGCACACAGATTTGCCGCTTCAGCACTCAAATGGACCCTAGAAAACGAGGACAAGATTGTAGTCTGGGAATCTTCGCCATACGATCTTGCGAAGCCACACTTTTCACCCGGAAAGAAGACTGGAGGAGACTGACTTATTGTGCGGCCTGGTTTTGGTGGCAATGGATCCACCAGGCGTAGAAAGTAACACATTTGTTCCCAGATAGAACTTATAAGATGTTGGATCAATTCAAAGAAGATTATTGTGCAAAAAATGGTCAAAAAACATTGTTAGACAATTCCGCCCAGGTAAGGGTTTAGACCAATATCTGAGACGGAGACAAGGGGTGCCATAGATAGAAACCCCAGAGTCTGGTTGACCCTCTTTACTTCCCGTATGAGTATGATAAGCAGAGGAGAAGGACAATTAACTTGTAGCTGGTTGCACAAGGTAACGCCCGAACCTGGAAAACAAAATGGACCCCTGTTGCATTCAGACGAGAGGCCTCCTCTATCTAAAATCATTTTACCATCGACTTTGGGAGGCAGCTATGGAGATGAAGTGTGGAGGTAGCAATGGGGGCAACGTGTGGAGGCAGCTATAAAGACGACATGTGGAGTCTGCAACGGAGACAATTAAATTTGGATAGTGCTTGTAAGTGGTAGTCCAAAAAAGTTTTCAAACCAGAGGAGCAGGTAGGTGGTCCTCCAGAAAAATTAAATAGATTGAGTGCCTGTATGTGGCACTCCCAAAAATGGTTTAAAACAGAGGACCGGGTAGGTGGCCCTCCAGAAAAATTAAATATATAGAGTACTATAGCTAGAGCCAGTTGGCCCTGGCAAAAAAGCCAGTTTCCTCTGTTTAGTTGTACAGAGAAGGAGAAGGGGACCACACTTTTCAGGTTGAGCTCTTTCTTCACCTGGTGGAGAACGAAATCCTGAGAATCCAGGCTTTATTCATCTTGTTAAGCGTCAGCCTGTCAGCGCTGTCAGTCAACAGCGTGTACGCTTATCGGTGATGATGTCCACCAGCTGCACTGAAAACCCGCTCAGAACAACACGCTAGCGGCAGGGCAGGCAAGAACCTCCAGTAGTTGTGGGAGCTGTGTGTCATTTATGGACGATGGTATGGTCAGCTACGTCCTCCTTCACCATCTTTCTGTAAGATCAGCCCACTCTCCGAGACTGGGGACGGCCAGTGTCTTGCTGGGGTGACATAAAACTGGCAAAGGCCGTGTAAAGCGTACCCCTGCCAGTGCTGGACAAGCTGCCTGTCTCGCCTACCTCTCCTCGCTACTCTGTCCCACAGAAGTACGCCCTTATGCCGCTAGCACGGTCAGAAGGAAATACTCCCTTACTCATCTTCTTCTGCCCTCAACTGAACCGCAGTGAAGGACTGAACAATGGTCCCCCTCTTCTGTCTCGCCAACATTCTCCTCATCCCCTCCACCTCCTCCGATAATGCGCTGAGAAACAGACCGTAAGCGTGCTTTTGGCTATCAACAAGGGAATCTTTCTCCCCCGTCTCTTGTGACGAGCTCAAAGCTTCTGACTTCATGCTGACCAGAGAGTTTTTCAACAGGCCAAGCAGCGGGATGGTGAGGCTGATGATGCGGCATCACCACTGACCATCGTGTGTTGACTCCTCAAAGTTCTCTCGCACCTGACGATATCAGACATCCACGTCCACTCCTCATTGTAGACTTGAGGAAGCTGAGTGGGACCTGACTACCAGTTCTGGTGAAGTTGACATCTGGCAGTCTACAATCGCTCTGCCTGCTGGTAAACTCTGGATAACATGGTTAATGTTGAATTCCACTCGGGCACGTCGCACCAACAGCGTTGAACGGGCAGTTGGAGCGGGCGCTGCGCTGGCCTGAGCCTGCAGCATCTGTGCACAGGTGCGCACATGCGGCGCACCTTCGTGAGCAAATCAGACAATTGGTATGTCTTGAGGAAACCGCTGAACTATAGATTTAACACATGGGCCAGGCATGGCACATGTGTCAGTCTGCCCAAGTTGCAAAGCCGCCACCAAGTTACGCCCTGTACACACACCATGCCTGGCTTCAGGTTCAGCGGTGCCAGCACACAGATCATTCTGCGGCCGTGATTGCCCTGTAATCTCTCTTGGGTATGGCCTTTATAGCGCCTAGAGCTCAGCAGCTTGACACCGCCTGCTGGTCGCTTAGCGACGGCACTGCTACTGTGCCTAGAGCTACCACTGATGGCGCCATGCCCACGGATGGTAATTGGAGGTGAGGGGTGGAGGAGGGGCTGGGGAGAGAGGAGGAGGCATAGTAGGCCTTTAGGGACTGCCAGTGGTAGGACCTTTTCGCGCTGAGCCTGGTAGGTGGTCCTCCAGAAAAATTAAATAGATTGAGTGCCTGTATGTGGCACTCCCAAAAATGGTTTAAAACAGAGGACCGGGTATGTTGCCCTCCAGAAAAATTTAATACATAGAGTACTATAGCTAGAGCCAGTTGGCCCTGGCAAAAAATAGCCAGTTTCCTTTGCTTTAGTGTACAAAGAGGAGGAGAAGGAGGAAAATTATTCAGGTTGAGCTTCCTTCCCCTGTCTGGGGACTTTACAAACTTCTGATTGGAATATCTGTGAAAAATTGTGAAAACTGACTTTATTTCTTTTACAATGTTCCTCGTATGGGAGAATTATTTATATATGTCAATAGAATGGGTGATGGGACACAGGGACAACTATCATGCTTATGATTATAGGGAGCACAACTTTGGGTCTCTCATGTGGTGCTTTAACATTTGTGCAGAGTAACGTGAAGTACATTTATGTGTTACCTTATCTCTCCTACATCTGCTTCCAGATTTCCCCCTCTCCTTAAAAAACCCCCCATACTCATTCACCTAGCCCCTCTCTTGTTTTCCTCAATTTTTTTCAGTTACCTGCTTTGTGTCCTCCTCCTCTTCATCCCCTTCTCATGCTCCCCATCATTCACTGAGCCTCCCTCATGTTTTCCTCTCCAACATACTCGTCCGAGCTTGATGCTCGTTCGAGCATTAGCGTACTCGCAACTGCTCGAGAAAATGTCATCTTGCGGCATTTAGATTTTTGGCGGCCAGAAACAGAGCCAATCACAAGCCAGGAGACTCTGCACTCCACCCAGCATGACGTGGTACCCTTACACGTCGATAGCAGTGGTTGGCTGGCCAGATCAGGTGACCCTGGGATAGACTAGCCGCTGCCCGCGCTGCTCGGATCATTCTGTGTCTGGATGCCGCTAGGGAGAGAGCTGCTGCTGGTCAGGGAAAGCGTTAGGGTGTTCTATTAGAATAGTGTTAGGCAGGAGTGATTCAACAAGAACCCAACAGCCCTTCTTAGGGCTACAATAACGTTATACTTTTTTTTTTTTTGTTTGCTTGTGGCTGGGCTTGCTGGCACTAGTAGTGCAGCTAGTACCATATTGTGAGGAATTTGCAGGGGGACTTGCTACCGTTGTGTTTAGCTCTTAGTGACACACATATCCACCTCAAACACCAAAGTGGGAAAATTTATTAGGGGTTTGATTTCAATTAGGCACAGTCTGCCCCACCCCCCATTCATATCAGGTCGATGGGCCGCATTACCGGTCAGTGGTTTAATATCAGAGGTGGGCGTAATTCCGGGGTATGGGCGTCCCCGGTAGAGTGTAGGTACGGTGTGTCGAAGGGGTCGGGGGTGGAAGCTGAGGACCATAGACTTCAAGTGTGGAAAGGTGACCAGGGTGATGTCTGAGATGCTGTGTGCGACGAGGGTTGGACGCATCGGGTGGCATGGCTCCGAAATGCTAGCCCCGGTGACGTTTCCGGAGGTTGGAGGAAGAGGAGAGCGATGTGAGTGTGTGTTAGGTCAGTCAGTCACCTCCATCCATTCAGGCAGGCAGTGCAGAGTTAGAGAGCAAGCGTCTTCAGGCATTCATGCGTGATGTACAGCAGTTGTACAGAGTAGGGACTTTCTGTGTGAGACGTGATTGTGAAATGAAATTGTAGCCAGCGAGGGGCCGTCTGCGGCGGCATGCCGTGGATTGCCGCCCCGCGTTGGGTACAGGGAGTCTGAGGTTGCAAGAGCGTTCACTGGGGTTGCAGCTCGCTTTCTCAACCCGTACTTGTGGGCCTGGAGCTTGTCTAGAAGTGTAAGCTTGCCCCGAGATGATTATGGGGTCTTGAAGGCAGGCTCAAGGCTGGCGTGGAGAAGCAGCTGGCCCTGCCGGATCAGCAGCACATTTAAATCAATTTTGGAAATTTAGAGAGCAAGCATCATCTCTACAATTTCCACTGAACATCTTATGTCTGTAGACCAAAAAAGACTGCAAAAGGTGGCAGCAGCAGCAGAAATTCGGTCGAAGGCATGATGACAAATTTTCTGGAGATTGGCGAAGCAACCTGTTAGGCCACAGTGTGGCACAAGACAGAGTGTGGAGGGTTGGCCAGCAATCAATAGGAGCGAGAAGAGGTAGCCACAATTACAAATTCTGGACTGGCCAGCAACTTGGTAGTCACCGTGGGCCACAATGACAGAGTGTTGGAGGTGCCGAGGAAGCAGCAGCAGGAGGTCAGAGAGTGGAAGAAGAATGAACAGTGGTGAGGTGGGCGGCAGACAGCAGGGAGGTCCAGAGAGTCACAACAATGACAAATTATGGAGGTGGAAGCAAAACATGGTAGGCCACAGTGTGACACAAGATAGAGTTTGAAGTTTGAATGAATTCGAAGTTTGAAAGAATCGAAGTTGAGAAATTTTAATTTGATTTGAAGATAGAGACTGCCACATGTATCATTTTCATATAATTCCCTTTCCCTTGCCAAAAAAGAACTGCAATGTGGGTATAAGAGTCCCCCAAAACGACAACTTGGAACTTGGAGACAAGAATCACCAGAAAACTAGTGGATTTTACACCCAATTTTCTTGCTATTCACTCCAGGACGAAAAAGAAATGCTATTTGGGTTGATACAGCTGCCCCAAAAGGACCAACCCTGGGGATAGGAGCAGAAATTACTCCAGAAAGGATGTGGATGGAAGCAAATTTCTTTCCTATCACTTCGCAAGAATAAAGAACTGCATTTGGGTTATACAGATCCCCAAAAAAGGAAACACCTGGGATAGGAGCAGGGAAATCACTACAGAAGCAACTATGTAGATTTGGACATGTAGTCTTGCTCTCAATGTTAGCAACAAAAATATATGACATTTGCGGTATACAGATCGCCCCAAAATGGCCACCTGAGATAGGAGCCAGAAATCACTTCCAGAAAGTATGATGGATTTAACAGATTCTTTTTATTCACTTCAGCAATCAAAAAAAGAACTGCTATTTGTTTCCAAAATGGAGGACACATTGGACGGAGCAAAATGTCCATTACCTCCAGAAATCTGTGGATTTGTAATGGCGGGACACAACAAGGACAGTGAGCCCTGGCACTGAGGACCCCATTCAGTCCCCTAAACGGAGGCCAATAGCTGTGGCGAACGTTCCCTCCCTGGGTATAATATGTGAACAACGAAATTAGCAGACAAAAACACACACAGATAAGGACAAGGTATAACAATCCACGTCGGCAGCATAGCAGTGGGGAATACACATAACAAATCCCACAACCAAATAGAGAAGTCGAGAACACCGGCAACGAAATAGAAAAATGAGCAATCATAGAATACAAATGAAGCTAGAAAAACAGCAAAGAGTTATAGCTAAACAGGGAACTTATAGGGAACCTTAGGCCCTTGCCAAGTGTAAGGAGCAAGCAGTTACAAGGTCCCAGGTAACTCTTGCAGACAGAATCAGGAGGGGAGTGTAGACATCAGGTCAGCAGTCATAGAACCTAGTGTCAGAGCTCAGGATGACAAAACTGAGTGTCCCTAATCCTACAGCAGGATATAGGAGACATCAGGCGCAGATCGTGACCTGATTGACCACGATTTCTTCCAATTTTACTTCAGCAACAAAAGAAATGCTTATTTTGGGATAATACAGATCCCCAAAATGGACCACCCTGGGATTGGAGGCAGCCAGTACAGTACAAGCAGCTAGATATAGGACAAGCCACATGCAGGTGATGGAAATGCCGCAATTGCAAACGGTGCTGTTTTGTATGTGGCTGCGAACATGTCATCGAGGGTTCCTTTCTCCTTCCCAGATTCTCTGCCACATGTAAACCATGTTGTGCTCCGGCCATTTGCTAATAGAGGGAAAAAAAAAAAACCTCGTTCCACGAAATCACCGTAAACATGACGAATCGGAATTTTCCTAAAATTTGGACCGAATTCCAACTTCTTTTGATTCGATTCGCCCACCTTAGTCACAACCTTTTATTTGATACGGCAAGAGGTTTTAACATGGGTGGAGAATCATGGGATAAAATCACTGACTGTTCATGCAAATGCTGCGAGCAGCTGCCTGCCAAACAAGAAGGGAGTAATTGAAAGCAAGTGTAAACATGAGAGATTGGGACCATGATTTTAATAAGGAATGGAGTCACGAGAAGTTGGAGAGTTATAAGAAGAATATGAGCAGTGCAAAAAAAAATATTGTTTGTGCATTAAATAACCAATCTGTGAAATGCTCAAAATACAGGACGTTTTTTGAAAGGTTTAAAAATTTTCCCAGCTTCTGAATAGGGGGGACAATTAGATGCTGATGTATGTGGGATTGCTGGACTACGGGAAATAATTAAATGTAGATTTAAAGATAAACTATTATTTTTACGTTCCTGGTGAGCGGGAAGAAAAAATGCAAAAATCACAAAATAAAAATTTATGCTTTTATTTGTGTTGACGTAGTTCAAAAAATCTATGAATAAGCTATGAGACCCCAAAACTGAATTATCTAGTAGATTTTATCTCACCCTTAAATCATGAGCCTCATGATGTTCGCATTAACCAAAAAAAAAAAAAAATGTATAGGTAGACAATGTGCAATACAAATCTGCTGTGAATAGCGCTGCTTTCTTCATATGCATGCCTGCGCCCATACAGCAAGGACACCACCACATTTATAGGGGAATCAGTAACTAGGGAAAAATTGGGCATCAAAACATTGCCGGCCTTTCATCATAATTAATTATATGAAACTGTCAGTTTGGCCTAATGACATGTGAATGTTTCCAAAAAAACCAAAAGTTTCTAATCGCAGGTTAATACTGTTTTAACCAGGGAACACTTAGGGAGCGGTCCCACGTTGCGTTTGCAACACGCAGACGCAGACCAAACCGCGCCCGGGCGTCCGCGGTCCAAGTCGCATCGGGTTTCTCTAGTTTCTATTGAAAAGCCGTTCGATTGGAACGAGGACCGCACCCGGTGGGCGCGGTTGGTGCGTCTGCGTTTGCAAACGCAACGTGGGACCGCGCCCTTTAAAGGTTTAATATATCTATAGAAGTTGTTATTATTTTTTTTTTTTTTTTTTTTGTTTTTTTTTTTCTTTTTTTTGGGTTTTTACATTCAGAATTCAGAAAATTTAAAGTACTTGAAAGCTAGTAGTCCTTAAAAATGTAGTTTTCTTGAAAATGCGAAGAATGGGCACCTAATAGTCTGCAGCCACAAAAAATATCAATCAACAATAAAGCAGCATTCCGTAAATGTATATTAATCAAAAAGCTTTTTTGGGTAGGTTACTTCGTCTGGAAATAATTTTTTCAAACTTTGCAAAATTTTCACTTTTTTCAGAACGAAAGCAAAACTTATACTTAAATTTTACAAAACTTAGGCCCTTGTCCACACTTGCGTTTTGTTCACGCGCAGATCTTCCATTGCACTGTGCCCATTGTATAAGATGGGCTTTTCAGACTTGCATTTTTTTTAACGCACAATGCACGTTTTTTAACGCGTGTTTGAAATCTGGCCTCCCTTCATCGCTCGTACGACGTTTTACCATTATTCAAGTGCAGTGAAAAACGAACATAAGCACTGAGAGATGCAGAGTGCATCAAAAAACGCATTGCCATCTGGAACCCATGCACCCCGTGCAATGCAAGGCTGCACATGGTTTTTCAGCATCATAGGTATGAGAGAAAGCCTGGATAGAAGAAGGATGACCGTCAGTCTAAGAGATGCTTCTATTTGCGTAATCTATATGCGCTGTGAAAAAACGCACGAAATTGACATTCCTCTCCTTTGAAAATGAGGGTCAGGAAAACATGAGCGAAAAGTGATAGACCAAGACGAAGAAACTCATGGACTTTTTGAATGGACGCAGTAGCAACGTAACGCAGGGATCCGTAGTCAAGCTAATGCGCCGCTTTAGCACAGGGGGCGTCCTCGGCCATGAACGAAATTAAAAAAGAGTAAAGTAGTGATACAGCTCTCTCCAGTGCGAGCGCTTATCAATAGACGCTTGCTTTTCCCTGGAAACGCATGTGCCGTTCAGGCTTTGGACTTACATCCTGTGCAGCCTAGACAATGTGACAAACAGTGGATTGCTAGGGAGAGTATGGAGGCTTCCATACACGCACGGTCGACGTATTGAACGACGGCGCAAAATGATTGTAACTCTGATGCAAAGTCAGTTTTTCACTGACCGCCCCAAGACTCGCCAACCTCTAAGGATAACGACAGCTGAACGGGATTAGATAACTTGCAACGTAATTGTTTGTTTGTGGGAATTACAATGTGGTAATGAAGAAAACATTCTCAAAAGACACCTAGCTGCTTAAAGCGTGCCAAAGTTAGAACCAATTATCTCGTCCGTTGGTTTCGAATACGTGCAGCGTGGGCACCGGAGCCGGTACCTTAGACCCAAAGATCAAAATGCACACAGGTTTCGACCCGTCCCCAGTGGAGGTGAGCGCAACAACGTAGGTCAGCCTCGGATCTACCAGGACAGGTTATAAGCATCATGATTTGAAGGACAAAAGAAGCAGATCATACTGACCATGTCGCACGAGAACCGAAACTACTTGAACCCTAGTGCGTGAATAATAGTGCCTATATCCAACTTAATAAACAGACAAAACACTGAAATCGAAATATAAATTAGCCGACTGTAAAATTGCTTATAATGCAGGGATCACAAGAACGATTTTGTAACACATCGTGCCACCTGTGTCGGTTATAACCTTCAATAGCATTAATATCATATACAGCAGTCCCGGGTTAACATACACAGAATGGGTCTGTAGGTTTGTTATGTAGTTGGGAATGTTGTATGTTAATTGGAAAATGGTATATCTTTCATTATTGTAAAACCACGGCCAAATTTTTTTTCGGTCTCTGTGACAACTTGGATTTTAAAAATGTTGGGCTTGGTTGTTAGAACCAGGGTATATACAATAAAAGCTTCAGTACAGATTCATCTGTGATAAAGTGTTATAATGTTATTGTAGCTGGGCTGAAAGTACAGTAACGATTACACAACATCCAGAGGTCCGTTTGTACTAGGGGTTGTATTGTAAGTCAGGGTGTCTAAGTAGGGACCGCCTGTATAGGGGGTTTGAGATTTCTCATGACATGTGTTAACAAATACGATCCATGGCATTTTTGCACAGGGGAGGTCCTGTGCTGTGATCATGACCACTTCTAGCCCGTTGATAACAGACTCATAGGGGTGATAACTGATTTATTGTGATAGATAATGGATAATATTAGTGGAATAAAATGTAGCGGGCGATGAAGATATCGCCTAATGATCAAAGGAATCCCATAGTGTTCGAAACCCAATTAACAATATATTTCCTCTCTTTCTCTAGGTTTGCCGAGTAATCCCACATGTCCATGTGTTGCGTGCAATATGCTTTAGGGTGCACCTAAGGAGTTTTCCAGGTGTTGAGGGAGTTTAGCATTGGGTGCAATTTTCCAATTTTTGAAAATTGCAACAAATTCTTATACTTTCCCTATTCATAGGAAAAAATACTTAGAAGTTGAACACTCTGTGTGAGGTTTTACAAAGACTTAACAAATAATTTAGAAATACAGGTCACTGACAATGAACTTCTTTGAAAAAAGGAAACGGAACCCTCTGCCTATAGACCCTGCTGACTTGGATGAAAGTCCAGTGCTCAGCTGGAGCGCTGTAAGAAGCATTAAACCTGAGGTTCACCAGAGCAAACGCAGTTTTTCACAAATCAGGGGTAGTGCTATAAGGACACGACTACAGAACAAGCGGCGTGAAGTTGACTTAGATACACTGAGGCTACCCTGCTGCTTGTCCTCGCCGTTGAAGACTCGATTGTCCATTTATTTTTACAGACCCGGACTGCATGTCAGCTGAGCGCGTGAAGAGCTGATTGGGACCTGGGTCCTCAGGAAGTTAAAAATCCGGGTGCTGCACGCTGGTGACTGGAAGAGGAGGGGGGTCACCGCGCCTGTAGAGCCTGAAGATTGAGAAGGGGTCTAGCATCATGACCCTCTAGATAAGTATATGCCATACTTCTAGCCAGCGGATAGGTTAAAGAGGTATGTTGCCATGGGAGATGGGCACTTATCGTTAAGGCCTGTAAGATGTAAAGGTTCGGTCTTATTACGCCCCTCTCATAGTTAATTCAAAAGATAGCTTAGGGCACAGACTCACTGTACCATACCACATGACTGCGGAACAATGGCCGGCCTAGGGGGACATATGATGACCCACCGTACTATACAGCCCTGAACGCCCGTGTGATTAGCTCAGCTCATTTACAAACGTTGATCTAGAAATACGCGAGTTTTAAGGCACCATATCAATATGTTAGAGCAGGGAGTTTCTCGAAGGCTATTCAACAGATCGCCCTGAGGAATCTGATTAGATGACGTTATTCCTCTATCGTGCTAGTTGTACACCAAATCTGTAGTATAGTATCGTAAAATGGTCAGAGATGCTAGACGTACTTGATGCGCCTGCGGCGCGATGACGTCTTGCACCTTGGCTTGGAATTCTAGATAGACGTTTTCTCTCACAGAATTCCTCCCCGGAAAACTGATGGATATGGTAGTACATAGGCAGCATCTGACCAGGCCACAACTGAGGTCGAATGCTGGCTTTGACGCCTCTCGGTCCTTCTGACTGTTTCAGATCCTGTGAGCAACGGAAGAATAAGCAGACCATCGTTGGAAAGATGAATTACGAGTTTAGAGGCAGTCCCCCATAGGCCCGGCGAAAGACAGGGGGGGCCGATTCTGCGGAAACTATTAGTATCTTCCGGTTTTGATTTTCCTGTCCCAGTGCTTGAAATTGGACAGTAATTCATAGTGAGCAATGTCAGGTTTCAAGCTTACAAATTTTAGAGAATAAAGGACCTGGAGAATACATCCCCTGGTCACATGACAATGAAGTGATGATCATGTAACAGAGCTCCCTTCAATGTCCCAGCAAGGCATGTGTTAAAACATTGACACAGAGCATTCCTACAGAGTGCATATTGTTGTGAATATTTGCAGGGTCCTTAGATATCTTCATCAGGAACAGGGGGCAGGGCAGTGTAGTGAACAGGCAATATGCAAGGACCTACATTATAACTTGATGAGTTGCAGTATAGTGTTAACAAATTGATTTTTAAACATCGCAGCATGGAAAGGGCAATGCTTTTTAACCCATTCACGCTCACCAATAGATAAATCTGTCAACAAGCCATGAAGGGTGTATAAAGGGTTCACGGGCTGAGCCTCTTCATTCAAACACCCATTGCTAACCCGATGCCAGCATAAGTGCCGCCATCTTTATTGGGATCGCTGCCCCCTGCATGTCATGGGGAGTGACGATTCGGTTGCATGACAAAGAATAAAAGTAGAGTATTATTTGAGCGCACAGTAAAAGTGGTAAAAAACTGAGCCCACAAGAAAGTGATGCAAATGTGTTTTTTCACCCATTAACACATTTGGAATTTTTTCCAGCTTCCCTGTACACAGCCACACAGTTTGTGAAAAAGATTTTTAGACGGTGGGGAATATTCTATACGGGTAAACCATAGTTTTTTATAAAAAGAGTATTTGAGTGGTTAATTTTAATAGCAGGTCCCTTTAACCAATACAATGTAAAAAGTTAAGATAATTGATATTAAAATGGGTTTAAAAGGTTTGGTTTTTATTTTTCCAATAGTTAACAACCTACATGGACAACATCGAGAGAATAAAATATAGAGCAATCTTTAAAAAAAAGAGGGGGTGGATCCTCGTTTCTATATCGAAATAAATACCAGGGGGCATCACAGATAGAAGCTCGACTATTGGTATTGAGCAGTTTCAATGACTGCCAAAAGGCCAGTGATGGCTGCAGTGATTAGTAAGAAATGGATATATAACATGAATGCAGAATAATACAAGGACTGATGGAAGGAGCAGGAGTGCTGGATTGGAAACACAGAAAATTTGTAGGACTATTATAAATTATCATTTTTCTTTCCTTTCACTTGACTCTTTTTATTGATTCAGAAAAGTAAGAAGCTCTGTGTCACCAATCATACAAATTGTTGTAGTTGTGAATAAAATAAGTGTATAGTTGATTTATAAGTCTAAATATTCGGGGAGCATATTGATTTTGTGTCAAGCAGTTGTTTTTGGCAGCCCAATGTTATCAGTGTGCAAAAGTGCAGGAAAAGTGTAGTAATTCAAATGTTCGTGCCCCATTAAGCAACATAAAAAAAAGTGTGAGTGTCAGAAAACCAAGGTTTTGTGTTGGAATACATGCAAATAAAAAGCCTGGGATTTACCATAAAAAATCAGGTGACAAAGCACTAATAAAAGTGCCTGTCTGTAGTCTAAGTTGACAAAATAGTCTATAAACAGCACAATTTCAATAGAAGGTTATAGAAAGTTTACATTCAATTTTATCTAGAGGAGCTGAAGAATTGCAAAACTGAAGAGGGTTGTTTCCACTACTTTTTCCTCATAAATGACGCTCAGCCTAATTCAGACTTCAGAGTATTTTACAGACACACTTGTAACTCAAAAGCTATTGAAACAAATGTTACATTCATGACTTAATCTGCAGGGACCTTATAGACTTAATTGGTTTTGGGTCTGTCTTAAACACCTGTATGGAAGAGGTTGCCTCTGCCAATGCAATTCAATGCAACATGTCTAGATGTAAGTTTATATATCCATAGCTCCCAACTGTCCTGGATGGCTGGGACAGTCCCGTTTTATACCTCTGCCCCCGCGGTCACGGGCAGTTGGTAGATGTCCCGGATATTCCTCCAGGGTCCGCACTGGCTGGGTTGTCCGGCTCTGTGCCCCGCCTAGTAAATACTTTCAAATCTGAAATTGCAATAACTGAATGGCTTCTACGACATCGAGCAGAATACTCTTGAGAGATTTGGTCAGCGAGAGAAGGGACCACATCATCAGGTTTAGATCACCATCTGTCCATATATGGTCTCCACATCTCCTAGGGTTCCCCCAAACACAAGTTCAATTAAAAAAAAATTATGCCTACCCAGGATTCAACACAGACCCTCTGCAGTCCCAACTGCCAAGATATTCAATCTACAAGCCGCTATCCACTAAGCTATGAGCTCAGTGATTACCTATTTGAGGATTTTTGGTAACTAAGGACTGTTAACTGCTACTGTTACACTGTGACCAGACTTAATGCACTGATATATAGAGAGGGATCTTCTCAAGATTTTATTGTAATTATTGAGACAATTATATTATTATTCATTTTATTATTTTATTATATGGAGACAATATCAATAATAGTAAACATTATCTGCTAAGCCTGTAGCCTAGTGGATAGCGGCTCTGTGTCTTATGGCACATGGACTGTGCAGGTTCGGGGTTCAAATCCCAACTGTGGCTATAAAAAAATGTATATTGTTATTGAGAAGATGTAGTGAAAAAATTGGGGCATGGCCAGGGAGTGATTGGGGGCTTAGGGGGATCACCATAGCATGCTACACGTGCCCCATTTTGTCCCTCTTTCCCTTCCAGAATGTTGGGAGGTATTTATATCATTCTCCTACAAAATCTTGATGGTGAGAAAGAATTGCTGAGTTCCTAGAACCATTAATAAGGATGAGCAATCAATGAGAAAGAATGAGACTTTGTTCAGTTCTCAGTATTAACCCTTCTAAATACTAGGCCCTTGCTTAACATCTGTTCTTCGTGAGTGGGCATGCCGCTGGGTGACAGGGATTTTTGATGCCAGATGCTCTGCAGCAGATACTGCATGTAATAAAGGCAGTAGGCACAAATGCCTGGGCAAACAACAGTCCACTAAAAATGTCAAGCTTTTCAGACTTCAGACATATTTTATAAAGTTTGGCATCCCATGAATACACTTTCTGGGAGACTCTCACAAATCCTCTTGTAATAAAACATTATGACTTTCAACAACACAATATTTACTGTACGATGCCCTGCACATGGAACTGCTTTATGGAATGGTAGAATGGATGAGAAACTAGTGCATCCGTGGTAGACTTATTAATTCCATACTAATGTGCTGATGTCAAAAAATTTGGCATACAGCTACTGTATAGTGAATTATATAATGATTTTTATAAGCACCTACAGAATATTTTTGTATGTGGCGTGTTCTAGAATGTTCTGCCATTATTCTATGTTCCTTGATTTCCAAGCTGTGTAACAGCTACAGTAAATTCAGCTACAGAAAAAGCTATGGGGTTCAGAATGAAGGGGGAAATGAGGTGTGCGCATGTGAGATTGAGGGGGACTATTTGAGAATGGGGCATGGAGCTGCTGGCTTTATGAACAAGGGAAGGCTAAGTGAGATATTGGGAGCAGGCTATAGACAGAAAAAGGCATGAGGGTGCAGAAAAATGGTGATGGCTGTGTGAAACGGGAGGGAGACATGGGGTTTAAAGGGAACCTGTCACCACATTTTCACAATACAGCTAGTGGCAGATTCCTGTAGAGCCTATTAAATAATGACACACTTCTTTTAACTAAAAATTGTTTTCCTCACAGCCCATCACAATCAACTTTATAATCTGCTTGCGTATGGCAGAATAACAGGAGTGGAGGGGGGTGTGGCCTCCTCATGCGATTGACATCACTAAGGTCCCTTGCCTCTGAACATTTGGAAACTTGTACCCCATGTATATATCTGATGATATGAAATCATCTAATGCCTGCATGGACTTCTATTCCTCCCCATCCTCCATGCAGACCGCTGTGATTTCATGTGATCAGATACATGTACAAGTGCATTTGCATATGTTAAAAGGCAAGAGAACATTAAGATGTCACCCCTGTCACATGACATTATTTGCTGAATGCTGACAGGGTATGGGGAAAAACTACTGGATTCAACCCGAGGAGGCCAAGCCCCCCGACTCCTCTATGGGAACCTGTCACTAGCTTTATTTGTGAAAAAATGTTCCCTTTAAGCTGTGTAAAAGAGTAGAACATGGGGATACATATTGTGTGAGAGGTGAGGGGGTGGAGGCTGTTTAGAAAATAGTTTCAGGGTTGTAAGAAAAAGCACTTCTGCTACTATTTGTCACAAGTAGAATGTGGATGATGGATAAAGTGGCTGGTCTTTATGAACATTTTCCATTAGATTTAAAATAAAAAAGGGTGAATGTAGTCTTATCTGCCCCAGTATTTAGCCATGGAGAGAATGGCACACCATATTATTACATCTCCCCCATTGATTTCATGATGTAAGTTTTTAAATAAGCAGAAGTGCTAGAGTCATGTGTTTGAATGCAACCAATGTCAACCTAAGCAATGAGTTGTGTATAATGCTTATTTGTGGGTTTGGTAAATCTGCACTTAGGGAATGCACTGAACACTTTTCACTACCATGCTTCAGATGGGGAGTTTTATTCCTGCGCTGTAAATACGGAGTGATATTTAAAATTATATCGATGGGTACAAGATATTTTTGGACTTATAAATTGAGAAACTACGGATCCTTTTGTAGTTGTGTTGTGATACGTTTTCATTTACTTACAATGACTACTATAGTGGGAAATTGCTAAAAAACATGCCTCAAAAAGAAAGACACCCACTAAAACTATATTATATCAACATAAATTATTTTTCTGTTGACCACCATGAGACAAATTCCTGTAAAGCAATAGATGGTGTGTTACTGTTTTGGGCAAGTTTATTAGCAGACTGTTATGAAAGCAAATAGCAGCACATTTGGAAACTACAGAATCATGCTGAAAGCCCTGGGGCCTCAATGGAGATAAAACTTCTCTCTAACAAAGCCTCCATATGTTCCTAACTGGCAGTAATTGGAATGTCCATCCACCTTGTGTGTGCAGAAGCATCTGATACAGTTTTGGCAAAATATTCACTAACAGAACTGAGAACAGCAATTGTATGTTCTGGGCAGTAGTTCTATGCCTTGAAATCTAATGAAAAGGTGGCTCCAGTTATTATTGGATGTCTGCAGCATTTACTGTTGCTTGTGTATACCACGCAGAACCAAGATGATGCAAACGGAAAGATGAGTTCTTGGCTTTAATATGACACCATGGGGCTCATTTACTTACCCGGTCTGCGTGTCCAGTGGCACATTCTCCGAACAAGGATCGGTTTCCGGCGTCACTAAGGTCGTGGGCCCGATGTCCACCAGGTGTCGCTGCTGCGCCAAGGTCCGCCGGAATTCACCATCCTATTCCTGGTGCATGTAAGTGCGTGTCAAGCGATACTTTTGTTTTTTTAAATACCGTGATTTGAAAGTTTGAAATGAATTGAAGTTGAAATGAATTCAAGTTAAAATGAATTCAAAGTTTCAAATAATTTTTTATTTGAATTGAGAACAGAGAGCCCATGCATCATCCATATAAATTCCCTGAAATATAATGTGGCCAGATTTATCAAGTGTCACAATATTTCTAGTTGCCCATGGCAATCAATTACAGCTCCCCTTTAAAATATTCATGAACATGGTAAAATGAAAGTGAACTGTGATTGGTTGCCATGGGCAACTAGAAATATTCTAACTTTCAAACACTTGATAAATCTGCCCCAATGTGTTTGCCAAAAAAGAACTGAAATTTGGGGTATACAGCTCCCCCAAAATGGACACGCCTGGACTTGGCGCAAGAATCACCCAGCAACTATGTGGATTTACACTGACTTCTTGTTATTAACTTCAGCAACAAAGAGAGCTGCAATTTGGGTCATACAAACCCCCAAAATGGACACCTGGACTTGGAGCAAGAATCGTTCCAGCAACTATGTGGATTTTCACAGATTTATGCTATTAACTTCAGCAACAACAAAAAAACTGCAATTTGGGGTATACAGATCCCCAACAACGACACCCATGGGATTGGAGCAAAATCACTCCAGAAACTACGTGAATTTGATACGATTTCTTGTCTCAACTTTAGCAACAAAAAAACAGCTAATTTGGGTTATACAGAACCCCAAAACGGACACCCTGGGATAGGAGCAGAAATTACTTCAGAAGTATGTAGATTTGACACAGATTTCATTCTACTCACTTCAGCAATAAAAAAGAAATGCTATTTGGGGTTGTTAGGGGTTCAGCTCAAATGGTGGGGGTCGGCAATGACAAAACTCAGCAGATTCAAGGTTGAAACTTTGCATTTGATTCCAAACAAAACATCAAACAAAATCCTTGCCTGTCCGCTCTAATATACACTTGGCGGCCCTCACACCCACTGAAGGGCTTCCCCGCCAGCATGGAAAATACTTTCAGAACTCTGGTCAATCACTTGTTGCTCTCCACAGTCCAGCTCTGTGTCTCAGGTGAGAACTGCAATGTGGGTTTACAGATCCCCAAACATGACACCCTGGAATACGCACAGAATCACTACAGAAACTATGTGGGATTTTACACAGATTTCTTCCTAGTCACTTCAGCAACAAAAAGAAATCCTATTTGGGGTATACAGACCCCCAAATGGAACCCGGGTTGGAGCAGAATCATACAGCAACTCTGTGGATTTGACACAGATTTCTTCCCATTCACTTCAGCAACAAAACAGGAAATGCTATTGGGGATACAGATCCCCCAAAAGGACATCCTGGGACTGGAGCAAAGATCAGTCACTCACAAACTGTGGATTTGACACAGATTTCTTCCTATTTAATTCAGCAAAAAAAGAATGCTATTTAGGATATACAGATCCCCCAAAATGGACACCCTGGGATTAGAGCAGAATTACTTAGCACAGTACAGTACAAGCAGCTAGCCTAAGCCACATGCAGTGTGAATGCTGCGATTGCAAATGGCTGCCTGTTTTATAGGGCTGTGTGACATCACATAAGCCTACCAGTCACTGATTGGCTTACAGGTCTGCACATGTCATCTAGGGTGCTCCTTCTCTTCCCAGAGTTCTGCCCTGTAACACAATTGTCGCACCCATTTAGCTAAAAAGGGGGGGGGGGGACTTCTTTCCCACAAATCACTGTAAAGTTCGGATTCGTGATGAATCAAATGTTACCCTGAAATTTGGACCAAATTCCACTTGTTCGAATCGATTCCCCATCTCTAACTCTTATGTATCCGGTGCGCTGGTGTATGATAAATAATCCACACCTATATACACACCCATATGCACAACGTACAGCTTACAAGATACACCCAAGCTTTTGAACCAGCCTATGATAAAGCCCCCTGCCACGGGGATACATCATGAGGCTTAGACCGAAGGCAAAACTACACCAGGTCCCACCTTGTGTTTTTTTTGAGTATAATCTGCAAAGCCCATGTCGGCCCCCTCCATCGGCGGCTGAGCCCCTTTATGCCCTCATGTAGTAAGGCGGTAGTCCCAGAATGAAAGCAATTTCTTTCATTGCACATAATTTCAATTATTTTAGTGTGTCTTGCCAGAAAGGGAGTAGACAGGGATTCTTTACAGTGAAAGCAGTGAGACTGTGGAACTCTCAGCCCCAAGATGTTGTAATGACGATACTCAAAATAAACCAGAATGGGAACATCTAATGGGAACAAAACATTGTTAATCGATATTGATTGATGGAGTTTTAAAATGAGCAATGGCATAAGCCTTATAGGGTTTTTAATTTGGTGCAACGTTCCGGTGCGGGACCCCAGGGAGAGAGCGTACACACGGTGGGCGTGTCTTAAGCTGGATGGCTGGCAGTAAGTATAAAAACAGTTGATGCGACACAAACACTTCACTCCTGACGAAGCATCAGCAAAACGCACGTCGGTTGTAGTTCACTGGCCCCCCAGGTCTGCCCATGTGACTAGTCAGCATGCTTTTGGGTGAGTGTTAAGGATTATTGTGGAATTGCTGAAGCCGGAAGGTACCCTCTGGTTTACTCCATACACATCGATATAGGTTTTCACCCCGTTTGCTATTATCATTAATTATTATTTTTTGTATTGATTAGAGTATTTGATTTTACGTAAATATTGTCTGCGTGTGTGGGCTTTTCTGAGCGAGGCTTATGTACTCCATGGTTGCCCCATTCTTCCAACAGAGGTCATTGTTTTTCCCCTTGTTTTCCTCCCAGTATATGGTATAATATTTAAATGGATAATTGACATTAATAAAACCATTATGAGATTTTATTGATGGCTTTGCAGCTCTTTCCTTTTTTGGTGGTTATTGTGGGCTACTATTTGAGAGCTTTTCAGTTGTATATCAGAGAGGGGCTAGTTTTTTCGTTTTTCGGTTGCGTTTTTAAATTTCTATGGATCAACACTCTATGACTTACAGGTTGACCTATGTCTTTTTTCAGCCTTATCTACCATGAAAATATGAAGAAAGCCTGGTTGGGAAAGTTGTCTAAAAAAAATGTCACTGGTAACAAAGTCTAGTAATGCTTGATCTCCCACTTAAACAGAATAGGATTTTCAACTACTTATAGCTAGGGAGTACAAGACAGTGATCTGAGAGCCATGTATGGTTCCCAAGCTAAAGGTTGGGCAAGTGAGTGATGAATTGATCAATGTTATCTGTATCTAACTTTATTAAAGTATTGAAATGATTACCTTTCATTACTCAAGACCCTGATTATAATAGGGTAACAAGGGGTTGGTTTAGGGCAGAGACGTGGATTATGACATACGTACTATCCAATGGCTTTTTTACACCCACTTTCGTCCATAGTCTACCAACACTTCTCGGCATTTATATTCTTGTATTCTTGACAAAGATTCTTCTATCACACCCAGCATACTCTTACTCACATATTTCAAATCCTGCTTCCCTCCTAGTTTATCTGCACTAGGTACTTATGTTGGTGTGGTGCTGAATCAAAGAAGCACAGCAGGTGAACCCTGTTCCACTACAGAAAAGAAGCAAACACTTGAGACAAGTCTCGTAGTATGGATCGAGGAGGACTTGAAGTGTTTCAGACCTGACCCCACTCCATGATCAACAGTTTATTGGTGTCTGAAATGAACCAGAGAATCCGTCATTCATAGGCCGGAAAAGGAGCCATCAGTCTTCTATCTGAATGAGTGGCATAGTTTTTCCTTTCTCTTATAAGCGCTTCATGCCATGTATGGCTAAAGACAAAATATAAGCTCCTTAAGAGGTGGTTCCAGTGACTGACACTTCTGCATTGGTTCTACAATGCTATATAAACTCTGGGATGCTTAGGGAGTTGCTGTCCTAAATGTTGAAGATTTCGAAAACAGAGTCCCAAAAACCAGGAAAGCCCCACAAACAGTAGGCAAGCCCCCTTCCTAGTCCCTATAAAAATCTATTTACTATTAAACAATAGTGCCATTAATTATAAAACACCTTTATTGGTATTGAGTCATAAAGGGATTTTATTATTGTTATGTCCTAACAATTTATTTTTTATTTTGCTGTCTTCTTTCAAAATGTAAAAAAAAAAGAAGAGAGACCTGTAGACAGTTATATTGCTGTAGAGCAAGATCAGCCAGGAATTTGATATTCACACAGTACAAAGGGGTTTGTGTCACTGCTTCTCTGTATGGATCCCTGCTCCCAGGACCCCAACAAACGCAAGGGTCAGAAACAGAGAATTTTCAGTTGGGCAGTTTATCTTGTAGAACGTGGCAGGAATGTGCTCATACACTTCATTTGGTTCTGGCAGCTCTGCTTTCTTGCAATCCATTGTCTTACAGAAAAAAATGTCACATGTGGATTGTAGTGTGGTTTCAACTCTAATGCAACTTCCAGGTTTAAATGTTAATGCTGGCAGAAAATTGCATATCAGTTTTTATGGCTATTATCTTATGAGTTACATTTGTTCAATGAAATACCATAACCATAGATGAAGAGAGGGAGCCACACATGCCATCCACCTGTGAACTTTCTAAAACCACTAAAGGCTTAGAGGTAGCTTTCTCAAGATAATGTGGGTCCCAAGACAGATCCAGATATGAATATCCCTTCCTTTAAAATTTAGATTATCTTCAGCATTCCTTGCAACATGCAGTGGATCTACCTAGTTATGAGTGCAGTAATAATTTATGCCAGTTTCTAATAACTTATGGTAATACAATTCCATTAAGGTTCTATAAATACCATCTTCATAACAATGGAAATGACAAAAATATGCACCTGTAAACGGTTAAAGGTGGAATCATAAAATTCCACTGTTTTATATAGGTTTCTTTGTGTTCACTTTAGTGCAAACATTACAAAAAGTTTTTGATTCTATTAAATCACAAACTCTATTACTACTTCTGACAAGGGTAATGGTTCCCTTTTAAGAACTTGTTTAAAAAGAAGCTTTGCTTAGCTTTTATGTAGTATTTGCATTAAGAAGAGCATGCCCTTCTACAGGACAAAAAGTGACTTTGTGGCAATAATGTATATTAGTTGGTAATCTGTTCAATTACAGATTTCTAGGTCAACTGCGACATGTTTGAAAAAAAATGCTGAGTTCCTCAGTGGTATTTGGAAGTTTGCCTGGCAAGAGAGAATACAAATTACAAAGTGATAGGACTGACACTAGGGTGCAGAAAGGCCATTCCAAACATTCAGAATATACACACCTCTGAGGCCAGAAACATTTGAAATGGCAGTCAAGGAGGTGGGCGAACTACCTAAAGTTTTATCAAAACTGCTTGTTTGCTTGTATTGAAGTATATACCACTAAAAAGAAAAACTGTTGATTGCATAAATGTACATGACATCTAATCACCTCTCTTCTGAGTACATTTTAGCTGGCAGCAAATTAGTAGAGAAATTTTAATTTATCATTCCATATTGGTGACAAAGTAGTTATTGCTTATATGGCTTTATTGTTTCTTTAAATGGTGGATGACAATCGTATCTATTTATTAGGATTAGTATAGTATATCCTTCCATCTAACCTGAAACAGGAATCACAGTTGTTCAATTGTTGTTTAATTGTTAAAAAATCAGCTTCAGTGATGGGTACTGATAAAGTTCAGTGTGTGAATTTATTAAGTTATTAATTAGGAGACCTGTTTTAATCTAGGGTCTTATTATATACAGGTCTGTATGATTTGAGTTGAATGAATGTAACCCTATTAGGTCTAGGGTATATTTATTTTGCGTGGTCCTAGGTCTTATTAATCTTAATTAATGTTCTAATGCACTTATATGCATTAACAGAGAGCAAAGTGTCTGGATGAAAACTTGTAGCCTGAAGTGGATAGATAATGAAAGGGAAAAAAAAGATCCTATAAGTGAAGACATAAACGTGAGTCACTCGCTTAATTGTTGTGGTGACAGCACATGTTAGTCAGCTGTGAACCATACTCTACAAATTCCTGTACAGCCTTGACTAGTTGACCCCATATTTCACCATTTGGCAGAAGATTGGTCATATTGGTCTGCATATAGCGGTGACAAACGCTGACACAGATCCTTAATCTATATTGCATGAATACTACTGATAAGGCCTGGATATAGTAAGGCCAGAGAGTCTGAGTCGGAAGGTATCTGGGTCGGCGCTCGGGGATGGACTGCTCCGCGACTAGTAATGGCTAAAAAAGTATTTTATTGGACATGCAACGGTCGGCCGGGAAAACGGGCCTTCGTCAGCATACATTGTAATGTTTTATGCCTGACGAAGGCCCGTTTCCCGGCCGAACGCGTGCAGTTTCCAATAAACTACGTTTTTTAAGCCATTACTATCGCGGAGCAGTCCATCCACGAGCGCCGAACACAGAGACCTTCCGACTTCAGAAACCTCTGGGCTTACATATCCATGACACAGCGTCTCTGCTCCTTGGAGCAGAAGACCGTGAGGAAGAGGAAACCGGCAAGCCACTATAGGACAACTCTGCAGATAAGCGCTTAATTTTAGCGCTACAAGGTGAGCGCATGAGATTACACCTTATACCGTACAGTTTACACCAATCTACTACACTGAAAGCGCCTGTTTGGTTATTCTCTCCCTTTCCCTCCGCTGTCGAGTTTCACCCCGAAATCTTCGGGGGTTACCGTACAGAGAGGGCTTCCAATACGAATATGATAAGGTCCTGCAGGGCGATTCTCAAGGCAGATAGAGAATCACAGGACCTCAATCTGCGCTATTTTATGATAAGGAATGTCTGGGGAAGAGGTATAAGACAGGTGGACCATACTTTACATATCAAGATGCACACACACATTACAAAAACAATGAGGTAAGTGGCCAACCCCACAACCACAGCCTGCCTCAGGCTTTACTTTCTGTAACTAAGAAAAGAGATAAACTAAGACAGATATTTTGAAAATTCCCAAAAAAAATGAGGAACTACTCATGCATTCTAATTTGGGATCATACAGTAGTGGCATATTTGTGTACAAGTGTGCTTCTTGCATTTCACATGTCACATTTGTTATCTTTCTTATCATGAAGATATCACTCACTGGCCACTTATTGGTACACCGTCCAACACGCTCGTAACACTTAATTTCTAATACAGCCAAATACATGGCGGCAACTCAGTGCATTAGGCATGTAGACATGGTCAAGACATCTCTGCAGTTCAAAACCGAGCATCAGTATGGGAAGAAAGGTGATTTGAGTGCTTTGAACGTGGCATGGTTGTTGGTGCCAGAAGGGTGGTCTGAGTATTTCAGTAACTGCTGATCTACTGGATTTTCACGCACAACCATACTCTAGGGTTTACGAGAATGGTCCAAAAAGAAAAAACATCCAGTGAGCGGCATTTCTGGGGCGGAAATGCCTTGTTGATGCCAGAGGTCAGAAGGAGAATGGACAGACTGGTTCGAGCTGATGAAAGGCAACAGGGACTCAAATCGCCACCCGTTACAACCAAGGTAGGCAGAAAGAGCATCTCTGAATGCACAGTAGTCGAACTTGAGGCAGATGGGCTACGCAGCCAGAGAACCACACGAGGTGCCACTCTTTCAGCTAAGAACAGGAACAAATGAGGCTACAATTTGCACAAGCTCATCGAAATTGGACAGTAGAAGATTGGAAAAACGTTGCCTGGTCAGAAGAGTCTCGATTTGCTGCCGACATTCGATGGTAGGGTCAGAATTTGGAGGGCAACAACATGAAGCATGGATCCATCCTGCCCTTGCAATCAACGGTTCAGGCTGGGGGTGGTGGTGTATGGTGTGGGGAATATTTCTTGGCACTCTTTGGGCCCCTGGTACCAATTGAACATCGTTGCAACGCCACAGCCTACCTGAGTATTGTGCTGACCATGTCCATCCATTTATGAACCAATGTACCCAATATCTGATGGCTACTTTCTCAGCGATAATGCGCATGTCATCAAATGGGAATAATCTCAGGACTGGTTTCTTGAACATGACAATGAGTTCACGGACTCAAATGGCTCCACAGTTACCAGATATCAATCCAATATAGAGCATCTTTGGGATGTGGGGGAATGGGAGTGTCGCATCATGGATGTGCCGCCGACGACAAATCTGCGGCAACTGTGTGATGCCATCATGTCAATATGGACCAGAATCTCTGAGGAAAGCTTCCAGCACCTTGTTGAATCTATGCCATGAAGAATTGAGGCAGTTCTGAAGGCAAAAGGGGGTCCAACCTGTTACTAGCATGGTGTACCTAATAAAGTGGCCGGTGAGTGTATGTATCTCATAGTAGGATAGCCTAAATGCAGTTAAAGGGGGTTACAAACACTGCAGCATGGTCTTTAATATTCTGGCGCACCCTTCTTAACCCCTTAATGACCTGGCCCTTTTTTGTATCCACTACACCAGATTAGTTAAAGAGAACCTAACCCCCCAAGCCTACTAACAATACCTTGTTCTGTAATATGTACATCAACTGGTGGTGTTTTAGCATATTTCTCGGTTGCAGCATGAATGAAAAATCATCTTTTATTCTTTTGTAGAATGCAGTCAAGCAGTCAGGCAACCCAACATTTTGCAGTCAAGTAACTCCCACCTCCTGCAGTCAGGTAACCCCACCTGCATTTGAACTTCACTTGCCTCATAGATCTTCACAATTAGGAGGCAGGGCTGGGCCAGATGCATGAAATGGGCAGAACAGACTGACTGCAGGGAGCAGGGTTACCTGACTGCAGGAGGCGGGATTACCTGAGTTCAGGAAGTGGGGGTTGCCTGACTGTCTGACAGCATCCTACAAAAGAATAAAAGTGAAAATGATTTTTCATTCATGCTGCAACTTAGGAATATGCTAAAAACACATCCAGGGGACGGACATATTACAGAAGAATATAGTGGGAGGTTAGTGTGGTGACAGGTTCGTTTTAAAAAGATTTTCCAAGGAGCCAGGGCAGAGTAAAAATAAGAACAATAACCCTGCTCCAGGGCCTATGACACTGCAATACCTCTGGTTTTGGGTCCCATGCATCACCATAATTTCTATGCCCCACATGAACCTACTTCATCGAATGAATGGCCTCCCCTGTCTAGGGGACAACACAGGAAGCAAAGTACCCATAGAAAACACCTTTGAGGTTATTCTTCCAAAGCATAATGGCAGAGTAACATTTCATTAACAGAAAAACTACCTGCAACTTAAAAAGGGAATCCATAGTTTACCGGTCTAAGATTTTGATTTGTCTTGAATAAATAATAATTGTATAATCATTCAGAATTCATAAACACTAAATCTTATTACTAACAAATTATTGAAAAACATTGAATAACTTTATTTAGAAATGTATCCCACCTGCTTCTATTAAACTGAAGCATTTAAATTTCAAATTTGTTTCCTCTCAAATATGATTAACATACTAATAAAGGTTATTCAAGACCAACTATATAACAAACCTATTAGGAATGCATTCATTTCTCCTGCTCCGTACACCAGCTGCGTTCCATTGTCCCTGGAAACTCACATTACTAGATCTCTGACTGACACATTATATAACATGAATGTAGAGTAATTCTCACAGGCAGTATAGCTCCCAACTGCAATACATGTAATGATCAGCAGCTAGTCAATTTAGTAATTACTTACTAAGACTTTATTACTTTAATCAATGACAGATATGTATAATTAATCTTATAATTTACTGGCATATATTGAAGTGTTACTAGGCATAGTCACTGCAGGTAACTATGAGTGCAATACATTCATTATAGGTAGAGGCAGATTTTTTCTTAAGCTGAATTTGTTTGTAAGTTGGAACAGGTTTATTTAAAAAAGCCTAATCTGTTTTTTGGGTTGACAATGGAACAATAATACTTTAGTGCTGACACCTTGCAGTTGATCACTTCAGCCTTGGCCTGAAGTAAGGTAAATTTAAGGAATCCACAGAGCTCTCCCAGATGTCACAATGGGCAAAGAAGACTATTTGTAACCAGAGGCCGTCTGTAAGTCATGTGTTCTTAAGCTAGGGACTGTCTGTACATATTTCAATGTGCAGTATATTCTGTTCTGCTATATATTTATGTGTGTGGAATAGTCACAGCTAATTTAAAGTTCAACTGTGTACTTTGAGGGATACAGTTGAACTTGAGAACATGTGACATAAGACTTGAACTGATATCCTCAAGATATTTCATCAGTAAAAGAAAACAGAATTAAACATGGAACGCTCCAATTTATGTATTTAAGCTGTCACCATGATATATAGAAACTTATTTCCATATGGTATACAAATCACACATTGATACGATATTTCGGCCATCTCGACCATTGTCAATTATAGATCTGAAATTTTGAATATGTAGAGACAACGTGTGGTGAGGCAATGAGCTGTTGGATTGAGAACCCTACATAGAGCACTGCCTACATTATATAGTGTGCGGTACCCCTGCTTTACTTATCAACAGTAAAAGAAAACAGTCCTGAGTGCTGGCCCCCCCTGCCACAAAGCAGTTTGAAGAGACGCAAACCAAGTGTTTCTATGATTTCATTGTTCACCAGAGGTAGCAGAACAGGAGAGGTTTCAGATCTTGGGACCACTTATCAAAAAGACTGGTGAATAATATAAAAGTACAGAAAAACCCTTTAAAGCTTAAAGGGCTGTTCCAGGAATCAGAATAGTTCATATGCAAATGGGTCATTAAAATTTAAGCTAATATGTAATTAGTAGAGATGAGTGAACACACTCGTCCGAGCTTGATGCTCGTTCGAGCATTAGCATACTCGTAACTGCTCGTTGCTCGGACGAATACTTTGCCAGCTTGAGAAAATCTCCCGCCGCTTTGATTTTTGGCGGCCAGAAACAGAGCCAATCACAAGCCAGGAGACTCTGCACTCCACCCAGCATGACGTGGTACCCTTACACGTCGATAGCAGTGGTTGGCTGACCTGATCAGGTGACCCTGGAATAGACTAGCCCCTGCCTGCGCTGCTCGCGTCATTCTCTGTCTGGATGCGGTTTGGGAGAGAGTTGCTGCTGCTGCAGGGATAGCGTTAGGGTGTTATATTAGCTTACTGTTAGGCAGGAGTGAGTCTACAAGAACCCAACCAGCTTTCTTAGGCCTACAATAGCGTTATATATATATATATTTTTTTTTGTTGATTTGTTTGTGGCTGGCCTTGCTGGCACTAGTAGTGCAGCTAGTACCATATTGTGTCGAATTTGCAGGGAGACTTGCGAACGTTCTATTTAGCTCTTAGTGACACACATATCCATCTCAAACACCTAAGTGGGACAATTTATTAGGGGTTTGATTGAATTAGGCACAGTCTGCCTTTTTTTTTTTTCAAAACTTAAATACTTAAAGTGACAGTTGTTGTGTGCTGTCAGTGTAGGTTAGAAAACTAAGCATACAAGAACCCAACCGGCTTTCTTAGGCCTACAATAGCAGAGTTCTATATATTTGCTTGTGGCTGGCCTTGCTGGCACTAGTAGTGCAGCTAGTACCATATTGTGACGAATTTGCTGGGGAGTCTTGCGAACGTTCTGTATAGCTCTTAGTGACACACATATCCATCTCAAACACCTAAGTGGGACAATTTATTAGGGGTTTGATTGAATTAGGCACAGTCTGCTTTTTCTTTTCTTTTTTTTTTTCAAAACTAAAAGTCATCAGGCACAGCACAAAATCCTGTTGTGTGCTGTCAGTGTAGGTTAGAAACTAGCCATAGCAATAGGATAGCGTCGTTATCTTAAAAAAACAAAAAAAAAAAAAAATTTTACAGTTTACACTTCAATTTTGAAAATGTTGAACCCGAGTGCTAGGGGTAGAGGATGGGGGCATGGGCGTCCCACTACTGCAGGGGTCAGAGGCCATGGTCCTGGGCGGGGTGAGACACCACCTGCTGATGAGGGAGCAGGGGAACGTCGCAGAGCTACACTCTCTAGGTTCATGTCTCAAGTTACTGGGACCCGTGGTAGAGCACTGTTGAGGCCAGAACAGTGCGAACAGGTGATGTCGTGGATTGCGGACAATGCTTCTAGCCATTTGTCCACCAGTCAGTCTTCCACGCAGTCCACCCATGTCACCGAAATCAGCACTCCTCCACCTCAGCCTCCTTCCCCCCAGTCTGCCCCCTCCCAGGAAAATTTGGCATTTGAACCGGCATACTCTGAGGAACTGTTTTCTGGACCCTTCCTAGAGTCACAAACCACTTGTCCGGTTGCTGCTGAGCTATTTTCCGATGGCCAGGTTTTCCACCGGTCGCAGTCTGTGGGTGATGATGATATTGTTGTGTTGACGTAGTAGAAGAAGTGTGTAAAGAGGTGTCGGACGATGACGAGACACGGTTGTCAGACAGTGGTGAAGTTGTTGTCAGGGCAGGAAGTCCGAGGGGGGAGCAGACTGAGGGATCGGAGGATGATGAGGTGACAGACCCAAGCTGGGTTGATAGGCTGGGTGAACATAGTGCTTCTGAGACGGAGGAGAGTTCTCGACGAGAACAGGTTGGAAGAGGAAGTGGTGGAGCCAGACGGAGAGGCAGGGCTAGAGCTGGTGCATCAGCGCCAAATGTTTCACGTAGTGAAGCTCCCGTGGCAAGGGCTAGATTTTCGGAAGTCTGGAGGTTCTTTAAAGAAACACCGGATGACCGACGGACTGTGGTGTGCAACCTGTGCCACACCAGGATCAGCAGGGGTTCCACCACTACCAGCTTAACCACCACCAGTATGCGAAGGCATATGAATGCTAAACACCCCACTCAATGGAACCAAGGCCGTTCACCTCCGGCCGGGCACACCACTGCTCCTTCCCCTGTGTCATCTGCTGCCTCTGCTAGTCAGCCCCCTGCCCAGGACCCCGGCCCAAACACCTCCCATGCGAAAACCACACCTTCGCCTCCACGATCCTCCACAGCATCCACCAATGTCTCCATGCACAGCGTTCAGCTCTCCATACCCCAGACGCTGGAGTGCAAGAGGAAGTACAGTGCAACCCACCCACACGCCCAAGCCCTCAACGTCCACATCTCCAAACTGCTTAGCCTGGAGATGCTGCCCTATAGGCTGGTAGAGACCGAGGTCTTTCGAAACCTCATGGCGGCCACCGCCCCTCGGTATTCAGTCCCCAGCCGCCACTACTTTTCCCGATGTGCCGTCCCAGCCCTGCACCAGCATGTGTCAGACAACATCATCCGTGCCCTGACCAATGCCGTTTCTGACAAGGTCCGCCTGACCACGGACACGTGGATGAGTGCTGCCGGGCAGGGCCACTATATATCGCTGACGACACATTGGGTTAACTTGGTGGAGGCTGGGACCGAGTCTGACCCTGGGGCTGGTCATATACTGCCGCTGCCGAGGATTGTGGGGCCTACCTCGGTCCAGGTCTCTCAGGCCTACTATGCCTCCTCCTCCTCCCGCCCCTCCTCCACCTCCTCCTCCAAATTACCATCCGTGGGCATGGCGCCATCAGTCGGTAGCTCTAGGCACAGTAGCAGTGCCGTCGCTAAGCGACAGCAGGCGGTGCTCAAGCTGCTGAGCCTAGGCGATAAAAGGCCACTGCCCAAGAGGTATTACAGGGCATCACGGCGCAGACTGATCTGTGGCTGGCACCGCTGAACCTGAAGCCAGGCATGGTTGTGTGTGACAAGGGCCGTAACTTGGTGGCGGCTTTGCAACTTGGCAGACTGACACATGTGCCATCCCTGGCCCATGTGTTAAATCTCATAGTTCAGCGGTTCCTCAAGACATACCCCAATCTGTCTGATTTGCTCACGAAGGTGCGCCGCATCTGTGCGCACCTGTGCACAGATGCTGCCAGGCTCAGGGCAGCGCAGCGCCGCCTCCAACTGCCCGTTCACCGACTGTTGTGCGACGTGCCCGAGGTGGAATTCAACATTAACCATGTTATCCAGAGTTTACCAGCAGGGCAGAGCGATTGTAGACTGCCAGATGTCAACTTCCACCAGAACTGGTAGTCAGGTCACTCAGCTTCCTCAAGTCTACAATGAGGAGTGGACGTGGATGTCTGATATTTGTCAGGTGCTGAGTAACTTTGAGGAGTCAACACAGATGGTCAGTGGTGATGCCGCCATCATCAGCCTCACCATCCCGCTGCTTGGCCTGTTGAAAAACTCTCTGGTCAGCATGAAGTCAGAAGCTTTGAGCTCGTCACAAGAGACGGGGGAAGAAGATTCCCTTGTTGATAGCCAAAGCACGCTCAGGTCTGTTTCTCAGCGCATATCGGAGGAGGTGGAGGAGGATGAGGAGAATGTTGGCGAGACAGAAGAGGGGACCATTGTTCAGTCCTTCACTGTTCAGCGTGTATGGGCAGAAGAAGATGAGTACGAGGAGTATTTCCTTTCTGACAGTGCTAGCGGCAGAGGGCGTACTTCTGTGGGACAAGTAGCGAGGGAGAGTAGGCGAGCAGGCAGCTTGTCCAGCACTGGCAGGGGTACGCTTTACACGGCCTTTGCCAGTTTTATGTCACCCCAGCAAGACACTGTCACCTGTCCCCAGTCTCGGCAGAGTAGGGCTGATCTTTACAGAAAGATGGTGAAGGAGTACGTAGCTGACCATACCATCGTCCTAAATGATCACACAGCTCCCTACAACTACTGGAGGTTCTTGCCTAGCCTGCCTCTAGCGTGTTGTCTGAGCGGGTTTTCAGTGCAGCTGGTGACATCATCACCAATAAGCGTACACGCCTGTTGGTTTATTAGCCGGGAGCCACGCCGGGGGTCAAGCACTGTCAGTTAATGTTCATGATTCAAACTTTCATTTTTTTGTATTGTTTGCTCGACTGCAAACGGTTCCCTTGACATTTAACGAGAAGCCAGTCTGTCAGTCATCTTTTGTTATATTTTGGTTTCTAGCGCCAGCTTATCTCTTTTTCTCAGGGAAATTAGTAATAACACCATGTCTGTGAACAAGGACTGTTAACCTTTTCCAAGAATGCTGGTAAATTCATTATGGCCAATCGCCATTACAGTATTCTATTCACGCCTTCTCTGACGTTTTCTGGTCTGTGATATTATGCAGCTGAGGACAAATAAACTGGGAGAAGATCTTTACATACACTAAGAGACTGAGTGTGTCTTGGTTTGTGTTCAAGCCCGGGGCAGTCATGAAAGAGTTATTTGAAAGTTACCTGTACAAATGAATAAGGGCAGTTAAGCCCTAGATAAAAAATAAGCTTAAAAGTGAACTAAACTTAAACAAATTTGTGTAAATAATGAAGATGATAAAAGTCAACTTGTTATCTGTTTCATTAAATAAATATGATCCTCTGTCCTATTTTTCTTCCTTTCTTCTTGTTTTTGAAGATGTATAATGAAGGGATTTCTCCCATATGTACACAGCTCACAGATAAGGAAGCAGGATAATGTTTCTAATGGACCTTTACTCCGTTCAGCACTGGATAGTTTAAACTCAAGGCATCAATCATCAGGGAATATTTCTGGTAAGGAAAAAGTAAATCTTTCTCATGGGTGTAACTGTTAATACTGGTATGTATTTATGCAAGCATTTGTTTTATTTTTTATTTCAAATTTATTCACCTGTTTGGATCCCGCACAATGAGAATGTAACAGGGACTAAATATTCACATAGGCATATAAATGGGGTTCTTAAACAGTGATGAAATGGACATACAAAGGGGAAGTGTTAATGGAAGCACAGAAGAGTTCTCTTACTTTTTCTGTTTTTTCTTTCCGTGTATTTTATATAATGTAGAGAGCTTCCATCCTCTAGGCATTTTTACTGGCGGAGACTCAGTTTTGAAAGAAATGTTACAGCTTTAATTGATTTCAGGCATTAATTCTTTGTATGGAGCTCCTCTAGTGTGGGCAGTGGTTAGGATGGTTTTAAGGGAATGAGTGGGATTCTAGCTATATAGAGGTTACCTATAAAATCAATTGTTGGTATAATCAGATTGAACAATACAGTTTAGGAGTAAAGACATGATGAAGAAAAATAAATGGGAGAGTGGAAATTTACAGAAATGTATTTGAACCACTAAAATTGCACCTTCGCAAATGCGTTATTAAAAAAGGAGAATTTAGTTTAGTGAAAAATGCGACCCATTTTGGCAATGTACCCATTGGCACTTGACATTGCGTATGGGCACAGGGGGTTGTTTCGTTTTTGGGGGACAAATATGGCTGAAAAAATTTTATGTGTCAGGAGATGCATTTAGAGAGCCCCTGGTGGTGGTACCAAAAACAAGGAGACCCCCAACAAGAGGCACCATTTTGGAAAGTCACACCATTGGAGATTAGCAAGGTGTAATTTGTGGTATTTTCCCCTCCCAGGGTTTGATAATTATGCCCCAAAAAGGAAAAGATTGAAAGTTTTCCCAAAAAGTCCACTTAAACCAATATAATTTAAGCCAGATGGATAATAAAAGATGAAACAGCCCAAACAGTGTAAAACTATTTCTCCCGAGTGTAGAAATTGCCTCACATATGCATTAACAATGGTATGGGGACGCAATAGGCTCAGAAGGGAAGAGGGGCATTGGCCTTTGGAGAACCCAACAACTGTTCACCATTTTGGAAGTACAATCCTTGGAGAAGAATTTAGCAAGGTATATAAATATATACAAATATATATAAATAAGTATTAATATAATAAATAAAGAAATAAAGAAATTGGAGATAACAAAACAATGTGCTAACAAATCCAGAGGCTTGGAGGGGTAAGAAAACCTAAATAAAAAAATATAAAAACCTACAAGTGACCTAGTTGCAAAACTTTATCCCTCAACAGTGTTACAATATTCATTCTACTTAATGAATTTACACAAAAGGTTGACATTAAATTTTGATCACATTGGCGTATAAGGAGGTGAAATTACACCAGGCAACAACTTAAATTGTGTCATGGAGTTATCGCAAGGTCTCGTAATAGTATATAGTTGTCCTTCCCAACCCGCCTTTGAACGACTCTTCTTTTAGAAAGCAGCGAAAGCAGAATTTACCAGGAAAAAGCTGGCCTGGGCAAACAGGGGACATCTAAATCCAGTGTTACTGGGCCCTGTCCTTGTCCAACATATTAGTTCCCTAATATCCGCCTCTTGAAAAATCGGAGGACTAATTACGGAAACCTGCACATTGAAACAGCACGTAGAGTACAAGCATTATCTGTACAATGTACTGGCTGTGTTTTTGTACCTATCTTCCATTTGGGTAGGGTGCTGTTTGGCTTCGCACCTGATCTACAGAATAAAAGTCACTATGTATTTACTGTAAGCAAGGATGCAATGTGGCTTGGTGGGGTGGCGGCAGTGGTGGTTGGTACTCATACGGGAATGAGGTGCTGGAGTCCCCATGGAATGTGGACATCGCTTTGTCTTTATACTTGACCCAAATTAACCATATTCTGATTGAGAGATGCCATGAGGTCCACTTTTAAGTGGCTGCCTAACAAGGGTACAGAGGACCTCTATGTTTTTTTGGGTACAGTGCTGCATGCTCAGAACCTCTGGAACTTGAGGGCATTGAAATAGTTGGAACGCTGGGAAAAAGTTATCCCATACAAGTGGTAACCCTATCCAGCCCCATGCATACACAGAGCGGCAAAGGGAGCATAAATCAAGGAGATGTATGAAGCCACCAGGGAATGGCCCATTCACTGATGATTAGGCTATCTAGCCAGCTACAATGTCACCATTGGTTGCTTATTCATCACAGCGAAGCCAGTGTGACGAATATATATTTTGCCCTGCCTATGGGCTTGTCTGGATCGTTCCCCCCCCAGAAAAAACAGCCGCCACTTGCCCCAAAAAGTGTCACAGACATTGTGATTGGTATAATGACGTCATAGTAAATTGCTCTATTGGATAATCTGTATTGACAGCCAATCGCCAAAGCGATCATGAATGGGGGGAGGGGATGAGACCCCTGTGGTCCATGGGGTTGGTAGGTTTGCCACCAGAACAGCCTCCATCTTGCCCGATCAACTTTGTGTTTGAACCTTGTTGGAAGTCACGCACTGTTCTATTATAGCTCGTGTCAGGAAGGGGTTATAGACTAGGTTAAGAAATTTCTGCCACAGCCTTCCTGAGAGGGCCACATTTTTTAAAATCTCACACTAAAGCACTATGTACTAATGGAAATTGGAAACTCTACCCCAAACGTTTTATGGAGATTGTATCTCATATAACTTTTAGCCCCATGATGCCTTGTGTTTATGAAAAGAATAGGAAAATTAATTTCCTCAGTATCTGATAATTAAGGTAACTTGTTTTTGGTATTAGAAAAGTTAAATAACCTTCACATTGGGGCTGAGAGGGGGCTGCTTTAAAAATAAGGGAAGGGTGGTTAGGTGGCTTCCGTGCCCATGTTTGTTTACATGGGGGAATAGACCAGAGAGATGGTAGCGCAGGACGCTGGAGAGGGGACCACTAAGGTGAGTACAGTTATTTTTTAAAGCAGCCCCCTCCCGGCCACCAATGTTTTCGGTTTTACGGTCTGAACACCACGTTAATCAATGAGATGGGGTGGTGTTGTTCACAGAAGTAAGGGCGGGGTTATAAAAAACTATAGAGCTGAAAGAAAAATAGGTTGGTGGGAATAGCGTTTTCTAATAACAATCGTGTTTTATGCTATGTGTATTTCTAAGGACTTCTAGATACAGCTTTTCAAGGTGGACTATAATCCTTCTGCAATCAATTCTAAAAGTTTGGAATATTCTGATGTTAAGATAGCTCATGTAGTATAAACCATAGCGGCTCAAGTGATTCCCTTTGTCCTAAATCTATTTACTTCAAATCTCCTTACCACTTTCCTGTTTCCCTATACACACTCTCTCCCTGCTTCCTGTATTAGAAGAAAAATTCAAGCTCCAAGCCGTGCGATATAGAAGTTTACTGCTTTGTTGTTTCCACAACAATTCATCAGACATTCGCCAGTCTGAGGAGGCTTGAAGAACACCTCCTTGTGCCGTTCTTCTCATTATCGCAATCACAGCCTCCCCTAAACTTACCTTGCTATCCAAGTCCCCACTTCCGCCGCCTTTCCCCTTAGTTGTTCTCCATCGTCCCGTTTCTCGTATTACATTCAATTCGGCTCGCACCGTTAATTCGCATCCCCACCCGAGACGGCTAGGCGTTCAGCCCCTACCCATTTGCCTTTTGACACCCCCCTTGCCCACTACGTCTACATTCTCTCACTCCCCGCCATTCCACTGCCGTCGGAATTTTCCCATCTTCTGACATACGCTTCACCACCTTACGGCAGCCGCATCCCTCTACTTCTGTCCCTCCACCCTCACTCTTTTACTTCCTCCTTCTCCCTGCTTCCAACATCCCAGGCTTAGGAAGAAGGCATGATACCAAACTACAGCAATGATCTCCCCAAGAATATTAATAGAATGGATTCATATACCACGCTTGTCAGCTCATTGCATGTTTCTTGTTGAAAAATTATAGTTTTAACTTCCACTAAGATGTACTCTAAAAGTTATGGTTGATGTATATAATTGCCAGCTTTCAGGACTTACTTTCTGCCATATTTTATATTAAGCAATATAAACTAAATATTTTTTAGTGACCAGATCTTTATGTAGAATGTTTCATTAATAATTTTAAAAGTATGAACTGATCAATTCCTTTTTTTTCTTTCTGTTTTAAAAAACTTGTTCATTGGCAGGCTTGGTCATTGTCATCATTTGGGGACAAAATTCTTTAGGTCCTTCATAAACCTTTATGATCATTATATCTGCTATATCAATGGATGTTGTCTTTTTTAACAGGGAATGTTGTTGATTAAAGACATTGTGGTTGGACCTGGTATTAAAGTTTTTATGGTCTTTGCTAAGTGTGATTTTACCCTGGGAACGGGCGTCTCAGGGGGGAGACACTCTCTGGCTGCAGTTAATAGGCTCATACGAAGCATTTCATTAACTAGCAGTACGCATTGCAGGATTTCACAGATACATCCAGATTTCTATAGCAAGGCTGGGAGTGGTTGAGATTCAGCTATCAGGAAGGTTCAGAGGGCAGGGTTTCCATCGACTGCAGGGGCCAGGTACAGGACAGTCTTATCTAAAAACTGTAAGCCATCAGCAGACACAAATAGTACTTGTATTCAAGCTACTGTCTAAGGTCTCCTTACTGTTTGTTAAGAAGGAATAATCCATATCAAGGTTTACTGTACAAAGTAACAGCAAATCTCTTAACACATAACCTGCAGCCTATTATATTCTATATATAAGATGGCTTCATATACTCAGGTCTAGATGACAAGATAACGATTATAGTGAGCTGTGGGCAGTTTTAGATAAAACTAAGAAAGCCAAAATGTATGCATCCTGTGACTTTCATTCAAGAGGAAAAGATTGACATCGTTCTTCTTTTCTGTTTTCCATGTTAGGGTCTTGCCGTGTTACGAAAACTGTATGGTTCAGCAAAGCGTATATATGCATGTGTATAAGCAATCATATGATGATGGTTTTGCTGGTAGTTATCCAATATGTGACAGCCACAGCTGAATGAAATGTAATAAATTGGTTTCACATGCAGTTAGCATTTAAACCTTTTGGGCATCCTTTCTACTGTTTTATATTTATAACCCACAGCAGTTGCTGTCGCATCTTCTTCATTTCGTCGTATGGGAACGACAGGGGAGACCTAGTCAAGATTGTTCACACATTAGTTGATTGTTACTTTAGGGGATGTTAAAAATGCGGTGTCCTTGAGTGCATTGAGTGTTCCATGGTGACAGTATAATAGTCTCTTTTAGGCCTGATGCTCTAACTCCATTACAATGCCTAGGTATCCTTCTTCACAGAAGCTCATACACAGCATTCATCCCCAGGAGCAACCTCTGTGATTACTGTTTGGTGAAAAAATGTCATATAATCAATTCTTTGTATTCGTTTGATGATGTAATAGCAATGATTGTCTGTGCTCTAGGTTATTTCTTCAATGCACCAGAAAAGTGATTAAACAAGTACAATTTACCTTAAAGGCTTCTTACACATATTAGAAACCGTGTACAAGCCATTCTTATTCATCAAAGGACCTCAAACTGATAATAATCAATAGGAGTATACAGCCCATGGCACGGCAATGCAAGATATACCACTTTCTGCCAGGCTGTATTGCGTGAGCCCCAACATAATCACTAGCAGATTCCCTGGACATAACAGTGATGCGATGGTGATTTTGTTAAAACCTTTAAAGAAATCTTTTGACCTTATAAATATACATCTGATAGTCCTGCATTATAAGCTTGTTAGATCCCTTTTTTTTGCTCTTCTGTTGTACTGAATTTCCTCCCCCATCTCCTTTATTGTGTCTAATTCTGTTCTCGGCCTGATCCGTTTTTGCACTGTATATTCTCTCTGCTGTTCTCGCTCATCCTGCTCTACTCCACCTCCCTTCACTCTTTCTCTCCAGCTCACTGACACGGGAATCCTGTGAGTTGTGTGACTGGAGCATCACGGACCATGAAGTCACGGGATGTAGAGTCAGTCTCAGAGCGGTAAGAAAACCTGGACTCATTTCACCTCTGGCCTTTTTCATTTCCCAGTATAAAAATAGATTCAGAGAAGATTGTAAAGCCAACCTCTTGAATGAATATACAGATATTTGTCTGCAGTTCTCACAAATAAAGGTCATATTCAGTTGTTTACGCTAAAGGTTCTTCCACATCCGTAAAGACAAGAAATTGCAGAATTGCAAGTTTCTAGGAGTCATTTGCTCTATCTTTGCATAGTGGAATCACATTTTCTTGGACCTCAGAAATTATTTCCTATGTAAAATTAGTAAAACAAGGCTTTCACACATGATTACAGTATTGTTAGTCGCTCTTTATGGTTGTATAGAAGTGTATGGCACTCTGCAATGCTTATGATAGAAGTATCTGCCAGTTTTAGAGACAATGGCCCACTTTTACTAAAGTTCCTGTGCCAGTTTTATGTTGGACTTTGTATGTCAATTCATGCAGAATGTCCGCCACACAATTCATGAATCTGGCACATTTTGCACACTTCACAGGCAAAACTGCACATAGTTCATTTTCACGTTTTTCATGAATGTTGTGGCCAATATGATGAGCCAATACCGAAGCAGACCAAAATCAATAGGCTGTGTGCTGACCCCCAATTTCTTTATTATAGGGGCAGCCACATGATCACACTTGTAGTGCCTGCTGCAGATCCCTCTCCCCACACCAGAATAAGATGTCTTTAAGGAATCCTAAGGAATCAAGCATGACAAACCATAGATCCAGACAACATGAATGTGATAATCAGGGAATGTGAAAAGGACCAAGTAAGGTCAAAAGGTGATAGTGAAGATATCATTGGGCTTTTTTTCAGTACAGGCAGTCCCCGGGTTACCATACAAGATAGGGTCTGTAGGTTTGTTCTTAAGTGAATTTGTATGCAAGTCGGAACTGTATATTTATCATTGTAATCCCAGCCAGAACTTTTTGGTCTGTGAAAATTGGATTTTAAAAATGTTGGGTTGTCATAAGAACCAGATTAACCTAAATCTCATTACGGCACCATTGATAACTGTTACAGCTGATCATTGTAGCCTAGGACTAAGTAGAAATAAATACCAATATCCAGAAGTCCGTTTGGTAACTAGGGGTCGTAGTGCAAGTCGAGTGTTCTTAAGTAGGGACCGCCTGTATTGCTTTGGTCTATGGACACCTTTACATGAACTTTCCTGTAGAAACTTAATTTAGATGATGGAAAAACCCACATTAAAGAAGTAATTACTTGCTTGATTAAAATTACAAGCAGAATGCTTAGATCAGTTTATTTTGAATGTTTAGCCATGGTTTTAATGAAATATAAACTGTTCGTGCCTATCGGAGAGTAAAGATTTCCATATCTAAACTCATAGAAAGCCTATATGAGATTGAAATGTATTTTTAAAAGCAAACTAACTTAAACATAATCAAATATTTAATCTTCATTTTGCTACTTTACGGACCAGGTATATAACCCTTCCACCATTAAAATTATGGAATTACCTCCAAAGACACATAAGAACACCAAAGAATACAGGAGTTACAACCCGTTCCTTATATAAAATATACCAATTCTTCAAACTTTATTAATATGTTAAAAAAGCAAAAAAAGTACAATTGATGTAATCAAGAATCCAAGTCACATATATAACATATCGGGTACATCCACCCACTACAAAAAATCTCCCATAAATATTATCTCACATCGGAATTATATCATGTTTCACAGTGCCTAATACACTCGAGCTGGCGGGAATGTATATCCCTAGACAAGTGTCTTACCCATGTTGATGCTATGTGACCGGCCATGGACTCCCCAACGTGCGTTTCGCCATGCTTCCTCATGGGGTACGAAACACATGCTGGGAGACTGGAACTATAGCAAACAGAATTGCAGGTGGATGGCAATGGTGCATTGTGCCGGATACCGGGTCTTGCGCCTGGGTGCCAAAGGCGCCATGTGAGGGCATCGACGAGCCGGCAACATCTACTGCACATGTGTCTCATCTGCCTGTGGAAGTTAAATATAGCAAATGTCAGAATAAACTATGGGGAATTAGATTGCGTGTTGTAATCAATGATAATGCAAAATGTGATTTAATGGTGATAAAATGATGTTGTGTTGATTACATATGAATATACCCATCTAATATACACAATAATAAAATTTGTTATCAAATCGTGTGTATAAATTTTTCAGCCTATTACATGCAAGAACAAAAAACTCTTTTAAAGTGCAAGAAAAGTGCATAAAAGTGACTAATATACACATATATATGTGTCCGTGTGATCAATTAGTTAAGGGGCTCCGGACTCTCCCAATGTCCTTCACCAATACCACATATTACAATAAAAACAAATACACTTTTTATTCTAAACCAACTAACTGTCATCTGTGATTCCACTAATAAGTGACCCTTATTTCATTTCCATCCCCCACACTATTTTCTTATCCATATATAAGCACTGAATAAGCATCCTAAAGAAATAGTACAATTCTACGGCATATATAAATATGGAAAAAGATGTAGTGGTAATTCCTCAACATAAATAATTATGAATAAAACTTGCACACAAAAGCCGTATTCGATTCAAAACTCGTGCTCCATTGCCATCCACCTGCAATTCCGTTCACATACATGTGACTTAGCCCAGTCGGACCTTAGTATTGGATTCTCTAATAACATCAATTGTACTTTTTTACTTAACATATTTAATAAGTTTAAAGAATTGGTATATTTTTATGTAAGGAACGGTGTATAAACGTAAACATATCATGAAAAATGTACAAAGCTATGTGGTGAAAATAGTTTATCTATGGTGAACAACCAAGCGGTCTCAAGGTAATATAGCAAATTAGATTACAGAATGTTATGTAACATCTGTGGTTGCTGAATCATTTTTCAACCCATCTACTGTGTCTTAAATCCAGTCTCTGCAATGGTATATATATCTCTGAATTGCCCTAGATTGAATGTGTCTGTTTCTTTCTTGTAACATTTGACCTTTTCTGTCCTACCTGATTTAATGTTCATCTATGCCCTCAATGAGTTTTTTTTTTCTCTGTTCAGAACTTGATCCACATGTGTTAAGTCTCCTAGATTAATTGTTTTATGAGCTAAATGAGGGCCTGGTCTCTTGTCTTCTCTTGTCTTGTCCTCAGTCTGTGATATACAAATGAGAAAGCATCAGTTATGGTTTTTGCTAGACCTGCTTTTTACTTGGAGGAATATTCTGCTTTTGTATTTCTGGCATTTTGAGCCTGGCTCTTGTTTAGAACACTCTTCTTCTTTTCCATTTTCTTGTGCTAGATATCTCCGCTGTTACCCACTGGATAGTTGACCATTCATCTGTTTTGTGTTGTCCATCTTGTTTCATGTTGCACTCTGGCTTAGGGAGGGAACCAAGCCCTGTTACCTACCACTGTTTAGGGGTGGACCCAATAAGCAGGTAACGACCCGTTTGGAGGGCTCAGTTTTAGGGCTCAATGTTCTTGTGCATGGTCATTACATAGTAAATAAAAGTTGTGGACACTGGGAAGGAAAGAATAATTAGTCTAAGCCTAATTTACACATCCTTTGTTTTTCTCCATGTCCCGTGGTGAGGCGTCCTCTATAAGGCACAAAACTCAGACAAGACATCGAAAGAGGCCAAAGGTTGGAACCATGAGTAGCCTATTCAGCTGCATAATAGCCTAATCAGGGGAAGGGGCGGCTTGGCTCTGGAAGTTTTCATATAGGCTTTCATGTGTCTTTCCTACTCTTATCCACCAGAGATGTTCCTCTCAACACTTTTAATACAATAGTTCACATAAACTGCTCATCATGCTGACAATCATTACTAAACATTTTCATTTGTAAACAGTTAACTGTTTATGGTTACCATTCATGTGGTTCTCTCAATCAGAACCCATTCTTATTCCCCAATGTAGAAGGAGAGCCTATTGACATCTGCAGGCATCTTAAAGAGCATCACTCCATACCTTAAACATGTTGTTTTCTTTTTCTATACTCTATACTTTCTATCTGCAATGATTTAGCTCCACATCTGCATCATCTCTATCCTGGGACCTCTAGCTCCTATCAGTAGCAGCAGAAAAAGTGTGATTGCTTCCTTGTATCTCCCTGTCTATTTTCTGAACCAATGCTCACAGAAGCCAAGAGCTTGAAACCACTAGGCAGTGGGCCAATGTTAGTCTGCATTCACCAGGGCACAGATTTCCTACTAATGGCAACAGCTTGTTATATAGCAATAAAGTCCACCCCATTGCAGTGAGCAATGTGATAGACGACGTGTGATTGCAAAAACCATGATGCTATAAATAAATGAATATAAGAAAAAACTCACTGTCATTAGTCACAGAATTGAGCTTAAATAGTTTGATTTTATGATTCACAAAATTTTATCACCATCATCAAGATGTTATCACCAAGATGGCGCCATGGAAACTACAAGTCCCAAAGATCCTTTAGTCATCAGTAACTCCTCCTCCCTCTTATTTTTCTGCCCCACTGGTGATGTTGTTAACAGACTTTCCGCTCTGTTACCATAGTAATGATGTGCAGCCACCATCGCTGCACATCACCCAACACACAAGTCACGCTGGATGCACTGCAATCAACCGACTAGAGCCAACTAAGTGAAGATCACATGACCCTGCCCAAGCAGGTGCAGGACATGTGATGTGGACATGTGACCAGTGGCCATCTTCTGCCCTGTGTCTTCTTCGCGCGGAGGAAATTAACAGACTGTAGCATTAAATTCTCCTTTACAGTGTGCACAACAATGTCCACAATATTTTTCTGCTAAGGGAAGCAAAAGTTTAAATAACAATTAATTACTAGAGATGAGCGAGCACTAAAATGCTTGGGTGCTCGTTATTCGAGACAACTTTTCCCGATGCTCGAGTGCTCGTCTCGAATAACGAACCCCATTGAAGTCAATGGGAGACTCGAGCATTTTCAAGGGACCAGGGTCTGCACAGAGAAGCTTGGCCAAACACCTGGAAACCTCAAAAATGATGGAACACCACGTAAATGGACAGGAAACAGCAAGGGGAAGCATGCATGGATGCCTCTGAGCTGCTTAATACGCACCATTCTGCAAAATTATGGGCAACAGCATGGCGATGACCGAATGAGGCTAGATAGCATCTAAAACATCCAATAATTGACCCTGACACTATAGAAGACGGCATGCAGAGACAGCGGCAGCAGCGGCAGGCTAGAGAGTGTCATGGTGACTACCCAAATGGACTCAGGCAGCCATGGAGACGACTTCATGATTACCCCTTAACGCTGAAGCCACTTTTCACCTTCCTGACACGCCCATTTTTTCAAATCTGCCCTGTGTCACATAAAGGGTTATAACTTTGAAAACGCTTTAACATAGCCAAGTGATTTTGAAATTGTTTTCCTCGTGACACATTGTACTTCCATGTTAGTTGAAAAATTTGGTGTTATGTCTTGCATTTATTTATGAGAAAATCAGATATTTGGTGAAAATTTGGAAAATTCTCGATTTTCAAACTTCAAAATGTTCTACTTTTTCCATAATAGTCATACTAGCAAAAAACTTAGTAACTAACATTAAACCGAATGTACTAATTTATGTGACATGGTTTTTCATTGCATACTCTAATTTTTGTAGGATGTTATGGGCCTTTGAACGTTAGGTACGATTTTCACCATTTTCATAAAAACCGCAACAAAATCCTGGATTGAGGGACCTGCTCAGGTTTCAATCACTTTGAGAGGCCTAATAAAAGTAAACCCATAAATTACTCCATTATAGAAAACACTCACACAACCCCTCAATGTTATGTAAAACAAACTTTTATGAAGTTTGTTAACACTTTCATTGTTTTACAGGGGTTAAAACAAAAATTTTTTGGCTAAATTAATGTGTTTTTCAAAAAATGTGCAAATTCCTCAGTGGCTAAATACCAAAACGCTCCACAAATTTGATACCCAATCCCTCCCCGCGTATAACAATACCCCATATGTGGTGGTGACTGCTGTATGGGCACACGCCAGGGCATCGAAGGGAAAGCTGCGCCCGTTCAGAGCCAGATTATGCATTGTCACTTTTATTGGCTATACAATCTTATTTTTTTGGCAATTTGGACATATAGGGCTTATTTTTTGCGACATAGATGCACTTTACAAATACTTCATTTTAGTGTGGTCATTACTATATGATGATATTTATTAACTCTTGAATGTATGGGTGAAAAAAGTGTCAATTTGGTTTCCTTTCTTTTTGTATTTTTTGGGGGTCGTACACCGTACACTAAAAATACTATATTATCTTTATTCTATAGGTCACGCGATTAGGTGATACCTCATTTATATAGGTTTTTTCATTTATTTTTACAATTTTACTGAAAAAAAACTACTTAGAGGAAATCCCTTTGTTTTTGCATCGCCATCTTTTGGAGATGTAACTTTAATATTTTTGGTTGACAGAGCTAGTTTAGGGCTATTTTTTACGTGTTGAGTTGTCCTTTCAATTGATACCATTTTGGCGCTCATAACTTTTTTTGATCACTTTTTAGAACATTTTTGTGAAGAGATTTTATGAAAAATTTTCATTTTTGGCAGTTTTTCGGTTTCGTTTTTACGGGGTTCACCGACGGGTCCAATAATGTTTCTAAGTTATTGTACAGATGTTATGGATGCGACAAGTACCAAATATGTGGGGGTTTTTGGCGATCTTGTGTTTTTTTCATTTATTGCATGTATATAGGGAATGTGTGTGTTTAGGGGACTTTAACTTTATTTAATTAATTCTTTTTATTAAAAATTATTTTATTAAATGTTTTTAACAGTTTTTTTTACTTTACAGGTAAGCTTGAACAAGTGATCCACTGATCACTTGTTCAAGCTATTCTTCACCTTACACGTGTAATACAGATGTATTACACTGTGTATGTAACACACTGAGCATGCTGCGCAATGCTCAGTGTGTTACAAGCCGGGTCCTGCAAAGCAGGGACCGGGCTCCTGAAGAAGGATCGCGCAGCCCCGGGCCCGGCCGTCCGGGGCTGTGATCGGAGCCACGGACCCCCCCGGTATGTGCCGGGGGGGTCCGATTCTTTAACCTTTAATTAATTTAAATGCCTCTAAACACGCTGCGGATCAGCGCGACCGCGGCGTGTTAGGGGTAACACCCGCGATTGGAGAAATCTCCGATCGCGGGTGTTAGAGGCGGATGTCAGCTATAATATATAGCTAACACCCGCAGCTTCTGGCCCCGGTCCGTTCAGGAGCCGGGGCCAGAAGCTTGACGTAATAGTACTAGCATTTTGCGGGAATGCACCTCCCGCATGCAGTTACTATTACGTTCAAATGTCGGGAAGGGGTTAAGAGTGACACGTATGGGGTCATCCATATAGCTTCTATGATTGAAACTTCAGGTCTCCAGCATGGCAGCGACAGAAGATGCGCCCAGTTCCATTATGTATCTGGTGAAACACTCACCGAAAATTCTCCTGACCAGCCGCTTGATACGGGATGATGTTGCTGTATATCCTCTCGCGCTCCAGCGTCTGGGGTATAGAGAGTTGAAGTTTTGCATGGAGACATTGTGGATGCTGTGCGAGGATTGTGGAGGCGAAATGGACAGGAAACAGCAGGGGCAGAATGCATGGATGCCTCTGAGCTGCCTAATGTTGGGATGGAGCTGGCGTCCGCTGCCAAGGCGAGCCTTCCTTGTCAAGCCTCTGTCCTCGGCTCCTCCCCACCAAAATGGGGCCTGGATGCCAGAAGCGTTTACTTTGAAAAATTCATTTCAACAGGGGTAGTCGTTTGAATATTTAATCTAGGAATAGGAATAGCATAGCGGTTCTATTTTTGTTTATCGGAAATGGTTCCATGATTAAGAGCGACAGTATGGGGCATCCATATTGCGGCTGCTATGACACAGCTCATTTTGCTAAGGGGACGATGTATGGAGGCTGTAAGGTAGTATAGATTAAAGGTGCTGCAGTTAAAATTATGTTAGTTGGATCTTGGGATGGAGCTGGCGGCCACTGCTAGGCGAGCTTTTCGCCTGTCAAAGCCCCTGTCTCTCGCTCCTCCCCAAACAGCACTTCTAAGAACCTTTGTATATAGATCAAGTGTAGTAGTGTTCTTATAAGTTTGGGTATGGCGGGTGAGGGGAATGTAACAGTTGCGCAACGAAGCGCTGAAATAATATCGGTAAATGATAAAAGTTTGCCAGTATATTTTGTGGATAACACAGCAGGCTGGCGACAAGTTAAAGTTTGAGTGGAAGCCATGAAAACAACCCAAATTCTGCCCGACACAGCTCGTTTGATAAGGGGACGATGTATGGAGGCAGTAGGTAGTAGTAGATTAAAGGTGCTGCAGTTAAAATTATGTTAGTTGGATCTTGGGATGGAGGCCTTGGCGGTCCCCTGCTAGGCGAGCTTTCGCCTGTCCAAGCCCCTGTCTCGGCTCCTCCCCAAACAAGCACTTCTAAGAACCTTTTGATAAGATCAAGTGTAGTAGTTGTTCTTATAAGTTTGGGTTATGGCGGGTGGGTGAGGGAATGTAAACAGATGCAACAAAGCGCTGAAATAATATCGGTAAATGATAAAAGTTGCCAGTATATTTTGTGGATAACACGCAGGTGGCGACAAAGGTAACAAGTTTGATGTGGAAGCCATGAAACAAACCCAACGAATTCTGCCTGCACACAAGCTCGTTTGTTAAGGGGACGAGTATGGAGGCAGTATGGACGACTTGGGGAGCAGCTATGGAGATGAAGTGTGGAGGTAGGGTTAGAATGGGGGCAACGGTGGAGGAAGCTATAAAGACGAGTGTGGAGTCTGCAACGGAGACAATTAAAGGATAGTGACTAGAGTGGTAGTTCCAAAAAAAGTTTTCAACCAGAGGATCGGTAGGTGGTCCTCTCCATAAAAATTAAATAGAGTTGTGCCTGATGTGGCACTCCCAAAAATGGTTTAAAACAGAGGGACCGGTAGGTGGCCCTCCAGAAAATTAATTATAGAGTACTATAGCTAGAGCCATTGGCCCTGGCAAAAATAGCCAGTTTCCTACTGTTTATGTACACGAGAAAGGAGAAGGGGACCAACACTTATCAGGTTGAGCTCTTTTCACCTGGTGGAGAACGTAAATCCTGAGACAATCCAGGCTTTATTCATCTTTTTTAAGCGTCAGCCTGTCACGCTGTCAGTCAAAAGGTGTTTTCTATGGGTACTTTGCTTCCTGTGTTGTCCCCTAGACAAGGGAGGCCATTCATTGGATGAAGTAGGTTCATGCGGGGCATAGAAATTATGGTGATGCATAGGACCCAAAACCAGAGGTATTGCAGTGTCATAGGCCCTGGAGCAGGGTTATTGTTCTTATTTTTACTCTGCCCTGGCTCCTTGGAAAATCTTTTTAAAACGAACCTGTCACCACACTAACCTCCCACTATATTCTTCTGTAATATGTCCGTCCCCTGGATGTGTTTTTAGCATATTCCTAAGTTGCAGCATGAATGAAAAATCATTTTCACTTTTATTCTTTTGTAGGATGCTGTCAGACAGTCAGGCAACCCCCACTTCCTGAACTCAGGTAATCCCGCCTCCTGCAGTCAGGTAACCCTGCCCCCTGCAGTCAGTCTGTTCTGCCCATTTCATGCATCTGGCCCAGCCCTGCCTCCTAATTGTGATGTCATCGGAAGATCTATGAGGCAAGTGAAGTTCAAATGCAGGTGGGGTTACCTGACTGCAGGAGGTGGGAGTTACTTGACTGCAAAATGTTGGGTTGCCTGACTGCTTGACTGTATTCTACAAAAGAATAAAAGATGATTTTTCATTCATGCTGCAACCTAGAAATATGCTAAAACACTACCAGTTGATGTACATATTACAGAACAAGGTATTGTTAGTAGGCTTGGGGGGTTAGGTTCTCTTTAACTAATCTGGTGTAGTGGATACAAAAAAGGGCCAGGTCATTAAGGGGTTAAGAAGGGTGCGCCAGAATATTAAAGACCATGCACCAGTGTTTGTAACCCCCTTTAACTGCATTTAGGCTATCCTACTATGAGATACATATATCTTCATGATAGAAAGATAACAAAGTGAGCATGTGAATGCAAGAAGCAACACTTGTACATAAATATGCCACTACGTACGATCCCAAATAATTTGAATGCATGTGAAGTATTCCTCATATTTTTGGGCATTTTACAAAATATCTGTCTTAGTTTATCTCTTTTCTTAGTTACAGAAAGTAAAGCCTGAAACTAATTCTGCAGTAGGCTGTGGTTGTGGGGTTGGCCACTTTACCTCATATGTTTTTGTAATGTGTGTGTGCATCTTGATATGTAAAGTATGGCCACCTGTCTTAAACCTCTTCAGCCAGACATTCCTTATCATAAAATAGCTGCAGATTGAGGGTCATGTGATCTCTATCTGTCCATGAGAAATCGCCCTGACAGGACCTTATCATAGTATTCATGAATATAAGATTAAGGATCTGTGTAACAGTTTATGTCACCACTATATGCAGACCAATATAACCAATCTTACTGCCAAATGATGAAAATATTGGGGTCAAATGTCAAGGCTTTACAGGAGATTTGTAGAGTATGGTTTCACAGCTGACTATACACTGTGCTGCTCACCACAACAATTAAAGCCAGTGACTCACGTTTATAGTCTTCACTTATAGGAGCTGTTCTTTTTCCTTTCATTATCTATACACGTCAGGCAGGCCTCAGCTACAGAGGTTTCATCCAGACAACTTTGCTCTCTTGTTAATGCATATACCGTATATACTCTAGTATAAGCCGACCCGAGTATAAGCCGAGGCCCCTAATTTTACCACAAAAAACTGGGAAAACCTATTGACTCGAGTATAAGCCGAGGGTGGGAAATGCATTGGTCACAGCCTCTCCAGTATGTAGCCAGCCAGCCCCTGCCCCAGTGTATATAGCCAGCCAGCCCCTGCCCCAGTGTATATAGCCTGCTAGCCCCTGCCCCAGTGTATATAGCCTGCCAGCCCCTGCCCCAGTGTATATAGCCTGCCAGCCCCTGCCCCAGTGTATATAGCCAGCCAGCCCCTGCCCCAGTGTATATAGCCAGCCAGCCCCTGCCCCAGTGTATATAGCTTGCCAGCCCCTGCCCCAGTGTATATAGCCTGCTAGCCCCTGCCCCAGTTTATATAGCCCCGCCTTCCCCATCGTGCAGCACAACAATACCGGATGGATCGCACAGAAGATCTACGGGTGCCGCCAGAAAGGCGAGTTTTGATGTAGTTATTTTTTTGACTCGAGTATAAGCCGAGTTTGGGTTTTTCAGCACATTTTTTGTGCTGAAAAACTAGGCTTATACTCGAGTATATAAGGTAAGTGCATTAGGACAATTAATTAAGAATTATTAAGACCTAGGACCAGACGCCAAAATAAAATATGACCCTAGACCTGACTAGGGGTTACATTCACATTTCAACCTCAAATCATCCAGAATATCATCCTGTATATAAATTAAGACCCCTAGATTAAATACAGGTCTCCTAATTAATATACTTAATTAAAATATCACAGACTGAACCTTATATTCAGTACCCCATCACTGAAGCTGATTTTTTTATTCAACAATTAAACAACAATTGAACAACTGTGATTCCTGTTTCAGGTTAGATGGAAGGATATACTATACTACGATCTTAATAAGATAGATACAGAATCTGTCATCCACCATTTAAAGAAACAATAAAGCCAGTATAAGCAATAACTACTTTGTGGCCAATATGGAATGATAAATTAAAATTTCTCTACTTATTTCTGGCCAAGCTAAAATGTACTCAAGAGAGAGGTATTTAGATGTCATGTACATTTATGCAATCAACAGTTCTTTTTAGTGGTATATACTTCAAATACAAGCAAAACAAGCAGTTTTTGATAAAACTTTAGGTAGTTGCCCCACCTCCTTGAACTGCCATTTCGAATGTTTTTGGCCTCAGAGGTGTGTATATTCTGAATGTTTGGAATGGTCTTTCTGCACCCTCATGTGTCAGTCCTATCACTTTGGTAATTTGATTCTCTCTTGCCAGGCAAACTTCCAAATACCAACTGAGGAACTCAGCATTTTTTTTCAAACATGTCTGCAGTTGACCTAGAAATCTGTAATTGAACAGATTACCAACTAATTATAACATTATTGCCAAGCAAAGTCACTTTTTGCCTGTAGAAGGGCATGCTCTTCTTAATGCAAAATACTACATAAAAGCTAAGCAAAGCTTCTTTTTAAACAAGTTCTTAAAAGGGAACCATTACCCTTGTCAGAAGTAGTAATAAGTAGTTTAGTGATTTAATAGAAATCAAAAACTTTTTGTAATGTTTAGCACTAGAGTGAACACAAAGAAACCTATATAAAACAGTGGAATTTTATGATTCCACCTTTAACCGTTTACAGGTGCATATTTTTGTATTTTTGTATAAGTGTATTTACCATAAGTTATCTCAGAAACTGGCATAAATTATTACTGCAGCTCATAACTATTGTAGATCCACTGCATTGTTGCAAGGAATGCTGGAAGATTAATCTAAATTTTAAAGGAAGGGATATTCATATCTGGATCTGTCTTGGGACCCACATCTATCTTGAGAAAAGCTACCTCTAAGCCTTATAGTGGTTTTAGAAAGTTCACAGGTGGATGTGCATGTGTGGCTCCCTCTCTTCATCTATGGTTATGGTATTTAATTGAACAAAATGTAACTCATAAAGATAAATAGCCATAAAAACTGATATGCAATTTTCTGCCAGCATTAACATTTAAACCTGGAAGTTGCATTAGAGTTGAAACCACACTACAATCTCAAGGGCAGTGTGACATTTTTTTTCTGTAAGACAATGGATTGCAAGAAAGCAATGAGCTGCCAGAACCAAATGAAGTGTATTGAGCACATTCCTGCCACGTTCTACAAGATAAACTGCCCAACTGAAAATTCTCTGTTTCTGACCCTTGCGTTTGTTGGGTCCTTGGGAGCAGGTATCGCATACAGAGAAGCAGTGACACAAACCCCTTTGTACTGTGTGAATATCAAATTCCTGGCTGATCTTGCCTACAGCAATATAACTGTCTACAGGTCTCTTCTTTCTTTTTTTTTACAATTTTGAAAGAAAGCAGCAAAATAAAAAATAAATTGTTAGGACATAAACAATAATATAAATCCCTTTTATGACTCAAATACCAAATAAAGATTGTTTTATAATTAATGGCACTATTGTTTAATATAGTAAATATATTTTTATAGGGACTAGGAAGTGGGGCTGCCTACTTGTTTGATGGGGCTTTCCTGGGTTTTTGGGACTCTGTTTTCGAAATCTTCAAACATTTAGGACAGCAACTCCCTAAGCATCCCAGAGTTTATATACAGATGGGTAGAACCAATGCAGAAGTGTCAGTCACTGGAACCACCTCTTAAGGAGCTTATAGTTTTGTCTTTAGCCATACATGGCATGAAGCGCTTATAAGAGAAAAGGAAAAATATAGCCACTCATTCAGATAGAAAGACTGATGGTTCCCTTTTCCAGGCAGCTATGAATGACTGATTCTCTGGGTTCATTTCAGACACCGATAAACTGTTGATCATGGAGTGGGGTCAGGGCTGAAAAACACTCAAGTCCATCCTCGATCCATACTACGAGACTTGTCTCAAGTATGTTGCTTCTTTTCTGTAGTGGGAACATGGGTTTACCTGCTGTGCTTCTTTGATTCAGCACCACACCAACATAAATACCTAGATGCAGATAAACTAGGAGGGAAAGCAGGATTTTGAAATATGTGAGTAAGAGTATGCTGAGGTGTAGATAGAAGATCTTTGTCAAGAATATCAAGAATATAAATGCCGAGAAGTTTGGTAGACTATGGACAGAAAGTGGGTGTAAAAAAAGCCATTGGATAGTACGTATGTCATAATCCACGATCTCTGCCCTAAACCAACCCCTTGTTACCCTATTATAATCAGGGGTCTTGAGTAAAATGAAAGGTAATCATTTCAATACTTTAATAAAGTTAGATACAGATAACATTGGATCAATTCATCACTCACTTGCCCAACCTTTAGCTTGGGAACCATACATGGCTCTCAGATCACTGTCTTGTGACTCCCTAGCTATAAGTAGTTGAAAATCCTATTCTGTTTAAGTGGGAGATCATAGCATTACTAGACTTTGTTACCAGTGACAATTTTTTTAGACAACTTTCCCAACCAGTGGCTTTCTTCATATTTTCATGGTAGATAAGGCTGAAAAAAGACATAGGTTGAACCTGTAAGTCATAGAGTGTTGATCCATAGAAAAAAACGCAATCGAAAAACGAAAAAACTAGCCCCTCTCTGATATACAACTGAAAAGCTCTCAAATAGTAGCCCATCAGATAACCAACCAAAAAAAGAAGAGAGCTGCAAAGCCATCAATAAAATCTCATAATATGGTTTATTGTAATGTCAATATACACATTTAAATATTATATACCATATACTGGGAGGAAAACAAGGGGAAAAACAAGTGACCTCTGTTGGAAGAATGGGGCAACCATGGAGTACATAAGCCTCGCTCAGAAAAGCCCAACAAGCAGACAATATTTAATATCATAAAATCAAATACTCTAATCAATACAAAAAATAATAATTAATGAATAATGCAAACGGGGGTGAAAAACCTAATATTCGATGTGTATGGAGTAAAGACCAGAGGTACCTTCCGGCTTCAGCAATTCCACATAAATCCTTAACACTTACCCAAAAGCATGATGACTAGTCAATGGGCAGACCTGGGGAGGCCAGTGAACTACAACCCGACGTGCGTTTTGCTGATGCTTCGTCAGGAGATGAAGTGTTTGTGTCGCATCAACTGTTTTATACTTACTGCCAGCCATCCAGCTTAAAGACACGCCCACCGTGTGACGCTCTCATCCCATGGGGTCCCGCACCGGAAACGTTGCACCAAATTAAAAACCCTATAAGGCTTATGCCAATTGCTCTATTTAGAATAACTCCATCAATCAATATCAGATTAACAAAATGTTTTGTTCCCATTAGATGTTCCCATTCTGGTTTATTTTGAGTATCTGTCATTACAACATCTTGGGGCTGAGAGTTCCACAGTCTCACTGCTTTCACTGTAAAGAATCCCTGTCTACTCCCTTTCTGGCATAGAAGCACTAAAATAATTGAAATTTATGTGCAATGAAAGAAATTGCTTTCATTCTGGAGACTACACCACCTTTACTACATGTGGGCATAAAGGGGCTCAGCCGCCGATGGAGGGGGCCGACATGGGGCTTTGCAGATTATTACTAAAAAAAACACAAGGTGGGACCTGGTGTAGTTTTGCCTTGGGTCTAAGCCTCATGATGTATCCACCCTGGCAGCGGGGCTTTATCATAGGCTGGTCAAAAGCTTGGGTGTATATGCTGTACGTGTGCATATGGTGTGTATATATGGTGTGGATTATTTATCATACACCAGCGCAGCCGGATACATTAAGAGTAGAGATGGGTGAATCGATTCGAACAAAGTGGAATTTGGTCCAAATTTCAGGGTAAATTTGATTCGTCACGAATCCGAACTTTACGGTGATTTGTGGGAAAGAAGTCCCCCCCCCCTTTTTTAGCTAAATGGGTGCAAGCACAACGTGTTACATGGGGCAGCGAACTCTGGGAAGGAGAAAGGAACACCCTAGATGACATGTGCAGACCTGTAAGCCAATCAGTGACTGGTAGGCTTATGTGATGTCACACAGCCCTATAAAAACAGGCAGCCATTTGCAATCGCAGCATTTCACACTGCATGTGTGGCTGTAGTGTCTAGCTGCTTGTACTGTACTGTGCTATAGTAATTTCTGCTCTAATCCCAGGGTGTCCATTTTGGGGGATCTGTATATCCCAAATAGCAGTTCTTTTTTGTTGCTGAAGTAAATAGGAAGAAATCTGTGTCAAATCCACAGAGTTTCTGGAGTGACTGATCTTTGCTCCAGTCCCAGGATGTCCGTTTTGGGGGATCTGTATACCCCAAATAGGATTTCTTTTTTGTTGCTGAAGTGAATAGGAAGAAATCTGTGTAAAATCCACATAGTTTCTGTAGTGATTTCTGCGCGTATTCCAGGGTGTCCATTTTGGGGGATCTGTATACCCCAAATAGCAGTTCTATTTCTTGCTGAAGTGAATAGGAAGAAATCTGTGTCAAATTCACATAGTTTCTGTAGTGATTTCTGCTCCTATCCCAGGGTGTCCGTTTTGGGGGATCTGTATACCCTGTGACAAGGTCTCGATTGAATTGGAGAGAAAATGAAGGTTTATGTGTATTACAGCGATCAGAATGTGAATTGGGTCAAACTAAATGATGTTTTCCATGTGTTGGGCTCTTGGAAGACCTGGTATAGGACCCTAATTGCTGGAGTAGAGACAGAAGTGTGATCACTGCTCCAGACCAAAGCTTCCAGATTCTAATGGGTCTTACAATGCACCAGGTGTGCAACCCCTTAAAGCAGGGTGTGGAACAGTCAGGAATCGCTCTCTACCTGGAGACACAGAAGCTGGACTGTGTGAGAGCGACATGTGATTGACACAGAGTTACTGAAAGTATTTTCCATGCTGGCAGGGGGAAGCCCTTCAGTGGGTAGTGAGGGCCGCCAAGTGTATAGTTAGAGCCGGACAGGCAAGGATTTTGTTTGATGTTTTGTTTGATACTGCTGTTTTTCTGGAATAAATGCAAAGTTTCAACTTGAATCCTGCTGTCCATGAGAGTTTTGTCATTGCCGACCCCCACATTTGAGCTGAACCCCTACAACCCCAAATAGCATTTCTTTTTTATTGCTGAAGTGAGTAGAATGAAATCTGTGTCAAATCTACATACTTTCTGAAGTAATTTCTGCTCCTATCCCAGGGTGTCCGTTTTGGGGTTCTGTATAACCCAAATTTCAGCTCTTTTTTGTTGCTAAAGTTGAGAGCAAGAAATACGTATCAAATTCACGTAGTTTCTGGAGTGATTTTTGCTCCAATCCCATGGTGTCTGTTTGGGGGATCTGTATACCCCAAATTGCAGGTTTTTTTTGTTGCTGAAGTTAATAGCAATACATCGGTGTAAAATCCACATAGTTGCTGGAACGATTCTTGCTCCAAGTCCAGGGTGTCCATTTTGGGGGTTTTGTATGACCCAAATTGCAGCTCTCTTTTGTTGCTGAAGTTAATAACAAGAAGTCAGTGTAAAATCCACATAGTTGCTGGGGTGATTCTTGCGCCAAGTCCAGGGTGTCCATTTTGGGGGAGCTGTATACCCCAAATTTCAGTTCTTTTTTGGCAAACACATTGGGGCAGATTTATCAAGTGTTTGAAAGTTAGAATATTTCTAGTTGCCCATGGCAACCAATCACAGTTCAGCTTTCATTTTACCAGTGCTCATGAATATTTTCAAGGGGAGCTGTAATTGATTGCCATGGGCAACTAGAAATATTGTGACACTTGATAAATCTGCCACATTATATTTTCAGGGAATTTATTATGGATGATGCATGTGGCGTCTCTGTTCCTCAAATTCAAATAAAAAATTTATTTGAAACTTTGAATTCATTTTAAACTTTGAATTCATTTCAAACTTTCAAATCACTGTATTTAAAAAAAAAAAAAAGTGTCGCTTGACACGCACTTACATGCACCAGGAATAGGATGGTGAACTCCGGCGGACCTGGTGGACATCGGGCCCATGACCTTAGTGAATCGCCAGAAGACCGAATCCTTGTCGGAGAATGCACCACTGGATCACGACAGGACCGGGTAAGTAAATGAGCCCCATGGTGTCATATTAAAGCCAAGAATCTCATCTTTCCGTTTGCATCAGTCTTGGTTCTGCGTGGTAACACAAGCAACAGTAAATGCTGCAGACATCCAATAATAACTGGAGCCACCTTTTTCATTAGATTTCAAGGCATAGAACTACTGCCCAGAACATACAATTGCTGTTCTCAGTTCTGTTAGTGAATATTTTGCCAAAACTGTATCAGATGCTTCTGCAGCACACAGAGGTGGAGATGACATTCTCATTACTGCCAGGTAGGAACATATGGAGGCTTTTGTTAGAGAGAAGTTTATCTCTCATTGAGGCACCCAGGGCTTTCAGCATGATTCTGTAGTTTCCAAATGTGCTGCTATTTGCTTTTCATAACAGTCTGCTAATAAACTTGCCCCAAAACTAGTAACACACCCATTGCTTTACAGGAATTTGTCTCATGGTGGTCAACAGGAAAAAATAATTTATGTTGATATAATATAGTTAAGTTGGTGTCTTTTCTTTTTGAGGCATTGTTTTTAGCAAATTTCCCACTATAGTAGTCATTTGTAAGTAAATGAAATCTGTATCACAACACAACTACAAAAAGGATCCGTAGTTTTCTCAATTTATAAGTCCAAAAATATCTTGTACCATTCTATATACATTTTAATATCACTCCCTATTTACAAGGCAAGGAATAAAACTCCCCTATCTGAAGCATGTAGTGAAAAGTAGTTCAGTGCATTCCTAAAGTGCAGAATATTACCTAAAGCACAAAATAAGCATTATACAAACTCATTGCTTAGGTTGACATTAGTTGCATTCAAACACATGACTCTAGCACTTCTGCTTATTTAAAAACTTACATCATGAAATCAATGGGGGAGATGTAATAATGATGGTGTGCCAGTCTCTCCCTATTGGCTAAATACTGTGGCAGATAAGACTACATTCACTCTTTATTTATTTAAATCTAATGGAAAATGTTCATAAAGACTCACGCCACTTTATCCATCCATCCACATTTCTACTTGTGACAAATAGTAGCAGAAGTGCTTTTTCTTACAACCCTGAACTATTTTTCTTAAACAGCCTCCACCCCCTCGCCTCTCACACAATATGTATCCCCATGTTCTACTCTTTTTACACAGCTTAAAGGGAGCATTTTTTCACAAATAAAGCTAGTGACAGGGCTTGGCCTCCTCGGGTTGAATCCAGTAGTTTTTCCCCATACCCTGTCAGCATTCAGCAAATAATGGCATGTGACAGGGGTGACATCATCTAATGTTCTCTTGCCTTTTAACATATGCAAATTGCACTTGTACATGTATCTGATCACATGAAATCACAGCGGTCTGCATGGAGGATGGGGAGGAGTAGAAGTCCATGCAGGCATTATATGATTTCATATCATCAGATATATACATGGGGTACAGTTTCCAAATGTTCAGAGGCAAGAGGACCTTAGATGATGTCACATGGTCACATCGCATGGGGAGGCCACACCCCCCTCCACTCCTGTTAGATCTGCCTATACGCAAAGCAAGATTATAAAGTTGATTTTATGGGCATGTGAGGAAAACAATTTTTAGTTAAAAGAACGGTGTCAGTTATTTAATAGGGCTCTACAGGAATCTGCCACTAGCTGTATTTGTGAAAATGTGGTGACAGGTTCCCTTTAAAACCCCATGTCTCCCTCCCGTTTCACACAGCCATCACCCATTTTTCTGCACCCTCATGCCTTTTTCTGTCTATAGCCTGCTCCCATATCTCACTTAGCCTTCCCTGTGTTTCATAAAGCCAGCAGCTCCATGCCCCATTCTCAGATAGTCCCCCTCAATCTCACATAGCCAGCACCTCAATTTCCCCCTTCATTCTGAACCCCATAGCTTCTTTCTGTAGCTGAACTGTTACTGGAGCTGTTACTACAGCTTTGGAATGACAAGGAACATGAAATAATGGCATAGAATATTCTTAGAACACGCCACATACAAAAAATATTCTCTAGGTGCTTATAAAAATCATTATATAATTCACTATACAGTAGGCTGTATGCCAAATGTTTGACATCAGCACATTAGTATGGAATTAATAAGTCTACCACGGTATGCACTAGTTTATCTCCCATTCTACATTCCATAAAGCAGTTCCATGTGCAGGGCATCGTAACAGTAAATATTGTGTTGTTGAAAGTCATAATGTTTTATTACAGAAGGATTTGTGTAGAGATCTCCCAGAAAGTGTATTCATGGGATGCCAACTTTATAAAATATGTCTGAAGTCTGAAAAGCTTGACATTTTTAGTGGACTGTTGTTTGCCCAGGCATTTGTGCCTACTGCCTTTATTTACATGCAGTATCTGCTGCAGAGCATCTGGCATCAAAATCCCTGTCACCCAAGCGGCATGCCCACTCACTGAAGAACAGATGGTTAAGCAGAGGGCCTTAGTATTTAGAAGGGTTAATACTGAGAACTGAACAAAGTCTCATTCTTTCTCATTGATTGCTCATCCTTATTAATGGTTCTAGGAACTCAGCAATTCATTTCTCACCATCAAGATTTTGTAGGAGAATGATATAACATACCTCCCAATATTTCTGGAAGGGAAAGAGGGACAAAATGGAGGCACGTGTAGCATGCTATGGTGATCCCCCTAAGCCCCCAATCACTCCCTGGCCATGCCCCAATTTTTTACTACATCTTCTCAATAACAATCTAACATTTTTTTTTTTAGCCAAGTTGGGATTTGAACCCCGAACCTGCACAGTCCACGTGCCGTAAAGACACAGAGCCTCTATCCACTAGGCTACAGGCTTAGCAGATAATGTTTACTATTATTGATAATTGTCTCCATAATAATAAAAATAATAAAATGAATAATAATAATAATTGTCTCAATAATTACAATAATAATCTCTGAGAAGATCCCTCTCTATATATCAGTGCATTAAGTCTGTGTCACAGTGTAACAGTAGCAGTTAACAGCCCTTAGTTACCAAAAATCCTCAGATAGGTAATCACTGAGCTCATAGCTTAGTGGATAGAGGCTTTGTAGATTGAATATCTATGGCAGTTGGACTGCAGAGGGTCTGTGTTTGAATCCTGGGCTAGGCATAATTTTTTTTAATTGAACCTTGTGTTTGGGGGAACCCTAGGAGATGTGGAGACCATATATGGACAGATGGTGATCTGAACCTGATGACGTGGTCCCTGCTCTCCGCTGACCAAATCTCTCAAGATGTCCGTAGAAGCTCGATGTCCGTAGAAGCCATTCAGTATTGCAATTTCAGGATTTGAAAGTATTTACTAGGCGGGGCACAGAGCCGGGACAACCCCAGCCAGTGCGGGACCTTGAGGGAATATCCGGGACTATGTACCAACTGCCCGTGACCGCGGGGCAGAGGTATAAAAACGGGACTGTCCCAGCCAATCCAGGACAGTTGGGAGCTATGGATATAATAAACTTACATCTAGACATGTTGCATTGAATTGCATTGCAGAGGCAAGCCTCTTCCATACAGGTGTTTAAGACAGACCCAAAACACAATTAAGTCTAATAAGGTCCCTGCAGATTTAGTCAATAGATGTTTAACATTTGTTTCAATAGCTTTTGAGTTTACATATTGTTGTCTGTAAAATACTCTGAAGGCTGAATTAGGCTGAGCTGTCATTTATGAGGAAAAAGTAGTGGAAATCAACCCTCTTTCAGTATTTGAATTTTTTCAGCTCCTCTAGATAAAATTGAATGTAACATTTCTATAACCTTCTATTGAAATTGTGCTTTTAAGACTATTTGTCAACTTAGACTACAGACAGAGGCACATTTATTAGTGCTTTTGCACCTGATTTTTTATGGTAAATCCCAAGGCTTTTTATTTTGCATGTATTCCAACACAAAACCTTGGTTTTCTGACACAACTTTTTTTTGTTGTTGCTTAATGTGGGCACAACATTTGAATTACTACACTTTTCCTGCACTTTTGCACACTGATAACATTGGCTGCCAAAAACAACTGCTTGCACTAAAATCAATAAATGCTCCCCCGAATATATAGACTTATAAATCAACTATACAACTTATTTTATCACACTACAAAATTTGTATAATTGGTGAAACAGAGCTTCTTACTTTTCTGGAATCAATAAAAAAGAGTCAAGTGAAAGGAAAAAGAAAAATGGTAAGTTTATAATAGTCCTATCAAATTTTCTGTTGTTTCCAATCCAGCACTCCCGCTCCTTCCATCAGTCCTTGTTATGATTCTGCATTGATGTTATACCATTTACTTACATAATCAATGCAGCCAATCACTGGCCTTGGCAGTCTTGAAACTGCCAATACCAATAGTCGAGCTACTATTCTGTGATGCCCCCTGTATTTATTTCATATAGGAAACGGGATCCACCCCCCTCTTTTTTTTAAAGATTTGCTCTTATTATTTATTCTCCTCTGTGTTGTACATGTAGGTTGTTAACTACCGTATATACTCGAGTATAAGCCGGCCCGAGTATAAGCCGAAACCCCTAATTTCAACACAAAAAACTGGGAAAACCTATTGACCCGAGTATAAGCCGAGGGTGGGAAATGCATTGGTTACAGCCTCCCAGTATATAGTCTGCCAGCCCCTGTAGCATACAGCCTGCCCAGGCCCTGTAGCATACAGCCTGCCCAGCCCCTGTAGTAGGAAAAAAAATAACACTGTACTCATCTTTCCGACGTCCCCCATAGGTCCTCTTCTGTCCTATGATGTCAGATGACGTCAGAAAGGTGAGTTTTGACTTTATTTTTTAGTTGACTCGAGTATAAGCCGAGTTAGGGTTTTTGAGCACAAATTTTGTGTTGAAAAACTAGGCTTATACTCGAGTATATAAGGTAGTTGGAAAAATAAATACCAAACCTTTTAACCCATTTTAATATCAAATTGCTTAACTTTTTACATTGTATTGGTTAAAGGGAACCTGCTATTAAAATTAACCTACTCAAAATACATTTTTTATAAAAAACTATGGTTTACCCGTTAAGAATATTCCCCACCGTCTAAAAATCTTTTTCACAAACTGTGTGCTGTGTACAGGGAAGCTGGAAAAAATTCCAAATGTGTTAAATTGGTGAAAAAACACATTTGCATCACTTTCTTGTGGGCTCAGTTTTTACCACTTTTACTGTGCGCTCCAAATGATACATCTACTTTATTCTTTGTCATGGCAACCGATCGTCACTCCCCAATGACATCAGGGGGCAGCGATCCCAATAAAGATGGCGGCACTTAGTGCTGGCATCGGAGTTAGCAAAGGGTGTTTGTATGAAGAGGGCTCAGCCCGTGAACTCCCTTTATACACCCTTCATGGCTTGTTGACAGATTTATCTATTGGTGAGCGTGAATGGGGTTAAAAAGCATTGCCCTTTCCATGGCTGTGATGTTTTTTTTTTTTAAAACCTTTTTTTTTATTGAGAAATCAAGGCATGTACATATATTTTTTTCATCTGACATGATCATATTCATGTTATTTAACACATTATATAGTACATTTAATATGTTTTGCGCGTTGTCATTCTTCGTCCTTTTCCCACTCCTATTTTCTTCAGTTTTCCTCCTGTTCGTTTCTTTGTAAGGGCGCATTATGCGCCATTGAGCGCTTATTGATGGTTTTATTTTTCTCATTAAGGTTTTTAAACAACATAAATAACTTAACAACCTTTAAACTATCTCATATGAACATTATGTCTTGCGATAAAATGACGTAACATATAGTAAGCCAGGGGGAGTAATCTTTGTCCTTGTATTGTCTTCGTGTTAAATGGAGTCTAGTAGTATCGAGTCTGTCTCGGGGTAAGTGTTGGTTTGTTGTATCATGTTCTCAGTCTGCCTAACGTTCCTTTGATGTCTTCAGTCAAATACCAGGTAGAGTATTTAAGTTTTCTCATCAGTTCCCTTACTTCATTTGTGGTCATGTGATTAGTAATAAACTTACGCCATTTGCGAAAGAAGGCTTTCGTTCTTTTGTCTCCTTTCCTTTCCGTCTCTATCTTATCTACGTTCAGATATACCTTCGCTTGGTCTATAACTTCAGAGGTTGTTGGGAGAGTTGCTGTTAGCCAATGATTTAGTAGGCATCATTTGGCTATTAATAGTAGGATGTGTATAATGGGGGATATAGTAATTTCTGCATCTTCTTCCTCTCCTTGTGGGGCTATAGAGTGGAAAAGGAATGCTAATGGTTGGTGTAGGGGAATTGTGTATAGAATAATATCTGTGATGAATTTTTGGAACTCTTTCCAAAAAGTTTGTGTTGAGGGGCAGGTCCATATGGAATGAAAGAGATCAGTGGTGCGTGCATTTAGGGCATGCAGTGAGTATCTGGTCTTGAATCTGAAGCTGGGCTATTGAATGCGTATATTGCCCCCTGCATCAGTTTGAGAAGTTTTCTCCCATCTTTCACTGATAACGTGTTTCTAACTGCAGCCCACCCCTGTAGGATCCTTAAGGATGTTCTTGGTGTTCTCAATCTCTTTTCCCAGTAAGGGAATTGTAAATATTATCTCTGTGTCATCTCTCTCTGGGGTCAGTAATATGTATAGATGATATTGTCCGTTTGGCATTTGGTCCTCCTATTATAGTGTCGATTTTGTTAGTCTAATTTCCTTGCTAAGTTCCGTAACCGATGGAGCAAAAGGCCTTCAGCTGCGCATATTGGAACTCTTGTCGTGGTGGTAATCACTAAATTTCGTCTGATTTCGGTTCAACGGTCAAGTCTGTAATTCTGGTCGGGGGGAGGATGACATTGTTCCTTGGGCTCTTCTCTGCATGCGGCCCCGATTAATATTAATCATTGTTGCGCCTGCCGGGGGAATTCTGGGTTGTCCCATAAAGTGAGGTGCTTTGAGATTTGATAGGATAATTGATGTTTTTTCCTTAGTATCTTCCATGTTGCAATGGTGTCTTTCAGTAGTAGGGATTGTTTGGCTATCTGTGGTAATTTTCCGTGTGGGACGTGTAAGGCTGCTATTAGCCCACATGGATGTAATAGTGCTTGTTCTAATTTGGTGTTTGAATAATGGCTGGTGGAGTTGATCCAGTCTGCAAGGTGTCTAGTTAGACATGCTAGATTGTATCTCTTGATATCTGGGAAGTTCAGGCCTCCTAGGTGTTTGCGAAAAATTAATTTCTGTAACGCAATACGGGGTCTCTTTCCCTGCCATATGAATTTTGTGAATATTTTGTTTAGTTCCCTAATGTCTTGTGTTTTCAATAGTAACGGCAGGGTCTGCAGTGGATATAAAAGTCTTGCAAAACTGATCATCTTGATCAAGTGAACTCTTCCTGATATGTTTAATGGCAGAGGTTCCCAGCGTTTTAGTTCTGCTTTAATTTTGGCAAAGATTGGGGGGTAATTGAGTTTATATAAAGACGACGGCATTTTTCCCACCTTAATTCCTAGGTATTTGATGTGCTCTTTGGCTATACTGATGTTGTACTTTCTCATTTGCGCTTGTTCACTAAAAGTGAATGGATCTAAAAGCAAAATCTCACTTTTCGCTGTATTGATGGTAAAACCTGATATGCTGCCAAAGTATTTTATGTGATCTAGGATTTTGGGTATATATGTTATCGGGTCAGCTATAAAAAGCAGTATGTCATCCGCAAAGAGTGCGTTAGTAGCTCTTTCAGTCCCCACTTTTATGCCCGGGTTTATATCTGGGGTTCTTAGCATTCTCGCCAGGGGTTCTATCGCCAAGTTGAAGAGCAAGGGTGACAAGGGGCACCCTTGTCTTGTTCCCCTTTTTAATGGGAATCTGGCCGTGAGGTAGCCAGGTGAATAAATAGCCGCTGTTGGGTTTAGGCCTTTAATAATGACCGAATGGGCCTTGTATTCCAAATTTGTCTAAACCTGTTCCAGCCACCCCCACCTGACTTTGTCAAACGCCTTTTCTGCGTCTAAGCTCAAAAGGATCCTTTGCCAGATGTTGGTGGCTGGACTTCGTACGTCCAGTACTGTAAGCACCCGTCTCATATTTGCTACTGCTGCTCTGTTTTTAATAAAACCTACTTGTGGGTCGCCTATCAAGCCCGGCATAATAATTGATAACCTGTCTGCGAGAATCTTTGTTATCAGCTTAAGGTCCTGATTAATAAGGGAGATGGGTCTATATGAGGTGGTTAGCATGGGGTCTCTGCCAGGTTTAGGTAAGACCTTAATATAGGCGAGATTAGCATATGGTGGGAGATGGGTTCCTTTTAATAGAGCATTAAAATATCCTGCTAAGGTTGGCAATATTTGTTCCCTTAGGCCCTTATACGCTTCCGCTGGGAAGCCGTCAGGTCCTGGTACTTTATTCAATGCTAATCCCTTGATTGCCGCCGAAATCTCTTCCTGTGTGATCTCAGCGTTTAGGGCCCCTTTCTGATCATCTGTTAATGTGGGCAATTGAAGTTGGGATAAATATGCCTCCCCTTTTTTGTTATCATAAGGTTCTGTGTCATTGTAAAGGTTCGCATAGTATTGGCGGAACGTGTCTAACACTTCCCGCGGGTCCATTTGCACTTGTCCCGATTCCGTTCTAAGTTTTGGTATGCATGTAATTGGTTTCCGGCCTTTTGCCAGATTGGCTAATATTTTCCCTGTTTTATTGCCAAACCGAAACAGGTTTGCTTGCGCATGAACCCGTGAGCGACTATCCTGTTGTTCTAGTATGAGTTCATGCTGGGATTTTGCTGTTTTCCATTTCTCTAAGGCTTGCTGTGTCGGGTTGGCTAGGTAGGTGGTGTATGCAGTTTGAAGTGTTATGCTGCTTTCGTGCAGCTTTTTCTTTGCCTGTTTCTTGACTCGTCCAATATGTCTCATAATTTGGTCCCGTATTACTGTTTTGGCCCCTTCCCAATGTATGATTGGTGTGTCTTTGGTGGATGTGTTGTGAAAATCGAATTCGGTCCACCATCCCCGTAATAGTTGTAGGAAAGATTCATCTTGTGCCATGTAGGAGGGGAAACGCCATATATAGTCAGTGCCCTGTCTGTATTGTTGGGTCAGGGTCATGCTTACCGGGGCATGATCGGACACCACTATGGTATCAATTTCAGTGTGTTCTACTCTGTTTGATAAGGCCTCATTAGCTAGTATGTGGTCTATTCTGGACCATGTGTCATGAGATTCTGAATAGAAGGAGTACTCCCTACCCTCTGGGTGTTCGTGTCTCCAGCAGTCTATAAGTCCTAAGTCCTTTACCAGTAATGACATGTCAGTCTGCGTTTGTGTATTGGGTCGGGGTATCCTGTCAAGGCGTGACCTATCTTCCCTAGTGTTCATTACTTGATTAAAATCACCTGCTACTATCAGTTGAGAGGACATATCTAGTGCTAGTCGTTCCGTTAGAGAGGAGTAGAACTGCGATTGTTCTGTGTTCGGGGCGTAAATATTATATATACTTAACTCTCCTGCCGGTGTTTCTAGTATCGCATGAAGAATTCTATTGTCCACCGAGATCGAGTGGGATTTTATAGTGATAGCGGAGTTTTTTTTACCAAGAGCATAACTCCCCCTCGTCTGTTTGATTCTGCAGAGCCGACTGCGTCTGCTACCCACATACGCGTCATGTATTTTAGTTCTGTGTTAAGTAAGTGCGTTTCCTGTAACACTGCTATATCTGTGTGTAATGTCTTTAAATGTCTTAGTACCATAGAACGCTTTTGTGGGGATCTAAGGCCTTTAACGTTCCATGTTACTACTTTCACCGTCATAGTGGTTGTATTGTGAATGTCTTGTCTGACTCGTTTCCTTGCGTCTCTTTGTCGTTTGTGGTTTCCTCCCCCTTAAAATGGCTCAACACATAAAAACAGAACTTAAAATTTCTAAACATAAACAATTCTACTTTCAATAATACATATATCAACATGGTCATATTCACCCAAGTCCACAGATTGGAATTTCTTTCTTTTTTGGAACTTGTCGTTGACTTCCTCTTTTTCCGTCAAGTAGTAAGAGCAGTCCACCCTTTGAATATGTATACCTCAGCTTATTTGTTGGTTCATGGATCTCTGATCTCTATCCATCGCCTTGTAGCATCAGTTCTTACAGTTCTCCTATTTTGCATCACTCCTCTGTCTTGACGGTTTCTCAAAGCGTTGAGGTTTCCTTGTCGATGTGCTAGGTAGTGGTGATGATCCTCGTTCGTGGTCGGATGGTGGTCTTTGAGCATGTCGTTCTCCCTCTGGTTTCCGCCAGTTCGTCATGGTTTCCAATGCTGCCTCTGCTATGTTTGGGTCCGTAAAGGTTTGCGTCATGCCGTCTGGAGTGACCACTTTGAGTGTTGCTGGGTACATTAACTGGAATTTCCATTGTTTCTTGAAAAGCGCCGAGCAAAGCGGGCTGAACGCTCTTCGTTTTTTGGTCAGTTCAGCTGAATAGTCTGCGAATAGCATTACTCTTGTATTGTCTATCATGAGTGGTTCTTGCCGTCTGCGGTATGCTCTTAATATCGCCTCTTTATCCGCGTAGTCTAAGTATTTTGCTATTGCTTGTCTTGGTCGGTCTTCTCTTTCTGTTTGTCGTACTGATGGAGACCGTGGTGTTCTGGGAGGGCCTATCCTGTGAGCCCGTTCCACTTTCAGTGGGCCTCTTATCCCTAGCTGTTGCGGTAGTTTTTCAGAGAAGACTTGGTACAACTGTGTGGCAGTTACCGTTTCCGGGAGACCTACTAGTCGAAGATTACTTCTACGTGACCTATTCTCAAGATCATCGATTTTATCCGCCATCTTCTCTGATTCTGCATTTGTTGCTGTTATTTTTGTTAGTGCTATTGCTAGATCATCCTCCAAAGCGGATATGCGTCTCTCCGCTTCATCGAGCCGATTTGTGTGTAAGTCGAGCTCTGATTGGATAGCCTGCAGAGTGTCTTCTATCGCATTAGAAACGGTTTCTTGTATACTTGGTGCTATCTTTTTGGCGACTTCCTTAGCCAGTTTTTTGTAGTTGATGGGGAGTTTAGCTGTGTGCTGAGAGCTGGCATCCGATTCTATCAGTTCTTCTTCTGATATGTCTCCCCCTTGGGATCTGGGGGGCGCCATTGCTGCTGTTAGGAATTTATATGGCCTCTTGTGATGCAGGCGGTGTGTCTTTGCTGGGTTTTCTGCTGCGGTAGGGCTGATTTCTGGGCACCATAAGATGGTATGTGAGGTATTAATCCCCTGTTTGTCTTTGTGACGCAGCACTTATCTAGTCTGCTGCACGGGATCTGTGCTGTTCACTGCTTGTGCTGCTGTGTGTCTGCGTCTCAGTGCTGCAGGTGCACTATGCGGTGTATTTGTTTTTGTGTTCTGCACCTGTGGTTTTTCTTTCCCCAGGTGCTCTGGTATAGGGTCGGGGGTGCCCCGTGTCTCGGCGCTGCACTTACAGTGGCGGCGCGCTTTTAGCGGGGATTCGTCACGTGGCGCGGCTCCCTTCTCTTCGCTCCGCCGCCACCTCCCGTCTTCCACTGTAGCCGCTGGATCTTTTATGTCCGCTGCCGGTATGTATTCCCCCGGCTTTTGGTGTCAGTGCCTGCCCTCCGCAGCGCTCGCGGTGCCTGCTTTTGGTCGCGGGTGACGGAGCTCCTCTCTCCTGCTCCTCTACATGCCGGGGCCGGAACCGGAAGTCATGGATGTGATGTTAAAAAATCAATTTGTAACAACTATATGCAACTCATAAAGTTATAATGGAGTCCTGCATATGCCATGTTCACTACACTGCCCTGCCACCCTAGTCCTGATTGACAGATATCATAAGGACCTGCAAATATTCAACAGACAAATATAGCTCTGTAGGAAGCTCTGAGTCAAATGTTTTACACAATGCCTTGCTGGGACATTGAGAGGGAGCTCTGTTACATGATTCAGCACTTCATGTCATGTGACCAGGGTGATGTATTCTCAGGTCCTTTATTCTCTAACATTTGTAAATGTTACACTGAACATTGCTCACTTGTTCATGTCCCACACTGGGACAAAATAAGGGTACATTCAGACGGCCGTCTGGGGGGATGTATATACGGCTGCAAATTTGCATATGTGCAGCATACCGTTGTGCACTGTATGCTGCCGTATGTACGTACCATATCCAAAACCAGTCGGAGGTACATTCTGTGAGACAGTCATCTGTCAACCATCAATCATTTACCAGCCCACCATATTTGATATGGATACGGTACAGATATGGTGCCATACGTGCACATAGGGATGAAAATCGTCATGTATATACAGATTCATACAGAACGGAAATAAAGGACTGGAGAAATCACACGTTGGTGTAAATGTAGGCTGAAAGGCTGAATTCACACGGGCGTTCAGGGGATGTATATACGGTGGCGTATATATGTCCCCCATAGGCCGGCAATGGGCCCGCAGCATTGTACGGGAGTGGTACAGTGCAGCTTGAATGAAGCCTAAGGCTATATTTACACACACGTACGGGGGGACGTATATATGGCCGACTTATATACGGTGTAAAAAAGTCCCCCACAGGCGGAAATAGCCACATGCTGGTAGAAAGATAGGACATATATTACTATGGAGAGGCGCAGGGTGAGATGCGCCCCCTTCTCCTCTTCCCCGCGCCGTGACCCCTCCTCCTCTCCAGCACACAGCGGTATGCCCACCCGGCGGCATTTTTTTCAACATTTTTCACTGTAATGGGACCAAGGATTATCAATAAAGCTTCATTACAGACAGCTTACAGCTGATCATTGCAGCCTGGGACTGTAGTAATGGCATCCAGAGAGCTTCACCAGAGGTCACAGTAGGCAGAGGGTCCGTTTTTAACTTGGGGTTGTCTGTAAGTCAGGTGTCCTTAAGTAGGGGACCCCTGTATTGTCTAAAAAACTGCAGTTTGTAAATTGTACCTCCATTTTGTTTTAACCCCTGTGAAACACCTAAAGGGTTAACAAACTTCTTAAAGTTGGTTTTTCATATGTTAAGGGGTATAGTTTCCTATATAAGAAATATAGGATTTGGCAATTTTCATAAAAATTGGAAAAGTTGCACCCAAAATTCTAAACATCCTAACATCATGGAAAAATGAGAGGATGCATAAAAAAACATAAAGCAAACATTTGGTAAATGTTAGTTATATAGCTATTCGGGCAATATCCCTATCTGCCAGAAAAGAAGAGAATTTTGAACTTTGAAATTGGAGATTTTTTCAAAATTTTTGCCACATTTCCATATTTATCATAGCTAAACACAAAATATGTCACCCAAATTTTACAACTAGTTTGATGCACACTATGTCATGAGTAAACAATCTCAAAAACCCCTGTACAGGCGGTCCCCTACTTAAGAACACCTGACTTACATACAACCCCTAGTTACAAACGGACCTCTGGATGTTGGTAATTTACTGTACTTTAGCCCTAGGCTACAATAAACATCTATAACAGTTATCACAGGTGTCTGTAATGAAGCTTTATTGTTAATCCTGGTTCTAACGACAACCCAACATTTTTAAAATCCAATTGTCACAGAGACCAAAAAAAATTGGCGGGGTTTACAATAATAAAGTATACAGTTCCGACTTACATATCAAATTCAACTTAAGAACAAACCTACAGACCCTATCTGGTATGTAACCCGGGGACTGCCTGTATATGTTAATGCATTTGAAGGTTATAACGACACAGGGCAGATTTTAAAAATCGTGCTTGGTCCTGAAGCCCTATAATGATTTAGTCCTGAATGGGTTAATGGCACATTATCAGATTGGGTTCAAGTTAGTAGTGCCATCAGGGTGCCATCATGGTCATTATGAGGTCACGTTCTTTTTAATATTTTTAATTAACCCCTTATCACTGACACTAGTTTTCAGCTCAATGACCAGACTCGATTTTTCAAATCTGCCCTGCCTCACGATAATTGGTACGCTTTAAGATAGCTAGGTGATTTGAGAAGGTTTCTCATAGCACTTGTAATTCACACACTTGCGTTGCAGATCACGTCAGAGTCTGATCAGGGTGCGATCAGGGTGCGGTCAGTGAAAAACTGACATTTTGCATCAGAGTTCAATCAATTTTGGCCGCGGTCAAACGTACCGCTAGGCGTCCGTCATAACGCGACCCTAGCGCACAGGGGGAGGTCCTCGGCACGAACGCACATGCGTTTCCCGGGAAAAGCATGCGATTGATAAGCCGATCGCATGCGTTTCTCTGTTATGTGCGTTCGGGCCGAGGACCGCCCCCTGTGCGCTAGCGGCGCATTAGGAACGGATGCCTAGCGGTACGTGCGACTGCGGCCTTTCAGTCAGAGTTTCTTCAGTGTCTCAGTTTTTCATGCGCATTTTCAATGCAATTTCAATGCGTTTTTCACGCGCAGATAATGCGCGTGAAAGGACTCAGGACTGAGGTCTATCTTTTCTATGGCAATTGATGCATGAAAAACGCACTGCACTTGCATTGCACTTGCATGGGTCTCAGAGTGCAATGCATTTTTGATGCATCTGCATCTCCATGTATGGTGCGTTTTTCACGCACTTGTAAAAGTAGAGCATGTCGAGATTTCAACACGCGTTAAAAAAAACGTGCATGTGTGCGTGAAAAAAAATGCAAGTCTGAAAAAGCCCATTTATTACAATGGGTCACAGTGCAATGGAAGATCTGCGCGTGAAAAACGCAAGTGTGGAAGGGCCTAAGTTGTAAAATTTAAGTGATAAGTTTTGCTTTTCGTTCTGAAAAAAAGTGAAAATTTAGCAAAAGTTTGAAAATATTCTTTCCAGACAGAAAGTAAAACTACCCAAAAAGCTTGATAATTAACATTTACGGAATGTCTGCTTTATGTTGAGATGATATTTTTTGTGTGCTGCAGAACTTTAGGTGCCATTTTCTCATTTTCAAGAAAAACTCACATTTTGAAGGACTACTCAGCTTTCAAGTGACTTTAAATTTCTGAAATTCTGAATAGTAAAACCCCATAAATAACAACTTCTATAAGTATATTAAACCTTTAAGGGCGCGGTCCCACGTGCGTTTGCAACGCAGACGCAGCCAAACCGCGCCCACCGGGCGGTCCCGGTCCAATCGATCGGCGTTTTCAATAGAAACATAGAGAAACGCCGATGCGATTGGACCGCGGACCGCCCGAGTGGGCGCGGTTTGGTCTGCGTGCGTTTGCAAACGCAACGGGGACCGCGCCCTAAGTGTTTCACATGGGTTAAAACAGTATTAACCTGCGATTTAGAAACTTTTGGGTTTTTTTGGAAAATACATTCATTTAGGCCAAAACTGACAGTTTCATAATAAATTAATTGATGAAAGGCCCTGCAATGTTTGATGCCCAATTTTTCCCTAGTGTACTGATTCCCCATATAATGTGGTGGTGTCCTGCTGTATGGGCGCACGGCCAGGCATAGAATGAAAGCAGCGCTATTCACAGCAGATTTGTATTGTCACATTGTACTACCTATACATTTTTTTTTTTTTGGTAATGCGAACAAATGAGGCTTATTATTTACAGGATGAGATAAAATCTATAGATAATTCATTTTGGGGGTCTATAGCTTATTCATGAGATTTTTTTAACTAGGGCACACAAATAAAATCATAAATTTTTATTTTGGATTTTTAGCATTTTTTCTTCCCGCTCACCGTAACGTAAAAATAATATTTTATCTTTAATCTACATTTATTAGTATCCCGTAGTCCAGCAATGACATACATCAGCATCTAATTCTGAATTATATCAAGAAAGTCTTGTAACTCTTTGGTACATTTTCAATCCTGGTATTTATGCACAAAAGCAAGATTTTTTATTTATGTCAAAAACTTCTCTCATATTCTTATAACTCTCCAAACTTCTCGTGACTCCATTTCTATTAAAATCATTGGTCCCAATCTCTCATGTTTAGCACTTGCTTTCAATTACCCCTTCTTGTTTGGGCAGCTGCTCGCAGCATTTGCAATGCAACAGTCAGTGATTTTATCCCATGAATTCTCCACCCATGTTAAAACCTCTTGCAGTATCTAAATGGTTGTGACTAGAGGTGGGCGAATCGAATCAAAAGAAGTGGAATTCGGTCCAAATTTTAGGGAAAATTCGATTCGTCACGTTTACGGTGATTCGTGGGAACGAAGGTTTTTTTTTCCCTTCTATTAGCAAAATGGCCGCGAGCACAACATGTTACATGTGGCAGAGAACTCTGGGAAGGAGAAAGGAACACCTTCGATGACATGTGCAGCCCCATAAAAACAGGCAGCCGTTTGCAATTGCGGCATTTCACACTGCATGTGCTGTCTCTAGTATCTAGCTGCTTGTACTGTACTGTGCTGTAGTGATTTCTGCTCCAATCCCAGGGTGTCCATTTTGGGGGATCTGTATATCCCAAATAGCATTTCTTTTTTGTTGCTGAAGTAAATTGGAAGAAATCTGTGTCAAATCCTGTCACGTCTGCGCCTGATGTCTCCTCTATTCGTGCTGGTAGGATTAGGAGACACTCAGTTTTTCGTCATCTGCAGTCTGAACTAGGTTCTATGACTGTCTGACCTGACGTCTACCACTCCCCTCACTGATTCTGTCTTGCAAGAGTTAACACTGTGGACCTGTAATTGCTTGCTCCTTACACATGTGGCAGGGCCTAGGTTCCCTATAAGTGTCCTGTTTAGCTATAACTCTTTGCTGGTGTTTCTAGCTTCATTTGTATTCTATGATTTCTAGTTTCTGATTTCTTGCCGGTGTCTCGACTTCTCTATTTGGATTGTGATTTGGTTATTGTTATTCCCCACTGCTGCCGACTTGGATTGTATACCTTGCCTTATTGTGTGTGTTTGTCTGTAATGTTACGTGTTCACATATTACCCAGGGAGGGAACGTCGCCCAGCTATTGGCCTCCGTTTAGGGGGGACTGATGGGGGTCTCAGTGCCAGGGCTCACTGTCCTTGTTTGTGTCCTGCCATTACAAATCCACAGAGTTTCTGGAGTGAATGACATTTGCTCCAGTCCAATGGTGTCCATTTTGGAAACAAAATAGCAGTTCTTTTTTGTTGCTGAAGTGAATAAAAAGAAATCTGTGTAAAATCCACATACTTTCTGGAGTGATTTCTGCTCCTATCTCAGGGTGTCCATTTTGGGCGATCTGTATACCGCAAATGTCAATATATTTTTGTTGCTAAAGTTGAGAGCAAGAAATACATGTCAAATCTACATAGTTGCTGTAGTGATTTCTGCTCCTATCCCAGGGTTTCCTTTTTGGGGGATCTGTATAACCCAAATAGCAGTTCTTTATTCTTGCTGAAGTGAATAGGAAGAAATTTGTGTCCAATCCACATACTTTCTGGAGTAATTTCTGCTCCTATCCCAGGGTGTCCTTTTTGGGGCATCTGTATAACCCAAATAGCAGTTCTTTTTTCTTCCTGGAGTGAATAGCAAGAAATTGGTGTAAAATCCACATAGTTTCTGGAGTGATTCTTGCTCCAAGTCCAAGGTGTCCGTTTTGGGGGATCTGTATACCCCAAATTGCAGTTCTTTTTTGGCAAAGGGAAAGGGAAATTATTATGAATGATACATGTGGCGTTCTCTATCTTCAAATTCAAATTAAAATTTCAAACTTCGATTAATTTCAAAATTCGAATTCATTCAATCAAAACTCTATTTGTGTCACACTGTGCCTACCATGTTGCTTCCACCTCCAGAATTTGTCATTGTGTGACTCTCTGACCTCCTGCTGCTGCTGCCGCCCACCTCCACACTCTGTCATTCTGCCACTCTCTGACCTCCTGCTGCTGCTTCCGGCACCTCCACACTCTGTCATTGTGCCACACTGTGACCTACCAAGTTGCTGCCAGCTCCAGAATTTGTAATTGTGCTACTCTCTGACCTCCTATTGCTGCCACCTCCACACTCTGTCATTGTGCCACACTGTGGCCTAACATGTTGCTGCCATCTCCAGAATTTGTCATCATGCCTTTCTGACCGAATGCTGCTGCTGCTGCCACCTTTGCAGTTCTTTTTTGGCACAGACATAAGATTTTCAGGGAAATTGTAATGAATGATGCATGTGGCATCTCTAATTTTCAAATTGAAATTTAAATGGTGCTGCTGATCCGGCAGGGGCCAGCATGCTTCTCCCGGCCAGCCTTGAAGCAGCTGCTTCAAGCCCCATATCCATCCTCGGGGCAAGGCTTACACTCTAGACAAGCTCCAGGCCCACAAGACGGGTTGAGAAAGCGAGCTGCACCCCAGTGACGCTCTTGCACCTCAGACTTCACTGTACCTCACCGGGGCGAGCAATCAGAGCATGCCGGCAGAGGCGCACCCTCGCTGGCTACAATTTCAATTTCACAATTCACAGCTCCACACATGAAAGTCCCTACGTTCTGTACAACTGCTGTACATCACTGCATGAATGCCTGAGACCTTGCTCTCTAATTGCACTGCCTGCCTGAATGGATGGGAGTGACTGACTGACACGTACACACACTCAATCGCTCTCTTCCTCCACGGCACGTCACCGGGGCTAGCATTCGGAGCATGCCACCCGATGCGCACCCTCGTCAGCATCACACTCCGACATCCACCGGTCACACTTCCACACATGGAAGTCTATGGTCTCAGCTCCACCCCCGAACCTTCGGACACACCGAAACTACACCCACCGGGGACGACCATACCCCGGAAATTAAGCCCACCTCTGAATATTAAACCACTGACGAGTAATGCGCCCATCGACCTGTATTAGAAATGGGGGGGGGGGGCACCACCGGTGGATGTCATGTGCATGTCATACTCAAACACAGCATTGTTTGAAGACTGAACTACGCTTCCTATGCATATTTGATCATGGCACAGCATTCTACATCACCCTACAGGCTCCCTGCAGCCAGGAAATGCCTGTTTTTTAATGTGATTCGCTGATGGGGCTTAATGTAGATAAAAGTAAGGTAATGCACTTGGTCTGTGGAATAATTATGTTCTAAACAGTAAATCACTTGATCCAAACATCTTTGTATACCTATGCCTGTGCCCATAAACATGGATTCTTTACTGTAAAAGACTCTCTGCAGCAGGAACTCTTTGCAGCAGGAGGTTGTTATGGTGGACTCTATGTACATGTTCAAGAGAGGACTGGATGCCTTTATGGAGAGCAAAAATATCACGGAAAAAAACATTTGTTTATTTCTTAAAGGTTGGACTTGATGGACCTGTGTCTTTTTCTAACGTTATATACTATGAAAGTTATAGTATAGAAAGTTATATAATACTATAGTATAGTATAGTATTCCAATCACAGAAAAAATGCAAAGAGAAAATGGACTGCACTTACCGATCTTCAATGCACATTTCTTCTTGTTTATTTACAGTGTAAACATATACTCACACAGGAGGTGTACAAGGGAGGATGTTAACTGCTGTTTTGGCGCACAGAACAGAGTTCGTACTATTGGGTTTTTGGCAGGCCAATTTGGCTACAAATGCTTTGTGGTGCCACAGTGTACTTGAAGATCCCCTGAAGTAACAGTACAATAGAAAACCTCCAAAGATACCATTTAGGAAACTAGACCCCTCAAAGAATTTATCTGGGGTTAAGGTAAGCATTTCCCCAACATGCTGGTCAAAATCTTATGCAAAGTAAATGGTACAGAGCACCGTTATCGCATGTTTGGATTTGGAGTGCCATGCAATGTTCGCAGAGCCCGTAAGCTACCAGTGGAACAGAACCCCCTGAGAACGTATACCATTTTGGAAACTACACCACTAAAAGAATTTATCTGGGATGTGGTGAGCATTTTAACCCCCAGCATGCTGGTCAAAATCTAATGCAAAGTAAATGGTGCAGAGCATAAATTGTGTTTTTATCTTAAAAATATCATTTTAGTGCCTAATATATTGTGCCCAGCTGATGCCACTTTAGACAAACACCCCAAAAAGAATTCTGTGTGTTGTCCTGATTACATAAGTACCACACATATGCCAATAATTGACAGGCTGGGCACACAGCAGGGCTGATTTTGCTTTTGGAGCACCCTTGTCACTAGACTGGTGTTGGGGTTCCCCTAAGGTACCAGTACAATAGAAACCCCCAAGTAGTGACCCCCTTTTAGGAAAGGGCACCAGTCAGAGAATTTATCTAGGGTTGTATGAACATTTTTAACCCCTGAGATGCTGAGCCAAATGTAATACAGAGTGAAAGGAGCAGTGTCAAAACTGCATTGTTTTCTCAAATGTGCCATAGTAGGAAGGAATGTATTCAGCCCTGCTCATGCCACTGTGGATAAACACCTCAAAAATCATTCTATGGGTTATTACAGGTATGGCAATACCTGATGTGTGGCAATAGTCTCCAACTTGGGACACGGCAGGACCGATAAGGGACAAGAGCACCCCTCAAAGAATTTATTAAGGGTTGTATGAGCATTTTAACCCATAAGATCCTGGCTCAAATATAACACAAATTGAATGGTGTTAAGTAAAGTTTGCTTTGCAATTTCTCAAAATTTGTCATTGTAGTGTCAAAAGTATTCTGCCAAATTCATGCCACTTGAGACAAACACCCCAAAATTCATCATGCAGGTTCTCTTGGATATGTCGCAATAATCTACAAGATGGAGACATGGCAAGGCTTGGAAGAGAATGGCATTTGGAGTACCAGCATTTACATTTTTTTTGGCACCATAAAACGTTGTAGGTGCCCTTAGGGATCAGTACAGTAGAAACCCCTGACAACTGATCCTATTTTACACCCCCTCCCTGAATTTATCTAGGGGTGTAGTGCACATTGTAACCCGACAGGTGGACCCCAAGGATGATGCATAATGGATAGTGCATAGTACAAATGATCCATTATGTCATCTTGTGCCCAGCTCCTGCCATGGGAGACAAATACCCCAAAAATCTTGATGCGGGTTCTCCCGGGTATGGCAATACCCCATATGTGGCAATAAACTACAGGCTGGGCACACGGCAGAGCTCAGCAGGAAAGGCGCGGCATGCAGCATGATGTATAAGCTGTGTGAGCTGTGTGCATCAGGGTACACTTATATATCCAGGGACGTGTGGTAAATTCTGAAACACTTTTTCATTCATAACCCTGGTTTTGGGGCACATGTCAAATTAGTATATCGTTTGTTTTTTATGCCCCTTTTGGAGCACACCCTGCACCTCTTGTGTGTCCTTCTCTTGCTTGCTGTTTGGGGAACTTCTCCTGGAAAGGGCTGCCCTGGTACAATACATGATGTGGCCTCGCTTCCAGACGTACCAGCACTCCACCCTTCCTGGTCTCTAAAAATCAACTGCTTGACTACCACCTCTTGAAATTCCAGGAAAGTTCCCCTCTGGCCTGCACATGGATGTAGCACATTATCATTATATAGTGCCATCTGCATGATGTGCACGGCCAGCTTCTTGCACCACACCCTCGACTTCCACATGGCGTAGGAAAGTTGAAGTACCTGGTTCGAGAAGTCCACCCCTCCCATGTACCAATTGTAATTAGAGATGAGCGAGCATACTCGTCCGAGCTTGATGCTCGTTCGAGCATTAGCGTACTCGCAACTGCTCGAGAAAATGTCATCTTGCGGCATTTAGATTTTTGGCGGCCAGAAACAGACAATCAATAGCAGGAGACTCTGCGTACCAAGCATCAGATGGTTACCTTACACGATCGATAGCAGTGGTTGGTGATGATCAGGTGACCCTGGGGAATTATACTAGCCTCTGCCCGCACTGCTGGATAATCTCTGTCTGGATGGCGTTAGGGATGAGATGTGCTGGTCAGGGATAGCGATAGGGTGTGTAAGTAGATTACTGTTAGGCTTGAAGTGATCAAAAGAACCTTACTGTAGGGAGAGTGATCTCCAAAGAACCCTAGCCTTGTAGGGCTACATTAGCGTTTTTCAAAGTTAAGTGAACAGACTCTAACAGCAGAAAATCCTTTTGTGTGCTGTCAGTGTAGGTTAGAAAAACTAGCATAGCAATCATCGTCTTGGTGTGTGTTGATTCTTCATGCAACATTCGGTATATCTAAAATAAAAACACACAAAAACAAAACAAAAAAACACAGTTTATATTTCTGTTTGTCTAATAAAAGACTTAAATTTTGAAATGTTGAACCCGAGGTGCAGGGTAGAGGACGAGGGCCATGGGCATCCAAATATGCAGGAGTTGTGGTCTGGGCGGGGTGTGAGACACCACTGGTGATGTAGGGAGCAGGGGAACTCTACATAGATACACTCCCTAGCTTCATGTCTCAAGTACTGGGACTCGGGTTTGGAGCACTGTGAGGCTAAAGACCCATGGGGACATTTTCACTTTTTTTTTACCTTTTTACATGTGTTGGGTAGTGGAGGGCTAATCTTTTTAGTTATTATTCTTTTATTATAGTATTGTTGCCTTCATAAGGCTTAGACTTAGGGCATTTCCATAAAATGTGTAGTAGGTTTCCTACTCTCCACAATCGCCAACACATTGGTGATGTATTGGGTAAATAAGGTTAAGCCTGGCAGGGGAGGAAGTACCATCTCAGGTGTATTTTTTATAGCTTCGATAGGTGAGGTGCAGCGAAGTGTTTGGTAGGTACCTGAAACAGTGCTTCCATTTTGGATTGGGAATTCATTTGGAGGGTCTCATCATTTTAAGATAGATTTGTTGTGTAGTGAACGCTGTTCCTAATCTGTTATAGAAAAAAGAGATTCATTTTCCCCTGGGTGTTATATCTAGAAATTTAGTAGATGGAGTAATTTTTCATTTTTTGAAGTTTATATGGCTTTCAACTTACAATCTGTTGTATTCACAGTTGGGAAGATCTTTGGTGGAGAGCAAATATCATGGGTCTAGTTGTCCAGTTGGTTCGGATATCGCTTATACTTCCATCCTCTTGTCTCCATGTCTAGGTTCAGGTGTTAGTTTGGTTTTCTAGGAAGCAGTGGAATTAGGTTATGAGGATAAACTCGAGTGTTTTTCGTTCGAGCATCGTTTCCCATATTGTGTCTGAGGTTTTTATTGATTGTATTTTAGGATGGGGTTTTATCTTTGGTGATAATCTATTTATCAGTGGTGGGTTGTGTTGTAGTGTTTTTCTAGTGTAGCATAACTCTGCAGTTGCATCCAGGCACCGGTGTTTCAAGTTTGTCAAGAATGCTAGCTTGTGGTCGTCTTTCCGGTCGGGTAACACTAGCTCCGACCCTTCCTTTTAATGTTTGTGTCTGATAAGATAGTGATACTCATAATTTTTCGTGCCAAATTATTTTTGAAGGTAGTGTTGTTTGCATTTGAAGAATGTGTTTGGAATATTTACTGGAAAAACCTTCTGAAAATTATAAAAAAATTTAGTAGTATTACTCATCTTGAATGAGGCCATACGTCCAACACATGTTTATTAATGTCTTGAATATTTGATGGTATAGTGCATTGAGTCTGTTATAAGGTGCAAAATTTGGTATATTTGACAAGCCAGGAGACTCTGCAGTACACCCAGCATCACGTGGTACCCTTGGCAGTGGTTGGCTGCCATGATCAGGTGACCCTGGAATATACTAGCCTCTGCCCGCGCTGCTCGGATCATTCTCTGTCTGGATGGCGTTAGGGATAGAGCTGCTGCTGGTCAGGGATAGCGCTAGGGTGTTCTAGTAGATTACTGTTAGGCTGGAGTGATTCTAAAAGAACCTTACTGTTAGGCAGGAGTGATTCTCCAAGAACCCTACAGCCCTTGTTAGGGCTACATTAGCGTTTTTCAAAAGTTAAAGTGACAGACTCAGTCACAGCAGAAAATCCTTTTGTGTGCTGTCAGTGTAGGTTAGAAACTAGCCATAGCAATCATCTTCTTTGGTTGCTGTCTGATTTCTTCTTCACATTTTGTTCTATTAAAAAAAACACACACAAAAACAAAACAAAAAAAATTACAGTTTATATTTCTGTTTTGTCTATAAAATAGACTTAAATTTTGAAAATGTTGAACCCGAGGGCTAGGGGTAGAGGACGAGGGCATGGGCATCCAATTACTGCAGGAGTTGTGGTCCTGGGCGGGGTGAGACACCACCTGCTGATGAGGGAGCAGGGGAACTCTACATAGATACACTCCCTAGCTTCATGTCTCAAGTTACTGGGACTCGTGGTAGAGCACTGTGAGGTCATAAAAGACCCCTGGGGGACATTTTCACTTTTTTTTTACCTTTTCACTGTGTTGGTTAGTAGGAGGGCTAATCTTTTTTAGTTATTTCTTTTATTATAGTATTTGTTGCCTTCCATAAGGCTTAGACTTTAGGGCATTTCCATAAAATGTGTAGTAGGTTTCCTACTCTGCCACAATCTCGCCAACACATTGGTGATGTATTTGGGTAAATAAGGTTAAGCCTGGCAGGGGTGAAGTACCATCTCAGGTGTATCTTTATTATAGCTTCTATATGTGAGGTGCAGCGAAGTGTTTGGTATGTTACCTGAAACGCTGATTTCCATTTTGGTATTGGGAATTTCATTTGGAGGTCTCATCATTTTAAGATTTTTTTTGTTTTAGTGAACGCTGTCCTAATCTGTTATAGAAAAAAGAGATTCATTTTTCCCCCTGGTGTTATTTATCTAGAAATTTTAGTAGATTGAGTTAAATTTTTTCATTTTTTTTTAAGTTATATATGGCTTTCACCCTTACAATCTGTTGTATTTCACAGTTTTGGAAGATCTTTGGTGGAGAGCAAATATCTGGTGTCTAGTTGTCCATTTGGGTTCGGATATCGCTTATTACTTCCATTCCCTCTTGTCTCCATGCTTCTAGGTTCAGGTGTTAGTTTTGGTTTTCTAGGAAGCTTAGTGGAATTAGGTCTATGAGGTTAAACTCTGTGTTTTTTTCGTTCCTGATCATGTTTTCCCATATTGTGTCTGAGGTTTTTATTGATTGTAATTTTTAGTATGGTGGGTTTTATACTTTGGTGATCATTCTATTTATCAGTGGTGTGTTGTTGTTGTAGTGTTTTTCTATTGTTAAGCATACTCTGTCAGTTGAATCCAGCCACCGGTGTTTCAGTTGGTCAAGAATTGCTGCTTTGTGGTAGTCTTTCAGGTCGGGTAGACCTAGCCCTCCTGTCCTTTTATGTTTTGTCATGATAAGATAGTGATACTCATTTTTTTCTGTTGCCAAATTAATTTTTGAAGGTTAGTGTTGTTTGCTTTGAAGAAGGTGTTTGGAATATTTACTGGAACCGTTCTGAACAAATATAAAAACTTTAGTAGTATTACCATCTTGAATGAGGCAATACGTCCAAACCATGTTAATTGATGTCTTGATTATTTGATGTATAGTGCATTGATGCTGTTATAGGTGCAAAATTTGTTATATTTTGTGTCTTCCAGTCTAGTTTGTATTTCTGTTTAACTGGTAGTATTTGTGATTTGTTAGTGTTAATTTTGTAATGTGATATTTTTCCGTATGCTTCTAGGGTCTTAAACAAGTGTGAAAGGGATATGTCAGATTCGGTCATGGATAAAACTATGTCATTAGCAAAAAGTGCTATCTTGTGTTTTGTGTTCCCTATCTTGATTCCTGTAATATTGGGGTTGTTCCTATCTACGAATATATCTTAAACTCTATATTTTAAACAGGAAAGTAGGGGGGTCGTCTTATACACCAGGTCGTCTTATACGCCGGAATATACGGTATTTCCGCTGGTGGCTTTGTTGATAGTGTAAAAAATATGTGGGTTACGGGGCAGCCTTGTCTTGTTCCTTTTGTGAGTGTTCATTTTTGGGAGAGGGTGTTGTTTGTGTATATGTATGCTGCATTGTGGGAGTATAGTGCCTTAGTTGCGGATATTATTGGGCCCATTATTCCATAATTTGTTAGGGTATCAAAAGCGTAGTTGATGTCTCGTGCGGTATACTGCACCAATACTGTGTTGCAATATTTTGTGAATATACAGCTCCTTTATTACAGCCTGCTGGAAGTGTCTGTAATAAAAGAGAGTGTTATAAATAGAGAATGTTAATTGTCAGCCATAGGAGTCTCCCATAGGCTCCCAGTTGTCATGGCAACCAATGAGTTACCCCAGTGGGGCAACAATATGGCGGCACCCATGTGAAGGGACTGTTTAGGTACATTTTTCCTATTTGACCATGGCACCACTGCTTATTGTTGCATATGACAATCACGTCAGTTAGTAGCCGTATATGGATTATTCAACCTGTGAGCCTTCATTAATTTCTTCAGGACGTACATGTACTATGGGCAGTCACCAAGAGGTTAATGACTGCAGAGTAGCACACAACCACTGCATGGTCCCACATGAAGGAAATTAATTTGAAATAATATTGCAAAAGAAGGTTGATTTAATAAAAAAATGAAAATGTCTTACACATGCCATATAAAAAGGGCCAAGGATTTCTGGATAAAGTAAGCCAATTAATGGGTAAAGTTAGACTAGACAATACAGTAATTGTGTACAGTTAGACAAGGCAGTGATGTGATAGTGTAAAGTTAGATAAGAAACTAAAGTAATGGTGTAAAATTAGACTAAACAATAAAGTAATGTTGTAAAGCTAGTCTATACACTAAAGTAATTGTGTAAAGTTAGAATACTCGAGTATAAGCCTAGTTTTACAGCACAAAAAATTGTTCTTGAAAACCCAAACTCAGCTTATACTCGAGTAAAAAAAATAAAGGTTTTACCAGGTTTTTGTGGTAAAATTTGGGGCCCCGGCTTATACTGGGGTCGGCTTATACTCGAGTATATACAGTAATTGTATATTATACTGTTATAAATCTGGTGATATAACTGTACAACATTGTTAGCAAATTTGTCTCATTGTTTTAAATAGCTGACGTTTAAATGACTTAAACATATGGATATGACTGTCATAGAGTCTTTCTGGAGTTAAATTATTTCTTCTGCCCTCATTAGGAAAGCTTATGTTGTGTAGCTTTTTTAAATAGAAAACTGTAGGTGAAATTTGATATTAAAATCCCTCCTGCTGGTGGCTCCAGCCTCCAGATCTCTGCCACGTAGGACATAAGACCAGGTGTGACCTGGCGGAGAGTCCTGCTATTGTGCCCTCTGGCTGCCCAAATCGCCGACACAACTCAATAAATGTCCCTCAATGTGTCCAGTTCCTCTAAGAAGTGGCATCAGGTACACAGAATTTCATCAGTAGCACTGTGAATATAGTCAACAAGTTTGGAGACCTATAAAAAATAAACAGAGCTCCCTAATCCTAGAAATAATGTTGATAAAGTTTTTAGGGATTCTTATCACCAATACAGTCGTAATGAAAGGCAGGGGGTAATTTTGCAACGCCGACCGTGGGCACCAATACTTTACAAAAAAACAAAACAAAAAAGTGTGTCTCTGTTTTTTTATTATATTTTTTATAATCCTTTTTTTGTTGCTTTGTTTTAAATGCCGACTGAAATATAGTTTAGTACCATTACCTCAGTGTAGGCGAACCCAGTATTTCGTTTGGTTTTGTCTTTAACAGAGTGAAAAAGAAATCTAGGCCTGTTTAATCCATTTTAACATGAATGTAGTCTTGGTGCTGTGTATATTTTGTACTTTTATTCTATCTTTTCTAGGTAAGGGGAACAGTAGACATACTGTGTTTTTTTGCAATTTTTATACACCCACCTGTGCATCCCTGCCAGGTCCCCCTTTACATCCATATGTATGGATTTATTCCCCTTTTATGTAATTGTCTAGAGCGATTCACAGAGGGCCAGAAAAATTGCTTTTGACAAAAGATGTTCATTCTTGATGTCATTTTGCATTTTTATGGCTGGACCCTGTAACTATAGAACATTTTGTAGACGTTGACACATTTTCGTAGGATTAGTCATTGTCTCTTTCTTGGTCAAACATTTATATGTGAATCGGATATTAACGCTTTGTTCTATACATCTAGAATAATAACCTTAATTCTATTTGTGCAACCCTTTTAAGCGTTAAGAAATGTCTGAAATTCATCTTCCTGCAAATTAATCAGCTTCATGTTGCTTATTTATGATGCTATGAGCTCCATCAACAGCCTTGAGGAGACAAACACCTTCTGAATACATAATGCCTCTTATAGCCATTGGGCCATTGAGACAGTAGGGGAGCCCTGATAAATGATTACAGTCAAGCATTGAGGTCACAACCGCATATGACATCTGCTTCACAATTGCCAGGAAAGGTTATCACATATGCATTTATATTTACAGTTAGACTTTTGTTCCTAGTAATTTAACAAACAGTATGACCAAAGTCCATTAAAGTAAAAGTTGGTTCCTCTTAGTATGGGGTAGAATCTGCAAACTGACACTGCTGTAATGGCTTAGCATGGTATTTTAGTGTAAAGTCTAGTCAAGTTTCTGTTATTCAATAGCTGATGTCCTAATATTCACACATAGTAACCATTTACTTTCATGCAGGAGCTATTTTAAAAGATTTTTTTAACACTATTATGTATAAGCCTGCAGGTTCAGAATGGGCAGGGGCCTCTGCCCCCATAGCAGGTGCGATTACTCTACCTAATGTGATTAATGGCATCGGCATCTGCAAGACACTTCCCAGGCACACGCCCCACTTTGACCCAGGATGAAGGAGGAGGAGGACATAGGAGTCTGAAGGAGGACACAGGGGTCTGAAGGGAGGAGGTTGGCAGGGTCTGGAGAAGGGGGCGGAGGAATCTGGAGAAGGAAGACGGAGGAGTCTGAAGGAGGAGGAGGACAGAGGGATCTGGAGGAGGAGGAGGAGAACAGAGGGGTCTGGAGGAAGAGGAGGATAGAGGGCTCTGGAGGAGGACAGAGGAGTCTGGAGGAGGAAGAGGACAGAGGAGTGTGGAGGGAGGAAATCGGCGGTATCTGGAGAAAGGGGACGGAGGAATCTAGAGGAGGAGGACAGAGGAATCTAGGGAAGGAGGACAGAGGACTCTGGAGGAGGAGGACAGAGAGGTTCGGGGGAGGAGGAGGACCGAAGGGTCCTAGGGAGAAGGAGGAAAGAGGGGCCTGGAAGGAGGACAGAGTAGCCTGAAGCGATGACAGGGAAGCCTGAAGGAATGACGGGGGGCCTGAAGGAACAGCATGGCGGTTGAAGGGAGGATAGAAAGGCCTAAAGGATGCCAGAGGAGCTTGGAGAAAGAGAGAGGAGTCTGTAGGAGGAGGACAGGAGTCTAGGAGAAGGACAGATGGGTCTGAAGAGAGGAGGATAGAGGAATCTGGGAGAGGAAGTCAGAGGCATCTGAAGGAGGATGACAGGGTAGTGTGGAAGAGGAGAACATATGAGTCTAGAAGAGGAGAACAGAGGAGTCTAGAAGAGGAGAACAAAGTCTGTGGAAGGCGACACATGTTACACAGACATAAACACACAGGTTACACAGATTACACATTCATGTTGGCAGAAGGAACACTGATTGGGACTTCCTGCTTCTTACACATGCATAGTACAATGACAGAGGAGTCTGGGGTAGGAGGAGGACAGAGGTGTCTTGAGTAGGAGTGGTGAGGAAGACAGAGTTGTCTGACATCTGGGGGAAAGGGACTTTATATAACATAATTAATTAATTAAAATGGGCATTTTATAGGTAAACTATAGAGGAGCTATATAACAGTTAGTAAGGCACTGTATAAGGATGAAAGGGGGCACTATATAGGCAAAGTAATTTATTGGGACCGCCCAACTATCAGTACAGTATTATTTTTTTCAGGGGCTATAGTGTATGTTGAAATATATTTAGGGGTTGCAGTATAACATTGGATATATGCAGGGGGCACTTTGTTGTTTTGTTTAGGGGGGGAGTGTTTTTGATATATGTGGGGGGCACAGTGTAGTCAGTTGTGTCGTGTGGGTGGATATTATTTAGAAGCACATTTTGGTACATTGCAGTGACATCCAGGTGACATTATACTGTAAGTAACTGTGGTTTTCTTTAGTTATAAAGAGATGTGCTGCTGGAAGCTGAAGATATCAAGACAATTGGTGGAAAATTCTGCAGTCATAAGTCATGGTAGGGAGAAGTATTTATAACTTCTGAACCAAAATATAAGATGTTTCACCTGTAAGGTAACAGGTCCCATTGGAGCAGTTCTAGTCTGTGACCACAACTCAGCCCCAGGAGGGGCATATGGTCATTGCAGCCTCAGTACAGAAAGCCGTGCACTGGAAGAGAGGGAAGGAGAATTCTGTATTAATTATCTCATTGCCTCCCCACCAATATCTTAAAATTCCCTGATCTAGTACTCTTGCAATGTGGGTAATGAATGTTTCTATGTAGCAGCACAGTGGGCCCCAGGCACCCCAGTCCGACCCTGTACACCTGTGTGGTCAAACATCCGTCTTATACTTGTCTTCACTGCACAAGAAATGTACACCCATCCCTTCTACCATCAATTCTCCTTTTCTCCAATGCCTTACATCTAAATAATCTTCTCTACTATGGCATTTACATGGTGACTGGACCTATCTAACGTATCGGACAGTGTGTTGGGTGGACCTATCTGACATATAGGAAGGACAGTCTGTCATCTTTATGTGAGGAGCTCTAGTGAAGATCTAACCATGGCTATTGTAGTGCTGCATCAGGACCTTGAGGTGGAGGGCTACCTTCAGCCTGCAGGCCATGTGTTTTATGTGTGATACTTTATTTCCTAATTCCCTGAATATTTAGAATGAGAAAAACTTAAAATTCAACCAAACCAACTGCAAGGATTTACAATCTGTTAGTTTCAAGCTTCATGGCTTGGTAGATGTTATAACTAGAGTTGAGAGGACCCATTGTTTGGGTTTGGCATTCTGACAAATTGCCGGATTGGCAGCCTGTGGGGTGTTTGTATATATACAATAAGCAATATAAATGCCTTAAAGAAATCTTTTCCTAACCTTGAATGTACAGCTGTTATTGCAAAGCCAACAACTATCACTGGAATTTCTATTCCTTGAAAACATATGTAAAACAGATTAGTTCAATTGGCATCTTACAGGCAGGATGCACCATTCCAAATCCAGTGATGCACATTTGTGGATCATTCCTATCATTACAAGCAGGATAACAGAGTGTAACAGTGCAGATTAGTCTGGAATAAAGGCTACCTGCAGTGCTTATATTGCCTCCATAATGGGATGACTACAGCATATGCCATTCCTATTAAGAGGGTGACATCCACATATTTAGGAGCTAGATTTAGTAAATGTACTTAAGTGCCATTTACCAAATGCTGCATGATGCTTCAACTTTGGGAAATCTTTAAGTAACTTTTGATCTTTAAGCATAAAGGCCATACTTATTTGACTACAGACAATCAAAATGTACAGAAATGTTCAGTGGGTAAAATTCTACACAGAATAATTATCAGGAAGAAAGTAACTGCATCAGAAATATTCATCAGATGGAAAATGTTTTATAAGCAACCAATCTTTTACTATTCCACACTGTTATCTTGTGTCTCCCACGTCTATACCACTAGCTGGAAGAAAAATTATTTTGACATGTGGTCTAAATGATCAAAGGTGTAATGAAGTATTGAATGCAAGTTGCTTAATTATCTATTCAAAGGCAGATAGCCATTTCAACATATACAACAGAAGATAAGCAAAAAGAGGACAGCGCACTGGGTGATATCTCCGGGCAGAGAGGAATAAACACAACTCCAAACTGGGTTCTCCAATTGAGCTTTATGCATCAAAACCCATTGTGGTAACACCAATGAATATAAACAGTGTATATAGCCTTTTGTGGGTGGATACAAAAGATGGGAACCGCACTTCTGATCAGGATAGACATTGATGTTACTATCTGGTATATACTTTTGCTGTATGTGAGAAACAGTATAACCCGAAATGCGTAATTAAGGACTATTATTTTATTGTTTATCTATCTTTTTATTATTATTTTATATATTATTTTATTGGGAGGATATATATATATATATACCAGGCAACAGGTGGTGAAAAACACTTATTTCAAGAAAAAATCATGGTATAATTGGCAACTATGGCCATAAGAAATCCATTGGTATAAATGGGAAAAGCCCAATAGTGTGTATGAGTATAAGTTACATAAGAATACCAGAAGAAGTTCCTATCAAAGAAGGAAATAATCAAGTAAAGATGGCTTACCCATGTGGACAACACCGCTGCACTGGGATGACAACCGCCCCATAATTCTTCCACATTCGAGTTGATATATCATAGGTCACACATGACAACAGCAGTGCCTACAGCCGATTCAGGCCTTTAACTCAATTAATGCGGCCCTTTACTGCCCTGCATACAATATCATTAACATACTGACAAATAGTGTGTATTAAATCTTTGAGAAGCCCCAGTCTGTATAACAACAACAGAAGCAAATCCTTAGGCTGAGAAAGTATAAGAATTAGTGATTAGATGAGTGAGCTAAAGCAAAGCTACAAATTTACATACATGTGCCCCATTTGTTGGCATTGTTAAGACAGATATAGCCCTGGTTAAAAATTCATTTGAAAACCCTGTCATAGGTGCTGAATCTAATACTAGACTGATTATACACATTTGGGAAATGAAAAACAAAATACAGTAGGTCCCCCTACTTAAGAACACCCGACTTACAGACGACCCCTAGTTACAAACGGACCTCTGGATATTGGTAATTTATTGTACTTTAGCCCCAGGCTACAATGATCAGCTGTAGGAGTTACCAAAGGTCTGCAATTAAGTTTTATTGTTAATCCTGGTTCTCAGGTTCTGTAGGTCTCTATGACAATTGTATTTTAGTTGTCAACATTTGAGTTGTAGCAATCTCCAAAAGAGCAATTGAAACAGAGATGGAGAAATGTTCCAAACTCCTCTAAGTGAAAATTAAAGTAAACCTGTAACTGGTACTGAATATACAAAACCTACTTAAAGAAAGAAAACCAGATTTGCACAGGGGTCAGCGTGCCGAAATGCGCGTCGGGGTGTTCATCCACCTTGGAGGCTGTATATTACTACTACCTTTATATTACAATGTTTATGCTGGCACTTTAGATTGATTCTACTTACCTCAATATCCTGTTATCTTCCATGCCTTCTTGATGTTTTTACCTCCTTTCCAGTGTCAGCTGGTCCTCTCCCAGTGTGTTAATGTCTGTTTTCTACAAATTAATTTCTGTATGAATTTTTAGTACATACTTAATAAATCTTTTTGGTAATAAGTTGCTGTGCAAATCTGGTTTCCTTTCTTTAAGTAGGTTTTGAACATTTGAGTTGTACGTAACCCGGGGACTGCCTGTAATAAAGAAAAAAAAATAAGAGACTGAATGAAGTTTAAATCTTTTAAACATTAGGAGCTTTATATCATAAACAGGCACCTGATTGGTTAATAAGTAAATATGTTCTACCCTGTAATACACATTGATTAATTATGTAATTGGAATTTTGTAATATTTGTCCACCAAATAAGTGACCAATCAGTGTGATATAGCTTCTTGGAAGAGGCATCAATTATTGGAAGTAGCTTCTTGGATGGCTGGAAGAATTTCCACTTTTTAAAGGGGATATAATCTGTTATATGACAATTGCACTCAGTACACCAGATAATATGATAATATCACCTTTTGCATCAAATAATGGTATATTCTTGGAAAATTTTAATAAACTTGGTCCACTCAAAGATACATAAAAGTGATGTGGGGGGGGGGCAGAATCATGTGGGCTTTTACTGACATCTCGTCAGCAAAGACCCATCACTAACACCCAAACAAGCACCGACCGCGGGTGTTAACCTCTTCTTTGCCGCTGGCAAGTCGCCGCGGCACTGAAAGTATAGCGGCACTGAAAGCATGGTGGCACATTGACCCGAGGCTGAATGGCTTCTGTCTATTTGTTACAATGAGCCATGGCTAATTGTAACATATAGGGGGTCATTACTAAGGGCCCCGATTCGCGTTTTCCCTGATGCGTTTTTGTAAAATTTTTAAATAAGCCCTCACACAGCTCTGTACAACCGGAAAAATTAAAAAGTTATGGATTTTTGAAGGTGGAGACAAGAAATGAGCGAAAAAACCCTGCTTTCCTTAAGGGGTTAAAAATGAAAATGGTTAATACAAAAGAATAAGTAAACTATAGAATATTATTCAAAGGTATCTTCTTTTACTCTTGCGTTAATACATTTGTGAAATCAATGTGAAACTACAAATGCTTGCAGTGATTTCATTTAAGAGGGGTTTTCCCATGAAAGAAAGTTCTCAAATTTTAAATTTTAAAACCTTAACTTTACATTTAATGAGTTTTATTCGTTTTTAACTCTATAATCAGTGCAAAATTCAGAGTGGTGGGAGGTACTCTCTAACAGACACTTTATGATACCCTGTTTGGCAAGTGAGCTGTGAGCTGACAAAGTGCTTAGATCATTAAGGGTCCGGTTCTAGCTACACTTTTATTTAGCTTCTGAACATTCTACTAGTATCTGACACATAGAAAAGAGAGATGAGACAGATGAGAGATAATGAATCCATATGAAGGATATAATGCAGGATTACTGCTCTGCTACATCTGAACTATATTAACAATCTGCTCTTCAATAAACATCCCTCTCCTGCTATAAAGATTTTATATCTGTCTATAGCTTGTATATTTGGTCTCCTCACGTTGCTGCTTGCCGGCAGGAAATGCTCCTGTGAGCCTCTGTGTCTGTGTGAGTTCATTTTGGAATGCAGGGAGAGAGAAACTGCAGGTAGCAGACAGGAGAAAATATTTATGAAAAGAATCTGCCCTGCACAACCCTAGTCATAAGAAGATTGAGGGTCGGATCTGGGGCAACTAAAATTGTGTACACCAACACTGATACTGAGACAGGTTGGAATATATCTGTGAATTTATTCATTTCTGTTAATAACATGTAATAATGTGTTATTTTGTTATCCTCAATATATTTAAGAATCTTGTATTTATGGGAATACCCTTTCAAGCACCATTTAGTAGCGTGATGCATAGAGGAGCAGAGCTGGCACTGCCACTGGCTCTATAAACTCTGCGTCACTTGACCACTGTGGTCTAATGAGACCCAGTACAGCTCTGATCAGCGACACCAGTGACAGGTGGTGGTTTTCCTCTGTAACTGAGGCTCTTATAGATGCCCCAGTTTCAGGGAATAACTTGCAAAAGTGAAAGAATAAAGTAAAATTAGAAAAGGAAAATACTGTGAAAATGTCGCCAGGGGTCTTATATGACCTCATAGGGGACATATAAAGTAAAAACACATACACAAAAAAAATATTATTAAATATTCATAAAATTACAATGCCATTTCCCCACATAATAACCCCCCCCCCACGACTACACTACAAAAAACACAGCCATAGTCGGCCTGTTTGCCCGAGACTATAAATATTATATATCAAAATGACAGAAAATAGGGAATTCATTAATAATGATCTTTTTGAGTTTATTTGAAAATTAGAAAAAAATATGTACTATAAATGAAAAAAACCCTTTTCCACTTTTAACCCCAAATAAAAATATAAATGAAAAAAAAAGTAGACTTTTTTACATTTTAACTAGTTTGCCACTAAAAATTTTAAGGTAGCCCACAAAAAAAAAAAAGTTTGGCCACTTTCTTTTTTTAGCGCACTGCACAAGTAGTTAATTGAAGTTTTAACCCCTTATCCTATCACCGCGCACCATGTTTTCAGCAGCTAAGACCACTCGATTTTTCAATCTGACATGTCGATAACTGGTGACAACTTTGGAGGTGATTTTGAGAATGTTTTCTAGTGACATTGTACTTCATGTTAGTTGTATAATTTAAGTGATAAGTTTTGCATTTCGTTCTGAAAAAAAGTGAAAATGTGGCAAAAGTTTGTAAAAATTCTTCATTTTCCAAGTTTGAAATGTTCTGCTTTCCACTACCCAAAAAGCTTGATAATTAACATTTACAGAATGTCTGCTTTATGTTGACATGATATTTTATGTGTCCTCTCACTTTTCTAGTATGTTATGAGGCGCAGAACTTTAGGTGCGATTTTTCTCATTTTCATGAAAATTACCAAAACTCACATTTTGAGGGACAACTCAGCTTTCAAGTGACTTTGAAAGGCCTAAATAATAGTAAAACCCCATAAATTACCCCACTATAAAAAGTTTACCCCTGAACGTATGTAAAACAACTTCTATTGAGTCTATGAACCCTTTAAGTCTTTCACATGGGTTAAAACAATGTGGACCTGCGATTTAGAAACTTTAGAATTTTTTTGGAAAATACATTAATTTAGGCCAAAACTGACAGTTTCATAATAAAATAAATGATGAAACGCTCTGCAACGTTTGATGCCCAATTTCTCCTGAGTGTAGCGATACCCCATATGTGGTGGTGTCCTGCTGTACGGGCGCACAGCCGAGCATAGGATCAAAGTACCGCTATTCACAGCAGATTTGTATTGTCACATTGTACAAGCTATAAAATTAAATTTTTTTGTTAATGTGAACATATGAGGGCTTATTATGTACGGGATGAGATACAATTTATAGATAATTCATTTTGGAAGTCTAAAGCTTATTCACGAGATTTTATTAACTATTTCAAGGGGGACACAAACAAAATTATCAATTTTTATTTAGGATTTTTAGCACTTTTTTTCCCCCCGCTCACTGTAATGTAAAAATAATATTATATCGTTATTCTCTGGTTCACTCCGATTATGGTGATACCTCATTTATATAGTTTGTCTCATCTTTGCTCAATTTTACTGAGCAAAACCAATACTGGAGAAAATCGCATTGTTTTTACTATCGACAACTTTTCATGGCCATAACTGTATTTTTCTGTTGTCAGATCTGGTTGAGGGTTTATTTTCTGCAAAAAGAGTTGTTCTTTTTAGTCGTATCATATTAGGGTATCATTTTTGATCACTTTTTAGAACATTTTTTGTAATGGTGTTTGATGAAAGATTGTATATTACAGGAAGTTTTTCATGTTTTTTTTTACGTCGTTCCCCGAGCAGGTTCATTATTGATTTAGATTTATTGTACAGATTAATACAGACGCGGTGATACCAAATATGTAAAATTTTTTGTGTTTTATATACTTTATTTGCATTATATGTGTAACAGGGGAGATTATGGGACTTTTATTTTATTTTTTTTACATTTTTCATTCTTTGGCTTGTACAAGCGATCATCCGATCGCTTGTTCAAGCCTTTACACTGCAATACACTTGTATTGCAGTGTATAGTGTAAGTAACTGAGCATGCTGAGCATGCCAGGAAGGCAGAACCCGGCGAGAAGAGGACCCGGGAGCCTCGAGGCACTCGTCGGACCCGGGGCAGCGGCAGGAGGGACTGGATCCCCCGATAAGCACACGCTTGACCGGCGGTCATTAAGGGGTTATTATCAAGAAGGACTGAGCTTATAAACAAAAGGACATCATACAAAAGGATCACAAAATAAACAGATATATACATACAATACAATTAAGAGGGATAAGAAATAGAACTTAATACATTGGGGCTCATTTACTTACCCGTCCACTGAAGTTCACAGAAAATGCATTGTCCGACTCCAATGTGTTGCATGATATTCTGCATGTGTCTCTTCTCCGTTAAGGTCCGAAGGAGTTCACCTTCTTTTAAGTGGTGCATGTAAGTGCATTGGATTGCAACACAATTTGAAAGTTAAATCCTGTGCTCAGTCTGAATCAGTCGGCATGCCCCCCAATTTGTGTTGCATGGCAGCCAGCGTAGCTGCACCAAAAAACGATTGGGTGCACCAAAATCCCATTAGAATTATTTAATTTCTCTCTTGCTGGGGTGCGATTCATTGACACATTAACAGCAGAGACTTTTATGGAGTTATTGGGGAAAAGTGGGTGGTCAAAATTTGAATTATGCTACATATTTCTTTGATGTGTAAAGTTAGACGGGGGGTTCTAGATGTGGCCTCCGTTATGTAGGACATCACCTTTTACTGACCTCAGAAATGGAAATTTCTAACTTGACAGCCATTTCAGAAGCGGGTTTACGCTAAGTTTACATTTCATCTATTAGATATGTTCAGTGAACATGCCTTGAAGATCCCAGTGTACAAGTTAATAGAATACAAAACAAAGGTGGATCCAGCATGCTGAAATTCAGTTTCATGGTTAAAACTTGCCTTTTATTTTCATGTCTTCATAAAATCCCATTCACTGTATCAATCAGCAATGCAGACCAACATGTTTCAAACGTTCACACACTTAGTCATGACTCTTACTCAGGACTATGAGTGAGAGCGTTGTTTGAACACTTGAAACACGTTGGTTTATACTTTTGCTGATCAATACAGCATGTTGGGATGTCATGAAGGCATGAAAATAAAAAGAAAGTTTTAACCTTGAAACTAGATTTTTGTCTGCTTGATCCAACTATGTTTTGTATTGTATATGGTATGACAGTCTATGTGCAAGATCTGTGCAACAGAGAATCCATCTGCTTGAAAAAATATTTATTTATTATTATTACAAGCTAATACACCTGTCCATAGACCTCTAGTGTCATATTTAGGCTAAGACATTTCTTTTAGTCTCCACCTAAATCAATACACAGAAATAAATCTCCTGCTCACTGGTGTAAAAAATGGATACATTTAGTGGAGGCTATAATAGAATATGGGAGAACTATTTGGCATTCATATCCATCATGCAAATGACTGTTCAAAGAAACTACATTAGAACACAAGGAGCATTTTAACTGCTTAACAACACATGTGACCACAGCAGCAAATGAATCTTTCACAAGAAATAGCTTCAATTATCAAGTGAATATAACCTACAAGAATTTTATGTTTTATTTTTCTTACCGTGAAGAGCATAAAAAAAACGATCAAAACCAAAACAATCAACTGCATAAACTTTTTAATTAAAACACAAATGTCGGAATAGAACTTTTATTCCATCCCACCCTTACCCCCAAAAGAGTTTATAAATTTTATTAATTATATTATTTTTATCCTAACAATTAAGCCATAATGAAAATACAATTATTGCTGGAAAAGGCCCTATCAGATTAAAAATAAAAAAGTAGTTACCGTATATACTCGAGTATAAGCCGACCCGAGTATAAGCCGAGACCTCTAATTTTACCATCAAAAACTGGGAAAACCTATTGACTCGAGTATAAGCCGAGGTAGGGAAATGCATTGGTCACAGGACCCCCCCCACCAGATATGTAGCAGCCTGCCCCCAGTGATACAGCACAGCCCCCAGTAGTATACAGCACAGCCCAGCCTGCCCCCAGTAGTATACAGCTTGCCCACAGTAGTATACAGCCTGCCCGCGTTAAAAAAAAAAAAAAAAAATATAACTCACCCTCCAGTGGCCCCGACGTGCAGTACTGTCCCGATGTCCGCGTGGGTTCTTCTTGCTTGCGCCGTCTTCTTGCTTTCTAACTTCGTGCTGGGCACGCCATTGTTCTCCCCGGACGGCGCCTAGTATGACGTGCCGCTGCTGACATCATACTAGGCGCCGCCTGGAAGAAAAAACACGGCGGCGCCGGAACGAAGTATAGAGAAGCAAGAAGAGGGCGCGGAGAGCCAGAAGAGGACCCGCACGGACATCGGAGCACATGCAAGTCGGGGCCACCGGAGGGTGAGTATAAAAGTTTATTATTTTTTAAATATTTTTTAAGTATATATATTAAGTATTGACTCGTGTATAAGCCGAGGGGACGTTTTTCAGCACATTTTTTGTGCTGAAAAACTCGGCTTATACACAAGTATATACGGTATGTGGAAGTTGAGCATGATAAAAATGAAAAAAAAAAACGTTTGTCCTGAAAGCCTTAACAGGCCTTGATTTTGAAACTAAGTCATATACAAGGATCCTAAATTAAGCAGTGGCTGTACAAACAAAATAGCTGAATAAAAAGGATCAAGGTTGCAGTATGACAATCAAAGTCCAGACCTCCTCCGAACTGTGCATAAATGAACCCACCACAAACCTCAATTAACTAAAGCTAAACTAATCTTGTAAAGGAAAGCACAAAATCTTCTATTAGGTGGGGGGGGGGGGGGGGGAGAAAAGAGGTCCAGTGGAAATGAAATAAAGAACTAAAAGACAGAACTGTTGTCTATGGGAGCCTCTGAAGAGGTTAACATCCACCCTTCCCTTCCTCCCAACTTGGGGAATACTAAGAACTAGATTGAGAGGATAGAGAAGGTTAAAGTAAAAAAAACTGTTTACAAGTGGCAGCTTGTCCTAAAAAATATTCTTTGATAATACATATATATGGTTGATCTGCTTAACGTTGAATAACAGTATTAAAGGGGTATTCCCACGAAGTCAAGTTTCTTATAAGTACGCAGGATAACAAAATAACACATTCTGTAATTCACTGTTATTAACACAAATGCAGCATTTCACAGATATAATTACAACGTGTCTCTATCAGTCCTGCTGTACACAATTTCACGACCCAGTAACTACTGACTTAGGGTCGGCAGCCATCTTGGATGAGATCGTGCAGATAAGATTTCTGCCTGTCTCTGCTGTGTGGCTGTAGCCACACCCCCTTCACGGAGCTCAGAGACTCTCACTGATCACATCCTGTCAGCACATGGTGAGCAGAGAGACTGCAAACAACAATCTACAAGGAGATAAGTGCCCCGGGGATGAGGAATGTAGGCACATAGCTGTGACATGTAGCAGAGCCCAGAGTGTAACAGTGTAATGGTCTATCAGAATCTGTGTAATCTGTCTCATCTCTCTTTATATGTGTCAGTGTGTTAGTTCAATGTCAGAAGCCAGATGAAAGGTCATATACACTTGTACCCTGATAATCTAACCACAATATCACCCCACAGAACTAGATGGATACTGCAGTAATGTGTCTGCTTAGAGAGGCCCCACCCACACCCTGGGATTTTGCACTGAGCAGCCTAGGGGATGATAGGAGCTAAAACAGCAATAAAACTGAGTAAACTTGTAAAGTAAGGGGTTGAAATGATCTTTATTGTGTCAACATCACTAGGTGATTGAAATGTGAGAATTTTCTTTCATGGGAAAACCCATTTAAGAATAAAGTTATTTGAAGAAGTTTTCATCTTAGCTTCTCATAGTTTAACCATAGTTTAACCAAGAATGGTTACAATGATTATGCCTCAGTTAAAAGCACCTGTCCAGTGCTCTGAAGAGGGGTTGTTCAAAGCGTATAACATTTCTCTTTTTATTACAGTAAATGAGTTCATTTGTATGCAGCCGTTTAATAACATTAATAATCTGATGTCTCCCATTTATAGGTAATCCCAGAAAGATGGGAGGGGCAAGAAAGATGCCGCTAATTCAGTATTAACAGGATGAAAGGTTACCATGGAGAAGGCAGCCAATTACAGCCTCCATGTCATTGCATCCCAGAAACACGAGAGAGAGCATTGGATTACCCTCCTCACGGCCCAGACTTTCGAAAGTCTTATCCCCGTAGCGCCTCTGAGTCTTGTTCCCTTGATCTGCACTATTGCCCTTCTAGAAGTGCTGGAGTAACACCAGATTGCCCTGGTGGCCCTGTAAGCATGCCTGAGCCAAGGTCCTCCAGTGGTGGTACTTACCCCAGAATGCACCACAACCCTCAGCAGTTCGACTGTGATGAATGTATGGCTGCCATTGCTCACACCTCCAGCAAGATTAATCGCTTGCCACCTACTTTGTTGGATCAATTTGAAAAACAGCTACCCTTGCACCATGATGGCTTCCATACCTTGCAGTACCAACGCACCAGCACCACAGAGCAGCGTAGTGAGAGTCCAAGTCGCATTCGCCACCTTGTACATTCAGTCCAAAAATTGTTTGCCAAATCACACTCCCTGGAGACGCCTTCTAAGAGAGAATACAATGGCACTAGGTATGAAGGACGTGGAGGAGAAGGCTACCAGCACTCACAGCCTCGACACAGTAAAAGAAGTAAAAGTAAAGATCGTAAGACTGAACCTAAGCACCGATCAAAGATGGCAGGGTGGTGGAGCTCTGATGACAACCTTGACAGCGACAGCAGTTTCCTGGTGTCAGCTCGTCATGCCATGGAGCATGGAGCTCCCTTTGGAGTGGACACTCCTGAAAGTGCCTTCAGAGACTTAACCTTGAAGAGTCTAAAAGGTGGAGGTGGAGAGGGCAAATGTCTGGCCTGTGCTGGAATGTCTATGTCCCTTGATGGGCAAACACTTAAGAGGAGCACGTGGCATACAATGACCGTCAGTCAGGCACGAGAAGCCTATCCCAGCTCAGGCAGCCATCACCAGGACAAGATGCTTATGCTTCAAGAGGCCAAGGGAAAAGAGCGAGGCTACCACTATTTACAGGTAGGCATAGATTAAAATATTGTGTTTTTATACCACACACAATGGTATTAACTACTTTTTTATCTGTTACAGTAGTTTGTAGGCCACAGAATGCAATGGTAATGCAACATAATTTTATATTGAGGTTCATGACTACAGATTTTTTCTTCCTTTGTAAACAATATTGAACAAAAAAAAATAATCTGCTTAACATTTAACTTCTAACTGTCTTGATTACATTTTGAAAATCCATATTGTTATGTAAGACCCTCACTTCCTCTTTATCATAATTACAATGTGTTGCATGAACACTCGTATGTTCCAGTTACTGCATTAATAGTCTAGTCTTTGAGCAATCTCACTCTTCAGCATTCAAAATAGTACAAATTGAGTTAAAGGGTTTTCCCATGAAGAAAAGTTAGGCCCTATCCACAGGATATCACCTAACTTGTTGATCAGTGGGGTCTCGCTCAGTCAGATTAATGAAGCAGATGGTTGTGCATGACCATTCTGTGCCATAAATCTCCCTCAGCAATTTCTGTCTGCTCTATAGAGATTAAAGGAGCAGAACGGTCATGCGTGGTCGCCTGCTCCATTAATCTGACGGAGCGACGAGGGGTTCAACGGAGGTACATGAGTCACCATCGGTCCACTCGTTTTCGTGATCTGTGAAACCCTACATTATGTTTGATTTTGATGGTAGATTTCTTTTTGAATGACTCAAACAGTTTATGAGAATATTTAAAATATTAAGTAAATACAGATACAGGTAGATACAGGTTCTGTTTCTAGTTCCATTAGGTTGTTAACTAGTTTTTCAGCTGGGTTACTTAAAAAATAAATCACATTCTTGGAGCTTCTGCAGTAATTTGTGTACCTTGGTATTTATTGAAGTGTTAGGTGGTACTATCCATCACAAAGCTGAATTTTGCCATATAATGCTTTCTACAATTCAAGACCATTCTGACATTGTGTTATTAGCCAGCCCTGTGTGTAGATGACATAATGCTTGCTGATTAAGGAAAATTAGCAAATGACAGTAAAATCCCAAAATGGTATGCTGGAGATAACAACAGAATAATAACTTCATATATATACACTACAGTCCTATTATATATTGGATAAAAAACTAATGAAAAAAATTCAGTATATTTTATATTCATACCAAAAAGCAATATGTAGCCTATAAGTTAGTGAGTTATTTTCTGTGCAGGATTATTGTCCAAAAATAATAGGTTCTGACCCTAGGGCCATGTCAGAGCTTGTAAAGGAGGCAGGCCTATTTAGTTATGTATGTGTTGAATTTGTTGGTATACTTATGAAACTAAAGGATATCAATTATTATAATATTTAAAATGCATTTTATTTCAATATCTTATTTTAAGGAGTGTTTCCACAAAGACAAAATTCTTAAATATACTCAGGATGGCAAAATAACACATTTAATTCAATTTTATTTACAAAAATATAGCATTTCACAGATGTAATTATACCCTGTCACTATCAGTACTGCTGTTATATGTTTTGGTTGGTAATGGATACCACCATAAACTCAATCCTATGGTTGAGCTGATCATCCTGTTTACTTAAATTCCCATCACATGAAAGCAGATTTCTTGTAGAAGCCACTTCCTGTCCAGCAGCGTGTAGAGGAGACAAGCTCTACAGACAAGCCAAGAAAAGTGTCTTTATCCATGGTGGGAAGTGGCATAGCAGTACTGAGTGTGTACTGAGATAGCAGAGCAGAGTTTATTATTAGGGATCTTATATCCATCTCATGACTCTGGTCTGTCTCACCTGTTAGATATTAGTAGAATCTTCAGAAGCTAAATGAAAGAGTAGCTTAACCCTGTGCCCTGATAATCTAAGCACATTGTCAGCACACAGCATCTCATGCAGGAGCCTTGCACAGAGGATTCCAGAAGTGTCTGCTTAGCTAGTGCACACCCATAGAACTGAGTCTTACCTTGAGCTGCTGTTTTTCGTAGCAGCAAATGAAACAGAGTTAAATTGCATTATAAAGTAAGAAAAGTTTATTTCATAGGCAAACCCCTTTAAATCAATCTGCATGTAGCAACCAGTCACTGTGCCTGGCCCCAGTTATAGTAGTCACAAGTAACAGCACCTGTCCAAAGTTACAGTAACTATTCCCAGCAACCACCGGTCACAGTTCCTGCCCTTAGTTAGAGTAGCCACCAGTCACACTGCTTGCCCGCAGCTACCATAGCCACAAGTCACAGCACCTGCCCCATGTTACAGTAACCAGTCTGATTAGCCACCAGTCCCAGCACCTGTCTTTAGTTACAGTAGCCACCAGTGCTTGCCCCCATTTACAGTAACCACCAGTCACAGTGCCTGCCCCCAGCCACTGTAGTCATTAGCCTGTGCCCCAAACAGTGTTCATTCCTTTAGGTAGTTACACATAGGCAGCTTTGACCACTCCACTGCCTGGGACTTGTGGAGGAGACTACATGTCAACTGCAGGCCTTCTGGAAGCTGCTTCCTTTCCTTAGCTCTTTTTCTAGTAGAGAGGGTGGGCTCAGCTAGCAAAGGAGGCAGAGGGAGGTGACCAGGCAAAGAGTGTGCCAGGGAAGGGGGAAGAGGTAAGCAGCTGGGTCCTCTACACAGAGGCAGCTGCAGGACTGGGAGCTGAGCCTCTGCGGTGCTTCTCCCCACCTCGGCGAGTTGGATATGATTTTATCAACCGGTTTGCCAGAGCCTGGGAGACCTGCCTGGATTTCACCCCTGTAATACCTTAACACATTAAACACATGGTATTAGCTACCAGTTGTATATATGTGTTCATCATACAAGATAAAGACAATACCATTACACAGTGACCCACATGATAATTTTAAATCCACAAATGCCATGGTCCTAGTGCTTGAACAAACACTGCAGTGTTAGAAGGATAGTGTTACTGGAAACCTCCGGTAACGCTATCTAACACTGCGGCGGGGTAAAGTGTAATCGTCGGACCGCTCGCAAAGCGGTCCAATGTATTCATGAGGGGACGGGTTGGGGCGTAGTTAGGGCCGGCCTATGGAGCGAGTGGGGCGGACAGAGGAAGAGGCAGTGCCTCGGACCGCCCCCTCATGAATACATCTGTACCCCGCCACAGTGTTAGATGGAGGGTTCCGGTGACGCTATCCTTCTAACACTGTGGCGTTTGTTCAATTTTGGGTGACAGGACCTCTTTAACTATAATAACCTTTATATAATACTATAATAAAAGTGTGTTGTTAATAATTGTATGCTACTTTACAGAGACCAATAAATTCAGACCTATTTGGTGTCACATCCATAGAGTAATAGCCATCGATACCTGCATAGGACAACATTGCAGGTATCATTTTTGTATCTCACACAACAGTAACAACTATAGATCCCCCATAACATTGGCCAAATTTCAAGATAAGCAGTTAATGACATTTATCAAAAGTGGTGCAAAATGTGCAGTTTGCCTCAATAATGGGCAGAGTGCACTAAATTATTGAATACTGGCACACCTTCTTCATGAATCTGGCACACCTTGCACTGCTCAGGAAGTGTGCACCACAAATTTTTTGGTGCACCTTTAATATAGAGCGCGAGACACAATTCTGTCAAGACGCAGTAATAAATGGGGCTCACAGTCCGACTCTACAGCTGAATACCTCTTTAGGTGCAGAATTTTGTGGGCCATTATATCTTGTAAGTGCAAACAAGTCAAATATCCTGCATATCTAAATGTCAACACAATGGACATTGACCTACTATACAGTAGTACCAAGCATCAAAGCTGTAACATAACAAATGTTCATATTTACAATCTATATTATATTATTTGCAGTTTGGTTTGTGACCTCACAAGTCACATTTCTCTACTGTAGGAAGATCCACAGTTCTCTGTGCATTAATATGCGAGCTGAAAAACACTGTTTGATGCTAAGCAAGGCGCAGATGAATCTTTTTCCGCTATAATGCAATCAATGTATGTGAAATATGCAAATATAAGTATGAATTATGCTACGGTCTGTTAGCTGTGCAGCACACAGTGAGCCTTTGCTGATCCTTTTCAATATGTTTCCAGCAATTAAATGGTATCCGAGAGTGAATCATAAGCACAACAGCCCCTGGTTCAGGGCGAGATTTACTCATTGATGAAAGGTTGAAAGCCCCAGTGTTTTGCTTAAAGGTTATAGTCGATGTTGTCTTGCGTGGGTTTTCATACACTTTCAAACATCTCACCTGCCATTTCTGCCTGCTTGTACTGAGTCGTGACTACAGAAATCTTTAAAATGCATAAGGCTTCCATGAGGATTCAGAAATACCACCAGATGCATGTGCATGGCTTAGTACAGCATGAATAATGAATCTGTAAGCTTTGTAAGTCATGTCCTTATATCCAGTCTCTCGTGTGTTTCTGTATTTAAAGATTGATATCTTAATGATCATTTTCACTGTAAGGTGCTTCATTTCTATCATTTTCTAAATCTGCTCCTAATATTGACTTAACAAATTCTTTGTCTTTATCTTTTAATTTGATGTTAATTTTCATTTGACCAGCGCACTCCAATGTAATGAAGTGAGACTAATTCCTAATAGTCCTAATTTTACACACTCGTCTTATCAATCCGATTACAAAAAATGTGAATGTTTTAATAACTATGTCAACACCTCAGTAAGTATTACTCCATGTATGTTTTATATTAACCTATGTTGCTTATTCAGGTAATGAGAATATTTATTGAATGGAAATACTTGTTCAATGTAAATTACGGTAATAATACATTTAATTTATATATAGCCGCAGCACACAGAGCTTATATATGTCCAGACATGGCAGAAATATTCTAATTCACATTCACTGAAAAGGATGTAATCTATGATGCCAATGCACTGAATTAGAAAATTGCAACATGCTACATTTTGCAGCACATCAATGACAGTGTATACTCTCCATCGCTCCATCGCTTGGCCCATTTCACACAAACGTTTTTTTTTCCAGTTTTATGCTACCCGTACTGTACCGTTTCGGTACAGATAGCATACAGCAACATACATTTCAATAGGCAATATGTCTATCCATTTGAGTGGACGTATTGCCCACCGTACCATACTATACACAAGAAATAGATAGAGCTCGCTCTATCTTTCTCCGTAATTATGGCCATGCCGCACTCTCACCCTCCTCTCTGCATATTATATCCACAGCAGATTCCCATACGTAAATCCACATAAATTCAACAACTGAAGATGCTTCTATATGATATACGTTTACAAAGGTTGTTTGTGTCTGGTGAGTCAACTGTTAGCATACAGATAGATTCATGGGCTCATACACACGGCTCCATGTGTGAGCCAACTACCCACCCAGAGAACAGCTCATTTTCCTGCCCATGTTTGTGGCAGCCTTTATGGCTGTCATCAACATGCAAGCAGACTTCACACACTGATGTCACGTGAACAACATGAACAACAGACAGTGGATCTGTTGTTTGCGTCCCATGAAATGCACACCGTCATGTACATGTAGGCTTAAGGTGTCACAGTTTAACTACACATGCCATCACAAAATTCCGTCATAAATGGCTACACAATTAGCCTGCAAAAGGGGTATGTACTCGCCACTATTGGTATCATCAGTAATTGTCTTGTGCAGTTCAACTGCAACCTCATAGCCTCTTAATTGGTTTTCAATTAAATTGGCATTGGCTTACAGCTAGAATACATAGTACAATAGGATGTAATTCTAAGGTAGGGATTTTCAGAAGTAATTTATTCAAGTGTAACTTTACTTTAATATATATATATCTATATATATAAACATTGCAGACGTTTATTAAAGATTCTTACTTAAATGGTTCAACTTCTCTATAAATCACTGTTGCTTGGAAAAATCTGTATTTAGCCTGCTTTATAAAGACAGAATACACTCACTGTAACAGGATTTCCATAATGTCTGCCCGTATATATATATATATATACACTCACTGGCCACTTTATTAGGTACACCTGTCCAACTGCTCGTTAACATTAATTTCTAATCAGCCAATCACATGGCGGCAACTCAGTGCATTTAGGCATGTAGACAGGTCAAGACAATCCCCTGTAGTTCAAACCGAGCATCAGTATGGGGAAGAAAGGTGATTGAGTGTTGAACGTGGCATGGTTGTTGGGGCCAGAAGGGCTGGTCTGAGTATTTCAGAAACTGCTGATCTACTGGGATTTTCACGCTCAACCATCCTAGGGTTTACAGAGAATGGTCCGAAAAAGAAAAAACATCCAGTTAGCGGCAGTTCTGTGGGCGGAAATGCTTGTTGATGCTAGAGGTCAGAGGAGTATGGGCAGACTGGTTCGAGCTGATAGAAAGGCAACAAGTGACTCAAATCGCCACCCGTTACAACCAAGGTAGGCAGAAGAGCATTCTGAACGCACAGTACATCGAAATTTGAGGCAGATGGGCTAACGCAGCAGAAGAACACACCGGGTGCCACTTCTTTAGTAAGAACAGGAAACTGAGGCTACAATTTGCACAAGCTCATCGAAATTGGACAGTAGAAGATTGGAAAAAAGTTGCCTGGGTGAGAGTCTCGATTTCTGCTGCGACATTCGGATGGTAGGGTCAGAATTTGGCGTCAAAACATGAAAGCATGGATCCATCTGCTTGTATCAACGGTTCAGGTGGGGTGGTGGTGGTGTCATGGTGTGGGGAATATTTTCTTGGCACTCTTTGGGCCCATTGGTACCAATTGAGCATGTTGCAATGCCACAGCCTACCTGAGTATTGTTGTGACCATGTCCACCTTTTATTGAGATGCATTTTTATTATCTACTATATTCTTTACTCCATAACAAATATCTGTACAATATCTTATTTTGTGCAGATGTGAGATAATATTAAATATCTAATATTAGGAGATTCTAGAGAGTGAGTATCAATTTTATTACTTGATAATTCTTTATAGTCTATGGGATACCATAGTTTATAACTTACTCTTGATTATTCCTTCTATCTGCCCAGTTATTTATGTACTGTGTGTGTATATATATATATATGTATATATATATATACACTCACCGGCCACTTTATTAGGTACACCTGTCCAACTGCTCGTTAACACTTAATTTCTAATCAGCCAATCACATGGCGGCAACTCAGTGCACTTAGGCATGTAGACATGGTCAAGACAATCTCCTGCAGTTCAAACCGAGCATCAGTATGAGGAAGAAAGGTGATTGTTGGTGCCAGAAGGGCTGGTCTGAGTATTTCAGAAACTGCTGATCGACTGGGATTTTCACGCACAACCATCTCTAGGGTTTACAGAGAATGGTCCGAAAAAGAAAAAACATCCAGTGAGCGGCAGTTCTGTCGGCGGAAATGCCTTGTTGATGCCAGAGGTCAGAGGAGAATGGGCAGACTGGTTCGAGCTGATAGAAAGGCAACAGTGACTCAAATCGCCACCCGTTACAACCAAGGTAGGCAGAAGAGCATCTCTGAACGCACAGTACATCGAAATTTGAGGCAGATGGGCTACAGCAGAAGAAGACCACACCGGGTGCCACTCCTTTCAGCTAAGAACAGGAAACTGAGGCTACAATTTGCACAAGCTCATCGAAATTGGACAGTAGAAGATTGGAAAAATGTTGCCTGGTCTGATGAGTCTCGATTTCTGCTGCGACATTCGGATGCTAGGGTCAGAATTTGGCGTCAACAACATGAAAGCATGGATCCATCCTGCCTTGTATCAACGGTTCAGGCTGGTGGTGGTGGTGTCATGGTGTGGGGAATATTTTCTTGGCAGTCTTTGGGCCCCTTGGTACCAATTGAGCATCGTTGCAACGCCACAGCCTATCTGAGTATTGTTGCTGACCATGTCCATCCCTTTATGACCACGATGTACCCAACATCTGATGGCTACTTTCAGCAGGATAATGCGCCATGTCATAAAGCTGGAATCATCTCAGACTGGTTTCTTGAACATGACAATGAGTTCACTGTACTCAAATGGCCTCCACAGTCACCAGATCTCAATCCAATAGAGCATCTTTGGGATGTGGTGGAACGGGAGATTTGCATCATGGATGTGCAGCCGACAAATCTGCGGCAACTGTGTGATGCCATCATGTCAATATGGACCAAAATCTCTGAGGAATTCTTCCAGCACCTTGTTGAATCTATGCCACGAAGAATTGAGGCCGTTTTGAAGGCAAAAGGGGGTCCAACCCGTTACTAGCATGGGGTACCTAATAAAGTGGCCGGTGAGTGTATACATATATATATATATATATATATATATATATATATATACATGTACACCAACGCCACAGCCTACCTGAGTATTGTTGCTGACCATGTCTATCCCTTTATGACCACAATGTACCCAACATCTGATGGCTACTTTCAGCAGGATAATGTGCCATGTCATAAAGCTGGAATCATCTCAGACTGGTTTCTTGAACATGACAATGAGTTCACTGTACTCAAATGGCCTCCACAGTCACCAGATCTCAATCCAATAGAGCATCTTTGCGATATGGTGGAACGGGAGATTCGCATCATGGATGTGCAGCCGACAAATCTGCGGCAACTGTGTGATGCCATCATGTCAATATGGACCAAAATCTCTGAGGAATGCTTCCAGCACCTTGTTGAATCTATGCCACGAAGAATTGAGGCAGTTCTGAAGGCAAAAGGGGGTCCAACCCGTTACTAGCATGGTGTACCTAATAAAGTGGCCGGTGAGTGTATATATATATATATATATATATATATATATATATATATATGCCAATAACCCCCCCTGCAAAAACTATTGCAAAGATTATCGGCTTTGAACAGCTGGGACAGATAAAAGTCAGAACTCAGAGTCTGTGTCAAAGTCAAAGGGAAACTAGATTTACAAGGAAAATGTAGACATTATAAAGCCTGTTACAGTATGACAGCATTTGCTAGTATAAAGCAGACAGAATACAGATTTTCCCTAGCAACAGCCATTTAGAGAATTGGAAGACATTCAACACAACAAAACCTTTGTATAAAGTATATAACAAAAATTTTTTAAAACACATCTCCTACACATATCTAAAAAAAACTACAGTAAAATGACAATGTGCCTACTTTGCACAGATGAAATTATCCAAACCCCACGCAAGAAGAAATCTATCTAATACTATGTCCTTTCCCAGTTGTGCTTTAGGGTGCGGCCACATGTGGCACTTGCATTGCGTTTACAAACGGGTCTCAGCCTAATCACATATGCATTTCAATATGCGATTGGTAACCAGCACCCAATGTTTTCCATTGTTTACATTCTGAAACACAATTCGAAGGCTGCTAGCAGGAACTTGGTTGGGTCACAAATATGTTTCCACTAAAACAAATTTGATTGAGAACGAGAACCATGTGTTTTCAATGTTTACATGCAATGTTTCCATATTTTACATATGTGACTGGCCAAACCCCTCCCCCCATTGTGCCATAAATTTTGCTATTTTTTTCAAAAACAGCAGTGCAACTCTTCAGACTAACACTAATAACTTGCCCTGCCCTTTTTATGATTTTCTCAATTTTCCCTTTTTCTCCCTGTTTTTGACTAACATTCAAAGTTGAATTTGTATGTAAGTTGAAACTGTATGTTTTCTAATTGTAGATCCAGACAAAAAAATTTATTGCCCTAGTGACAATTGGATTTTCAAAATTTTTGGCTGTAATTGGACCAAGAATTAACAATAAAGCTTCATTACAGACACCTTACAGCTGATTATTGCAGCCTGGGCTAGAGTAAAGCTTCCAGAGAGATTTACCAAATGTCACAGTGGGCAGAGGGGTCTTTCTTTAACTAGGGGTAGTCTGTAAGTCGGGTGTCCTTAAGTAGGGGACCGCCTGTACTTATATGATTTCACTATCTCCTCCTGACTGCCTTCAATTGTTATTGGGGGAACTTCAAGTTGCTTCCTTCCCGTTCTGATCAACATTTCTATTTTTTAACATTTAGAACTAATCCGTTCTCTTTAGGTAACAGAACAGTCTATTTGATCAAAATAATTAGCTTTCAAAACCTTGTTGATGTTACCCACTATGACCATATCATGGTGGTATATCTGTAGATGATATGTTTTATGTCAGCTACGCAGATCAGATGTATACGAGGAAGAATGGGCAGAATACAGTCCCCTAGGGGGCTTCTACACTGCTCAGCAACATATTGGACTCCAGAATACCCATTCAGCCTACTTGAGTATGATTTGTAAGGCAATCATGCCCTGATCAATTAGCCCACATAGAAGAGGTGGCTGAATGGTGAACTGAATTCGAAAAACAGTAACCCCCACTCTCTTTCAGATAGGTATGTACACAATGTTACAAATAGATCCTAGAATCCTCTGCTCCAAACTGGTTTCAGTACCTTGGATGCAATTCTATTTAGCAGGTGAAGCCTGTCACATAAATGCACTTGTTAATTTTTTGTTCTATTTAAGAAACAGGACCATAAACTACATAAAAACTGAGTGTGGTTACTTTGAGGAAAGTAGTTGCTCCATAATTAAGATAATGCCATATAGAGGCCCCATATCTTTGACAATCATAGTAATCTCGGTGTCCCAATTTCAGCTTTGATATGGGTCATGTAAATTCTGTGTTTGCTTCTATATAGACATGTTTTATATTCCTTCTCATGCTTATTTCAATGTTTTTACTGTATTTTGTTCTTTTCTATGCATGTTTAAGCAAAAAACATAATTATAAAATTAAAATCACTATATTCTTAACGACAGTTTTTCCATTTACATTTTTTTTCCTCATGCACCAATATATAGAAGGAGGAAATACGTAAGCAGAGTAATCCACCCCCCAATATGGGCCGCGCGCAATAATTACTAATGAGAAGCAAACAGCAGAGAATGGAGGCAAGAAAAATTCAATAAATATCACAATATGAATGAAACAATGGGACAATATGATGGAACATCAATAAATATATAATAGGTCACTTTTGTAATTGAATCCCGAAGGGTGTCAGGTGCTTAGTAATTATTGTGTTCAACCTGTATTGGGGGGAGGATTACTCTGCTTACTTATTTCCTCCCTCTATATATTGGTCTCCATACACTTTACCTAGCAGGTATGAATAAGAATCCAGTTTGTCAGGTCCGAAACATGTTACCTTTTTTTCTCCCCATGTGATCACTTTTAAAATGTCTTTCCCATAATAAAATGTATACTTTTTTACTATTTTGCCTGATGCCGATGGTGTCCTTCTTTTTTCTGACAAACAATGAAGTCGTTATATTCTTGTACATAGGGGCAGTATTATAGTAGTTATATTTTTGTACATAGGGGGCAGTATTATAGTAGTTATATTCTTGTAAATAGGGAGCAGTATTATAGTATTATATTCTTGTACATAGGGAGCAGTATTATAGTAGTTATATTCTTGTACATAGGGGTCAGTATTATAGTAGTTATATTCTTGTAAATAGGGAGCAGTATTATAGTATTTATATTCTTGTACATGGGGAGCAGTATTATAGTATTATATTATTGTACATAGGGGGCAGTATTATTGTAGTTATATTCTTGTACATAGGGGACAGTATTATTGTATTTATATTCTTGTACATGGGGAGCAGTATGATAGTAATTATATTCTTGTACATAGGGGGCAGTATTATTGTAGTTATATTCTTGTACACAGGGGACAGTATTTTAGTAGTTATATTCTTGCACATAGGGGGCAGTATTATAGTATTTATATTCTTGTACATGGGGAGCAGTATTATAGTAGTTATGTTCTTGTACATAAGGGGCAGTATTATAGTATTATATTCATGTACATAGGGGCAGTATTATAGTAGTTATATTCTTGTACATAGGGGGCAGTATTATAGTAGTTATATTTTTGTATAGCAGTTATATTCTGGTACATAGAGAGAACTATTATAGTAGTTATATTATTTTCACCTAAGGCAGGGTAAAGGCAAGAATCGGCTCTGTGCAGCTAATGATAAGTAAGAATACCTGGCTGGATGCAGGCAGGGCATACTACTCGGGCCTATCATTCTTTTCAGCCCCAGTGAAAATAAACAGTTTGGGCCAAAGCAACTTATTTTTGGAAATAATGTATTTTTTAGTTTTGTCTATGAAAAACAAGTGTGGTCAAAATGTTCAATTATCCCCTTTCTGAATACTTAGAGTGTTGTATTTTCCAGAATGAGGCCACTTATTGGTAATACACACTGTTGAGGTATCTAGGGGGCTCTGCGGATGCCATATATGGTATCTGAAATCTGTTCCAGCTAAGACTAGCCTCCAGATAGGGCAGCGGAAGGAAGAGCACACCACGTGCCCATACAGCAGTTTACTACTGGGGTATTGTTGTATTCAAAATAAATTGTATTACAAATTGTGAGGTCAATTTCTACCTCAACTCCTTTTATAAAAGAAGAATCTGTGTTGAAAGCAATGTTTCATTAAAAAAATTACATATTTTTTATTTTCCAGCTCCATGAAAAATGTTCAATTTATCCATTAATGAATTCTTTAAGGGGTGTTATTTCCAGAGGGGGTTTACTTACTGAGGGTTTTCACTGTTCTGGTATGTAGGGGGCTCTGCATATGTCTCATGGTGTATAAAATCTGTTCCAGCAAAATCTGCCCTCAACAAGCCAAATATTGTTCTTTCCTTTCCAGTGCCCATATATCAAATTACAACCAGATATTGGGTATTGATTTATTCACATGAAATTGTATTAAAAACTGAGAATGTACACATTTAGGCTACATTCAGATGATGTATGCCCGCCATACCGTAGTACGGCGGGCATACATCAGCGCTGTAGAGAGGAGCAGGGGGTGAGCGCAGCTCAACCCCGCCCTTCTCCGTAGGCATATACAGCGCACGGTGCAGTATCACATAGAAAGATAGGACATGTCCTATCTTTCTACGGGCTGCGGAGCGGTGCGGTGCCGCATGTGTGCTGCACCGTACTGCTCCCATACGGTGCGGTGAGCCCATAGAAGTGTATGGGGGATGTATATACGTTGGCCGTATATACGTCCCCCATACATGTGTGTGAATGTAGCCTTACAAAGTAGAAAATGCATCCCTAAGGCTGAATGGATGTATTATTGAAAGAAAAATCTATTTTGTTCTAATTACTATGAAACACATCAAGGGGTAAAACAGCAGTTTTTTAAAAGTTTAAACAATAAATGAATAAATGTGAAAAAATAAGCTTTTTTTTCATTTTTCTGATTGAAGCTTTTGTTTAATAAGTAGTAAAATTAATAAACTTTTACCAAGAAATTTAATAAATATGTACAGTGTCATTCCATCACCCTTTCCCCAAGTTCAGCTACAAATACAGAGGGTGCATGTGCTTTTGCAATTCTGCAAACTGTAAGCTAAGTCTTTTCTGTACTTTGTATGGGCTTATCGTGAGGGACACGGGGCTAGCACACCACAATGCCACAAGTGACACTTGTACTTTAAGCTCCAGCAAGCCCTTGTGCCATAACAACAAGTCCCCCTCTGGGCACCACAAAGCCATGCCTGGCATCACGAACAAGATCAACATTTTGTGTCTAAAGAATGATCATACTTGTTATTTTTACTTGTTATTTTTACTGTTTTGCACTACCACTGCTTGCTGGCACTTGTTACATGTTACTGCCCAGCAGCTCCCTGCACTACTGCATTATTCCTGCCACAAGAGAGACATAGCAAGCCAAGCTTTTGTTGCAGTGGGTAAAGAAAAGAACTGCTGAACACACAGGAAGGGCCCATACAAACCTCTTGAGGTGATGCAAGTCTGTAATGACCTACTCAGACATGGTTTATAGCTGGAATAAACTGGTATCTTTATTGTCAGATAAAATACTGTAATCCATTACATATTTCATTGTACAGACTTGTAAGAGAGATGTTAAGGGTGTTGGTCACATTCACTTTTCACATATTCTTCACCAGCTTTAATACTGGATATGGAGACATACCTTGTTGGGATTTTATAGCAGGTGGCTACTTGTAACAGGAACAGTTCAATCCTATATTACACTGCCATGGATGGGCCTACACAGTTTGGCTCACTGTGGGAAATAATATTAGGACATTCATACTCACTGAGGTTACTGGCAGGTTCCCTATTGCAGGGCGTACAGTGATAGATGTATGTTTTATTAGGAGTATGGCACTCACGCTGGCTGAACCATTACAGACGCTGAGTGGAGCAGAAGAGCCTCATACAGCGTTCTCTCTTCTGGCTATATCAGTTTATAGATGAGGATGTCCTCCTGACATGGACTGTAGGCAGCTTGGTGTGTTCTGAGGTAAATCTCTCATGGTACCGTGATCACTGTGGCGCTCCATCCTCGGATCCCTCGTTGCTCCGTCAGATTAATGGAGCAGATGGCCGTGCATGAACGTTCTGCTCCATTGATCTCTATGGAGCTGATGGAAATTGTCTAGCGCTCCATTAATCCATAGAGATTAATGGAGCAGAACGGTCATACGTGGACGTCTGCTCCATTAGTCTGAGGAGCGGTCCAATGGACCCCCACTGGTGAGCAAGCTAGGCCCTATTCCGTGGATAGGGCCTAACTTTGCTTCATGGGAAAACCCCTTTAACCTGAATAAAGCTTTGTCCTTAAGGTGTTAAAGTTGACATGACCGGCGCCAGCACTGGGCATACCTTGGCAAGTGCCAAGGCCCAGGGTTGCTGGGTGGAGGGGGCAATTAAGGATATACATAAGGAATCCATTGGGGTGAGTGGGGCTGTATCTAATGAATCCATAGGGGGGTTTATATAAAATAACTATAAAGCAGCTGTTTGGTATGATAAACTAGGGAACAGGAGACTGTTTTCATTTCTGAATTTTTAATGCCGCCATGTGAGTTCACTGCAACGGGGCCCACTGAGGCTCTGTCGCCCAGGGGCCTACTGAAACCTGGAGCTGACCCCTGGTTGAAGATGTAAATATTTACAGTTGGTGAAATAAGTGATTGTCAGAAGATAAACAAAGGACTATACCCTGGCACATGTGGCAAAAGATGGTAACCATGATACCCTGTATTTACAATAATCCACATGTGATAAATTACAGCATTGGTAAATCTGTTCAAAATATTTACTACAGTTTGGAGAAAATATATTGTTTGTAGCTCTGGGTAAGGTGAATATGTATCTCAGTAGTAGATGCTGACACATGCTTTTAAGCACTTATTTAACAAATCCATCACACTATTTTGTGATTATTCCTAGATTAGAAGTGATTGCCTGCTCACATGCCTCTTCTTATTCTCAAGTGTCTGAAGAACATTTTGATGAGCAGAATTATTCTGTCCATTAATATACTCCTAAGGTTGCTATATAGTTTTGTACATTCTGTTTGATCAAAATCTTTAAATTAAAACCTTTAACCGCTTAAGGACGCAGCGTTTTTTGCTAATTTTAAGCCCTCCACCTTCAAAAATCCAAACTTTTTTATTTTTCCATATACAGAGCTGTGTGAGCGCTTACTTTCTGCATGACAGATTTTACTTTTTACTTTCTGCATGACAAATTTTACTTCTCAGTGACATTATTTATTATTCCATGCTGTATATTGGGAAGCTGAAAAAAATACCAAATATGGTGAAATGCTCAAAAAAAGTATTTGCGTCACTTTCTCAAGGGACTTTTCCTGTGTGCTCCAAATGATACATCTACTTTATTCATTAATTCGGTATGATCACAGTGATACCAAATTTATATAGGCATTATTGTGTTTTAATACATTTTCAAAAATGAATTGAATGTGTACGAAAAAAAAATCTTCTGCAGCCATCTTCATACTTTGGTGTACAGAGGTGTGTAAGGTGTCTTTTTTTTAACAAAATGCGCTGATTCTCTCATTGCTATCATTTTGAGGACTGTGCAGCCTTTTGATCACTTTTTATTACATTTTTATGTGATGTAAAATGACTTTAAAAATTAGGGTTTCGGACTTTTGTGTGCTATTTTCCGTTCACTGACGGCAATAGCCGTTTTTATATTTTAATAGATTGGGCATTTTTAGATGTGGCGATATCTTACATGTATTTCATTTTTACTGTTTATTACGATTTATATCAGTTCTAGGGAATGGGGGATTAGAATTTTCCGATTTTTTTTTTTATTCATTAAACCTTTTTAGAGCTTTTTTTCAACTGGCTCGTTGTAACAAAACTGCAGATACCATGCAGTCTCGGGTCTGACGTATACCCAAGGCAACCGATTTCCACTCCCTGACAACGTCCCAGAAAGTGCCAATTAAAACAAATATGGAGGCCCCCATGTCCCTCTGTCTTTTAAATGCTGCTAGCAGCTGCATCGGAAGGGTAAATACTTGCAATCGGTGCTACCACCGATCGCAGGTATTAGTGGTGGGTGTTTTCTGCAATATGCAGCAAACCCCACCTCTGTATGATGAGGGCTCACCCAGCACAGCCTTAGTACCATACAGCCTCAGCACCTGAGTGACGAGGGAAGGGGTTAAGGTTTTTCTTTTTGCTATTGCATCTGTTATGTGGTAAAACATTTACCATAATCAATGGGATTGATACCATGTGTAAATTCTCATTACAGATGTTTCAATGATGCTTCTCTTCATACTCACTGAAGTCTTTTAGAGAAGCAGCGTGACAGCTCGGCAAAGGAGTTTTACCAAAACTGTCACTCATCAGACAGTGGAGAGTTAGACCAGACAGTTTTCTTCTGCTGCATGGATACAAAGTTAAATACTGTAGAGCCATACTTTGAAACATTTATTAGTTGGTCTAGTTTGCGGCTCCAAATCAGACGTTTTCCCACACCCCCTCTTCCAAGACTATACCCCTTAGCTGTACTAATTGGAAAAGTGTTATAAGTGTCAAAAAAGTGTCTCAGATGATGCCAGAATTCTGGTGCTAGTAGATTGAATATCTAATTTATGTTCTCCTAAGTGGTTCAGAACACTTATTTGAAGAGGTTGGCCAAAAATGACTATTGATGACCAATTGAAGATTAATGGGAGCTGGAGCCCCCACAATTAACTATTCATGGCCTTTCTTGATGTTAGGATGCTCAATAGTAATTCTAGGATAATTCTTTTAAGGTGAAATTTTATTGATTGACCGTACGTCAGCTTAAATAGGTGCTTTTCACCACATAGGAGAACACAGATATGGGATACACATTAAGTTGTTGCTGCTTCTCTAAATAATTCCTGTTGCATTTACATTGTATTGACATCACATTTACATATATGCAATGTAAACACAATGTAACTGCAAAGAAACACATGCAATCGGTAACTAGCACCATGGGGCAGATCTACTTACCCGGTCCTGTAGCGATCCAGCGGCGCGTTCTCTGTGGAGGATTCGGGTTCTGCCGGGATTCACTAAGGTAATATTTACGTAACCCGACGGAAAAACGCGATTTGGGCCCTTTGTAAATGACCCCCCATGTGTTAAGCATGTGGACATGCATTTCTTTTGAAATGTTTATGAGAGGAGGACAACCCATCCCTGTTCTGATTGAATTGCTGATCTTAACAAACAATCAGATACCCCTTTGCAGATTGGCACCTTGAATGGGGCTCATGAATGTGTTGCAAGCATCAGTTTGCAACTGCAAATAACAGAAGAAACCCAAAGCTCAGCCTTGGATTTCTGTCTCTACAAGAAAAATGTAGTTTCTATGGGGGTGATTTATCATTAGGCCCGCTCCTTGGGATAGTTCTATGCCTGTGTCCACTGCCTGTGAGATTTATGAAAGTGGCTTTGGCCCTTTAATAAAGGGCACATAAGCCAGCAGGGGACTGGAGTGACTATGTGACGTCTGGCTTTGCACAGTAGTTCTATGTCACGAAAAGTCACAAAAACCCTTAATTTGACTTTTTTTTAGACATTTTACATTAAAAGGCCCAGAAAAACCAAAGATAATGTGCTGAGTGAACATCCTAAAGCTGTGCCTCTTCATGTCATACTACATGCAACAGTAGACATTTGATAATACTAAAGTGATGAAAACCCTCAATTTTTTCATACTATTTAGAAAAGCATCTAAATCCACACACATCACCACTGTTCTGTATTATACGCTTAAGCATTTGATTGAAGTGACAGCTAACAAAATTGTGTTTAAGATAGGGCTCAGCTGTTAAACTGCTGTCTGTCATAGCACTTTGACATCTTGAAGAGAAATTGTAATTGACTGCCAGTGTTAAATGCTTTTCTGGTGAGGTGACAAACAAGTAGACAGTGACTTAGTAGTAGACCTGCAATGTTACATTCCCACTTCTGAGCATCCCATCAATGTGATTTCAGCCTTTCTGTTTACTGATGTGTTATATGTATTAATAGGTTCAGCATTCTCACTGCAGTAAAGAACGCCCAAGTATTGCTTGGCAAAGTACTTTAAAGTGGTTGTTACCACATATGTGTTGGCTAAACAGTGAAGTTTTGATTGCATTCCGTGCCATCTGCTCACTATTGTTGATTGAGGCACCAAGCCCATAACCATTTTCTACTAAATTTGTTGCGCCATTAAAATCTGAGTTAATTCATCTTTGTCCATTGGCATATACAATGTAGCAAATTAACCTTTTTGGTTAATTACTTAACTTTTTGGTAAGCTATCAGCTATGTGGCATTCCATCTTTCCATTTTGATTTGATATATCGGTTTTTTTAAATATTATCACAATTGCATGATTTGGCCTGAAGATGTGTTCTATTACGGTATTGTTAATCCAGGAATGATATTGGCAAGTACAACAACTACTTAACTGTGTGTATATCTTCTTGTTTAACATAAATTTCTGTGGGCCAAGCGGTTAAAGGGAATCTGTCACAACAATTCACTTAACTAAACTGACTTCTATGTTACGTAGGGCTATTCCCACATGACCCAAAGTTTTGAGGTGCTCTGCCAAAGCGCTTAAGCATAATTTTCATATTTCCAAAGTGAAGTCTTGGCGTCGAAGGGGCAGACAATAAAAACAAGGGTATGGGTGTCATGTGTTCGAATAGCACTACATAACTTAGCAGTGACTTGAGGTAGGTAAATCATGGTGATGAATTCCCTTAAAATAAAAAAGGGCTACAAGAATATTGGGACATTTCTATTACTATAAAGGCATCTTACTCCAGTTTTTTCAAATGTCTTTGAAGCACTTTCAGTGTATTTTGTACATCAGATTTACTTTTAGTGGCTTAGTAAGCTTGAAAAATGTAGTTTAATTAAAGCACATGAGATATTAATGGCTGAAATAGAGTTGCAAAAAATAATTAGCATAAAGTTGCAACAATGGGGGACAGACATTTATTTGCAACTTAAAAAATGCACTTCATAAATCTATTCACCACATTTGGATTCACATGCTAAATTTGGGGTAAGATGACTGAAGCAAAATTGAAAAGTAGAGTGGGTTGACAATTTATTTCAAATTTAATGCAAATCAGAAGATGCAACAAATCTGAGACATTTTGAAGACAGAAAACTAAAGTACAGTGGGTGACGGAAAGTATACCCGCCCCTTTTTTAACTCTGTTTAACTATTTGTTTCATTGTAGTCAATTGGTAACAAGGCTGGTGCCAGCACTGGGCATACCTGGGCAAGTGCCAGGCCCAGAGCAGTTGGGGGGCGCCCACATAAGGATGTACATAAGGAATTCATGGGAATGAGAGGGGCCGCATCTAATGAATCCATAGGGTTTGAGGGGGGCTTATATAAAATTACCATGAGGGGGCTGTTTGGTATAATAAACTAAGGAATATTATAGGGAACAGAAGACTGTTTTAGTTCAGGGGCCTTCTGAACCCCGGAGACGACACTGATTGGTAAGATTAAAAACGTTCTTTTTTTTGCTCATTAAAGTACATTCTGCACCACAACTTGACAGAAAAAGACAGCAATGTAGATATTTTTGCTAATTTATTAAAAAAGAAAAACTGAACTATCACATGATCATAAGTATTCAGCCCCTTTGGTGTGACACTCATTTTTAACTCACATGCTGTCTATTTCCTTTTGATTCTCCTTGAGATAGTTCTACTCCTTCGTTGAAGTCCAGCTGTGAAGTCCAAACTGCTTGGACTTGATTAGTAAAGGCGCACACCTGTCTATATAAGACCTCACAGCTCACAGTGCAGTCAGAGCAAATGAGAATAATGAGTTTGCAGGATCTCAGAGACAGAATTGTGGCTAAGGTTAGCCATGGGACAGCCTTGGAGAAAGAGATAACGAAGACCCCCAAAATCACTGTGGCTGAGCTCCAGAGATGCAGTTGGGAGATTGGAGAAAATTGCATAAAGTCAACAATTACTGCAGCTCTCCACCAGCTGGGGCTTTATGGCAGAGTGTGCCGACAGAAGCCTCTCCTCCATTGGAAATAAGATTCTCTGGTCTGATGAGATTAAAATTTGAACTTTTTGGTGTTAATTCTAAGTGGTAAGTGTGGAGAAAGCCAGGCACTGCTCATCACCTACCGGATACAATCTCAGCAGTTACATATAGGGGCAGATTTATCACGCTGTCTAAAAGTGAGAATATTTCTAGTTGCCCATGGCAACCAATCACAGCTTTACTAGTGCTCATGAATATTTTAAAGGGGAGCTGTGATTGGTTGCCACGTGCAGCTAGAAATATTCTCACTTTCAGACAGCTTGATAAATCTGCCCCATGGTGGTGACATGATCATGCTATTGGGGTGTTTTTTAGCTGCAGGTACGGGACGACTGGATGCAATTGAAGGAAAGATGAATGCGGAAAAGTACAGAGAGAATTTAGTTAGTACTGTATCTTGAGCCTAAGGAGATCACAGGTTGCACACAGTTCACTGGTCCATTGTGGAGCTATGATTGGGTAAAGTCAGGATTACTGGCTCTGAAACTGGTTTTGTGCAAAAAAGTGGTTTAATGATTAGTGGAGAGGGTTATTAAGTTATGTATTTAACCAAACAAAAAAAGAGTCTTAAGCTCGCTGTAGGCAATCATGTTCAGCCCTTTAAAATCAGACCCTGATTCTGGTCAGATGCCACGGGCTGGACACATTGCACAGGAAGTCCTTGCATCAAACAAATATGACTCGCTGTTGGCTCTACTGCAGTGTGTGTACTGTAAGAACTATTCAGCCAGCAAACAAGGAGTCCTTGCATCATATTTCTATGTGTGTAATGTGTTCAGGCCATATCATCAGATCAACGTACTGCTCCATATTACTAGGGTCTGCAGGTGGCCTTAGGTAAATAGTTTTACCAACTTGGTGTGTAGTAATATTATCAGGCCCTATTCATTGCACTACTGCTCACATTCACCATTTGTCACCTCTGCTAAGGTGGAATGATCTAATAGAATGTCAAAGATCCTTGAATTTCATTGAATTCAAAATTTTTTCTGACTGGAGTCACATAAAATGCACATTATCAAGTGTAACACATTCCTGCATTTCACACTGCACAAAAAGTAGCCATATTGCCTTAGGATTTGCAGAATTGGAGTCATATCCCTATCGACATTTCCTGTAGTAACTTGGCAAGAACAGAAGGACATTAGATGTATTTAATCAGGTTATCTTAAAAATAGCAGCTACATAGTAATGAACTTTCAGTCCCTTGTGGCTGATGCCAGGTGAGGGCTTATGGTAGGAAAATTAAATTAAGGTGGAAATGAGAAGGTACTTAGTGTAGATACCAGGGCCTATTGATATCTTCTTAATAAATAATGTGCCTTTGCTTATTCATATAACTGAGAGCTTCAGAGCTGTGGGGATGTCAGGGAGACATACTATTATATATGACTCCCCTGCAATTGTAAGATGCAGGCTCTCTAACTGATAACTGAAGCTAAATTGCCATGATTATGTCCGAGTGATATCATTATGATTGTAAAGAATACCGCTGGTCAAACAGTATAGTGCATAAAGGCTTGTGACCAGCCTCAGGCAATAATTGGATGAGTGGACAATTTCATGCATTTCAAGCTGTAGCAATATGGGGGCAGACGATGAAACGGTTTGGGGACCCAGGCTGCATCAGAAAGGAATTAGATTAGTACATTTCCTTTTTTAATCCATTTTCAGCAAATTGCGGCCAATTTTTGTCCATACCAGACACCCATTTTAAGGCATGGGATACAATACTTTCAATAAATTGAAAACTAACTGCAGGTTACAGGAAAACTGGGATGTAGCATAATTTTGATTATTCTGTAAGCCAACAGCTCACTGAAGGTCAAAGTGTCACAAAGGATTTTATATTTCATATACATGCATGAAACTGAAGAGATTACAGCACACAGGATAGTAGTATACAGTATTTACTCGCTAAGATCCCTTACCACTTTCATTCAGTTTCCTACTGGGTCTCCTGAGGTCTCTACATTCTGGTCAAATCTGTGAATTCTGAAAATGTTTGCACAGCCTATCACTGGCTATGGCCATGCATATAGTCACATTTCTTATGTTTCATTGGTACCAGGTAGTAAAAACCGGTAGAGATGCTCTAAGCATCACAATAGGAGCATCAGGGAATTGGTGACTTTTCTTCTTTGTATTGGGGTTATTTGTATTTTACATATTTAATATTAACCAAAAAGCAACATGTGACTGCACCCTAAAAGCATACAATGATGTGTCATTGATTAGGCTTATAATGAATTCAGTTTCCTGAAGCCAGCAACAGGAAGGTCTTCCTGGAGTCTAGCTACAGGCTATACAATTCCAAAGTCACATCTGGTTGACAGGTTATATATCAGACACTGACTTTATTACTGCAGAAATCTGGCTCTGTAGTCAATATATATTATATTCCCTCCTATAAATGCCACTGCTACTCCCATATTTGGCATGGGACATGTAAGATCTTCTATACCCCAAAGTCATATGAGTATTATGCAAACAAGCCTCAGCCCCATAGCTTCTACTATACTAAATTGGCTTTGTGGCCTACTGCATTGACACTAATAGCGAGAAAACTCTGTACAGTGTCCCCGTAACTAGCCTCAACTCAAGGATGAAGTATGAAATCATTTGATACTTCATCCTGGAGTGCTGCTGATATTTTTGACTTTACCCTCAAGTATTTGCATTTGCATCTTGTCTTAATGTAATGTATGTGAACCCCTTACTGAGTGTATAGAGCCATGGAATTAACTGTGTTCTATAAATAAAAACAATAATAGTAGGTAAAATATTTTAATGTTATATTTCATGAAAGGAGACTAAAGTTGTAGCATAAGGATGGCATGCTCGCCTAAAGCATTACAGTGGTTATCTGACTTCTTAAAACATCTGGAGGAGGGTTTTTTAAAAAATAAACCTATACTTACCTTCACCAGCATTCCTGGTCTCTTATGCGTGACCCCGACAACTTCCACCTGTCTGGCACGCCTACCCATATCTTTTATGTTATATTACCTGGCATCAGAGGGGGCATGTCCTGCTCGGCCGGCATCTCCACTTTACTCCTCCCCATGCATTATGCCTAATCACTATTCAGCACTTCATGTCATGTAACCAGGGTGATGTCATCTAAGGTCCTTTTCCCTCTAAAATGTTCCATATACCCCATGTATGTATCTGATCACATGAAATTACAGCATGCCTCTATGGACTTCTAGTTCTCCCCATGGAGACATGCTATGATTTCATGTGATCAGATACAGGCATGGGGTAGATATGTCGAATTTATGGGGAAAAAGACCTTAGATGAAACGTGTAAAAAAATTGACACAGCATTTCCCTTAAAGGGTATCTACCACCAGGATGAAGGAATGTATGCAAATGAACCCAATAGGTGTTAATGGAGCCTGGAGGCTCATTTGCATACAATATTTCATCCTGGTGGTAAATGTCCTTTAAGTAAGCAGACCTGTATATGTCTGTAGTTGAATATTGGCAGAAGGTTCCTAAGTACTAGTACTAGTTCCATATAGCAGCATGTCCTAGCAGTGAGACCTGTCATTTAGCAACAAGGGGGTGTGGTTCACTGGCAGCCCAGGGGAAACCAAGAGTCATATCTTGATTTAAAGAGTCAATTATGCTAATTTGCATAGCAGAAAAAAGCTGTAATTAAGGTACAGTGCCTCACTGGCAGCTAATTTTAGGTGATATGGGGAGTACTTATAACCCTTTACCAGCCGGATTTGTTGGTTTGGGGAGTATAATTCTTTGTTAAGCTTTTGTTAGCTCCTGGTCATATGTATTTTCCAGAATATTAGTAATAAAAAGTAGTAATATGGAAAAGTAAAATCTCCAAGGGACATTTATCAATAACTTCATTGTATTTCATGTGGATAGCAATCAGTAAATTGATTGTGTTAATGGAGTTTCAAGTGATGTAAGTGATCTCAATTCATGACCTAGCCAAAGTTTGCCCCCTGCCAATATGCTTTGGAAAAAAACAACATTTCCTCATATTGCTTCTGTACATTGAGAACGAGCTGTGTATCGATCTTTTTATCCAGTAAAAAGTATTGTTGTTAACCTGAACATATATATTTTATATGTTTATGGGTAGGTAAATAACAATGAAAGCTAATAGTTGCTTATACATATGCATCCTATTATAGTAGCCATTTTACACAGCTTCAAGGATAGTGAAGTAGTTTAGAGCCATATATTACACAAAGTTTACTATGCTTGATTCCTCATTCCTCATACCAAATCTGGTGCGCATAAGACTGTCTGTCTTACTGTGCATTGTGTCTTATTTTTAGACACTTTTGATACATTTTCCCTATTATCTTTACCACAGTACTACTACAGAAATATTGAATGCTTATTTACCTCTCAGAACTGCATATTGGTCACTTTAAGCATATAATTATTTGAATATTTTGTCATTCGTGGAGATAACTGGACACTTTTACTGATCAGGACTGGATATCTGATCAATGCATAACTATACTGTACATTGTCAGATTAGTATTCATTATTTGTGAATTAAGTTTATTGTATTATATCTTCACGACTCATGTACAATTTACTAAAAGGAAAGAGGGTAAGGTAACAATAGTACTAATTCCAAAAAAAGGGAAGAACCCCCATGAGAGGGAATCATATAGACCTATATCGCTGTTGAACACCGATATCAAGATTCTGGTTAAGGCATTATCATTGAGGCTTCAGGGAATAGTGAGTGGACTAATCCATCCGGACTAAAGTGGGTTTGTGCCAGGTAGGCTTTTGTCTTCTAATTTAGAACGACTTTTTATGAACATTCAATTCAACCAAGGGGTTGGAGGCCGCTCCATCCTGTTGTTGGATGCATGCTATGGGTTTTGGGGATAATTTCATTTCTTGGGTTAGATTGCTCTACAGTGCCCCTATGGCAAGGGTAATGGTAAATGGTAATATTTCAAAGGGTTTTCAACTTACTAAAGGCACATGTCAAGGATATCCACTGTCACCACTCTTATTTGATTTATTTTTTGGAGCCCTGGCATGTCTGATTAGATCATATCCCACTATAGTAGGTTGTTGTTGCGATGGGGAGGCGGATATAATCTTATTATATGCGGACAACATTCTGTTATGTTTGGGAGATTCCAATAAGCCTATCCCTAGTGCCATCAAAGTAATACATGACAATCTCAGGGATAGAAATTAATTGGGGTAAAACGGTGTTGCTCCCGTTGGATGGAACTAAGGTTGACGGGAGGAATGATCTCTTAGTATTGGACTCACAGCAGAGTCTGAATTATCTTGGATTACAGATATCGGAGCACATTGAAAGATATACTGAACTTAATCTTATTCCCCTAATTGCTAAGATCAGGTCTAAGGTATCCATCTGGACAAAACTACCTCTATCAAAAATGGATCGAATTGGTCTTATAAAAATGGTGATATTGCCCCAACTATTGTATGTACTTTGTGCATCACCGGTGTGGATAGAAGATAAGCTTTTTCGATTGATAGAAAGATTATTAAATGAATTGATATGGGGCAGGAAACATGTTCGAATTAAGATTAAACATCTATATAAGGGAAGAAAAGAAGGGGGCCTTTCCATATCCAACATTAAATTATATTTTCTTGCGGCTAAAATTCTTTTTATAAACAGATGGAGGGATTCAGAGGTAGTATAATGATATATAATGGTTTGGACATCCCTTGGAAAGGATTTTGGACAATTGTGATTGAAATGGCATTTGTACATTGTAATGAGGTCTCCTCTTAGTCGTCTTTTTTCTAAATTTAATAATCCCAAATTTTGTAATCTGTCATTGTATTCTAATCCCCCCATTCCCCTAATAATCCTGGTTGCTCTCCTCTGCACCCGTTCCAGCTCTACTATATCCTTTTTATACACTGGTGCCCAAAACTGTACACAATATTTCATGTGTGGTCTGACCAGGGATTTGTATAAGGGCAAAACTATGTCCTTATCATGAGAATCTATTCCTCTCTTGATACATCCCATAATTTTATTTGCTTTAGCAGCAGATGCCTGTCTCAGGTCACTAAAATTAAGTTTACCATCCACCAATACCCCCAAGTCTTTTTCAGTTGCAGTTTTACCAAGTAATTGACTGTTTAGAACATAATTATACTTTTTGTTTCCATGGCCCAAGTGCATAACTTTACATTTATCTACATCAAACCTCCTTAACCATTTCTAGGCCCATTCCTCCAGCTTCCACAAATCTCTCTGTAATATAATACTTAAAGAGAACCCGTCATGCAAAATAACCCCCCTAAACTAAATATATTTTCATAAACTGCCATTAGAAAGCATTGCCTCTATCCCTTCATTGTCCCTCTACATGCCTGTAAACCTAAGCAATGAGGTCCTAAAGCTGCATGCAAATGACCTTTGAAATGTCCAATGAAGCATTAGCATATACAAGCTGTCCACTCTATTCATGAGTGGGAGGTACAGCCACACCCCCAGTGCTTGACTGACAGCCTGTATAATGATGTGAGGCTGTATAATGATGTGCTTCCTGGTGCTGGCGGCCACACCCCCTGCAGCCTCTGTGTGTTTAGGAGAGATACAGCAGCTCCAGGCAGCCATGTTACAGCAGAACATGTCAGATTCATGTGTAGCTGATGTCTGTGTCTCTCACCTGTGTATTAGGAGGATGCAGCATGTCAGCAGATGCAGTACACACACTAGCAATGCTTTACTATACATTACACACAGACATGAGCAGGGGGAGAAGAGGGGAGGGGTTACAGGGGTGACATCACTGCCTCTGACCATGTGACCAGCCTCATTTACATGATAAAGAATAGATGATTTTACAATGATTAATGTATGAAATAACTAGATAAAGGCTGGGATGGGATCCTTGTGAGCTGATCCAACAGGTAGAGGTGACAGGACTAGTGGCAGAGACCTGGTGACATGTGTCCTTTAAAGCCCCAGTATTTATTATTTTATACAGCTTAGTATCATCTGCAAATATTGAAACTTGACTGTGTAAACGACTTGTTTGTTGGATTGTTGCTTGGTTCTAATTATAATTGTAATTATAATTTGGATATAATTTTGTTGAATTTTAAGGAAAAAGGTGTTGTAGAAACTGGTTTGTAGTTCAAGGGGACGGGAAATTGTCATTACATAGATGTGAAGATTGGTTATTTCCTTCATACAGCGCTGACTAAATGCATAATCTTTGTAATAAGACACAAATATAAATGTATGTGGGTTAAACAAACCAGTTTTCACTGAAAATGTAAGTGTGAGATAACTTCCTGGGTTTACTTGTAACCTAGCCATTTACTATACCATCTCTAAAGAAAACTACGGTATCTGTATTTTCCACTGCATACAAAATGAGAGCATTCAGCAACTTGCTGTGCACATATGCATTGTTTATTTTGTTCCAGGTACCATCCGATGAATGGGGAGGATATCCAGCACCTGGGAAAGAAGGAGAAATACCATGCAGAAGGATGAGGAGCGGCAGCTACATAAAAGCCATGGGGGATGATGACAGTGGGGACTCTGACACCAGCACCAAAATGTCACCCAAAGGTGCCACCCGACGGGAGAAATACCGGAGGTCTTCAAGTGTTGACCATCCAAGAAACAAGTATGAAACCTTCTTAAACTCGCCTTACAAAGAGATTTTGTTTATTATTATTTTAAAGGATTATATTCCTGTAGATTTTTCTGAATTAACCCTAAAAAGTAGATGCATGCCCGAGTACAGTATACACCAATCTAAATAGAGCCTGAGGGTCAACAAGTTTTAACAAGCTTTAAACAAGATCTTTAACATTGCACTCGATTTTAGTGCTTTTTCTCCTGTAACTAAAACATGTACCACCCTGAGAAGGCTGCTATGTGAAGTATTGGAGGTTAAGCACATTGCCAGTGTAGTATTGTCTTTGCAAAAAAACCCACTATGTGGTATATTTAATGTAATAGCTACTGTTGTTTATTAGCTGCTTTAGTTTTGTATCCAGGCTTCACATACACTCAGAAAGCCTCTGCTAAGAATCTGATATGCATCTCATATCTTTTTAATGGATGCAGTATTCGTATCTGTTTATTCAGAGGCCCTGAGCTTTGAATAAATATCAGACATCATTGCTTATATTGATATTCCCTGTTCATGTTGAATGCACAGTTCCATCTGAGCCTTATCCTACAACCCAAGCTGGTTTTGCAGCTCTCTTAAGTGGAAAATAATTATGGGAAAATGGTTACATTAATACTGAAACGCATTCAAAATGTCTCCCCTAGGCCACATGCTGACTAGACAGACTCTACTTTCCTGATCATTTTAGCTGTATTTATTTTATTACAGCTAGAAGCAAATCTAATCTTTACATTTCCACTATAGATTTCCATCATGATTCAGTCGTAAACATATGTTTCATATGTGAAAGAACTACTCAACTAGTATATTGCATTTTATGGTTAGACCAAGTAGAATGTCCAATAATGAAAAGTACATATTCTTAGTTGACCAGAAAACAGAGCAGCACTCATTATTTTATTATCATGAAGTGTCCTTGTATAAATGCATTACATATTTATCAACTATGCCCCTTCTTCCCCATATTAGTTGCTTTTCTCATCACTCTTCACTAGGTTTCCATGTAAGCGATATTCTGACTCATGTCTCTGTAACTGTCCCAGCTGCTGCACTCCACCTAAAATTCACCCCAAGGGACATGGCTATGGTCTCTCCATCTCGGGTCAGGTAAGTATGAGAACTGCATGTACTGCAATGGGAATGATGCCTGGAATTGGATGGAATGCCGGTGGGATGCATGTCCACCTGATATTGCTTGCATTCTGCATTTCCTATAAGCCTGGTTGCTGTTTGAATGGATTGCAAGGTTGGAAACCTTACACCTTGAATGACTGTGTTAAATGGTCATATGATAACCTATCCATGTGATCGGAATGTGTATTAGTCATGAGGAAGCCATGATGCATAGATAATGTGATACAACTTGCCATACTCTACTGCAAATAATATGAAAACTATATCACAAAACAACTTATCATTTTATTTCTATTGTGCAAATATTGAAATATTCTTTCTGCATGGGTCTGTATTACATTTTTCCACTCCAGGAATTCAGCCATTTTTATATTTGTGAGCAGCAACATTAACAGGTTTAATAATCCTACAGCATTTACTTTTTTATATGCTATGTTTTTTTTTTTTTTGCTTTGCACATTATTCTGCTGGGGCACAATTTTTGATGAGAAAGTTAAAGACAACACTGTCTTTTTTAACAAACAAACAGGAAATATAGCTACATTTCCTTTTGGAAGGAATTTCATAACAAGCAGCTCAGCATACAGAAATTACCTCTACATAGCTGCCTTTAATCGTTGAAAGGCTTATAAACTTTAAGCAAATTCTAGGAAATAATTGATATTGTTTGTGTAAATAAAAGTTAAAATAAAAAATAATATAAATAAATTAAAATAAATTTCATGATCTTTTCTGTATCAATTCTTCAAGGTTTTCTAGATCTCTGCTGCCTGATATTCTAAAGCAGGGGTCAGGAACCTATGGCTCGCGAGCCAGATATGGCTCTTTTGATGGCCGCATCTGGCTCGCAGCCAGGGCTTCTATCCAGGGACGTAACTACAGGGGGGCCCCTGTTGTGCCCCTGGCTGTAGTTATTCACTTGGATGTAATTGGCAGAGCAGCGCAGGGGGACGTGGGGTTAATTCAGGGGCAGCACCTCCCTCCTTGCAGCAGCCTCCTACATGTAAGAGCTTCATACTAGGGAGAAGGTCCAGCACCTGACGAGGGGAAGGAGTCAGCAGCAGGGAATCAGCCAGAGATAAGTCCTCCCTCCCCCCAGTGTCTCCTCTCACACTCTGCCTTAACCACTTAGTGTCCTGTGTGCTGGGGCTGCTATGAAGCTTTCCTGAGACCCCTCTGCATCATTCCCACATATCATCCCCCACCACTCCATTTCTACATTAATGTGAGGTTCTGCATGTAATAGTTAGGACCCAAGACAAAATTGTGGTGCACGTTAGTACGACTAAGCAGTAACAGCCCCTTTTGGTGCAGATTTTTCTGTCTTGTGGGACACAGAGCAGCCGCCACACAAAACTGGTGCAAACACGTTATATATACATGTACAAGCTCCAAAGATGTTGTATCCAGTGCAAAGTCACCAAAAAACTGGCGTAGTACTTAAATAAATGTGTATTGGGATGTTCTGCGGTGGCTGGTGTGTGTATTAGGAGGTTCTGCAGCATCTGGCATGTGTATTGGGATGTTCTGCAGCTGTTGGCATGTGTATTGGGAGGTTCTGCGGCGGATGGTGTGTGTATTAGGAGGTTCTGTGGCGGATGGTGCTTGTATTGGGGGCTTCTGCAGCAGTTGGCGCGTGTATTCTGCAGGTTCTGCAGCTCCTGTTCCTGCTTATCATTGACTGTAGTAAAATTGAAACTACAAGTTCCCTATGGGACTGCGCACCCTCTTTTCTTAATTTAAGACCAACACTTTAAAAGGGACACTGATAGAACAATCGCTCCAGCAGTCATTAGTACAGCAAGGAGTGTTCCTCCCTGCTGTACTAAGCCACAACTGGACCAAAACAGTGGTAATTCCCTGTAAAATAAAAAATAGATAAATTACATTGGAGCTTCTGATGCAGGACATCTTGTCCAGCACTCTGACCTCTTCCTTCTTCTGCGCATGCCTGAAAGCTGGCATCAATCATCATCAGGTGGGAAGAAGCCAGATCCAGTCATGCACATTAAAAAGAAGCCAGAGTGCTGGACAAGATATCATACATCGCATACTCAAATGTAATTATCAAATTTTTATTTTAAAAGAATTATCATTGTTTTGGTCCAGTGGTGGCTTAGTACAGCAGGGAGCAACACTCCTTGCTGTACTATGACTGCTGAAGCGATTGTTCTATTTTTGTCCCTTTAAACATATTGTACGGCTCTCGCAGAATTATATTTTAAAATATGTGGTGCTTATGGCTCTCTCAGCCAAAAAGGTTCCTGACCCCTGTTCTAATGAGGGAGCATGAGTGTTTATTTCCTGTAGATAAACACTGGTCCCTGGTCATGTGATGTCATACGGGTGCACGTTATATCACATAGTGTAATCAAAACTGTGTGATGCTAACGAGCCTTGTACCTGTGTGACATCACATGACCATGCACTAGTGTTTATCTATAATGAAGCATCATATAAAATGACAGCAAACAGAGATCTAGAAAACCTTGAGGAATCGATACAGAAAGTATTGTTACACAAACAATATCAGTTATTTGCTGTGTGCTTAAAGTGTACAACCCCTTTAAGTTAAGTTCAATTCTGTTTCTTAGAGATACAAATATAAAAATACATTAATATTCACATTGTGCCTTTGTAATCTCTTTCTATAAACAAAGAGTGTATAAAACATGCATTGCATTATTATTCTTTATCTCCTTTATTCTCTTATTGTTTTCTGGTTTGAACATTTTACAACGTTTGCTTTCTCAATTATCATATAAAAAGGGCTCACATCAGCAGTGTGTATACACTAGAGCAGTGATGGTGAACCTTTAAGAGACCAAGGGGAACATTTGTCTTCTGTCTGAAAATGTGTGACTAGTTTTCAGGATTTTTTGTCAGACTTTGTGCTTGCCTGATTTATATTAGTGGTTGATAAATAAGGCGTGTGAGTCTGTTGGTTTTTTGAGACTTTTGTCCGAAAAGTCACACAAAAGTCTCAAATGTTTATGCAGCTCCCCCCTGCTTTTGCCTGTTCCGGGCTGGAGGTTATTTGTGCAAACAAATTGCAACTTTTCACCTCGATTGTGATTTTTTTTTCAGACATCCACATCTGAAGACTTATAACAAATCAGACGCTCCACTGAATCAAAACAAAATTGCAAACATTGGGAAACAGCAGCAAAAGTTGGCAAAAAAACTGCAAAAATGCTAAAAAGTCACAAAAACAGAAAGAAATATAAACATAAAAAGGTTTAATAAATTCCCCTCCCCTAGTGTCCAAATTACAACCAAAGCCCACTTATTTATCAAAAAGTAGAATTTAAGCAGTAACGTATTGGTCTCTGCTTTGCCACATCTTTCAAGCATATTGGTGTCTTGAGGACACAAATACTTTTAAAATGAACTTCTTTCTAGGGTCCCCCTTGACAGGAGGAAAAGCAGTGTCCACAGCAAGAGCTTGAATGATTATCTGGCGCTGTCCACACCTCTTAACCTCTCCTGCAGTCCCAGACCTTCCAGGTGTGTTGCTTTAAAATAGCCCTGAGTGTGTCCTGGGTTGCCTGGGGCTGCAGGAGCAAAGCCTTGGGTCCTATCTGGCAAACTCTGTTCTGGGACAGTGGCCTGGGTGTCCGCATAAAGGCTACTAAGTACCACTTGTCAATTGTGCCATAGCTTTGCCACCACTGCACTAGAGGAATCACCAGTGTTACTTTCTCTACGCTTATAGGGAACCTACCCCCACGGATCTACCTATAAAGGTAGATCGGGTGGAAGGTGCATCTATAGGATGCGAAGATAGCCCTTTTAGTGGTTAATCCTCACATCCCCGCAATCTTTTGATAACTTTTATTTTGCTAATATGGAAATCTTCTGAAGCGGCTACTGGGGAGTGGAGTAGACGGAGCTGAGGCTACACGGTGCCGCTACTCAATGCCCCAGTAGCCTCCCTGATGTTTCTACCAGATAACTTCAGCACGCAGCTCCTCATAGCTCCTCATCCGCAAAGCCTGCCATCTGCGGCTCCTGCTTCGGAGCAGTGGCTCCTGCTGCAGAGCAGTGACAGTGCAGCATGCACAGATGGCAGGCTTCGTGGGCCATTAGCGAAATAAAAGTTATCAAAAGATTGCGGAAACGTGAGGATTAGCACTTAAAAGGGCTATCCTCACATCCTACAGACGCACCTGCCACCCGATCTACCTTTACAGGTAGATTCGTGGTGGTAGATTTCCTTTAATGCTGATTATGTCATTGCTGTTAGCATCGTAACTTACCCTGCTGCATAGCCCAGCTCTTATATATGTCATGTTAAATAGATATTTTTTCCTGTACCTACAATATGACTGCTCTAGTTTCAGTTAAAAAAGAGCATATAAAATTAAAAAACAATAAAATCTTGCATTTTATTAACTTTTAGGAGCAAAAGTAACAAAGAAATAACTAATACAAATACTAATACTAATAATAAAACAAAAGGTCTGATCTTACCTCTGTACACTTAAACAGTGCACCAAATAAGGTGAACTATAATTTTAACAGTACCAACAAATACCGTATATACTCGAGTATAAGCCGACCTGAGTATAAGTCGAGACCCCTAATTTTACCACCAAAAACTGGGAAAACCTATTGACTCAAGTATAAGCCGAGGGTGGGAAATGCATTGGTCACAGACCCAGCCAAGTATATAGCCAGCCTGCCCCCTATAATATACAGCCCCCAGTAGTATACAGCCTGCCCCAAGTAGTATACAGCCACCCCAGCCTGCCCCCAGTAGTATACAGCCAGCCCAGCCTGCCCCCAGTAGTATACCGCCAGCACAGCCTGCCCCCAGTAGTATACAGCCAGCCCAGCCTGCCCCCAGTAGTATACAGCCAGCCCAGCCTGCCCACAGTAGTATACAGCGTGCCCCCAGTAGTATACAGCGTGCCCCCAGTAGTATACAGTCAGCCTAGAATAAAAAAAAAAAAACTTATTTACTCACCCTCCGGTGGCCCCGATGCGCAGCGCTGCTCCCCCGATGTCATCGCGGCTCCTCTTCTGGCTTCCCGGCTCCTCTTCTTGCTTCCGCGCAGTCTTCTGTCTTCTTTAACATCGTGTTGGGCGCCGCCACTGTTCTCTCCCATGCGGCGCCTAGTATGACGCGCCGCTGCTGACGTCATACTAGGTGCCGCACGGGAGAAGAACAATGGCGGCGCCCAACACGATGTTAAAGAAGACAGAAGACGGCGTGAAAGCAAGAAGAGGAGCCGTGGAACCAGAAGAGGAGCCGCGATGACATCGGGGGAGCAGCGCTGTGCACCGGGGCCACCGGAGGGTGAGTAAATAAGTTTATTTTTTTAAAGTCCATTTTTAATGATTTTTATTTAAGTATTGACTCGTGTATAAGCAGAGGGGACATTTTCAGCACATTTTTTGTGCTGAAAAACTCGGCTTATACACGAGTATATACGGTACTTTTCCCACAGAGCTAGTGGGACAAAATGTTATACAAGTCCAAACAAACACCAGGTTTTAAGCATAAAGTTTTTTTTATATTTTTAACTTTTCCGTTCTCGTTATAATACAATCACAGTAAATCCATGCCATATTTTAATACCACAATTCTACTTGCTTAGCATAATAGCCACCTTGCAAATGTTGGTTACTCACTTTCTGCTCTTTCTCCTAGAAACACTACCCACCTGCACTTTGTTCTTCTAGATGCTTACAGGGAAGCTACCAACTACTACCTACACTATATTTACTAAACAACACTGCCTTAACAGCAGTACTATAACAAGACACAATACACACCAACCATTATTTGGTCACTGCTGTTCTACACCCAGTATCCAATAATATAAAATGTCCTTAATAAAAGTTCCTCTTTTTTTCATAAGAACATGTCTCTAGTGAAAATCTGTTATAGCACCAATCCGCTATAAATAACAAATATAAATGTGCACAGCACTGCAAAGGGATCAGAGTAAAGTGGTACAGTACAAATAGAATGCAACAAGTTAAAAATAAAAAAATCAGCTGGTACAGAACTGCTGGGAACAACAATGGTAAATAAATTCTTGTTTGTTAAAATCGGTTTAAAATTGCACTCTATGGGATTAGAAGCATGCTTTTGATAAAGGTGACTTATCCCTGAAATGCATAATGGTAAACAGACTTCAATAAACTAGGATATTCATTACAATTGTTGTTCCTGGCAGCACTGTACTAGTGGAATTTTTCATTGGAGCCCCATAGAAGCCCATAAAGTCAATGTGCCCCACAGTAGCCATTATGGCAATGTTCCCCTACCATAGCCAGTATAGCAACAGTCATCCCACGGTAGTCAATAATCACAGTTTCCCCAGTAACCCATAGTCACAGGGGCCCTAAGGAAGCCAAAATTACCAAGTTCTAAGTGGTCCATAGTCACAGTTTCCCCAACAGTAGCCAATAGTCACAGTGCCACCAATAGCCCATTGCCAGAGTGTCCGCCACAGTAGGCAAAAGGCCCAAACAGTAGTCAATAGACAGAGTGCCCCAACAGTAGTGAATTGTCACAGTAACCTCTGTAGCCCATAGTCACAGTGGCCCCACAGTAGCCAGTAGTCAAAGGGGCCCCCAGTATCCCATAGCCACAGTGCCCCACAGAAGTAAATGGTCACAGGGGCCCACAGTAGCCCAAAGTCATAATGCCCTCTACAGTAGACAATAGTTACAGTGAGCTCCCACACTAGCCTATAGTGACAGTGCCATCAACAGTTGCCCAAAATCACCTCAAGTAGCCCCTAGTCACAGTACCCCTCTAAGTAGCCCTTAGTCACTCACTCTCTGTTGTTGGTGTCTTCATTCTGGGACCAATTACTGGATGATTAAGTCATCACATCCACATGTACAAAGTCACACACATTTCTGGTCAAACTCCTATATAGGCTTATGTCCAGATAAGAAGGACCCTGCTGCAGGCATAACTATGTTATTATACTAACACTGCTCCTAGTAGCCCATGATCATAGTTTTCCTCACAGTAGTCCATAGGATATTATTTAGGCCTATGACCTGTGAAGCACAAACCCGGTGCAGACATATGCATTGTTATCATGATCCCTGCACTAGTTTCTATTTCACGAGCTGGATGTTTACTTCGGTCTCTGAGATGGTGAATGCCTAGCAGGTGACCATTGGCTGTAACTTACACTAGTTTATCCGGATTCTACTTCAGGTGCAAACAATTTTCTGAAACTTACTATCATGGCATCACATGTTTCAGTGAATGGCAACAGGTATAGGAGAAAGACCAGTATGCGATGTCATGGAATTAAATGTACCCCTGCCTTAAAGACACTGGTGCATTTGATCAGGAGGGGGGGGGGGGGATACTGTGACTTCGGAGTCCAGGCCCCTTTTTCTAGGCTGGCCCTTGACAGAAGTCCCATTGATCACTATAATGGTTTTAACCCCTTCCTGACGCAGGTGCAATACCCTTACAGTACTATTACGTAATGCTTCTACTACAGGCTCACAGGCAGAGCCTATGCCAGAAGCTGCCGCTAACACCCACAACCAATTGTGGGTGTTAATCATTTACACGCCATGGTCAAGCATGACTGTGATTGTTGTAAGCAGACATATGGAAAATGTTAGATATCAAGTTATTTTGGTGTTATGATCAGTTTTTGCCAAATTTCCGTTTTTTTTCATATAATTATGAAACTATAGAAGTGTTTCCCCTACATCCCTCATCCAATCCCTACCCTTCCTTGGTTGAACTTGATGGACAAGTGTCTTTTTTCAACCGTATAAACTATGAAACTAAGAAACTAATTAGAAACACCAAATTTTTAAACTAACAAGAAGGCACAAGACAACAATCTCAATATCACCTGAATATGTTAAAGTGTCCCAAAGTTGAAGGTTTTTTCTCTATAGCTGATAGCTATAGCTGATATAGCTCTATAGCTGATGTATGACCATGTGGGGAGACTTGAAAGCTTCAAATGGTCTTAAAAGCAGCTGATTTTTACACAGAATAGATCTATTTCACTATAACCCTACTTACAAACAAAAACTAATATCTACAGCATACCTGGTCAATCAATTTTCGGTATTGTTTTTATTTCTTCCATATAACTTTTTTGTCTTCCATATAATAATTTGTCACTGTAGGTGATTGTCACTATTGAATTGAATGTATAATACATTTTCTATTTGACTCATTTCAACAAGGCAGTAAAATATATGACTTTATATATAACTGTCATTATACATTATTATGTATAATCCTAATAATGAAATGCTCAGCGGCCTCCCCTCACAAGAGAAATGCCCAGCAGCTTCGCCTACAACTGAAAAGCCCAGCAGCCTCTCCTCACTAATGAAACGTCCTGCAGCCTCCCCTCACTAATGAAATGCCAAGCAGTCTACCACACTAATCAAATGCACTGTGGCCTCCCCTCACTAATGAAATGTCCAGCAGCCTCCCCTCACTAATAAAATGCCCAGCATTCTTGCCCACTGACGAAAATCTCAACAGACACCCCTATTAATGAAATGTCCAGGAGATTTTCTCGGTAATGAAATACCCAGCAGCCTCCCCCACTAATGAAATACCCAGTAGCCTATAATTAAATAAAAAGAATTAATTCAGTAATTATTCACGGCAAAAACTGTGCTGAAAAACTTGGCTATATACAGTACTTTACAGTCATTTCATAGACTGTTATAAAATAAGCCATATAGTTGAGCTCTATGTAGAACATTTATGAGCTAGAAGGGAGAGTAGATGAGTTGTGACATCATCTATATTTAGTAGTGGATGCAATGCAGTGATGGTTTTCTACATATGTGTAAGAATTTGTCTTGGAAAATATTTTTTTTAAATTAGGTAATTTTCTAGTGACACTAATTAAGCCACTAACTAGCAATTTACTAAAAATATCACTTGTACAAAACAAAATCTCATGAGCTTGTCCATAGTTTTAAGCTTAACTACAGTATAGTGCAATTCACTATTGTGGGAGCTGCCCAGTAATACTTAAAATTTCATGATAACTTTAAAAAAAACACTTTCAAGAATATAACTACAATAATTCTGCCACCTATGTACCTGAATATAACTACTATAATACTGCCCCCTATATACAGGAATATAACTACTATAATACTGCCCCCTATGTACAAGAATATAACTACTATAATTCTGCCCCCCCTATGTACAAGAATATAACTACTACAAGACTGCTCCCTATGTACAAGAATATAACTACTACAAGACTGCTCCCTGTGTACAAGAATATAACTACTATAATTCTGCCCCCTATGTACAAGAATATAACTTCTATAATTCTGCCCCCCTATGTACAAGAATATAACTACTATAATACTGCCCCCTATGTACAAGAATATAACTACTATAATACGGTCCCCTATGTACAAGTATATAACAACTATAATTCTGTCCCCTATGTACAGGAATATAACTACTATAATACTGCCCCCTATGTACAAGAATATAACTACTATAATTCTGTCCCCTATGTACAAGAATATAACTACTACAAGACTGCCCCCTATGTACAGGAATATAAGTACTATAATACTGTCCCCTATGTACAAGAATATATCTAATATAATACTGCCCCATGTGTACAGGAATATAATTATTATAATTCGGCCTCCTATGTACTAAATTTACCTACTACAATACTGAAAGTATAAGCAAAGGGTAAGGGGAATTGTAAAAAAGGCATCTCACCAACATCGTCGTCTAATATAGCAATCCAATATTACGTCTCATTGTGGTGTTGTATGGAGCTTGGATATGAAAAAATATAGGCAGCAGTATCCAAAATATACTATGAAACCAACACTCAAAAAATATAAAGATCATTAAAACAGTCTGTTCTCACTGAGAGACACAGGAAGAAGGGGGGGTAGGTCGAGTCATAGTACAGAAAGTACCGACTATGACCAGTTTCCCAGTCTCAGCAGAGCATCCCTAAAGCATGATGCTGCCTGCACTACCATTCACACAGTGGGGATAGGGTGTTCAGGGCCATGTACAGTGATGGCTGATTGTTCTCTAGCGTCCTCTAACATATGTCTGAGACCTTCAAAAAAACAGCTGTAGTTATATGATAATAATGGACAGGTTACTTCAAAAATTAATTAAACACCAGGATTTTATATAGGGGTAATGTGCTCAAATTTGCAAAAGTGTATGTCTTGTCTTTATACTTCACAAATACATGAATAACAATAAAATGCATTCAAGTTTGTGGCTGGAGTATTTAAAAATGACAAAGTTTAAGGGGAAATTATACTTTACTACCCACTGTATGACCATTAATTTATCATGATAAATATTCTCAAGTATCTGATTTAGAAAGCCAAGAAAACATGAATTCTCATAAAAATATTAGACAGACAGCTGGTATTACTTACAGGCTGGGTTCTATATCTTTGTTCCAGCTGGATTTTTTGGTCCCTGTGACAATTGTTTTTTGGGTTGGCAATGAACAAGGATTAACAATAAAGTCTAATTTACAGCTTACCTTACAGTTGATCATTACAGCCTAGGCTTGAAGTTCAGTTAGCATCCAGAGAGCTTTGCCACAGGTTACAATGGAACAGATTCCCCTGTAGTGAAAAATGGCCCATGAATTTGATACAGCCACAGATGCTTTACATAACACTAACTGTTAATACAGTTCCTAATTTAACTCTGCTCCCTCCTCCATCTCTTAAATTTCATCTCTTCTTAACTAATCTTTAGTAGCCACTCACTGGCCTTCATAAACAGTTAACCCCTTTTACGACTGCTATACAGCTATATACGTCCTATTTATACATGCCCAGTAAAGATAGCAGGAATATAGTCATGACAGTGTCAAACTTTAAGTGGTCATATCTCCTGAAACATAGCACTTTTGGTGTCCCCTTGTAAGAGTGGATATCTCCGGTCCTGTTTCACATAGAAACACAATACAGGCAGTCCCCGGGTTACATACAAGATAGGGTCTGTAGGTTTGTTCTTAAGTTGAATTTGTATGCAAGTCGGAACTGTATATTTTATCATTGTTTTCTCAGACACAACTTTTTTGGTCACTGTGACAATTGGATTTTAAATATGTTGGATTGTCATAAGAATCAGGATTAACAATAAAGCTTCATTACAGACGCTTGTGATAACTGTTACAGTTGATCATTTAAGCCTAAGGCTAAAGTACAGTAAATTACCTACATCCAGAGGTCCGTGTGTAACTATGGGTCGTATGTAAGTCGAGTGTTCTTAAGTAGGGGACCGCCTGTATTGATATTATATTAAAGGGGAGATATTTTTAATTGTATTTCTAGAGAGCAGACAAAGCTGCAGAAGGCACTTTGCAAAAGTACATGCACCCTCTGCCCCTGAACATAGAAAATGGTGATGGATTGACACTGTACATGTTTATAACTTATTTTGGTAAAGATTTATACAATTTCACCACCTATTAAAACATTTTAATGGGAAAAATGAAAAAAGCATATATTTTCACATTTATATTTATTGGTCTACTAATTCTATAAAAGAAATCTTGAAAATATTCAAATTAAGTTCTGGCATGTCATGAAAAAAAACAAAAGTAAAAATCGTTATGATATTTAAAGCAGTTCCAAAGATATCATAATTTATATAAGAGCAGAACAGAACTGCAAAAATTGACCTGGACTGTACTCACCACTCCCTACCCAAAATTTCCAGAGATGGCTGCTTTGTTCTGTCTATTTACAGGGATCTCTATGATGTCAGCAGATCTGTATGATTCATGCCAGGTGACCTCAGCATGGCAGTGACTTCAGCACAAACAACACATGACTGCCTTGTCTTAGCCAGTTTGTGATGACAGCCACTGCCTATAACAGGCTGAGAACCCCTTTAAGGCTGTTTTTATGCTTGTCTTTTTTTTTAACTACATAAATGAAAGTCTTTTGATAAGTTTTGTTTTTGTAATGAAAATAACATAACAGTTTTACAGGGAGAAAAAACTATTTTCAGCTTTTTATCTTTTATGGAACGAAAATAGAACATGGTTGAAAAAAAATGATGCAAGCTAATATTATATTATGATTTTTTTTCAAATTAGTTTAGTTGAACGAAAAAATCTAATTCTTTGGCTACATTCACACCTCTGACACCTTCTCAATAATCTGTTATGTCAGAAGAACAGAACAACCTGAAGTTTCTCTAACAAACAGAGACAAATAGACGGCTTTTATTTAAGTTAAAATGCCTGTTCTCTTGCCTCTGTTTTTTCTGTTTTTCAAGAAAAGAAAAACAGGCTTTTTAAAGTGTAAAGCCAATGATAGTGGTTTTGAAAGTTTGAGGGAAAAAAAGAGTGAAGGGATATTTTGTTTTAATATGTAGGATACAGACAGATTTCTATTTTTATGTGTTAAAAGAGAAATATTTTTTTGGTTGTTTTTATCCTTTCATGGATAAATGTGAACATAGCCTTATTATGGGCGCTAGGATTCCAAATCATAGATATGTGTGCAATAATATGGAGAGCATATGGGCACTTGTAAAATGAGTCCATTTTATTGCAGTATCACAACAGACATGAAGGCCTATTTTACCCGGGAATTACTCAGGGCCCAGGCTCGCCAAGGTTTAGGATACAGAGGAATCATAAATCACAGGAAAAATATCTAGTAAGTGCAGTATCCATTTGAAAAGAATCATATGTAACCACTCTGTTTGATGTTGTTGGTTTACTGTGTTATAAGATAAGGTGCTAGCACCTCTAAGCATCTGCAAGGCTGTACAATGGGAATATAATTCTCAATTAATTTCCTATTTGGCCAATTTATTCCTAAAAGGAACAGAAGTATCATTACAAAAATGTAAGACTAATTTGGGAATACTGTGAATTGTAATTGTAATATGTTGTTGCTTTTGGGGGGTAAAGATGTATTGATAGTTTTATGTTAATCATTCAAGAATTTGGAAGAGCAGGAAAAGAGGATGAGTACTGCCCGAATGTCATACATTGCTTCTCAGGTGATCATAACCATAACTCCAGTTGCATCCCAATAAGACTCATTAAAGTTTCAAGAAAAGTTTTTATTCAAGAAATAAACCCTTGTAAGGCTGGGGACACTGTCCATAATCTCTTCGAATGTCTGCAGTAATCTACAGTGATTAAATATTTGATTTTTCCAAATGTTTTTTAAAAAAGTGTTTAATTAATTTTTTATTATTATGTAATTATTTTCAAAATGAACTGTTAATTTAGCTATGTCTCAATTATTTATGCAGATACGGGGTGCTGAATTCAAGCTTTTTGGTAGTATCTGCCTTGTATAGTGTAACTCCGCATTCCGCATTGATTCTGAACAGTATATCCCAGGAAAACACAGTGGGGCTCATTTACTAAGGGTTGCGGAGCGCACTTTCGTTGGACAGTGCGCTGGCTTCCATGTGACACAAATTGGGGGGCGTGCCGTTGGATGATCCGACTGATTTGGACTTAGCGCGGGATTTAACATTCAAATTGTGTCACAAGCCCAAGCACTTACATGCACCATGAAAAAGATGGTGAACTTTGTCGGACCTGAGTGGGGAAGCAACACATGCAGGATATCGGGCGCACAATCTTAGTGAATCGGGAAACAGTGCATTATCATTGGACAATGCACTTTCAGTGAACTCCAGCGGACGGCTAAGTAAATGTGCCTCAGTATATTTGTACATTGACCTCTGAACCCATTTTCACACTTGATGTATTTGTTGAGGACATTGGGTACACAATGCAATTATTCTTTACAATTCAAAGTATAAAGTATGACTATAATATTAGCCACGCTTATGTTATTTTTCTGATTTAACCTGAGGCAGCCCAAGGCATGGAATCTGCAATATTTTTACTGTAATACTCATTGGTTTCTTGCAAGGCAGCAGACAATAATAAAAAAGAAAATCAAGCAATGAACCTCAGTTTTCAGTAATGATAGAAATTTTACAGTAAAGGTTCGGTAAGGGTCTACTTTGCATTCTATTCCACATCTACTACAGTGTGTTTGTCTGCGGCATGCATCATTTATTCACCCTTTCACATGTCCAGTAGCTGTGATTACTTTGCTCTGAGCTTAAGGCTAAACTTAACATTGCCTGAATGAATACTTATAACAATGAAGTTGTGACTACTACGCATTATCATTATTATTATGTGTACATAGAGTCTATGCCATATTACAGTCATATGAAAAAGTTTGGGCACCCCTATTAATCTTGATAATTTTTAGTTATTAAAATTTGGGTTTTTACAACAGCTGTTTCAGTTTGATGTATCTAATAGCTGATGGACACAGTAATATTTCAGGATTGAAATTAGGTTTATTGTACTTACAGAAAATGTGCAATATGATTTAAAATGAAATTTGACAGGTGCAAAAGTATGGGTACCCTTATCATTTCCTTGATTTGAATACTCCTAACTACTTTTTACTGACTTACTGAAGCACTAAATTGGTTTGGTGACCTCACTGAGCTTTGAACTTCATAGCCAGGTGTATCCAATCATGGGAAAAGGTATTTAAGGTGGCCACTTGCAAGTTGTTCTCCTTTTTGAATCTCTGAAGAGCGGCATCATGGGCTCCTCGAAACAACTGGCAAATGATCTGAAAACAAAGATTGTTCAACATAGTTGTTCATGGGAAGGATACAGATTTAACCTGTTTTCACTGTGAGGAACATAGTTAGGAAATTGAAGACCACAGGGACAGTTCTTGTTAAGCCCAGAAGTGGCAGGCCGAGAAAAATATCAGAAAGGCAGAGAAGAAGAATGGTGAGAACAGTCAAGGACAATCCACAGGCCACCTCCAAAGACCTGCAGCATCATCTGACTGCAGATGGTGTCACTGTACATCGGTCAACAATACAGCATGCTTTTCACAAGGAGAAGCTGTATGGGAGAGTAATGCGAAAGAAGCCGTTTCAGCAAGCACGCCACAAACAGAGTCACCTGAGGTATGCAAATGCATTTGCTACCCACTGTCAAATTTGGTGGAGGTACCATCATGCTTTGTGGCTTTGTGGTCAATCCCAGCACCGTTAATCTTGTTAAAGTTGAGGGTCGCATGGATTCCTTTCAGCATCAGCATCTGTGGGATGATTTGAATTTAACTGAACTGGAATTGTTTTGTAAAGAGAAATGGTCAAAAATGCCTTCATCCAGGAACTGATTAAAAGCTAAAGGAAGCGACTAGAGGCTAATATTTTAGCAAAAGGAGGATCTACTAAATAGTAATGTCACTTTTCTGTTGAGGTGCCCATACTATTGCACCTGTTATTTCAATCCTGAAATATTACTGTGTCCATTAGTTATAAGATATATAAAGCTGAAATAGCTGTGACAAAAACCCTAATTTTATAACTAAAAATGATTAAGATTAATAGGGGGGGCGCAAACTTTTTCATATGACTGTATATATCAGAGTAAGGAGCCAGTCGCTACCCATTTGAACTTTTGGCTGTGTGAGCTACAGAACCAGAGATAGCAGCTAAAACGTAGTTGGAAATGCAAGCTGCAGATAAAGATCATGTTCCCACCTCATTTTTATCTGCCTCTTTGACCAGTTCTATAGCTCACAGAAACATAAGCCTGATGTGATCTGAAAGATTAGATTCTTATATGAAATAGCATTTTTCTAGGTCTTATAGAATAGTAGATAGGGACGTCTCATCTTGTGTGAAAATGGGATGAGAAAGGTCATTTGCCTGAGTTTGGGGGAGATTTTTTTTATAGAGGAAATTCTAGAAATGACAATTCATACCCTACATGAGTGAACTAGTAGTTTAGTGGGTTAAAACCTGGTGACAGGCTCCCTTTAAAGTTGTTCAGAGTTATCATAAGTAATAATCTTTAAAAACAGGGACATATTTGAAAATATTTCCAGTTTTTTAACATTTTTAAATCACTATGGGCAAAATTCTTTTATATTAAGGAGAGCAGAGGGTGCCTAGCATTGCCATCCCCATAGTGCCAAGTCAAATTAGTCAGTAATTGTAAATATATGAAAAATCAATGGTTTGGCCAATGGAAATCCTAAAATTTAATTGGAGCTTACTCCAATCAGAAAGAAATCATTGGAATATACCTCTGCTACTATTTCCTGGGTATAGGTAGAATACGAGACGGTATGAAGCACATTGAAAGGAGAAATTCCAATATATTTATAAATTGTTTTCACCCCTTTTTAGATAAAAAAAAAAGTTTAGTCTTCAAATTGTTTCTGATTGTTTTAGATAACTTTTTCATCTTCTTTTTGAATGAGTCTTTTGCTCATTGTGTGACATATGAGTTTGATGCGACCTTGTCATCTTCCTTTCCCAGGTAAAGGGCGAACTAAACCACCAATCAGGGGCAACATGTGAATCGGTGTTCAGTGAAGTGGAATCTCATGCTGTTGAAGCTTTGGATCTCCCTGGCTGTTTCCGAATGCGCAGTCACAGCTACCTCCGTGCCATCCAAGCTGGCTGCTCCCAAGATGACGACTGCATCTCTGTATTTTCCATGTCTGGCCCATCAGGACCAACCCTCGCCAGCAGCATTCTAAAGCCCAACTCTTGTAAGTGGCGATTATACACACAGTGTACCCTATTATGTCTACTCTCCTGTAATATAATATTGTTATTTGTTTCCATTATAATCATTGCAAGTTGTGTTCCTGTTGAGTTTTCATTCATGTCTCACTTTACATATGTTGCAGTAAGGTCTTTCTTGTTCACTTATTTAATCCAAGGTAACCTAAGTAAATATTACTTTTTGTACAGTGAACAGTGAAAAAAGAGGACTAACTTTCTTCCTTCAAAATAACTGTATTTTAGCTATTTACCTGCATTTCTATTACTCTGATATCTTAATGGACAAGCAGCTTCTGAAGTTAGGCTAAAAATGTTACCGAATAACGATGGAATATAATGGTCCTGTTAGGCAAGCTTCACAGGGGTCACAGACATTGCTAGTTCCAGTCACTTGGTCTGTGAAATAATAACTCTCAAGTTTCTTATCTGTCATTGCAGATAAATGTTGCAGGAGCTAATAGAAGGAGACCTTTCATTAAGGTCATATGCTAGCTTTCATGTGTGCGAGGTTATGGGTTGTGCAAAAGTAATGTGCTGCTTGTCACCATGAAAGTGAGTGGAATAATTGTATCTGCCAGTTAGCAAAAGATATATGTTCTGCTTTTCTTTCTTTCTTCCTAACAGCCTATAGAATGTCTTTTCCATTCCCATTGCTGATTCATTATCACCCATTCCTTTACTGTCTTATGATAACATAGCATTGCTGTAGCCAATTGGGATTATGATCTCAGAAAAGTTTGATTGTAGAATACACATAGTACATTGATATAAATGTAATAAAGTCTGACGTGAAAATCCAATTCTTTAACTTGACAATGTGCTGATTTATGTGAAATGTAGATGTTTTATTTATTGTTAATAATTTATTATATGTCAGTAATGGCTTTCTTGTTAAATACTATACATCTGCATCTATGTAATGAACATTTATTAAATGTGATAAATGGGGAGCATTTTGGGGTTGGCAGATTTAGCTTTTCATGTGCCTGGAGAGAATAGAGCCGTTTCTAGTTTTATAAAACTTGAGCTAAAAGGATTAGGCCACCTGCACACAAACATGTGCATTATGGGACTACAGACAACAGAACTGTCCGTTGTCTTTGGCCTTGTGTCATTGGAGTTTGAGGTCTGCTAACGCAACAATAACAATAGAAAAAGACTAGCCAAGCTGCTAGCAGTTGACTGGGGTCATCTACTAGACATTAAAATAAGGGCTAGTACACAGACAAAAAATATGTTTGTATGCATGTAGCCTTATTAGTATATATTTGTACAGCCAGTTATATATAAAATCCAAATTGTAGAAAATTAAAACTCAGAAACAGGGCCTGCCATCTATTTTGCAGTGAGGGCAGTCGGCACGTTCCTGGTGAGGTGAAGCACGGTGCCTCACACGTGAATAATAGAAGGGAATGGGGCCGTGAATTGGCTGTAGTTTATATAGCTAGTTCATGGCCAAAGCACATGGTCCTTTGCATGAGACCTAAAAGTCAAAATGACATACAACTTTTTAAATATTCTCTATATAAGTAACTGATTAGCCACCAGGGAATTGTTCTGCAACTTAACGGATCTGCTGTGTATGTCCATTGAGAAGGAATAAATTATTGCACACATTTTTGCCTCCCCCACTCTTTCACTGTCCTGCAATGGCCTCCGCCTAATATAGCTAGCCAGTAGCTAGCCAGCAGCCTCCCACTCAGGGCATATTAATAATAATCTTTATTTATATAGCACCATCAAATTCCATAACGCATAACAGATTATGGGGAATATCTCATCTCATCATTTCTCTCTTTCTATGTGTCAGGTACTAGTACAATGTTCAGGTAAATAAAAGTGTACATTAACCTTGTACCCTGATAATCTAACCACATTGTCATAGAACTAGAGGGATCATAATGTGTCTGCTCAGTCCTCAGCCCAGCTAATCAGCAATAAAACTGAGCGAAATTGTAAAGTAAGGGGTTAAAAATCACTAGGGGATTGAGATTTGAGGATTTTCTTTCATGGTGAAACCCCTTTAAGGACGCATGTTTTTTGCTCAGTTTTCACTCCCCACCTTCAAAAATCCATAACTTTTTAATTTTTCTATGTACAGAGCTGTGTGAGGGCTTATTTTCTGCGTAACATTTTACTTCTCATGTGCGTCACTTTCTTGTGGGCTCAGTTTTTATGACTTTCAATGTGCGCTCAAAATAATGCCTCTGCTTTATTATTTGGTTCCCAACTACCACGTTAATACCAAATTTATATAAGTTTTATTGTGTTTTAATACATTTTCAAAAAAATAAATAAATAAATAAAAAAATAAAGATTAATCTTCTGGGGCTAATAACTTTTTCATACTCTGGTGTACGTTTTTTGTGAAATGAGTTGACATTTTCATTGCTACCATTTTGTGGACTGTGCCAGCTTTTGATCACTTTTTATTACATTTTTCTATCTGCAAAAGTGCTGCAAAAGAGATATTAACCACTTAAGGACTGCCCATAGCACATGTAGGTCCTCTCAAGGCTAAGGCTGTACAAAGAAGGTTCACAGGCTGAGCCCTCTCCATTCAGGGCAGGTATCTACTGCATTATACAGGAGACACCTGCAACTCACTGCCGCAGTTGATGCTGGCAACAGTTGTGGCAGTTAACCTGTTAATTGCCATGGTCTAAACAATCATCTCACATAAACAGCAGCTTCACTTGCCATATTTCTGGCAATCAGCACCGCTTACAGCATCGCCAGGGGTTGCTGATTGGTTTCCATAACAGCTGGAAGCCTCTGGGAGGCTCATATGGCTGCCAATTAACACTGTTAATATAAGAACTGTATATTCACAAAATATTGCATATATTATTATATAAATTGCATGAGTGATCAGACCTAGTGTTCAAACTTCCTAAGGGACCAAAAAAGTAGCAAATAAAAAATGAAAAAAAAAACATATTGTATTATTATATTTAAAAAATTAGAAAAAAATCAACCCCCCCTTCTCTTGAACACATATAAAATAAACAAAAATCCTTAACATGTCAGGTATCACGGGATTCCCTCAAAATTAAAAAATGTTTTTCTCGATAGTGAGCCCAGTAACGAAAAACAGTGCCCAATGTCTAAAGTGCCACACTTTCATATTTTTACAACTACGGTAATATGATTTTGAATAAAAGTCATCAAAAAAATGTATAGTCCTGAAAATTAAACCATGAAGACGTCAGCTCATCCCCCAAAAAACTAAGCCTTAAAAGCGCCATAATTAAAAGTATGAAAAAATGATTAGTCTTAGAAAAGAGCAAAATGAAAAAAAAAATATTTTTGTACTAAAGGTTTCAATTTTTTAAACTCTATTAAAACCTAATAAAACCTACATAAATTAGGTATCCCTGTGATTAAACCGTCCCAAAAAAATGAAGGGGAGGTATCATTTGGAGCGTACAGAGTCTACCAAAAAATGAAAAGGCATGGTCCTTAAGAGGTTAAAAATGTTAGCCTTGATGTTCTGTGAAATAGAATAGGCCTACCTAATCTACCCACATTAATGCTAAAATTATTTATCCTTTACAGCATATAGTGATTTTTCTGCACCAAGACTAACCATGTAACAATATCTTCAAAAGTCAACATTTATAATCTAATTGGTATAGCTATATCAGCAAGTCTGTGTAGTGGGCCAGATATATGTTATTGTTATTATACTGGACATTATTTTCATGGTAGGAAGCTTGTTATTTAGCTTTAGATATGCATCAATTTGCTAGATGTGAAAAGTTCAGATTTCTATTGTAAGTACTTACAAAGACTTCTGCTCATATTTTAGGAAGTATGTAATTGTATTGTATTGTATTATTCTATAAAGTGCCAACAATGTCACAAAATGGGCAATTTATCAAAACAGTGCATGTGGAAACAACATTGAGGACAATTTGCAACCTAAGTGAAGTTGGCCCCCCCACCTTGTTCAAATCAAACAAAATTGGGTGTCAAACGTTTGTGCTACGTTTGTGCTGGTTTGTGTAGCAGAAATTTTCGTTTGTGCCGCTATCGTTTTTAAGATTTTAATGAAAGTTTCCAGAGGTCATCAGAGGTCAACCAGCCCCCCCACATTGCCCAAATCAAACAAAACTGGTGCCGAACAATTCTGCTACGTTTGTGCTGGTTTGTGCTGCGCAAATTTTTGTTTGTGCTGCTTTTGTTTTGAATATATGAACAAAAAATGAAAGTTCAAAAGTTCAAGCAGCCCCCCCACATTAACGGAATCAAACAAAACTGGTGTCAAACATTAGTGCTACGTTTGTGCTGGTTTGTGCAGCAAAAATTTTTGTTTGTGCCGCTATAATTTTTAAGGTATGTTCAGGTGTTTGAGGTGTTTAGGATGAACTGGTAAAAAACAAACCTAGTGACACTTCCCTGGTTTGATCACCAGGGGGAGCTAGCAAACACATTGTACTTTGGAAGAAATGAACTCTGATGACCTCTGCAAAAAAGTATGAATATATTAAAAATGATAGCGGCACAAACGAAAATTTTTGCTGCACAAACCAGCACAAACGTAGCACTAACGTTTGACACCAGTTTTGTTTGATTCCGTTAATGTGGGGGGGCTGCTTGAACTTTTGAACTTTAATTTTTTGTTCATAAATTCAAAACAAAAGCAGCACAAACAAAAATTTGCGCAGCACAAACCAGCACAAACGTAGCAGAATTATTTGGAACCAGTTTTGTTTGATTTGGGCAATGTGGGGGGGCTGGTTGACCTCTGATGACCTCTGGAAACTTTCATTAAAATCTCGAAAACGATAGCGGCACAAACAAAAATTTCTGCTGCACAAACCAGCACAAACGTAGCACAAACGTTTGACACCAATTTTGTTTGATTTGAACAAGGTGGGGGGGCCAACTTCACTCAGGTCAATTTGCAAGACTTGTTAGTTTTCTTAAGAAAGCTGCATTGTAATAAAATTGGAATATTTTATATAGATCATAAAAGATGCACCTTTTTGTGTAAAAACCCTACCTAAAGTAGTTCAAATGAGCTTCCCAGTTGTGTACTGTATCATTTTCTCCCAGCTGTCACTGTCACATGGGCTCCTGAACCTGGCTTCTTTTCCCCTTCCCTGCACTTCAATGAACTTCAAACAGTGTTTAAATTAGACCGTGGGAGTTGTGAGAATAGTGAGTGACAGGAAAAGCATGTCTGATATTAATCTGTATTAGGAATTCATGATTGCACAAATAAAATCTGGAAAGAGTATACTATTCATTTCCTTAAGTGCTAATCATTAGTTTTTTTTAACTTCTGGGCTCAGGTAGTATAGAGTAAACTACAGGAAGGTAATAGGCATAGCAACTGCTATGGGGTGCAGCTCATCTCATTATCACAGGAAAGTCAATGAATCCTCTGTGTTTTATAAAAAAAGAGAGTGAAAGGAAAGATTAAGGCCCCTTTCATGTGGACATTTGCTTGCCCAGCCTTTGCCTTGGTGAGCATACAGCCGCACGCTAGGGAGCTGGAGGGATGAGCACTGCTCATCCCTTCCATTTCCATAGCAATGCACTGTGCCTGGCCGTATACACAGGGTGTCTATGGGGACATATACAGATATATGACCCCACATCGTCCATGTGAAAGGGGCCTCAGTCAAGGCCCCCATTTTCATAACGTAAGGGGTTTGCACATGAAAGAAAGTTCTCAAATTTTAATCCCCTAGTGATGTTTACTCAATAATGATCCTTTTTGACCCCATATTGCTTTTCCTATAACTCAGTGATGCTCAGTGTAAAATTCCAGCGTGTGGGCGGGGACTCTCTAAGCAGACACATTATGATCCCTCTAGTGCTGTGAGATGCTGTGCACTGACAATGGATACAGGATACAGGTTTATCTACACTTTTATTTAGCTTCTGAACATGCTACTTGTATCTGACACATAGAAAAAGAGAGATGAGACAGATAAGAGATGATGAGATCCATGAGATGCATATAACACACAACAACACTCTCAGCTCTGCTAACTCACCTATAGAGTCAGCACTGCTATAAGCCTCTCTCCCAGAGAAAGACCTTTATCTGTCTGTAGCTAGTAGAGTAATTTTCTGCACACATCTGCTTGCTGGCAGGTAGTGTCTGTCTGAGCTGGTCTTATAATGCAGTGGGGAGGGGCAGGAGGTAGATAGCGATGCAGTGTGCAGTCAAGAGAAGCTATTCATGAGAAGAATCCAACCATATTCAGAAGATTTACTGTTGTATCCACGGACAACCAAAATTGTAAACAGTAGGACTGATAGAGAAAGGTTGGAATTATATCCTAAATATGTATAAGAATCTTGTCTTCATGGGAATACCCCTTTAAATATATTTGGCAATTAAAGTACATAAGATGGGGGCCTCATGGTTCCATTTTAAACTTGTAAAAATATTGTTTAAACACTTTTATATACTTTTATTGTGAAATTGAGGATCAACAGCAGGACAACAGCAAAAATCTACCATCAAAATTCAGCAATTGCTCATAGATCCAGGCACCGTGAATGTGGTAATCATTTTATATTTGTTATCCATGGCCTTCTTTCTTCCAAAATAAATGTTCAGAATTATGCTTAAGTGATTCAAGGGCCCTGGTGGGTGTTTCCGGAGCCCCACAAAAGCCTATATAGAAAAAGTTATAGATCTGAAAGTGTGTTAAGATGTACCAAGAGTCTCTTAGTGTAAAGGAGTTGTACCGCACACCAATTTGTTTGTTCAGGTGCCCTGGATAGGGTACGTTACACATACTTACCTGTTTGCCGAATAAATTATCACTCGCTTAAGATTAACAATCAGTGTGACTGGATTCCATATTATATGTACCAAGAGTCTCAACACAGTAAAATTTTAAGATGTGCCAATATTAAATATGTGTAATAAACATAAAATATAAAACATCCAAAAATACATTTAGAATGAAACCTAGAATATCAATGGTTACACAGGAAAACATGCCAGAGAAGGGACACAACAAGTATGTGAGTGTGAAATGATCGCCAGGGGAACATTAGTATTGATCAAAGGCACAGTATTGTCGAGAGGCACAGCAACATCATTATAAAGTACCTTCATCCTCCATTTGCAGAGCCCTTCAGTGCTGTAGCTAGTTACATGATCAGAGCAGGCCTGCACATCCTGCTGCTGCTAGATTACACAGGCAGAGGGAGGAGAGAGGGAGCACATTGTAACAGCCTGGTAATGCCCCCAGAGCCTATCTGGCCCATTAGCATAACCATAAAAGTTGATTTTAGAAGGAAGGAGGCCTTGGATAACAATTATATGAAGATTACCACAGTCACAGTGTCTGGATCTATGAGTAAGTGTCCCTGGTTTATTGTGCTTGATTTTGATGGTAGATTTCCTTTTGACAAGAAAGCATACTATATGAGTGTGTATGTTAGCACTAGTATCTATGGGAATCAATGAAAATTATATACCGGTATATATATTGTTTGTAGAGAGAACTTCTATTCTTTAATGCCGTTGATTACACAAACGTCCTTTCAAACATGTGTCAAACATTACAAAGTAGGTTAACCTGAGATTATTTGTGTTTCATTTGTCAGTAAATTAAAGCGTCAGAAAATATTGTATATTAATGTACTTTCAGTTTTTTTAATGTTTGCCACTAAGTATTTTCTGTGGTTAAGTACCATAAGACACAGTGTAAAGTTGTTTCCTGGGAAAGTAACCTCAAATTCTGTACTCTGGAAATAGCTGGAACATGTGTAGCATTTTCATGTAAAGTCAGTATTTTGGTGTAGTATCTTTGTATTTTCACCAGCCTGTCTTATTTGTTGCACCATTATAGGACAGAATATCTTTCATATGTTTCACTTATGTTGTTTGCAGGCACTATTGTTCTTGTTGGTTGTTTCTGAATGTGAAAACCGAAACAAAAATGTTGTAGCTTTGTCCTAAGAAAGTGTTGTTTTATCTTGTATGCCATATCATTACCAACTTTCTTTAAGGCTTGCTAATTTCTTTTTGAAAGCAAATAAGTATATGCAGTATACACAGTATATACAGCATTTGAAGTTTATAAAGGGAGAGTAGCGTACAGATATATACACATTATGGACACATAACTTAGAATTTGTCACTGTTGTTAATTATACATGAGTCTTTAAGTGACTTAAAGGGGTTGTGCACTTTAAGCACATTCTATCAAATAATTGATATTGTTGTTGTAGATAAACACCGGTCCATAGCCATGTGATCTCACACAGGAGCAAGGCCCCTATATTTCACTGAGAGTAATCAGACCTGTGTGATGCTAGCGAGTCATACTCCTGTGTGACATCACATGACCATGGGCCATGGTATCTACAACAACAATATCAATTATTTGCTGGAATGTGCTTAAAGTGCACAACCCCTTTAAGTTTATCTACAGAACGTAAAGAATGAAGTTTTTGGTTGCATGACAGAGATTCAGAAATACGTAAAGAATTGATACCGAGATTATTTTGGAAAATTGTATAACTTTTCATTACACCAACAATATCAATTATTTGCTGGAATGTGTGTAAAGTGAACAACCCCTTTAAGGCAATATTACCACTTGTTTGAGTTGAGTTTTTATCTTGATTTTTGCGTGCTTTGTGGATTGCTGTGCTAAGGGCAGAATGACTGTTCATTATAAATGTTGGGTATATTATCTGTAAAATGAATATACAATACTTATAGAACACAAACACAGTAAATATCATGTACTTATCCTTCCTCATAGCATTACAAGATTTGACTGGATGGTTACAGAAAGAAAGGGTTGTTCAAATTGAGATGAAATGCATAATAATTCCCAACTAATTATCCAAGTGATCATTTGCCCCTGTTTCATAATGCCTGATAAGGAAACATTAATTATTTAAACGCTCCACATAATAAACTGGCATCCTTACCCTTCTTATAATATAAAATGCTAAACCCCATCTAATAAATATCAAGAGAGCCCCAGCTGTGGACACAGATCCAGCGGCCTCGGCTATGCATGACGTACCAAGAGTCTCAACACAAGACATTGGGTGCCAGGACCTTCGGCAAGATTTAAAGAGGAGATTCCCGATCAGGGCTGCCAGGAGGGGCCACCATGCTCATAACCCCCCATCCCAGTAAGAGGGAAGGGTCCTCCTTTCTTGCATGTTGTGCAGGATGGTGGGTGAGCTGGAAGGCATCAAAGCTGATCCAGGTAAGCTCAACAGACTTCAATATAATGCATTGTACTAAAGGACATATCTATAGTTTTAGCAAAGACAGGAGAAAATTAGTGCATTAGCTGAAAAATTCCCAATCAATTTTTTAAGATTTTGTAACTTGGAACAACTGTTTTCTTGCTTGAAAAGCCAGGTTACCCATAGTGGTTTCCTACAATGCAAACCACAACAATAACAGTAATTATATAGCCATATAAATTGCACATCCTATGGTAGGATTAGGTGAAGGGTGCTTTAATGCCCTATTAAGGTAACAGTACCTTATTTATATAATATCTTTTTATAGCACACATTACGATACAGTAGGACATTTATTCACCAACAATTTAGGGGAATTGATGTTTTTCTCTGCTCCAACACTCATGATGCCAGCCACCCAATCCAACACTACGGCTCCAGGCAACCCTCTTCTTTAGCTTCTGCTGAAGGTCCTGCACCCTGAAATCCATAGCCGAGGCCCATTGCTCCATATTTTTTTTACTTTCCGGATTCTGAAGGCAACAGCAGGGGCTAAAGGTAGAGCAATCCAAGCAACTGCATTGGGGAAAAGCTGTGTTAAATCTAAATCATGGCAGATGTACTAAAGACCACATGGACTATTGGAGATGCATTTTGTTGCTTCCCATAAAATACTGTAGGTGTTCAAAAGTTGGTTTTTATTAACCATGTGATCCAATTTTTTGGATCATGTTTCTTTGACAGCATCTGGACTTTCAAGGACAAGGATGCTTTAAGTCAATTATTGGGATGTCTAACCGATGCCATATAGATCCTTTTTTCTGCATTGGTAAACAGCCAAATATACACCACAGACATTTCCCCATGCAGAGCCACTATATTCTATGATCTCCCAAATTTTTTTTATCTATAAAAGTTATCTCTAGACTGAAAATGTTATCCTCAATAATTAGATAGGAAGGGAATTTTAGCAGGATATTAGTGTTAGAATAATACACTAGACATTTCAGTTTTTTATGAAGCTGTTTCTTGTGCCATGTGTTTACAGACTTTTCTGCTTTATTCCCACAGCATCATCACTGCCAAATCAAAGGTCCCCCATGAGGTCAGCATTGTCACCACCTCAAAGAAGTGGTACATTAGTAACATATAGCACTACATCAGTAGAAGGCGATACAGAAGACCAAGAGCTAGAAAGCCGAAGATGTCAAGGAATGATTATGAATCCTTACCTTGAGCATTGGTCCCCAACAAAGGAAGAAGTGAGAGTGTCTCTAACTGTAGGAAGACAGATAAAACAGTCCTTCAGGCGTGTTTCTCCAGGGCCACTAGCCTCTTCCACTGAAGACCCTCTCTGCTACCTTTCTGCACACACAGGTTGGGGGGATGAAAGTGACTCAGATATTCCACCATCAGAGAGGGTTCCTGAGTCAGCAGAGTCTACACAGTCAGAAAGAGATGGAGGGAGTCAGCAAACAGAGATTGGTTCGTTGCCTGGTGGTATGGTATGGCCTTTGATGCAGGACCACAGAAAAGATAATAATGGGGAAGAAGACCACCAACTTGCTTCATCTCAGCGTAGTGAGCATAGTTGTAATGAATCCCTTCTGTCCTCTGAGTATCCTGAAGGAGACCAAGCGTCTAGTGCCACAATGCCAAGAAGACTTGGACGCCCTCGTGCTAAAGATGACAGGAGAGCTCGTTGGAGAGCTAGTCTCCATCGTCTTTTACAATTAGAGAAATTGAGAGACCAATTATACCGTCAAGAATTGGCTTTAAAAGAAGAAGAAATGACGAGGCAACGAGAGGAGAGAGCAAGAGATAGGGAGCTTCATCGCCAGCTACTTGGTGTGCTAGGTGACATCCGAGATGAACTTAGAAAAAGAAGGCAAGAGAGAGCAATTGCCCATGAAGGTCAGGGACCAGAAGGCAGGGGAACACCATGCAGTGGCACTGCCACCACTACGCGAAGGGCTCGTGGAGGACTAACACGTCCAAGAGGGACACGCATTTCTTCAGTCTCAGCCACTCTGCCCTGTTCTTTTGCTCAGTTCTTTCTTCAGGATCCAAGAACTGGGTCTTCTATGCCAAGCACTATGGCCAGGGGTAGTAGTGAGAACCCCACCTGGGCAGGAAGCCGACTTATTGGCCCTTTGCGCAGGAGAGGACAACCTCGTGGTCGTCCTCGTGTCCATCCCAAACCAGTTATGGGTGATACCCATGGATAAATTAAGAACTGGCCTTTTTTCATGTTTTACAACAATAAAGAAGGTGTTGAAAATCATCTGTCTATTTCATTGCTGTAACAATTCCTTTACACATGAATATAAACTGACTTTAAATTCTTTCAAACATGTGCAGTTAACTACCTATTAATACCAAGGGTGTCCTATGTAAGGTTTGCCTTTAGTTCTTTAAAGTACATAGAAAAGTATTTTTCAATTATTGATTCTATAGATGTGATTGACATACCAAACCACTTAAATGTACAAGGACATTATCGTTAAGAATTCCATTAGACACCATTAACCTAGAAGTTAATAGACAATGCACTTTTATGCAACTTGACGCACTCAGGTTTGTTTAGTGTGTTGAAAAACATCTGAATCTATATGGAGCATAACATGCTAAATGTTATAAATTATAAATACATTTTTAATGCTGGACACTTTGGATCAATCCAGGACTTTTAGAAGCTCCTTTTTTATAGAGTACAGCAATGAAAGTATTTTACATAAATATAAATTAATAAGCTATTGTTAACATTTTTTTTAGCAAAAATCTAAACCACATTAAACATTTTTGATAATACATTTACATGAATGTGGCATCTTTGGGATTCTTCACCCTTAATAGCGTACAAATACGTGCAGTAATACTTTTGTGTATGTGTTGTTAGTAGCAACAGGCAGCAGATAATAGATTTATATTCCAGAATTGCTTCTGCTTATTTTAAGTTTAATAAGCATTAATATTCAGTTGACAAACCTCTCCTGGAGACTAGACTCATGTTGCATCCCTCCCAGTAATAGTGATTGTTCTGGGTAGGTATGTTCTCTTTAGTAGCTAACATGTGGCCTATTCCAACTACATTCATGTACTGTACTGCTTTCACCTTCTAATACAGTTCATCTGTGATCTCTATTTCCCTTTGCTGACATGGACACTGAGGCTGCCTGTTTCCCATGGGGTCTTGGGTTCCCTCCCCCCCTATCTAAGGCACCTCGGTGTAGCATGCATTCAGGTGGGAGTAAGGGAGAGGTCCGCTACTCAGCCCTCCCCTCTCCATTTGGATGAGTGCAGCACGGCTGTACATATGGTTGATAATAAGGCAAGCGCAATGTTTTTCATGTTGCGAGTACAGTATGGTGGGCAATACGTCCATTCAAATGGGTGGACGTATTGCCCATTAATTTGAATGTGGCTGTATGCTACCTGTACCAGTACAGATAGCATACAGCCAACATTTTCCTGTCTTGTGCAAGGGATGTTATACAGTGTGATCCGCTAAACTAAAAACATAATAACAAACCTGGGCTGAGAGAAGCAAAGAGCAGTGTGCCTGGGGATGAATACATGTGTGCCTATTCTATGCGTTTCTGTCAGCAGAAAAAATGAAGCCACATGACAGGTCTTAGAGATTTTTTTCTTGGAAAAATCCATTAAACGGATTACCCATTACTAGCAACCTTTCAATTTCTAGAATTACAGGCGGTCCCCTACTTAAGGACACCCGACTTACAGACAACCCATAGTTACAGACAGACCCCTCTGACCTCTGATGAAGCTTTCTGAATGCTTTACTATAGTCCCAGATTGCAATAATCAGCTGTAAGGTGTCTGTAATGAAGCTTTATTGATAATCCTTGGTCCCATTACAGCAAAAAATGTTTATACTCCAAATGTCACTGGGGCCCAATTTTTTTGTGTCTGGATCTACAATTATAAAATATACAGTTTCGACTTACATACAAATTCAACTTAAGAACAAACCTCCAGACCCTATCTTGTACGTAACCCGGGGACTGCCTGTATATCCTTTATGTAATCTCTCACCTCTTTACCTATATAAAAATCTCCAAAATCATATGCAAAGGGAACCTGATATGAGTTACGGTGAGAGGCTGAAGGGGGAACATCACTTCTTCTTGGGTTTTTACATTTTAATAATGGTTTTGTTAGCATGTTATGATTAGCTAAGTTTAAAGGGAACCTTTCACCAGCTTTGCCACCTCTAAACTTGTAGCACCTCAAATATCCTTTCTAGCATTATCTCATTTATGTTAAATCTCAAACGTTTACTGAGAAAAAAATTACCGCTATAAAAATGAATAGAGAAGAGTAACATTTAAAGAATGAAGGTGGAGCATCACTTAAGATGCTCCTATATTTGGCTCCAGAGTTCCTAGAACCACACTGGGTACAGGTTCCTGTGTCCAGTGAAGAGCCTAAGCAACAGAAGACACGTGTATGTATGTAAGTTATCACAGCCGACTATGTACGGATGAGGCTCAGACTCTACTGCCGGGTAATGGTAGGAAATTTTTATGAAGACTTTTTGCATATATATTTTATATTGCTCCAAGGAAATAAGAGTGAAATAATCCATGCACATGTTTACCAATCCTTATAAGGAGGAGAAAGGGGAAATCAATATCCACTTCTTCCCTATGCCATTTTCCAAGTTATCATTTACACAGGGGAAAAAAAGATTGTGTTAATCATTAAAATATTTTTCCCCCGTTAAACTATCTGCAGATATGGAATAAAATATCCATTCTGGAAATCCCTCTTTTATGCGAAATCTAAACCACCTATAAAATATCTCCTCCAAAGTCATGTGAAAGTGAGGAGAGAGGTTTCCCTGAGATGAGTCAAGTTTAAAAGCTGCAAGTGTGGTGTCACTTCAGTTGTCCCAATATTTGGTTCTATGGTACGTAGTAACATGCAGATCCTTGCAACATGGGGTCGTACATTATCATGCTGAAACATAGTGTAACGGTCATAGATTAATGGCACAAGAATAGACCTCAGTAACTTTTCATGGTATCTCTGTGCAATCAGAATGCCATCAATGAAATGTACATTTATACTGTATAATACATAATGACAGTTATGTTACGTGGGAGACACACTGAACCAGTCACTGTCTTCTGCTGATGTTCACTCCTCTTACCACTCGTAGGGTTAGGGTAGAACAGAAGACATATTCCACTATATGAGCATACGGTAGGACACGTTCTAGCCCTCTGTTTTAAGGATCCTTACAAGGGAAGAAAAAAATGTGATATAAACATAGACAAACACAGATTCAAATTAGTGAAGTATTTGAGCTCAGTTTATGAAAAAGGGAAGTCCCTACCCTGGTCTATGTGTGACTATCATAAACAACCCACATAACATAAGACACTGCCAGCAGATTTATCAACAGCCAAAAGCCACTATGATTAATCTGATTTCAGCAGAGCTCCAAAGACATATATAGGGGGGAATTTATCAGGGCTTCTGGGCCTAGACACTGGTGTAGAAAGCCTGAAATAATCAAAAATGGTAGCTTATAGCTAGAAATTGAAATTTTTCCCCAGTCTGCCACCTCTCCGCCTTGGAGGGGCTTAGAGGGGAACAAAGGGGGATGTGGCTGACAAGTGGGCACATCCGACGGGGAGTGGGCTGCTGCAGTGAGTTCCCGTCCCTGCTACTGCATACTCGCTGTAGTTGACAAATTTTTATATATGAAAAATCGCAGACTGTATTTATTTCTGTGGCAGGCCCTGTAGAAAGAGGCCGAAGCCTCTTGATGTATCGAGCTGCAAGGAGCTTGTCTAACAATAAATTACGCTATAAAGTTTTTATAGTTTTTTTACCTTATCGGATTGCGGTATTCTGTTTCCGTCCAACAACCAAGAGGGGAGGTGAGGAATAGATGCACTCTTTCTTCTTCCACGGATCCGCAGCAGCCGCGGCCAGTGACTGCGTTTGGATGAGCGTGGACGCTGTCGAAGTTCTACAGTGTCTGCTTCGGTGACATCACCACTGGAGCTACGGAAAGAAATGAGGAACAAATTTCCTATGCGTTTCGGAGACAAGCTCGGTCTCCTTCGTCAGGGATCGTTACACTCGTTCAGAGGTGTCCTCATATAGCTGCTTAGCTTCACCTTTTCACAGCTGCTACTGAGCGATTCTATCAGAGGTTGGTCTTTAGAAAGCAAATATTTCTATTTCACTGTTTAGTCCTGCCGGAGCAAGGGTATTTAGATTGTAGATCTATCTGCTTTCGGCTCTCGACATTTTATTAATGAAGTTTCCCCCCCTTTGATCAGGGGGAATAGTCGTGGACTTGTGGATTTTCGGTATGTGATAGAAGGCTGCTATGCGAGGGGTCTGGTTGTTTAGATAAGCAAAAAACGTATCTAATGTAAAAGGTGTTCTATGTGTAAAACCTTGAAATTGAAAGAACCAGTCCATGAGGTAAAAATATGCGGGTCCAATGATTCTTTTCCAATTATAAATAAAATTAATTGTCACACCAAAGGGGTGATATATGGATTAAAATGCAAATATGAAACATTATACATAGGAAGAACAATACTCCCCCTCTATAAAAGAATAAATGAACATAAGGAACATAAGGAAAAAGAACAAAGGGCACCCACTGTCCCGACATTTCATGGAGAAACACTCAGGACAAATACCAAGAATTTCCATCTTTGGTATTTAAATTATTCCCCCTGATCAAAGGGGGGGGGGACTTCATTAATAAAATGTCGAGAGCCGAAAGCAGATGGATCTACAACCTAAATACCCTCACTCCGGCAGGACTAAACAGTGAAATAGAAATATTTGCTTTCTAGAGACCTACCTCTGATAGAATCACTCAGTAGCAGCTGTGAAAAGTTCAAAAGTGAGGCTAAGCAGCTATATGAGGACACCTCTGAACGAGCGTAAAGATCCCTGACGAAGGAGACCGAGCTTGTCTCCGAAACGTGTAGGAAATTTGTTCCTCGTTTCTTTCGGTAGCTCCAGTGGTGACATCACAGAAGTAGACACCGTAGAACTTCAAACAGCGTTCACGCACATCCGAACGCAGTCACTGGCCGGGGCGGCTCCGGATCCGTGGAAGAAGTAAGAGTGCATCTATCCCTCACCTCCCCTCCAGGTTGTTGGACGGAAACAGAATACCGCAATCTGATAAGGTAAAAAAAAAATCAAAACTTTATAGCATATTGGAGGAGCGCGATATACAAAAATTTATGTTTGTTCTGATTTCCTTTGTTAATACCACGATAGGAGGTATTTAGTATATCGCAGAACCAGTCAGATTCAGTTGCGCCAGTAAGCACTTGTCTGTATAATAATAAATTACGCCCAGTGTATCTCTCTATTTCTATCTATATATTATACAGACATATAACATACATATGTAAACAACACACAGAAATAAATACACATTTTACAAGCAGGGGCCGAACTGGTAACCTTTAGGGCCCAAATTGTAACATGATGCTTTTATGACACTATGGTGGTCATTTATCATATGCTGGGGCTCGTAAGCCAGTGTATGATAGACATGCAGATCATCCAGCGCAGATGCATACATCAAGAGGCTTCAGGTTCTTGATGTATCCAGCAATGTATCTTTATTTCTACTCCACGCCCTGCCTGGCGTAGAGATATAAGCAGCCGTCATATTTTCATTGGTGATGTGAGTGTGCAAGTGTGAGGACATGCCCCTTCACGGCATCCTGGTGTGGAGGTGGCAGAAAGGGGAAAATAATAGCAAGATATTGCCCCCCCATGAGGGAATATGAGCTCCATATAGTGCTATATACAGGTTATAGTCATTCACATCCACCTTAAATAATGTGTATATATATACTCACAAAAGTTATCTATATTTTCCTTTTGGGTTAAAGTCCACTCCAAGCTTTACAGGTGACCTTCTCTAAATTTCTTAATGCCATTTGTTCAATGTTTCATTACTTTTTGAACTTACTGTTCTCTAAGGATACATTCACACGTGGCGTTTAATGCAAACTGCAACAGCTGAAGAGAGATTTGTCTAATTTAATAAATGTTAACATTTGCATTTACAAAACACATCAGTTAACACCGTGTTGACATATGTTAACAATGTTAACATCAATTCAATTAGGCAAATCTCTCTTCAGCTGTTGCAGTACGTTTTGAAACACATGTGTTAACCGCTACATTTGAATTCACCTTAACAAGGAACGGCAATAATGGCAATATTCACATCAGGTGCTTGTACCCCAATACAATTAGAATTGTGATGTAAACAGTCCTCTATATCATTTTGACATGGGAGCAAGGCGAAACCAAACAATTAATCAACAGTACCTCGTCATTGCAAGGCTTCAATTCGTAATCTCACAGACAGAAATGGCCACTGAGCTTATAATGGCATCAGCAGGTTGCAGTGGTGATACAGAGAGACTATAAGAGGATGTCTTTTGGCTACATGACATGATGAAGACTTCATTGGGAACAAAGCCGTGCGGAACTGGGTTTTGAATGCCACAAAACTCAAAACACATTTATAGGAGCTGTGGGGTACCATATGCAGCCATTCACTTCAGAATGTAAGACGACCGGCAAGGGTACCGGACAATACCGCCAGAATTTGCATTTACCAGAGACATTGAATAAGGGACCAGTTGGCTATGCTGTTCACTGATGAAACCAGGCTTGTTGAAGATCTCAAAGAGAGCACTATGCATTAGAATTAGAACTGATGGTGATGATATTACAGTATAGTCAGTACCAGAATTCTCCGGGCAGTGCAGAGTGTCCTGGTGAACTTTTAAGTCTCACTGCAATCCACTCTTTTCCAGTGATCAGGATTTACAGCCATATTCCTACACAGAAAAAGTATACTTCAGCAAGCCAAACAGTATCTGTGTTTTGACAGTAGCTTACCCAACAAACATATTTGCCTCCTGCTTCTATATGCTGAACAACGAAAGAGGAGGTATCACTTTACATCAAGTGCTGTTGCTGCTAACTCCTTTGCAGTTAAAGGGAACCCGCAGTAATGGACCTAGTAAACCACTACCAAGTTTATTGTCTATGAACACCTTCTATGAACCCAAAATCCTCACCACCAAGCAAGCATGAGATTATTTGTTATTACTTTATTTTTATAACAGGACAGTAACATTCACATGTCATGGATAAAATTATCATACCACACATAAATCATTTAACAACCTTTACAATCTGGTTTCGTGCCAGACCAATGTCTGTGTGAAATACTCATGGCTCAGCATATGTGTCACACTGTAGCAGTATGTAGCTATTACTTCTGATTTATGTATGATTTGGGCGTATCATGTTCTCCCCCAGTGTTGCTTTATGTAGTCTGGAATCTACCCAATATACCTTTTAACTGTTCTGTATAATACCACTCAGTGTGCTGAAATATTTCCATTAAAGTCTTTATTTCATATGAGATCTTTATTAGCAGAAATTAGCTCATGCCACCACTTCTAATTTTCTTCACCCTGCCGTCTAGATGCCAAACGCTCAACTGGGGGGTTACAGCACTGATGAAAACTGAGGATTTATGGTGGATTCACCACTTACTGTTAGGCCGATTCCACACTTGCGTGTGTGATGCGATGAACTCGCATCACACTCGCAAGTGTGGAACCAGCCTTACAAGAAGCCAATAGCTAAACTGGTCTCATGCTCCCATCCTCATGACTAGATAAGTTAAATTTGCAAATACTGGTCTAAGGGTTTAAGGACTTCTAACTTGTAACATAGCAAATAAGTGCAAGAGTTATGCCTTAAAGGCTCACTTTTACGTTTGCTTTAATCAGGATATACGGTGTTAAGAGTTGTGCTCATAAAAGGGAAGGCCTTCAGTTTATGAGTTTACAGCTGAGGTTATAAGCAGCTTTTCTATGGAATCTGGAATTGTTCTCTATAGATCTGACAAATCATTTTATGATCTTACAATGACGTATTGTGAACCTTTTACTTAAAATACTAGTCTTTCAGAGGTCTGATTTCCCGTACCTAAAATGATTTTCATCCTCATTCTTTCACTCTCTCTCCCCCATCATGTTTGATATGCAAAGGTAATTTACAGTTGGAGAAATCACCATAAGACTTGCAGAGTAGATTTATAGCAGAGATTGTCACATAGTTTGCATATCATATGCTTGTTTATCAACAAAGAGAAAGTTTCAGTTATTTTACCACAATTTACTGGCTGAAAAGCCACCAAACAATGAATTGCTAATTAAAAGAATAAGCTTCTAAAAGATGGTCTGAATCAATAAGTATTGTGAGAGGGAAATGAGCTGGGGAAATTTCAATACGTTGACCTTTGCGAATGGTTTAGAAGCTGGCAGATTAGCATACAGCTGTAGATCAATCCTCCAATCCTCATCCCAAGTGAGTACAAGGCCATTCATATACCGGCTGAGGCCCTTGCAAGCAAAAGTTAATTACAATTATCTGTGGCATCGACAGTGTCCTTCAATAATATGTAGCTCGGCAAAAATCTTTTTTTTACTTTTTATGAATGGCCATCTCTACATTATAAAAAGTTGTATCACAAACTTTTTCTGTAAAGTATAAATAAATCTGTACCTTTGCAGTAGCTATAATGGTGTAGTTTTTAACAGGTATTACAGTGTTTCTGATGGGATTCATTTGTTATAACTAGAGATGGGCGAATCGGGATCTGTTCTGAATTTCAGGAAAACTCCGATTCGTCACAAATACGAAGCTTACAGTGGTTCGTGGGAACAAAGTTTTTTCCCCTTTATTTGAAAAGTGGGCGCAAGCACAATGTGTTACATGGCCCAGAGAACTCCGGGAAGAAGAAAGGAACACCCTCAGTCACATGTGCAGACATGAAAGCCAATCAGCGATAGGTAGGCTTATGTGATGTCACTTCCGTATAAAAACAGGCAGCCATTTCCAATCCCGTCATTTCACACTGCATGTGCTGTCTCTAGCATCTATCTGCTTGTGCAAGGTAGCTGCTGGAGTGATTTTTTTCTCAAAGTCCAGGGTATCAGTTCTTGGGGTTCTGTATACCCCACATTTCAAGTGCTTTTTTGTTGATACAGTAGATAACAAGAAATCCATGTCAAATCAACATAGTCAATATGTCAGACAGAGAGGTGGCAGGTAGAGCAGGCACAGGTGCAGCACAGTAAGGGGACATCGCAGCAGGGATGTCTCTGTGAGGCAAGAACTTCAAGTCTCATCTAGTGGCAGTTTGTTGATTAACAACCCAAAGGTTCTCGATTGGTTGACTAGGTCATTCACTTCCTCCCAAATGACATCTGACAACCCCAGCCAAGAGTTTATGGGTTCGTCAGATACAACCCTTAGTTGGCATGGCCAAGGAGGAGGTCAGCGGCCCTCACCTTTCCTCAAACAGCCTCTGTCCTGTTCATTTCCCTCAGCCAGAGATCTACTAGGTGGTCTGGGTTCAGCGCCACAATACAGCAAGGATGAATTCTTTAAGGACAGTCAGCATCTGCTTGGCAGTGAAGAGGTGGGGCAAACATCCGCTGCTTCAGGTACTAGGCAGGAGAGTAGAGATGTGGAGTGTGGCACGGGAGGTTATGTTGCACTTGCAAGTAGTCAGGCTGTGCATACTGAGACCTTTGAGGAGAATAGCAGTGACAGCAAAACACAAATTGATGATGATTTAGCCGATCGCACTTGGGAGCCAGGTGAAGCCAGGGCTTCATCATCACTGTTGGAAGAAGAGGGCGTCAGTCTGCCGTGAGTTGGCAGGATGGCAGTAGTGCGAGGAGGGGGGGTCCAAATGGGAGGGGGGTACAAAACCCGCTTTGCAAATCCAATTAAGCAGTGGCACAGGGGGTCAGCGAGGCAGCGGCAGCCCTCTGTCAAAACATGCAGCATCACCAGACTCAGATTTAGTGGTCCATCCTGCAGCAACAGCAGCACCTAGTGGTACATATGCCATTTCTGCCAGTCAAGGCTCCAGCATGGCGCACGTGTTCAATTGGGTTGTCAAAAGGTTCCTGAAGTATTCCATCAGTCTGCAAGTCATTCTAAAAAACTAGCTAAAATGGGTGCCTTTCTTCCAGCTGCCGAGAGGGAGGAACAACTGACGTACTACAGAGCAATACTGTGCAGACAGTTGCCCTCTGCCTATATGCACCCTTGTCCATCCTCTGTCAGGTCTGACCAAGGGATTGCTGGGAGTAATCGCTCACGTACTACTGCCACGGCTGCTGGCTGCTGTGGGGAGTTGGGGGGGTATTATCAGCAGTTCAAGTCTAGAGTCCTTATTGAGCAGCTTCCTTCACCCGCCTAGTGAGGGTAGCCACCACCAGCAGCAGCAGAACATGGAGCAGACCCTGCACCAGCAGGTGGTGGCTTACTTGGACAGCACTCTACCACCCCAGGTAGGGGATCCCCTGGACTACTTGGCAGCCACACTTGATGTGTGGCCGCAACTTGCCGTGTTTGCAGTAAAGAAGCTGTCCTGCCCGGCCAGTAGTGTGGCATCAGAGCGGGAGTTCAGTGCGGTGTGGGCCATCATTACTCCAAGGAGAACCCGCTTGTCCACCTGTAATGTGGAGAGACTGACCTTTGTCAAGATGAAGCAGGCGTGGATCAGCCAGGATTTCAACACCCCAATGCCTTATGCATCAGATTATAACAGCCATGATGCCTCCCCCAAATGGTGATAAATAAGTCTGGATACTAACTACCTGCCTCAGCCACTATTCTGATGCTGTCACCCGGCTGATGCCACACATATGCTGCCAGTTGCTCCATCTGCCTCACCCCATCTTTACCAGGGACTGGAATTGTCACTCACCTACACATTCTGTCATTGTGCCACTTTCTGACCTCCTGCTGCTTCTGCCGACACCTCCACACTCTATTATTGTGCCACACTGTGGCCTACTATGTTGCTGCCACCAGCAGAATTTGTCATTGTGCCACTCTCTGACCCCTGCTGCTGCTGCCGCCACCTCCACACTCTGTCATTGTGTCACTCTGTGGCCTACCATGTTGCTGCCACCTCTATACTCTGTCATTGTGCCACTCTGTGACCTAGAATGTTGATGCCACCTCCAGAATTTGTCATTGTGCCACTCTCTGACCCCTGCTGCTGCTGCTGCCGCCACCACCTCCACACTCTGTCATTGTGCCACTCTGTGGCCTACCATGTTGCTGCCACCTCCACACTCTGTCATTGTGCCACTCTGTGGCCTGCCATGTTGCTTCCACCTCTACACTCGGGTCGAATCAAATTTTTTCAGAAAATTTGGCGAACCTGGTCGAATTGAATTTTGAAAAACTCGCCCATCTCTAGTTATAACACATATAGCACACTTCTAATATACAGTACATAAATTCATTTTTTTGTCTCAACATATATATTATATTAGTGCAGTAGCCAATCTCTAAAGAAAATAATAAAAAAAAACTCCTGTGCCATTTTTAATCCTGTGAAATGCATCCATAGGAGAATGAAAACAGACTAAATATGGGCTTGGTGGGATCCTCACACATGTCATATGACACCTGACATTAAAGGGGTTGTCCAATTTCAGCAAATAATTGATATTGTTTATATAAGGAAAAGTTATACAATATTCCAATGTACTTTCTGTATCAATTTAGATTGATAGAAATATTTCCCCGGTCATTTGATATCACACAGATACACGTCTCGTTATTATCACAGATAGTAATCAGAGATGTGTGATAAAACGAGTCGTTTACCTGTGTGACATCACATGGCCATGGGCAGATTTCTATCCACTCAAGGTAAACCATGAAAGATTCTGCAGAATGACAGCAATCAGAGATCTAGAAACCCCTTAGGAATTGATACAGAAAGCATATTGGAAAATTGTCTAACTTTCCCTTATACAAACAATATCAATTATTTGCTGAATGTGCACATCCCCTTAAAGTTAATGTCACATAAAGTAATGTTAATTTAAACTTTTGTTAACTTCTTTGTATCATCATGGCCAGCCATGGTACACATCACCTAGTGATGGGCAGTCATTTCACTAAAAACAGTGAAGTAGTTGTAACAAAGATCTATTTCCACCATTATTTCTATTTAAACCATGTAGATGTACAGTCAGTGACCCAACTTACAGACGACCGCTAGTTACAGACGGACCCATCTGCCCACTGTGACCTCTGGTGAAGCTCTCTGGATGTTACTATAGTTCCAGGCTGCAATGATCAGTTTTTAGGTGTCTGTAATGAAGCTTTATTAATAATCCTTGGTCCCATTACAGCAAAAAAACTGAAACTCGTCACTTGTCACAGGGACACAAAAATTGGATCTACACTTATAAAGCATAGCGTTTCGACTTACATGCAAATTTAACTTAAGAACAAACCTATGGAACCTATCTTGTATGTAACCTGGGGACTGCCCGTATTCTGTGTCACCTAAACACATATAAATGTCGTTTCCTAAATGCCAGGGTTCATGTGATTGATCACATACTATAAGTCAGAGAATTCACATATTTTTTAATCTTATTTAACATACAGTACAAATTTTTTTACATACTGTCTTGCTTAAGATTGTGCAAATTTTTCTTATGTTTTGTCCTTAGTCTCTTACACTCTTACAAAAGGAGCATTTGTCAGGCCGAAACCTGTTGTAAAGCTGAGACACAAAGTTCTCCATATAAGTAAATGGGGCACATTTACTTACCCGGTCCTGCCGCGATCCCTGATCCGGACGGTCCGACGAAGATGAAGTCCGTCGCGATTCACCAAGATCGTGCACCTGAGATCCTGCATGTGTCGCTTCATCGCTGAGGTCTGCCGGAGTTCACCATCTTTTTCCTGGTGTATGTGAGTGCATGTCTTGCGACACAATTTGAGATGTTAAATCCTGCGCGCAGTCTGAATCCATTGGATCGTCCGACGGCCCGACCCCGATTTGTGTCGCGTGAAAGCCGATGCGCCAATATCCGATCGCGTGCACCAAAAACCCCAGTTAAATGCGCCGCATAAAGAGCTTCATATATCCACAAATTTTTGTAAACATTATTTGCAGGGACTTTATGAGACTATTTAAGACTATTATTATTAGGGGTATGCTTATTTTTGGTCTCTTGTGCCCTGCATGCCCCTCTTAAAATGTCTCCCCGGTATTTAACAATTTCTGAATTCTAGCAGTCAACAGTTAAACCCAGGTAAAACTGACAAAGTGAAGTGACAATGTATAAAGTGAAATTATTGACCTACATGGTCTATCTCATTTTAATGTACCTTAAAACTCTTAAGCAAATTGCTTGCTGTCTCAAGAGAAGTAGAAGAAGAGAAGAATTTTATAAATCAGTGTATATAATTTCTGAGCTGGATAATTCATCCTTTTTCTTTGTGTCCACTCAGCAGTTGGGGCTTACAGCACAATTATAAAATTCTCTATAGAAATGTATGAAGCAATGCATCACTGCAATTATCATTCTTCCGTAAGCTTTTGGCTGTTTTCTGCTGTTCAAGCTTAAATTAAAACGTAGTAATATCAGGTGTCTAAAGAGATGTAACATCAAACATATGCTAAAATATATTTTACCTAGCACCAATGTGATTCTAGAAAATATATGGCAAATCACACTGCATGAAACGGAAGCTCTCCTATGGGCAGGATACAAGGTTGCCCAATAAAGTGTCCCAGTCTCTTTGTCTTTAAATCTTAGCACTAGAAAAAAACTGCAATATTCGTGAGATGCAGGGCTTGAAAACTCTCTTCAAATTAGAAAACACTTGGGACTTTATTTTTTATACTACTTGTATTGTACCTGCATTGTACAGGATGTGAAATGGGTTGTCCATGATTTTACATATTCAAAGGTCTAAAACACAAAGCTATGGACATGTGAGCAGTTTTTAACCTATCCATGTTGTATAGAGTAGAAAAATACTAAACAAACACTGGGACATTCTCTCTAGCAATCCATATCTCAAAGGTAACTTGCCTAAACAGGCAAGCATCACATTTACAAAGGCGCCACCATGAAAAATGTTATTGCACCCAGTAAGCTACCCACACAAAAAAATAATACTGGAAAGAAAGAATTCAAGACAGGCACAAGAAATGTATATGCTGTGATATTATTAACAATAATGAAAACTCCTCCACAGTGAACAGCACAGGAGAAGTAGTTAAAATCAAGCAAGAACTGTCAAGTGGTTTGGACTATGTAATTTATCTAGTCAATTGCAGCTGCGGTCTACAGTATGTGGGCCGCACCATGCAGACCCATAAAGAGTACAGATGAACGCACATATACAGTCATTCTATGTTATTACTACTATGATATCTAGCCTGCTACACAGATAACCAATCTGACCACAGTCTGGTGCCTGCCATGACAAGCATTAAAGGGGTATTCCAGGAATATGAACGTCTAATACAAAAACCCAAAATGCTATAAAAAATTGAATATAACAAAACTCAATGTCATTAGTCACAAAATAGAACTTAAATAGTTTGATTTTAGGATTCACCAAATTGTATGGCCTCTCTAAACTAGGCAGAGTTATCACCAAGATGGCCGCCACTGGAAACAACAAGTCCCATGTTCTCAGTAACTCCTCCTTCCTCTTATGCTCTGCTCCCAGTGTTGATCTAACAGACTGTATGACTCAGTTACCATAGTAATGATGTGTAACTGCCATCACTGCACTTTGCCTCACTGAGATAGGTCTCACCACAACACTGGCCATACTGGATGCACTGCAGCCAACTGACTAGAGCCAAACATAGTGGTGATCACATGACCTGCCCTGGTAGGTGCAGAACACATGATGTGGACATGTGACCAGTGGCCATCTACTGTCCTGTGTCTGCTCCGCACGGAGGAAATCAACGGATTGATTAAAGGGCCAATAGCTAAGGGGAGCAAAATTTTAAATAACAATTAATTACATATATTTCATGTATCCATTTGTATATGAATTATGCTGATTCCTGGAATACCCCCTTAAGTCTTTAGCTTCCCCTTCAGGCTTTTCTGCATGTCCATGAAAGGAGCAGTCTGCTTTCACTCCAGTCTTGCATTTCATATCCCTTCCGTAGAAATACACCACTTCCAGTTCTATGATTGCTGTCTTATTCGAGAGGTAATTAGAAGTTGGGTTACTAACTGACCTGTATACAATTAGTTACATACTCCAATAAAAGACTAGCCTCATATCATTCCAGGTGATTAATAATATATTATCTATAATAGGTAATGTATAAATTTTTTACATGTTTATAATCCCAATCAATCTTTGCAACTATATGACTTTGATCCTATGCATCCTATGTGGTTTGTAGCTAATATTGCTAATTGCACAATGCCATTTCTTCTGATACTAGGGCAGATTTATCAAGCTGTCTAAACAGTCAGAATATTCTTTGTTGCCCATGGCAACCAATCACAGCTCCCCTTTATGATATTCATAAGCACTGGTAAAATGAAAGCAATGAATTACCAATATAGATTTACATTATGAATTTTAGTACTGTTTACATGGAGCATCACCAAAAGATTTCTAGTGCGTGTTAGACATTTTATCATATACCATTAAGTCCCGTGTTCCTTTCTGTATGCCTGACAAAGGCTCAGGTACCAAGCCCAAATTTGTCACAAGTAAGGAGTCCAGTTTCTATCAGTTTATGATGGTTGGTGACTACATTTCTTGAAGTGATCGTTTCCACACTTTTTCCTGTATCCATTGGATATTTACCATGATTATCCATCTCATCTGCATCCCTGGAGTGGGAGGAACACAAATCGTAAGAGGATAGCGGCTGCTGATTTGTACAGTCCCCATTTACTGGTCAAGGAAGGTGAGAGTCCTTACTTAAACCAGATGCTCATTCTGCACATTGGGGCACATTTACAAAAAACTGTACAGTTTGCCTGTGTAGTGTGCAGAGGGAGCAGATGAATTGAGTCGTCTGAGTGCACCAATTTTTTTGGTGCAACTTTAACATGGGCTATGCGACACACTTCTGTTGGACTTTGCATGATAAATGTGGTGCACAGTACGACTGAGCAGTGGAACGCCGATCTCAATGACGAAATTTGTGTGCGTGCAGCCGTGACACAAAAGGGTTGCACGCGACACATATGTAGTGCAGGCAGTTCTTAAATACATGTGCAAGCAGTTTGCACATAAAAGAACATGCAAAATCTGAGTGGTGTAAGGTCCTTAGTAAATGTGCCCCATTGGGGCTCATTTACTTACCGGTCCATTTGCGATCCCCGTGCGTTGTCCGACGTTGATTCAGAGCGTGCCGGGATTCATTAAGGTCGTGCGTCCGATATCCACTAGGTGTTACTGCTGCGCTGAAGTTCGCCGGAGTTCACCTTCTTTGTCCCAGTGTATGTGAGTGCTATTCTTGCGACACAATTTTTTTTTTAATTCCACAGTTTTTCAGAATCCGTCGGGTTCCCTGATGGCCACGGCCCCCGATTTATGTTGTGTGAAAGCCGGCGCCTATGCGACACAATCCGATTGCGTGCGCCAAATTCCCGGGGCAATTCGGCGCAAATTGGAAATATTCGGGAAACCCGACAAAAATGCGAGGTTCGGACCCTTAGTAAATGAGCCCCATTATCTCTGCATATTGCACTAGGTGTTGAGTTCTTTTTCTCTCACTGTCTATCCTTTACCCCGATCTTATTAACTGTCTCACACTAAGTCAGGAGAGTTCTGGAGTACTTTCCCAGGCTTCGATCCACGTAGATGCAGGATCATGCTGTCATTAGAAATGCCTTTTCTAGAGTTATATTTGGCAAAGGATTGGGATAATGTGACAGAATAAGATAAATACATTTCCTATGATACTGCACAACAAACCGTTGATGCAAAACAAATAACATTACAAGGAAATTCCACAACAAGCTCAAGTCAAAAAATATATACCTAAAAAATGAATTATTCAAGACAAATTGCATTCATCAGGTTGACGATAGAGAAAATAAAAAAGAAAATTTGGAAAAAGAACAGGCAATATACAGCTCATGAATGACAATGAGAGCTTTGTAGCTTTAAAACTGGATCATAAGAAAGATATCTTTGTATTGCATAAGGTACTGTCTGTAGTTCTCTTGGAAAGTGTCACTGCATTGTTAAAGAGGAGAACATCGGACAGTAAACAAATGGGATGCTAAATGGAAACCCTTGCATTTAGTACAGTTGTTATTTGACAGCTGATTTACAAGGTAACTTACATTAATCTTTAGTTATTGCAAAGTGCTCTTGCACATGGGGGGAAGTGCTCCTCCACAGTATAACAGCCTGTGAAGGTAAAGTACAAAGGGGCTCTGCCAGCATCCTCCTGAACCCTTATGGCATATTACCACTATTTGAAAAGCTGATTTTAGAAGGATGGAGGCCATGGATTTATGGATGCAAAGATCTATGAGGAAGTGCCCCTGTTTTATGGAACTTGATTTTGATTTTTTTAACCTTTACTTTAACCTTAGACTTTAAGCTTTTTACAAAATACTAGTAGTGTTTAATTAGTTCAATGTCAGTGGACAGCTTCCCTTTAATTTCAACTGTTTTTATTTAAGACATTAGCAAACAAAAAAGTTGCGGAAAGATCAGTACGCCTTTAATCCCCGGGCAGGGGGTACAGCAATAAGAAAGTAGCATAAAGGTCTATAGAAAATATAGAACAGATCTATGAACACACACAGAGTGGAGTTGGGGAACCAAAGCACCCTTAACATAGGAGTGTCCAATGTGGTCAACTGGTTGTGATAGATAAAGAAAAACAGAAAGAGCTAAGATGAACAAGAAGAGAAAAAAGACAAAGGGTAGACTTCCAAGGGATAAGTGGGGAAGGGAGGGGGGCAAAAAAATATTGATGCTATTTTAGTGTCCAGCTGGCATTTATAAGTACATTCATCTCATCCAAGCCCATAAATGGTATGTAGTGTTCAATTAATAAGAGACTAGGGAGCCAATGTAGCAAACCGATTAGATGCAAATAATCAATCAATGGTTGCCATGTTTTAAAGAAGGCCTCCATCTTATCATCTCTTACTGCTTAGATCTTTTCCAAGGTCATCATCTTAATGACCCTGGCCTTGACTTTGGCTACCGAAAGGAGCAGTGATTTCTAATTGGCCTCAACATGGATTCTAGCAGCCATGCCAATTAATCCACACAGATTGTAAGCCTGGTTCTTAAGCCCCATGTATTTGTCAGCTATCAATATTGCTGTGGGGATCAGCCCTATAGAAGTATGAAGAATTGTAGATATCAGAAAAGCAGCATTTTTGTCACAGCTTCTGAAACAGAGGGATGAGGAGAACAGAAAAATTATGTATTCCAGAGGACACCAAATGTGTCCTATGCATAATTTTAATAGATGCCTGATGACTGCCCCTTGCCACAGTCTCACAGCAGTGTCTCCACCTCCACGGACATTTGAATACCAAAATCTTGTTCCCATTTTAACATAAAAGGAGGTTTGGAAACTTTAGGCGGCTGATTAAAGAGCATGGGAGTAATGCTCCATGACATAGAATCATTTTTACGAATTAAATCGTAGGGGGTCATAGATGGGTGTCAAGGACGTGGACATATGGTCCTCATATAGTGCAGTATCTGATAAAAGGCAAAGTATTCAGATTGAAGTAGGCCATACTTCTCAATAAAGCTAGAAGTTGAAATAATATTATCCCCATCCAGAAAATGCTGTAATCAAATCAGTCCCATAGTTTTCCACCACCGGAGTGCATGGTGAGGAGCTGAAGGTGCGAAATCCCTATGTGGAATAACAGGGAGGAGAAATTAGTGAGTGATTAGCTGGAGCAGCGCCAAAGTTTCAGGGAATAAAAACGGTATGGTGCGAAGGCATGTAGATCAGGGCACTAATGCAAAAGAAAAAGAAAAAACAAGGGCAAAAAACAAGAGGACAGCGCCTTGTGTATTATTGTAGCATAGAGGAGGGAAACAACTTTGTATCAAGGGGATATGTATGTAGGGAAGGGTATATGCTATACCCCCCCTAGATACACGCTCACCTTGAGTAAGTTAAGTCAAGTGTAAATCCCCTCCCAAGCTGCCCTTTAGCTTGTCGGTGTTGTCCCTAGAGAGCGGCTCAACTAGTATTTGAGTACATGCAAGAAGGTTTAGGAAACCGAGAAAATACCTGGCACGGCGCTGATTAAGGGAGGGGGTCCTCAAGTCGATTTAAATTATTTTATTAATCCAAACTAGTAAACGCATTTCGGGCGGAACGCCCTTCTTCGAGTACAATTGGAAAGGTAGTGGGTGTTCTTGGTATTTTAGTGCAAGGCTGTTATATGTTCACACAAAAAATGTAGTTATTTTTCTTAGTTCATATTTTGTTGCTTTCTTTTATTTTATGACATTTCTCTAAATGGACTGTGTCAGAATTTTTTTTTACATAATTAAAAAGTTGTCCATTACTTATTTATACAAGAAGAAGTTATGAATTTTGTCATATATGTAATGGGGGAAATTTATTAAGACCGTTATATTGAACCTCAGTTTGAATTCCCCCTCCTGTCCCCCAACCCCACTGGCACACTGCAGGGTGGATATACTAATTTATCAGTATATCAGATTCTTTTTCGGGGAGAGGATTAGGGGGGATTGGTAAAAGAATCAAATTTTTGCACCATGGTTGTTATTTATGTTTAGTCTGGGATATTGTACCTGTATAGTTTTTTTTCATTTGGGTTTTGGGCTTGTTCAATTTATCTTAGAGGGTCTCATATTTGCAATATGAGACTTGGTTTTTACAACTCAAAAAAAAAATCTTGAGTTATTCATACCATTCCATTGCCTTTGTCTGCTCAGCAATGGAGCTTATTTGTACAAAGATTGTGACTTTTACATACACTCACACTTACAGATAGCTGTGAACTTTGCTGGGTGTGTGTAAAAGTCACACATTTTTGCACAAATATTCAAATATGCCAACAAAAAAGATATGAGCAATATAACCAAGTATTTTTCTTTTACTTAACATTTAGGGTAAATACATACATTGTTAGTCTTTATTTTACCTCCCATATTGATGTATCTCATCTATTTGAGAGCTTGTTTTCCATAGGATAAGAGTTTTAAATGGTACCATTCACAGTTCCACATAGTATATTGCAAGACACATACAATTATTAGTATAGGGTAAAGGATTTTTTATTGGTACCGTTTTATCATAAATAAGGCTTTTTGATTCACACAGAAGAGGAAATAATTCACATGATTCAACCAAGCTTGCTGCCTAATAAAAGAGGAGGGAATAAAAATACTTTAGAAAATGTAGGTAACATTAAGCAGTGTTTTCAGTGTGTATGAAAACTAAGACATCAGAGCAGATGTTCTGTGAAGATTTATAGATACTGCAGCCGGGGACATGGTTAAACTATATTTGGAATTCAACAATTGGACACAGATGGTTTGTCACATTTATCTGCAATGGGAAATACCCTTTTAATACACATTTTATTTTAGGAAAGAGCCTTACATATATTACGGAACATACTATTTTCATGCATATGAGCTTACATTAAGTTTAAGAGCTTTTCTAATTACAAAATCCGCATATTTTAAGGATTGTTTGTTACTTAAAGAACTAATGACAACTAATCACATTTCAGGGCCATAACTATAGGAGATGTTGTGTTATATAAATGAAATGTGACAGTTTAGGGACATGTCCTAGATTTAGGGTTTTTTTATTATATACAAGTGTTAGATGTCTCTTAAGCATAAGAAATAATTAAAAGAATCTTGAATCTAATTTTATGTTCAACCAAATGGTAACCACTCAGGAATACTAAACATTTTTTTTTACTGATATTTATTTATTACAGCCTTCAGTTACCGCAAAGCCCCACCACCTATCCCTCCACGTCTTCTTTCCAAGCCTCTCATCTCGGTGACAGCCCAGAGTAGCACAGAATCTACCCATGAAACCTTTCTGCACAATGAGCCCACGCGGTTGCCTTGGTCTAAAGATGTCAAGGTTCACTGCAATTCTAGTGAGAGTCTGGAAGGAACCAAGTCTAGAGGTCTTTCCTTGGACCTGGCTACTGTCCAGCACAGAGCTACACCCAAACCTTCCACTGTGATCAGTAAAGCCCTACCATTAAGAGAGGAGCTAAAGGGTGGCACACGTCAAAGAAAATGGCGCCCATCTATTGGTGTACAGGTAAGTCTTTTCATTAATAATAGTGAAGAAAATAATAGAGTTTGTAAGATACTTTATTAAAGAAAAATGTTTCCTTCTGTTTTGTTAGGCTAGACCAGCTTTCCCTCTGTACTTACACAAAATTCAGATAAATAAATAGAAGTTTTTAATGAATTAACCAATTATAAGCACTGGAACCTAACTGGATAGACTTATCTGTTTATAGAGCTGAAATATGAAATTAAATATTCTTTATAAATGAAATGAGTTAATCTTTAGCATAAGCTAAATGCTTATGCTGTGTATGGACTTGAGAAGGCTTTATTTTCTCCAAAAACAATATAAATACATTGAAATGTCATTGTTATCAGTTGCAGATGTATCCTAGCTAACGCCCACAGCTCATTCCCGCAATCAGTTTGCCTTAAGTGCCACCATCACATAAATCAAGGGCGCCACCATCTTGTATCTGGGTGGCACCACCTGTAACGTCATCGGTGGGCCAGTTGCTATAGCATAGCAGGATCTGTAAAAGAGTCTGCTGTCAGCAGGAAATTTTACAGATCCAGCAAAGTTACAATATACAGCAATACTGTAGATGAATTTTGCCATAAGAGTATAGATGGAAAGTCAGGTGTGGTTAACATCAAATTGTTTATTGATTTTTTTTTTCTGCAGGTAGAGACAATCTCTGACTCTGACACTGAAGGAAAGAGCAGAAGAGAGGTTCACTCCATTGGTGTTCAAGTAGAAGATGACAGAAGGTACCTTTATTGAAAAACAATTATAATACAACTAATGAAGCTACTCTATTTAGTTGACACAATTTTTTAAGGGGTCCTGTAATGAAGTACAAAGTGTTAAATGACATACAGGTCCTCATTTGATAATCCCATAATTTATTGTGGGTTTGGTTTTTTAATTTGTCCAACCTTCCAAAAACCTCCGAAGGCCAAATATAATGGACCAAATCACGAAATTGATGAGGAACATGCAGGGATTAATTGACACAGCTAAAGGCGAAACGCGCATCGAGGGTGTTCAGTGGATACCGGGTCCTCTTGTAACAGCCAGTCCCCTTACTTTTTCTGCCTAAGCAGTAAGTGCCACTGTAGCTACTAAGATATATAAATATAGCATACATATGATACATAAACTCAGTAACCATATTTCGGGGGGTTTTTTTGGTGTGGTCTTAGGACAGTGATTCTTTGAGTGACCATTCAGATGACATTTTTTCCTTTTTCTATGTAAAATGCAAACCGCCACATAGGTAAACTTAAATAGAAAATAATATTTTATTAGGTCATTAGTCTTGTTGTAAAATATACACTGGAGTTCAAAACTAGAGACAAACACACTACTACCTTAATGTCTTGGTCATTGTGTAGTCCTATGTGAATATATCCTAACATTGGTAAAATAGCAGCATTTTACGCTTATTTCTTAAATTATATACCGGTATCTTCTAAAGCACTGGATAAAGTGTAAATGTGATTAGTTTAATGTAAATCAGTTCTCACTGATTTATAAAGCAATACTCTCTGAAAAGGGAAAAAACTATTTGAGTCACAATTAAAATTTCGAGTCACTAAACAACAACAATCAGGCAATGGCCAGCCTGCTGTAATAGTCAGTCTGAGAGAGGAAGGTATATACACCTTAGTTGTATCTTCTCCCTGTTAAGTATATCCTGGTTTTCACCAAATATCTGACATACTGTCTAACAGAAAACTGGCTAAGTAGGTAGTGCCTGCATATTTTTCATCATTGCACTACTTAAATTAATTTCTCATTAAACTTGAGGCTTTTCCACATCCCAGAAAAGCAGAACGTTTCATCAGGGCTAGATATGCTATAGAAGCCTGTGATTTGGCTAATTAAAGCAAAAGTATTTCCCCACCAGCATTGTTACTGGCCACAATATGTGCAAGACTGTCTTGGGTTTATAAGGGACTTGCACCACCCCCCTTTTTATGTGGGCCTGCCCTTTCGCTAATGGGGTGGGTACTTCTGCATGCCCACAGCCACATCCCAAGTCTGCCCCATTACTACCAGCTGAGCCACTTTAGTACTGTGGCTCATTTACATGTGAGGCCACATGTCATAGGGAGTGAGTCGGCCTGCAGCCTCAAGGCCTGCCTAAACCTGCTCCCTACATCTAATGCAGCGAGTGTCTCCGTTGTCATGTGGATTCAAAATGCAGGATTCAGTGGAAGTTAAAAAGGCTATGTGGTTTACGTAGGGGGAGGATTTAAAAAGGTAGAAAGTCTCCCCACTAATATTTATTCCTAGTAAATTGTTGTTTCCAATAGTAAACATTATGCTGTTGTATAATGAAGGGAATAGGTTAGATGTCTGTACTATGATGAACCATAGATAGCTGGTACTAACTGGCAGGATCTCCCATAGGAGATAGGATTGCCATATACTGTTGATAAAGTCCATGTTTGTCATCTCAGATCCTGTGGTACAGAGGTGTGCGGTACAGAGGTGTGCGGTACATATCTGTGCAATACATAAAGGTGTACATATCTGCGTCTCTATATGAAATAGACACAGGGGCGGATTAAGACTGCCATGAGGCCTAGGCTGCATGAATATTATAGCCTTATAGCCCCTACAAGTCCAGAATTCACTTCCTATATATGGTACTAGAAGTTTCTTGGAGAATGGAGGAGGTGTTCCTTCTGCCTGCTTTCAATCTGCAGTGTCAGGACCTTTGGAAGACCTTCAAATGTCGTGAAATAGCTCTTGTGTAAATATGTATTGAGGACAGGAAAAGATGTACGAGTATTTCATGGGTGAAGGCTCTTCTCAATATAAAATTTGGTGGGTGGCTTGCTGGCCATTGGCCCCCTAGAAAACTTTGGCTCCGGGCTAACATCCAAATCGTCTTCAATAAAATCCACTACTGAACATGAGTAGGAGACATAATAATTTATACCATGTGGTTTTACTATGGATAATGTTAATATCCACCATGACTTGTGAGACATACCATTAGATTGAAGTTCTTTGATTACGTCGATACCTTGAAATTTAATGACTTTGGCATCTCCTTCATGTGCCTTAATTACATGCTTGGCAATAGGGGTATTATTTTTCTTTGCGATGTCTTGCAGATGTTCACCTATTTGTACCCTGAATTCTCTGATAGATTTCCACTGTGAGGGTACTGTTGTATTTGCTGCCTGTTTGAATATACCAGCAGGTTCTCCACATGCCCCATCTGTAGGTTCCACATGGAGGATTTGATAACCAGGCTGTGCGCCCAAGCACCTTGAGATGACTGTGTACAAGATTGTCACTAATGCTGTGGTCCCTTCTATATGTAATTAATGGTCTTTCCCCCACCATGCTTCCTATATCAGGGTCAGATCTGAGAATTTCCGAGTATGTTTGAAGGATGCAGCTGACAATCTCATGCCCTGCATCATCATAAGTACAGTTAATCCATGTGTGGGTGGCTGATTCCTAATTTTTACATGGGTTTATGAGTTCATCACAATTGGCTCAAAGCATCTGTTAATGTGCATACCATAAAACTCTATTTCAGTACCCACATCTCTTTATTTCAGATGCTAGGTAGTCAGACAAAGTTATTCCTGCGAACTCTCAGAAATTGACTCTTGGGGATACCATTAGGGTTCTTGGGTAACAGTTCTCCCACCATAGCCTGTCCAATGTTCCATAAAATTGCTGAAAACCTTCTCTTTTTCCTACCAGCCCAAGGAAAAGATTGGTATAGGTTGGTGCACTTGAGCTACCCATCTCCAGTCCCTTGAGCTGGTGCTAGAATTTCCCTTCATAAAAACACTAATAAAAATGAGAGAATTATTTAGGATACCTGCAAGTTACAGGTGTTAATCTGGTACCTGGTGCTAATTTAATTAATTATCTAATAACCTCTATTTATCTGGTAGCCTAACTTTACAGTTTTCACTTTGCAAAAATGGTATAGTGTTCCACAGAGACTGAAACCCTCCAATAGCAGGTTGTCAAGATAAAGGCTAAAGGGTTACCATATCAGTCATAGAAAGAGAAGTTAGTCAATCCAAGTTTGTGATTTCTAAAATATTGCATCTTTACAACATCACAAACTCATTCAAGCCCTACAAGAAACCCTTGCCCTCAAAAGACTAATGCAAGAGAGGACAGGATAATGTGGAGAAACTGCACGGGTAATTGTTTCAACCCTGCACCTGGAATTGCTCTGAAGTTCGGCACTGAACAGGGTAAAGATATGTCTCGTCATGCAGTGTGGATGGAAAAGCCCACTCAGCAGTGACCAAAACTTTCATTAGCAGAGAGAATCAAAAGGCTAGACTTATCTTTTCTAAAGAGCATGTTGTGTGGACAGAAGAAAAGTGGTCTACATATCATTTTAGTTATAAAGGCAAGTTTCATTTAATTGGGTGCGTTATCCCAACTCCACCAAACTTATTAATTGGTACAACGCAAACATGTAGCGTTCTCATGGGGATGTTACATCGCTCCATCAGAAGCTTGTGCTTTGTAATAAAAACGGATTGACCATGGAAACATGTGGCAAGAAAGGGACGATAGTTTCATTGTTGACGTCAATGGCAGAGAAAGTTTGGAGCTCTGCAGTTATTGCATTAGAAGAACATTGGGGCAAATTTACTTACCTGGTCCTGTCGCGATCTCCGATTCGGACGGTCCGACGAGGATGAAGTCCGGCGCCATTCATGAAGATCGTTTACCCGAGTTCTTGCATCCGTTGCATCCGGAGTTCACCTTCTTCTTACCGGTGCTTGTAAGTGCGTGTCTTGCGACACGATTCTAAAAGTTACATTTTTGCACGTTATCTGAATCCCTCCGGTTGTCCAACGGCCTGCCCCCCCATTTCTGTCACGTGCAAGCCGGCGCCGATGCGCCAAAATCCGATCATGTGTGACAAAATCCCCGGCGCTAGGAAAATGTCAGGAAACCCAACGAAAGTGCGCTCTGCGGGCCCTTGGTGAATGAGCCCCAATGTGTTTCCTAAACGATTACACTTTCCAATATTACCTCTCATGGCTGTTCTAGGAGAAGAAATGTCATGAACTGACTTGGTGCAGCATCTTATTACTATACTCAGTGAGCTCCTTACGATGATCCATTCTATCACATATATCTGCAAAGACACACTACATGGCGAGGATTTTTATAAAACGGGGCAATAGGACTGAATACCTGAACTCAATTATTAGGAACTTAGGTCCCTAACTTGTAGTTTGGTTTAGATGGGAGCTACTGTGGTCATTCCACCATGTTTCTCTGACAATAAGACAGGCTCCAAAAATTATTTTTAGGCCACATGTAACAATAAACAATAAAATGTACATTTATTCAAATATAATCAACTGCACTTTCCTTAAATAAGCTCCTCTTGTCCATATGGCTTCTCTTGTTGATGTATTTTGGCTCCTCTTGTCCATGTAGCAGCACATTTCAAACAACTATAACTTCAGTAATAGTGTGGCACCTTAGAAAACTGGTGTCATTTTAAAGAGAAGAATCTCCCCTATAAAATTGCACTAGGATTGTGTCTCTATGCCTTGGAGATATACACAGTTAAAGTTACAGTCAGTAATGGGAGCTTTTTATATGAAGATCGCAGTGCTGAATGTGCACCCAGGAGCACAACTCTTGTGCAAAATTTAAAGGAAGCTTCTCCTCTTTAAATTGACACCATGAATGGGTGCCATTGTTCAGAAGCAGTTTGAAGTGTTCCACCTGTAAGGCTACATTCATTTTCCTTTTAGCGCTTCATTTTAATGATACATTGGGCAGATTCCTGTTGATCAAAACTAAACCAGTATGTGGACACAGTTGAAATCCTTTGGACGCCGCTTGGAAATCCAACACATCTAGTTTCCCCAACACTGTTTTTGGTGCAATTTTTGGTGCACATTTAGAGCTACAAAAGGTTGATCTATAGAGTTCACCTTCATGAATGTGGAGACAGTTCTAACCCTTTTCGGTCCTGTTCCACTTCATTAACCCCTTGCATCACAATTAAACATCCAGATTGAACATTTTAGAAAGATTTGCGCTCCAAAAACATGGACCCTGCACCAAAATTAATAAATGCCCCACAAAATGTCAGCAGCTGAATCAGGCTTGAGGATAAAATCATGAATGTGAAATTTATAGATAATGTTATCTGTTACTGATAAAGAGTCAATGTAAAGAGTCAATAAAGGAGACATGCACCAATGATGGGAGTTTGGTAATAAATGGGTCTTTATCAAAGCATCAAGTGTACAGGTCGTATGCAAATCTTTGCCTTGGTGCAAATGAAGGCATTTCCCTGAAGGCCATAAACCACACAAAGCGGCCTATACTTCTGGTGAGGATGATGACACAAGTATGAGGAAGAGGCTGTCATGTCCACACCACAACCTTTCCCATTGCATTCACTGCAGACTTTTATTAATGCAGTTCACTTGACTTCCTTGTGACCCAGAGCACAGGTATACAGGGTCAGGGCCGGTGCTATGGGTAGGCAAAGTGGGCAATTGCCCAGGGCCCCTGAAAGATGAATCTTGAATTGTGTTTCTAGGGGCCCTGGATCCAGAGATATTCAGGTTTATATCAGGTGACATTTCTATATATAAAAATCACTCCAGGCAGCAGTTTGACAGTTAATATCTCAGTTTTCCTGATACTTAGAAACACAATTTATATATAAAAGAGGAGATTCTCTTATTTCATAGGAAAAAAGAAGTGAGGTTCTATGTGTCACAGAGCCAGAGATACAGCCCCCTGAATTGTACCCCCCCCTCCAGATTCTTAGCCATCAGGCTACAGGGAGAATTTGCTGCACACAGGAGCTGCTGCACCTCACAGATAATGGAAATATTCACTTTATATGTTACTACATTCTGATAAGGAATAATATAAACTAATATTCATGTTTTTAACCCTTCTCTTTACAGAACTATCTAAGAACACACTTGATCTCTTATTGCCTGAAAATTGACTGATATGATGAACATTGGATCCTCTTCACCCAATGTCGCTACATATTAACACCGCAACCCAGAACATGTCCATAAAGTTATATGTAACATCAAAAACACTCACATGTTCTGGAATAAAGTTTTTATTTCCCATCATCCTCCATTATTTATACCTATGTTATGATGTTCTCACTCTCATTCTTATGAAGCGCGGAGGGTTCTGTTATTGTGCAGCTAATACATTGGCGCACATCTAAACGTGACTTTTGTTATCTCATTAGAGGGGATTATGGATATATAGTTATTATTTGTGTTACCATTGTGTAAGGGAGCAAACAACGATAGATCTGTGTGACGCTCAGTGCAATTTTCTGCAAAAATAGTTTGGTGTCTCCTGTGGATTTAACTTTCCCTTTGCCGCATATTTTGGTGAAAATACATGTGTGGGGTATGTATGATCTCCTCACATCTTGCTGTTTTAGGAAAGTATATTTTCTTTATATAAGAATTATGGATTTGTAAATATTTTAGAGGAAATTTTGAATGTTAATTGCCAAATGCATTCGCCTGGTAGTCTGCTTTCAAAATTATATAGGTTTTATGGCACCTTTACTTTTTATTCAGTTTTATTGCTATATTTTTCAGGTCTTAAAATTTCTAGCTGTAAAGCAGATATTTAGTTATTTCAGTTTTAGTGATATTATGTGGATTTATATATGTGAACATATAAATATGATGCATTTGTGAACTGTACATATGTCCATCTATTACATTTAGTAGATGTGAAGGTAAGTCAAATTTCAAGTATTTTTTATAAAATGTTTCAGTTTGAATCAAAATTGCATGAAGACGTCTATGTCTATCAACTCTTTAATGCAATTTTGAAAATGGGGCTAGTGTCTGCTTTCAGAAAATATATGGTTTGTTGGGTTTACTTTTATTATTTTTGCTGTAATTTTATTTTTAAACCTCAAAAATGCTCTGGTCAATAACGCAATAAAATGTCCAGAAATGCCGGGCGGTAAAATGGTTAATACTAGAGATGAGCGAGTATACTCGTCCGAGTATACTGCTCAGTCGAGTATTAGCATACTCGGACCAGCTCGTTACTCAGACGAATATCTCGCCGGCTCGAGTTCGAGCATTAAATTATTAAAAGACAGTGAAGAACAGTGTTTAAACTGTTCTTCAACACATTACACATGTTTACAGATGTCTTGCTTGTAAGAACACATTGAAATAACACTATTCTTCACTTTGCAGGTGTTCGCGCGTGTCTCCCGCTAAGTTCGGAGATGTGCACGAACATCTGGAATGTGAAGAATAGTGTTCTTTCAATGTGTTATGCACTTAAATGCTCCTGTGTTCACTGTTTTCACTGTTTTTATTCTATTCTTCACTTTGCAGATGTGCGAGCGTGTCTCCGAACTTATCGGAAGACATGCGCGCACATCTGCAAAGTGAAGAATAGAATAAAAACAGTGAAAACAGTGCAAGTTGCAAAATATTATTTAATAGTGGCGCATGCTCTTAGTTGAACCAGTCAGTTTTCAGGAAATGCAAACAGTTTCATCTATTTTGTCTTGGTGAACTTTGCTTTATGCTATTGCACCAGAATTGTGTTGCATCTCAGTTAAAAATGTGGCACGAACTAGGAACAGACACTACCACGCCCCTTTTAGTGCACTGTATGAAAAAATTTCTGACAAAATGCAATTGCAACAGAATTGTGGTGCACGAACATTGCAAATTCATGTGCAAGCTCCAAAGACACTTTTTCATGCAAATGTTGACAAAAAACTGGTGCAGACACAATAATATATCTGGGCCATTGTCTCCCTATCATACCAACTATTTTTTCCTATTGGATATTCCATCCTCTTTACCATTTACCAAGACCAATGGTTCACTGTTCAATTACTTCTTACTCTACCTACTTTTCCAACTGTCATCTTTAATTTTTTAATATTTGGTTAGTTATTACTCCAGACAAATATATACATGTTCAAGCAGGAGGATGAGAGGTCACCCACACTGCTAGATGCCAGCAATCACCTTCCACAATCTAGTTTGACAGTCATCTCCACCCCTAGATTTAAGGATGTTAACTATGGACCCTCTCCTTGCCTTTAAGAACCGGCGAAAATTACTTTATGCCTGTGGCTGTTTTTTTATTACTTTATTTTTATTTAACTTGATTTAAGTTTTTGTAAAAATAAAAACAACTTTGTTATACAGAGCATATACAGAGCCCATTGTATATGATAAAGTAAGTAGTATATAAAGAATGCTATGTTGTGGTTAAATAATAGTTGAATTTGTATGTAAGTCAGAACTGTATATTTTATAATTGTAACCGCAGCCAAATTTTTTTTGGTCTCTGTGACAATTGGATTTTAAAAATGTTGGTTTGTTATCAGAACCAAGATTAACAATAATTACAGACATTACAGACACCATTAATAACTGTTATAGCTGTTAATTGTAGCCTAAGGAAAAAAATACTCTAAATTACCAAGATCCAGAGGTCCGTTTCTAACTAGGGGTCGCATGTAAGTCGCGTGTTCTTAAGTAGGGGACCGCCTGTATATGCATCATTAATATAGAAAGGTAACAATCAAACATTAAACAACAGAAGCCTGACAATTGTTGTTAAATTAGAATATTATATTCAGATCAAATACAAGTTATTCTATTATAAAGAAGAAGGTTTGGTGCCTATGTGGTTTTCCAGTTAATCCATCTTTAGTTGACTTGTAGTTAGCTCCAGCGGAGCTTAGTTTACTTGTAGGAAGCTCGAAAGGAGCTTTAATACAAATCTTTTCCTTATCCAGGAGATAAGACGAAGCAAGAAAAAAAAGAACAAGAAACCCTTAGATAAAAAAATCCCCCCTTCCATCTACATGTTAGACAACATTTTATACTAATATCCTTTAATCTTACTTTCTTTCTATCCTTGCTGATTTACAATGTCAATACTCATATACCAATTTCTTCAGCCAAAAATATTCTCCATTTCTATAAATAAACATCAAAAAGAAAAAAATACTTTCCTTTGTTTGTCCAAATTAGCATTACTTCTTTATCCATTTATCCCATATCTGAGAAATCTTCATCTAAGTGTGACTATCTTTGTTACCGCATAGCTTGTATCGAATATTATTCCTCCGGTGTAGAAATTGATCTACCCCAAAGGTAGTTTCTCATCATCACAAACCTTCAAGTTTTCTTCATTACTGCTTTGTATATATGACACACTGCCATCAATTTCACCCATATCACCCAAAATTGCAGAGCATAATTTCTCATTTATTCAATTAAATTCTAAATATTCTCTTCATGATACCAAATATATTTTCCCAATATTTCTTTTTGTTGCTACAATCCCACCATCCCACACATAATGCACCAATTTGACTTTTTTAACCCCACTCTAAATCAGGAGAATATAACCTGTGATATATAAAAGAAATGGGTTTTTTTGTGTGAACTCAATTATAAATTATTACTACTTTCTCTAAAAATCCTGTGGCAAAATGCCAACTCTTTGTTCCTAATTCCACTTTTTCTTAGCCATAACATCACTATAATTTCACATTATTAACATCACTATAGTAGGACCTATCACCAGCGGTGAGATAAATTCTAGGTTGTTAATGTAAAACAATCTCTTTAACCATATTGGGAGGAAACAAAATTTAAGGCCAGTCATGATTATGTATCTACAATTTTACAATTTGAGTTCTATTTAAAGTTTACCCATTCAGTAGACACATAATTGCTCACTTAGTAAAAAGGAAATGTCTGCTATTGTTATCAATGGAACAGAAATACATCTAATTGCAAGGTATTTGTTTTAGGTGAATGGAGGCTACTAGCTGTCCTGTGTTGAAAGGACCTTAATATAGTAACACAGAATTGAAAAATTATCACTGAAGTTAGGCTAATGAGAAAATATGTAGTAGTGACATGAAAGCATATGATAATAGACTGGTATAATAACATTATACTGCAGGGTGCTGTATAATGACACAGAGCTAATCTGTACAAGGACACACTGTGCAATATAATAGCCTGCTTACAGCAGGAGCAGTACACATGGCTGTAATAAAGAACAGTTTCATATTCTAAGATGCAGAGCAGAATAAATGTATGAAAGATGATATAACATGACATTATACAGAGTAGACATGCGTTCAGCGTTGCTTTAATATATTAAACTAGGCAGCCATGGATACAAAGGGAAGATTCTTCCAAAAGGGTATGACTGGCAAAGAGGTATACATAAGAAGTGCCTTTCTCCATGGGGCACTTTTACCAATGTCCATTTGACTGGTTTCATAGCACACTTTTTACAAGTGTTACCATGGCAACAAATCGGCCTAAGGATGCTTGAAAGAAGAGTATCGGAACTATCTTTATAAATGTTGTATTTTTGTATTAACTCATGTTGTGCAGAATTTTAGTGAAAGCAGCAATATAATTTATAAATCTTAACTGAGTGCAAGAAATTGATGCCCTGTATTTAGTTATAGATGGGTTCTGGGTACTGCTATTCACTAAATGTTGCTGGTAATATATGCAGCACCCCCATAAGTAATGAATATATAGAGCAGTGATGGCGAACCTTTTAGAGAGCAAGTGCCAAACTACAACACAAACTTGCTTATTTATTTATTTAGTGCCAACATAGCAATTTACACAACAATGTATTGCTAACTGCTTTTTCAAATCTTTCAATCGCATTGGCGTCCTGAGGACATCAATACAGCAGAAAGAGGAGAAATTAAGAATTTTTTTAAAAATAAAAAATGAATAACGGATAATAGTACCAGAAGTCGAAAATGGCAGTTTTTTGCCATATTGAAAAATATTAAAAATTCAATAAAAGTGATCAGAAGGTTGTACAGTGCTAAAACTAAAAGCATTGAAAAAGTCATCAAAAGTCACCACCCAAAGCTCCATACACCAAAGTATGAAAAATTTATTAGCGCCAGAAGATGTCAAAATAAAAAAAAAAAACGTTTGTATTGGAGATTTTAAGTGAGGTAAGAGGTAAGTGAGGCCGGATCAGGGTGCCGCCATGGGGAGGGGCACGGTCAGGCCTGTGATCCGGGTTGTAGATCGCAGGGGCACCTGTGACAATGGAAATTAAAAAACAAAAAAGAGCCAGGTTGTTAAAGGGTTAATATCATACCAGAGTGGGTTTTCGGGTACCAAATAACCAGAGATATCCACAGTTGGGTAAGAGATAACTTTTTGAAGTGTAACACTGCCATGAAGTCTATACACATGCTATCTGCATGGGATATGTACAGTTAGGATGTATATAGCCGCATGGCAGTCGTGAAGGTGTTAACTTAATTTTGGGGATGTAAATCTCCTACAACCACAGTAGAGCCTTCATATACATATATTATAGAAGTGAGAACTGTAAACAAGATGGCTGTGGGTGTTAGATGCCAACAAGGTGTTAGACATAGAGAAGTGAGGATTCCTCTGGGGAGTGTAGATTAAACTTTGGTAGTAATTCCATGTACCGGTAATTGAATAAAATCTTGGATTCTTGCCTTTTTTCTGGTCAATAAAATGGAGAAGCTGTGTGAAGACTCTGAGATTGTTCAATATTCCCCTCCTGTTTATTCTTGTGCTGGAATTTTTATATACTTTAACCTGCATTCCTACCATTTTTCTCAATGTACCCGATAACATTTTGCTGGTACCTTCACAATTCATAATTCATATCTGGGTAGTGGCTGCTTTCTATATTTTACTTTTGTAGCCTGGAGTACATATAAATGAGTCTGTTTCAGATTTTCAAATTACCTTAGTTAAAATGGTAGTTCTCTTTAATGCTCTAATTTGGTATCTAAGTTACCATTAATCTATAATAATGTTTTTTTTTTAGTACCATGAACCTTCGGTGTAAAGACCAGCAAAATAAAAAGGAAACAGAATGGTTGCAGTGTGAATACTGCAGCTGCCGTTCAGGGACCATAAATTTGCTTAAAAGCAATTTTTTTAAAAACAGATGCATAATGCATTGCTAAAATGAATTTTATAATAATTATTTATGCAAATCACAACTTTCAAGTAATAACTTAACAAATGCATATGCTAAAAATGACACTATATAACATGCAGCATTTGTGATACAAACACACAATATATGCAAAATATATGCAATTAGACAATGTTAGGGCCACCAGCTGTTTCCATATGGATTCTGAGAGTGGTGCTATAATGTAATCAAATAAGCCAATAGGTATTTATTCACACAGACTTCATTAAATTTTAATTAAAGCTTAAATGATCTTGCTCTTGGAGATGCCACATTTCACTGTGTGTTCTGTAATTGTAAGACATCAGTGCTGCCATATACAGTGCTTATTCTTGTTAGTCCTAATTTGCCTCTCCGTGAGCATTTTTTGTATGATTTAAATCAGCATACTGTTTGTGTTTTTCACAGAAAAAAAAACCTTTAGTAAAAATGTGAGTGCCTCTATTTTTTTCCCTCCAGAGTCATAGTCCATCTTTAAAAAACAAAAGTTTAAACAGAGATATGGGAGGGGTGAATGTAGTAATGTCAGTGTTCAAAATGTCTCAAAATTGTCAAATATGGTTATTTGGGCCAAATATTTAGTATATTTAGGAGTGAAGGGAAATTTCGGAGCAATTTTACTCCAGTCCCTCAGTAGCGCAGAAAGGACTTAGAACTGCGTTGAATTTGCAACTTTTGTGCAATTTTTTTAACTTTAGAGAAGCATATCACTGCAGATATTATCACCTCATATCCCACATTTATCAAGCTTTCTAAGCCACTATAGTAAATTAAATTTTCAAAAGACATCTTAACAGCTTCTAAGACCCTCTAAAAGACACATCTTTGCTTTAACCCCTTCGGGATGTAGCCAAATTTGTAGCTTAAGGCTCAGCCCCATTTTTTGTATTCAGACTTGCGTCGCTTTATATGGTTATAACTTTTGAACACATGTTGTACTTCATTTTAGTGGTAAATTTCGGCTGATAAGTTTCACGTTTATTTATATAAAAAAAAAGAGATTATGATGAATATTTTGAAGCCATTAATGACTATATTTTAGCCATTTTCAGAATTTAAAATCATTGCATTTTCAGGCCGATAGATTTACCACCTAAATTAGTGGCTGAAAAACATTTCCCATATGTTTGCTTTACATTTTCATAATTTTTTAAATGTCTGGATAATTTATTTTGATGTAACGCAGCAAACAAATCGAATATCAGTTTTCCGTATTTTCTGAATTGACTATTTTGGGGCTAATTACTGTTGTTAATGAAATTTTAAATATATAAAATCAAAAAACCCCTATATAATCAACCCATTTTCAAATCTGCACCCTCAAACTATCAGAAACAGCATTTAGGAAGATTGTTAACCCCTTGAGATCTTCATAGTAATAAAATCAAAATGGAGATAAAATTTGGAATGGTCAAATTTTGTTGGTTATACGTTCATTTAGCCCTAAAATGTACACATTTCCAAAAGACAAAAAGAGAAAACCCATCCTGTCATGAATTTTAAATTATCATTTATTTCATATCATATATTTCATAATTACAGCTCCACCGGGTTTATGAAAATAAGGTACTTTTTTTAACAACAGATCATAAAGTTTCCTTGGCGACGTTTCGGTCTGAATCGACCTTTGTCAAGCACGATCTGAAATGTGCCTTAATAAGTACCTTATTTTCATAAACCCGGTGGAGCTGTAATTATGAAATATATGATATGAAATAAATGATCATTTAAAATTCATCACAGGATGTTTGCTACATTTCTCTCTACTGTCTATTTGGGCTGAGTGCCCGACGTAAGCACCATCCATATCCCACAAGGAGTGCGGTACCCCTGTTTCCTAAAAAGAGAAAACCCATCTTAAAATTTTTATGCAATTTCTCCCGAGTACAGAGACCCCCTACATGTGGCCGTTACTTGTTTTATAGGTGCACAGCAATGAGCAGAAGGGAAGGAGTGCCCTGCAGCTGCTAGGATTTTAGTTCTTATTGGCTCCTTTTGTAGGCTGTAACATTTTAGCTTTTCTGTTATTGGGGCCATGTGATGGCATTTTTTTGCGGGATGAGATGCTTTTTCCAGTGTTACCATTTTGGGGTTGGTATCTCCTATTGTTGAAAATTAATGAATTTTTTTTAGATGGCAGGAGTAGGAAAGCTTAAATTCTGTACTGGAGTTTGGTGTTCACCATATAGCCTAATAATGTTATCTTTATTCTATCAATAAGTCAATAAGATTACAGGGATACCAAACTTAGGTATTTTTTCTTAGGTTTTACTAAATTTGCCAAATAAAACCCTAACCAAATATTTCCCCTAACCCTGGGGAAAAATCTATCATTTTTCCATCGCCATCTTCTAAGTTGCATAATTTTTACTTTTTTGGCTACGTAGCTGGTTGATGGCTTGCTTTTTGAAAGACATGTTGTACTTTGCAACAGTATCATTCTGGAGTACATATGTTTTTGAACACTTTTTATTGCATTTTTTTGTGGGATAAAATACGTAAAAATCGTAATTTTTGGTGGGTTTTTAAGGTTTTTTTCTACAGTGTTCAGCAAGTGGGTTCAATAAGGATTAATGTGCAGGTCATTACAGATGCAGTGATGATGCTATATATATGGGGGGTTTGTGTTATGATTTAGACTTTTGCTTTAGATTTTTTTTGCGTTATATGTCTCTTTATATGTTTATGAGTCAAAGGGCATTTTTATTAATTTATTTTTTATTGAACAACATTTTTTTTACACTTTTTTACTAGTTCCACCATGGGACATAAACAAGCAATCATCTGATTTATTACCCAGTGCAGCCATACATACCCAAGTCCTCATACTACCTCCTGCAGATAATATAATACTAATAATCTTTATTTATATAGAGCCATCAAATTTTGTAGCGCTTTACAAGTATGCTTTGCATCATGAGCTGTACCATGCCTTCACCATACTTTTTTCTTTCCATCAATCTGGTAGAGGTTGATCTTGGTTTCAACTGTCCAATGAATGCGCTTCTAGAACTCTGCCGGCTTTTCAGAAGTTTTTTAAGCAAAGTCCAATCTAGCTTTTTTATTCTAGAGGCTTACGAGTGGTTTGCATCATAGTATCATAGTATATAAGGCTGGAAAAAGAAAAAGTCCATCATGTCCAACCTTTAAGAATTAAACAAATGTTTTTTCCCCATAACCTGTGATATTTTTTCCCTCCAGAAAGTCATCCGGGCCTCTCTTGAACATGTACATAGAGTCTGCCAAAACAATCTCCTGCAACATAGTCTCACTGCTCTTACAGTAAAGAACCTTTGTCTATGTTGATGGTAGAATCGCCTCTCCCCCAGGCATAGAGGATGCTCCCTTGTCCTGGTCACAGGCCTAGGTTTAATCCTCTGAACCCCCTTTACTTTCATGCAGTCTCTCTTTATGGTAGATTTGGATATTGATATGCCTACATCCTGGGGAGTGTTACTCACTTGGTTGGCTGTTGGCTGTTGGTTGGCTGTTTACCAGTGCTTTCTATCTTTTTTTTTTTTGTATAATCATTTTTATTGGTTTTCGAAATTTACATAACAAGGTCATACATGTATTTCCTGTACAAAGGTCACTAGTGTATAATTCGTATTACTTGTACATTCCATAAAATTGCAGTCTGTTGCAATAAGCTCACCTTTGAGGTATTGCCACTTATTCAATTAGTACTGCTGTTTGACCTTGACCAACAAATATCAACAAAACATATCAAACCTAACAACAAGAACTTCACAGGGTACACATATTCATACGATATGGCTATCATTTAGTATATGTTCCTATATATACTATTTCTCAGTTCTAAGTAACTAAGGGGTCCCTACTCCTTTCCCATCCTTTCTCTGTCTTGAGTAGCTCTGGAAGTATTTAGCCTATATTCTTTCCATGGCTGCTAGATCTCTTCCACTGGCTGATGTCTTAGAAAGCCATACGCTAATGCTTTTTCAATTTTGTATTTTTTATTGATTGTTGATTCTACCTCTCTTATTGGAGGACATTCAAGTGTCTTCCAATACTTTGCTATTATTCTGGCAATTGTGCATATTTTTGCAACTAATATGCGTTGTGTGAGGGAGATGCCTTGGAGGTCCAGGTGGAGTAATGCTTGTGCTCACCCTTTGTCATTATGGGGCGCAACATTTAAGGGGTCTCCCAGCATTTTATACATGTTGTCCCAATATGGTCTAATTATTGGGAATTCCCATGCAGTAAGGTACCCTTTACCCCAGACTCTCTCCAACATGAAGATGTAGCTTTAGGGTATGCTTTGTGAACCTTATCTGGAGTAAAATACCATCTTAGCATCACCTGGACCGTGTTCTCTATGTGTTCTGTACACTTCAAGGCCTTGTGTGTTATGGTGTTCGCTCTTCCCCACAAAGTTTGGGATATGTTGCAAGCCAGGTCAGTGTCCCAATTTTTTAATGCTTGAATTTTTTGGAATTGCATGCAATCTGTAAGGTGTCTATGCAGAATTTTAAGCCCTTTAGTGGCAGAGAACACTAGGCTCTGGAGTTCGGTGTCACAGGTGGATGTTGTTTTTCCTTCGGCCTCTATGAAGTGTTTCAAATGAAGGTACATAAATATTTTGATGCTTGGGAGCTGAAACCTTTTTCTTATCTCTGTGAATGGCAAAATAAGGGAATTGCCTATAATCTCTGCTACTCTTTCTATGCCCGCTCTCTTCCACTGTTTAGGTCTACTGATAAATATTCTATTGTGTCCATCTCCAGTTGGCTTATTCAAGTTGAGCAGATGGGATGGTGTTATTACATTTCAATTAATATTTTCCAGGAAGCTACTTATGTCTTGTGTAGTTAGATGGAACGTGTAGGGCAGTGGTTCTCAACCTGTGGGTCGGGACCCCAGCGGGGGTCGAACGACCAAAACCGGGGGTCGCCTAAAGCCATCGGAGCCGCAATTTTACTGTGTTTTTACTGCAAGTTGCATGGTTTGGGGTCACCACAGTATGAGGAACTGTATTGCGGGGTCACAGCATTAGAAAGGTTGAGAACCACTGGTGTAGGGGGTCATTCTTCAGTTTATATAGGGATACATAGTACTCTGTTCGAAATATCATTTAGGGTGATCAGTTTTCCTTTATTGTAAGGGGTATATATAACAACGCCCCGGTCTTTTGCAATCTTTTTTCATGTGGAGTAATAGTAATCTCAAATTTTCTCTATGGGTGGCCAGAGTCCTTGCCGAATGTGTTGAGGGTGATCGTTTGTTGTCAGGACTCTGAGTCTGTGGACCCTCTGGACCACTGCGGGAGATGGTACTAGCCGACACCTGGAACCGGAGTCTAAGTGGCACCTGGTCTTCACCAGAGCCCACGGCAAAGCTTGATGGTCTTGCTGCGGCAGGGTCCCACCAGGTCGTTCCACAGGTGCGACTAGCCCGCAGTGGCAGCCAAGGTAGCAATGCAGGAGACAGTCTGTACTTGGGGTGACAGCGGGAGAACAGCACAGGAAGGCACACTAGGACTCACGTCAGGAATAGCAGGATCTGGCACATGGAATGGACTGGCACACTGGACAAGAAGATCTTGAAGTACCGCCGCGCGCCCTAGAGAGTTGGACTGTGTGCTGGGCCTAGTCCGGGTGGGAGCGTGTAGAGGTAATTCCACGGCATCGGGAGCAGGGCCACAGCATCGGAGAGAAGCACGGGTGCACCCACAATCCGTGGTATGGATGGCGGGAGTGCCCATGCCCATGACATTTGTTAGCTAGTTCTACTTTGCGGATCTCATCCATGATTTTTGTTATTAATAAAATGCCTCTCATGAACACCTTATGGGCATTCCACATCAATAAAGGGTCTGCTACTGACAGTGGATTAAACCTAAAATGCTCTTTTGTGTCCCTCAGAACAATCTCTTTATATTTTAGTTGGTTAAGGATATATTAATTGCAACCCGAGATGGATGATCATATATGTCCGTTACTTCCATGGTTATAGCCACATGGTCTGACCATGTTATTTTCTCAATGGTTGATAATGCTAACCTGTTCAGAAGGGATCTGTTCACTAGAAACAGGTCAATTCTAGAATATGTCTTGTGGACTAATGAGTTAAATGTACAGTCCCTTTCTGTGTTATGTTGCGACCTCCACACGTCATATACATTGTTGCGCCATAATTCTTCCCTTATACCGTGTTGTTCCGACTTGACCCTACTGAGAAGTCCATAGATGGGTTGGGAATGCTGTTAAAATCCTTATCCATTAGAAGATGACCTTGTACATGTCTTTGCTAGGCGGAATATCTTTCTGAGAAAATGAATTTGTTTCCTCTAAGTAGCGTATATGGACACAAGTGTAAATCACATATCTGCCTATGGGATCTTGTATTATTTTGACTTCTTGGAAAGCAAATGAGCACTCCCCTACTTTAATTTTTATAGTGTGCATGATATACACGTGGAAATGACGGATTTCGCATACATGGAGTGTCCTCCTCTTACAGATGTGTTTCTTGCACATATATAACATCACACGCTGTGTGATTTGAGCCCTTTTGTAAGGGTTATGGAAACCCTTAGCGTTTCTAGATCTAAATTTGACACTCATGCAAAGTATATCTAGAAATGCTGACTTTGTGGGTTTCCCAATTCATATATGGCCCTTTGACTAAGTGGTTGACATATCCTATATGTGGAGCTTGTGCAGCCTGTGACCCTGTAGCAAGCAAACATACCGATTAAAAAACTTTGCAGGTTCTCCTGTTGACCTATGCACTAACTTGAAGCTATTCGGGAATAGACTGCTCTACGGGGGTATGAACACAGTTCAGACAAAGGATACCAGTCTTCAAGGTACAAAGATCAGACTTTTTTATGGAGCCCTCATGACTTTGCAGCTCTAACTTGTTTCGTCTGTCCTTGGACCCTGCTAAGTGCCATTCTTTCTCCATCCTGGTGGGAACTGGGCCGGTTGGCCTTGCTGGTTCTGCCAGGTGGATTCCCCAGTTGTGCAGAAGGTGTTTGCCCTCTTCCGGGCTTCTTTTCAGCGAAACCACTCCATTTCATGTGATCATTAACTCGATGGGGAAACTCCATTTATATGGGATTTGGTGTTCTCTCAGGGTGGCTGTGATCTGGGTAAGCTCCTTCCTAAGTTGTAGTTTAGTCGCTGACAAGTCCACATATAGCACTGTCTCACCATAAGGTGCCGGGAGTGTTCCTTTATTCCCTGCTGCATCCATAAGTCTCTCTCTAATCGTAAAGAAATGGATTCTAGCAAGCACATCATGTGGGATTGTTTCTTCCAGGTGATTGGGTCTAGGGAGGCGATGTGCTCGATTGATACACAGTCCTTGTTCTGAATAGCCTGGGAGAAGTATACTGATTAAACCTTGCAAATACTTAGTCAGTTCAGACTGTGGTATAATTTCGGGTATGCCCTGGAATTTGACGTTATTATGCTGAGAGCGGTCCTTCAGATCCACCAATTTTGCTTGGACCATTTTTAATTCTTCCTCCATATCAAAGTGTGCATCTATTCATTCATTGTGTGACGCCACCATCTCTCCACTTTTGCCCTCCACATGGTTTACAATGTCTCCCAGGGAGAAGTTGAAATTGGTCTTCTCTTGCTGGACTGGGCTATATGAGGTCTGCATCCTCGATGCTGGCATCTGCAGACAGGCTTGGCCTTTGTTTAGTCAGGCTTTGGCCTTTGGGGGAGGGGAAGGAGGGCGACATAGCTGAAATCCACGGGAATCCACATCCCAGGAGCTTGGGACATGTTCCCCACTCTCATTGGGATCGACTGGGTTGTCCATGTTCATCGAGGAGGGTGCTGAGCAGGATCTCCTACCTGTAGGTAAGTGTCCGCCTCGTACCTCTTCTTGCTCTTGGTATTACAATCTTGATGCCCACATGTGAGGGTGGTCGGCGCCATCTTGATTTTGTGGGGCCGCAGCTCGGAGATAGAAATCAGTCAGCTTACAGGGCGGTGGGCCATTCCTCCACCTTTTTTTTCATGTCATGCTTGCACCTCCAGTGGCTAAAGATCCTTGGTCTGGTGCGATGTATGGTCGCTTTTTTCAGAGCTGGTACCAGAGCGGTCTCTCTATGCCATTCAGTTTGGCAACCAAGCCACGCCCACCAGTGCTTTCTATCTAATGATGTACAAAGCTGTAAGCTGCAAATTGTGCTACTCTCAATATTTACTGGATGTTTTTTTTACATGTTTATATTAGTTTTTGCACCATGAGGATGGCTCATTTCTCCAAATGCAAGCACCACACCTCAAGTCCACTTCAGACCTTTTATCTGCTTTATTAAGTATGACATAATGAAAAAATTGCAAATGTTAAGGAGCTGAAACTCCTAAACTTTTTATTCATATTTTAATGTGAATACCCTCAAATGAAAGCTGAAAGCCTGGACTTTATGCCCATGTACATTACATCATCATAACTTGAATATGTTTCAGTAAACAGGTTAAAAAAACCCAAATTTTTCAGTGATCAAATATTTATGGACCTGTGTTCCATATGAATAGTAATACCCTCAATGGATTCCAGAAGAGCCGCTGTTGGCATTGAAATCAATATGGCATGTTTGCACCGCCACAAACACAGGCAAACTGTGTACACCATTTTGGGGAGGATTGTGGCTTCCACATGACATCACAGGCAGTGACGATTCTCCCCAAATGGTGGCCACAATATGTTTATGATTGTGATTTCATGTGATCAGATACATACATGAGGTAGATGGTGCAGATGTAACAGGATGATGTGATTCTGGTCACATAACTATAAGTGCCCAATAATGTAACAGAGATCTACTTACAGCAGAATCATAGTCTGCCAAACAGGAACTATATAAGGAACATATAAGTTTACAAACTGTTTTTGGTACCATTGGATCAATGAAAAGGAACCATTTAGGGATCAGGGCATTTTTTGCATAGTCTATTTTGGGTGGGTACATTTGCATGAGGGGTTCTCTTTAAGTTCTGTGTTTATCCCTTTTATTTCATCAAACTGTTATTTTTTTGGAATGTACGTATATGTCTGTTTATATTATGATATCCTTTTGTTTGGTAACCCATCTTTTTGTAAGCACTGTTCTCTTTTACATTAAAACTTCACTTTAGTAAAAGCCTTCTTGTGTTCTAACAATTCCATAACTCAGAAGAAATGTTACCTTAATTGGTTGCTTAATTAGTGAGTGTAAAATTGTATTAAACATAGACTATCAAAGGTGTCTTTTCAGCCTCATATATGATGAGTGGTGGTAGCTAAAACCCTTTGGTTTTGGAGGGAGGAGAGCTGTCAGAGACAGTCCAGTGTGACCCAGTAGTCTCCTGAACCTAAGTATGTGATCCCAACAAGAGGATTCAGCTTGCGATTAATAAATATTTGGTTGTTGAGACATTTAATATAGTTTAAGGTACAGTGTTTATTTTTGGAACACTTCACAGGGCACGTAATATGCCCCCTTAAGACATTATTCCCTATACTGTAAATAAGGCATATCTGTGGAAAGTTAATAAGGAAAGTAAAAAAAAGTCATTAAATAAAATGTTTAGAAGTTACATCAAATGTGTTTTCCACCGTGTTTCTTCTATGCCCTGCATAGCTGTTTGGTTCAAATGGTCTAATGCTTAGCAACAAGATTTAATGTAAATCAGTTTTGTTTTGTCTCATGGGAGTTTCTGTGCAGATGTTGGTGTTTTTTGATGGATTTGGAAAATCACATTGTTTAATGCAGTATGTGCTTTCACAATTTTCCTTGTTATTATAACTTATATAATACCACCCCTGAGGAAGTTTCCAGCAGGAGATGCAACATGTGGGAAACCCTCCTTCTCCTAGTTATTCACCATCTACCTGATATAATCATTTGACACTTATGATGTTTGCTGGGACCTCTTTAGAATATTTCCTCACTGATATTGTATGCTTATTTTGAGTTTCAAGGGATTTCCGGGTTGTGTATACTTCATTTCTGATTGTATAATTGATACAGTTATATATTATATATGGATAGATGGGGACACCATAAGTTTAGGAGGTGTGTGGTTGCATTACCTTACCTTGTTAATGCAGTACACTTTTTAATTGCTTTTGTATGTTCATTTTCTTTATTCTTGCTTGACATGTTATTTTGTAATAATAAAATTCATTGTCATTTTTTTCTATTGCCTCTGCACATCTTTCATTAGTAGTCTGCCGGCTTATTATACCACTGATTGTGCAGGGTCCCAGTTGTTTTTGTTGATGTTTCTGCATTTTTGTCCCCATAATGTCTTCCCATACATTGCCAAACAGGGGCCTAATGCATGTGATAGATGTATGAAATAATGACATTACTGGGCAGTTCCCTGTAGTCACTCACACTACAGACTGTATTATCATGTCTGGTTAACGGGTGTAAATTTCTGGTTATACATACATATATATTTATATGGTCGATATGTTGGATAAATGTTGGATATGCAAAAAGTTTTCCACCATTTTAAATTCTGTAACTAATTTCTTGTTAATTTCTCTTTTCCTCTATAATAGGAGGTCAAGGTTTAAGCGTTCTAACAGTGTCACTGCTGGAGTTCAGGCAGATTTGGAGCTTGAAGGCTTCCCTGGACTGACTGTTCCCACAGAAGACAAAGGCTTGCAGTTTGGACGCTCCTTTCAGCGACACTCCTCCGAGCCCTCAGATACCAGCCAGCAGTACTCAGTGTACAAGACTGTTCATACTCAAGGTCAGTGGGCGTACAGGGAGGACTATCAAATGCAGTATGATACAGGAGAAGAGTCTCGTCAAGAGTCCTGGATGGACAGAGGCACTCAGAGTCTTCCCGACTCAGGCAGAGCATCGCCATGTCACAGAGATGGGGAGTGGTTCATTAAGATGTTGCAAGCAGAGGTGGAAAGGATGGAAGGATGGTGTCAGCAGATGGAAAGAGAGGCAGAAGAATATGATCTACCAGAAGAAAGTAAGTATTTGGACCCATCATTTTTCTTAAAATGTTATTTGGCTTAGAAGAATGATTATATAGTCACAAAAATGATCTTACAGTTATCAAGCAACAAAAAAATTTGTTGTAAGAGAAATAATAAATCTTTCCAGGAACATGCAACAAGTAACTGCTAAATATGGCCCACATTCATTGCTTTTCCCCAATAGATGCTTCAGCCGGCCATAACTTTCTTAGTTACTTATTTTTAGAAGGCATATAATTTGTAACAATGTAGAGAATTCCATAATTTATCTGTAATTTACAGAATCATGTGTGTGGTCTATTATGCAGCCAAATATGTTTGAAGAATAAAGAAGAGAGTTGTAAACATTTGACATCACAAAGTAAAATTACATCAGATAACTCGATTTTAAGCAAAGCACTTATTAAGTGTGTTCAGTGAGTTCAGTATGCTTACTGAATCCTCAAACAGATTTTTTTTTATTGGCTTGTTAGGGAAATACTTATTTTATTATCCTGTTTAAAACATGTCTGCAAAGTACCTACATATTAGAAACTAAAAGAACCTTTCTTAAAATATAAATTAGGTGAATGCCAATGGGATAGATTTATCAGAAGTGTCTGAGAGCACACCTTTTCTAATTACTCATGGCAACCAATCAGAGCTCAGTTTTCATTTTTCCACAGCAGTTTATAAAGTGAAAGCTGAGCTTTGGTTGCCATGAGTAACCCAATTGATTTTCCTGTCAGACACTTCTGTTAAATCTAATCTCACAGATTATTTAAAAAACTGTACAAATAGAACAATGAACAAATAGAAATGTCACCCAGGGCTGACATAAGCCAAATTGGGCAATAACAAAAACAGATTGGTAGCTCTACTGTAATTGATAAACCATAACCACTGGACGAAACAGTCCAAATATATAGGGTTACACAGATGAATGAGCCCAGTGGACAAATCTAATGTCACACATTATTAAAAAACCTGTACAAATAGAACAATAACCAAATAGAAATGTCACCCAGGTCTGCTACAAGCCAAATTGGGTAATAATGAAAACAGATTGGTAGCTTCAATATAATTGATAAACCATGGCCACTGGATGACACAGACCAAATAAATAGGGTTACCCACTCTATTGAGTGGTGTGTAAACCTCAGAAGAAATCAAATGACAGGTATCTAACATATGCTAAGTAAAATGGCACTGGACAATAACTCTGACATTCCTAGTTATAAAAGTCACAAAATGTCTAAAGAGTGTCCAAAATACTTCATATATGTGAGGGAGCACATAGTACAGTTTTTGTGGCCCAAATTATGCCAAAATGATCATGCTTTTTCTATAGTATATCTCCCACATTTATAACAATAGTTAAGGAATAGCTATGGTGCTGAAAAACCCAAACTCGGCTTATACATCTGTATAAAAAAAAATATACTTACATACTCACCTTTTCCTTCTCTTCACCCGTAACAAAGCGTGCAGAAATGCGTCCATGTTCTCTCCCTGTCTGGCTGCCAGAGTGCATGGACGCTTCTCTGCCTGCTCTGTTACGATTGAAGAGGAGAAGAAAGTGGAGCTGAGTGGTAGCTTTGGGGAGCATCGGAAGGTGAGTATGTACGTTTATTTTGTATACACTGAGTGGCTGCATCGGGCATTAAATTATTAGGGAGGCTGCAGGGCATTGCTTTATTAGGGGTCTGCATCGGCATTTCTTTACTAGGGGGACTGAATCAGGCATTTTATTATTATTGCTGGGGGGGGGGCTGCTGCAGCGCATTATACTATGGGGGGCTGCATGGGTCATTTCTTTACTTGGGGTGGCTGCATGGTGCATTACATAATTTGAGAAGGCTGTGAACAATGCATTTACCAGCCTAGGCTTATACTCAAGTATATAAGTTTTCCCAGTTATTTGTGCTAAAATAAGGCGCCTTCGGCCTCTACTTGGGTCGACTTATACTCGAGTATATACAATACTAAGTAACTTTGCATATTATAATGCCTTAATGAGAACAATCAGGCAAATTACTGTGTAATAGCCAAATTACTGAATAATAGCAGGTCTTTAAGTACAAGATGCAGATTGTCCAGTCTAACTTTAAACCACCTAATGGCTTAATTTATCAAGCCTAACATGCACCAAAATATTGGTGAATTTTTGGCACATGATCATGCCAGATGCCTGTTAAAACACCATCACTTTTTCCCTTGCCACACGTCCTTGTTGGGCAAGATATGTAAAGTCTGGAAGGCAAGTTGGCCAGTTTTATTTTGTTCTAGTTTAATTTCAGTACATGATAATTCTGATGCATTTCCATTAGTAAATTCTCCCCAATACTTTTCCCCAAGGTTCTTTAGTAGACTTCCAGGATATCTTATACTGATAGAGAAGAACTAGAACACCTTCAAGTTTAAGAACTCTTGGGTATATTAACACTTGCAAGTCGGAGGAATCTTTTTCAATATTGCCTAAATATTCAGCTAACTGCCTTTTCAATTTACACGAATAGCTTCTAACATGTACCAGGTTACAGTCTGTGTATTTAATTTAATATACCACTCACAATAACACATAGACACAGACTAGACAGACATGTGTATATTACACGAGGGGTGCCTGTGTGGCGCAAACAATGTTGTGGTGAACTAGTGGTGCACTGCTGCTGCTATTGGTTTGGCAGAAGAGACACCATCCGTAGCTCCACTTTTGCCAAGTACAGCTGCCTGGTTGTGGCTGCCACTGGAGCCTTGGTGCAGCGTTCCTCCTGACTTGCTGTAAGCCTTTGGTTGTGATCACTTACATTTCAGGTGCTTCACCTCTACTGGTGCTCTTGACTGCCAGGACCTGGTTCTGGTGCTCTGTTGCAACCAGTTGTGCAACATGGAGCCCCTGCTGCTAATGATCTGTTTAGTCGGGAGTGTTAGGCCACAGTGTTAGGTTGTTAGGTTAGAGCCAATGCACCTGCATCAGCGCCATTTTGGTAGTGCATCTTTAAGTACATTTGTTCCCTTCTGGTTCAATTTTGGTAAAATTCTTTTGCACTTAAAAATAGTTGCACTTAAAAAAGATGCACTGGGTATGACAAAGGTCAGGTAGGACCTGTAGTCTGTTATTTATACACCCAGGACAAATTAGTAACAACTACCAGGTGTAAATCTAGAGGGCGGAGAAACACAGAAAGGAGTCAGATATTCTCCAGTGAGAGCAAGAAAACAGATTTGTTTACACATAACAATGAACATGAAAGGTGAAGAAAAAGACAAGAGATGCTGGGACTTTTGGTGCTGAATTAAGCAGACACACCTGTGGATGAGAGAAATGATTGATGGGGAGATGAAGACATTAAATATGATGATGGAATTCAAGGCCATATTCTATAATGATACATTCTGGTATAATTCTTTTACATTTAAAAATAGTTGAACTTAGAAAAAGTTGCACTGTGTATGACCAAGGTCAGGTATAACCTGTAGTCTGTTATTATACACCCAGGACAAATTAGTAACAACTACCAGGTGTTAATTAAGAGGGTAGAGAGACACAGAAAGGAGACAGAAAGTCTCCAGGGAGAACAGGGAAGCAGATATGCATTTACACATACAAATAAACATGAAAGGTGCAGAAAAAAAGAAGAGATGTTGGGACTTTTGGTGCCGAATCAAGCAGACATATCAATAAACATAAAAGGTGCAGAAAAAGACAAGAGTTGCGGGGACTTTTGGTGCCGAATCAAGCAGACATATCAATAAACATGAAAGGTGCAGAAAAAGACAAGAGATGCTGGGACTTTTGGTACCGAACTAAGCAGACATAGCAATAAACATGAAAGGTACAGAAAAAGACAAGAGATGCTCAGACTTTTGATGCCGAATTAAGCAGACATATCAATAAATATGAAAGGTGCAGAAAAAGACAAGAGATCCTGGGACTTTTGGTGCAGAATTAAGGAGCCAGACCAATAAACATGCAAGATTCAGAAAAAGACCAGAGAGGCTGGGACTTTTGGTGCCGAATTAAGCAGACATACCTGTGGATGAGAGACATGATTGATGGTGAAACCGATGAAGACAATGAAGATGATGATGGAATGCAATGCCATATTCTATAATGCTACATTGGTATAATTATTTTGCTCTTAAAAATAGTTGCACTTAGAAAAAGATGCATTGGGTATTTATAAGAAGTGCAAAACAATATTTTTCAATTATCAGTTGGTTGGGCATATTAAAATGCTAATACCTTACATTAAAAAAAAAAAAATACAGACCATCTATGGTATAAAGTGATAATAATAAAGTGAAGCTTCTTCTGTAAATTTTGAAAAAGAGCATAAGGCCCGAAATGGACAGAATAACAAACTTTCTGATGAATTTTCAACAAAGTCATACAAGATTAATGACACTGTGATGTCCAGGTACTTTGTGTGTCTTCAAGAGGTTTAGAAGACTTTACCCGCTACATACATGTTGGTACCAAAGGAACAGAAATTTGCAAGTGTCCTATCTGTATGAAGACTGGTGGGCTTTTGATCCATTCACTTTTAGGGGACCTGTGAAACCATCCTGTTACCCGGAACATGCTTCTCTGCAGTCCCTTGGACTTTGTATATAAGATGGCAACTGATGGCTGGTTCAAGCAGCGGCATGTATTTATTTTTATTAAATTACTTTTATTACATTCCCTTTTTAAAAAAAAATAAAAAATTAATTGGCTGGACCATTATACAAGCTCTTATACATACCTCTTTTGTCACCACCCCTCATCTTGCGAGCAGGGTCCTCAATTCTATTGTCTCCATATGACTGTTTTACTCTGTAATGTCTTATTTTATTTGTAGATGTTCCCCACAAATTGTAAAGGCGCTACTGAACCTGATGGCGCTATATTAATAAAGAAAATTATTTTATTAAAAAAATATTTTAAAAACTAAATACTCACCCGTGCTCCTCTTCATCTTGATCCCAGCACTGTCCATTGCTATTCTTCACAGGCAGGGATCACCTAGAAAACAAACTAATAATTAGCAGCACGGAGCTTGGGAACAAGATGTCCATCGCTTTGGGCTGCTAATTTTGCACACCCTCACCACCTCCCTTTCTCACTGGACCTCACCTCCCTTTCCCAACATGGGAGAGGGTGGTGCGGGGGCATACATAATTAGCAGCCAGAGCCCCAGACATCTTGTCCCCAAGCTCCATGCTGCTTATTATAAGTTTGTGGGGCGAGTATTTTTAGGGTTTTTTAAAAATGATTTTTATGTGGTTGATTTCCTTTAGTAGCAAATATCCATGTTGTATATACACAGCACATATTGAGGCATTTAAACACATACCAACCTAACAAAGGATCTTAGTTTTTTAAATGACTCTCATGGAGAATAATCCCTTTTGCCAGGGCGTACAGTCTGAAATAGAGGTTATCCTCCATACATAAAGATACATAAGGATCAATAAAGAACTTAGTCATGCACGTTGAGTGTGAGCGCCTAAAATTTTGTTCACTTGACGCTTAATGAATAGGCCAATATTTGCCATACTGTTATGCCAGTTTGTGGTGTAAATTGTGTGAACATTTCAAAGACTTTTTTGATTTTGATTTAATTTTGAACAATAGATGAATGCTAAAGCTTTAGTCACAGTTCCACAATTCACTCCAACTGTACATGTGGGGTAGTGAGTCATTAAATGTCATTTAGCATTTAACATAAACAAATCCTATGAATTACATATTTGATCACTTGATGGCAAGATCGTTCTTTGATTCATAAAGGTCAAATTTGCATATGTTCAAACATTTATTAGTTAAAACATTTCAAGTTTTTCATTTGTATATTGAGAGTGATAGGAATCTCTAAGGAAATCAGTTGCCATTACATAATTATTGCTTCTATATGACTGGGAAGGCATCACAAAGTTTGTACTAAGCGTTCACTCCAGGTCAATCAATTAGCTGGATGTATATTGTCAGGGATGCTAATACAGTACATAAAGACAGGGAAAATGATGATAGTAAAGTGTGATATTAACAAAAGCAGGGAGGCTAAACTGTAATGAATAACAGATTGCATCACCATCAGTGGTAAATTTATCTAATGTTATGATGTTCCATTAATGAACAAAATGATGTTTTGCTTAAAATTTAAATTATGGTTTTAGTCTGATTTTTTGTGTTTAACGTAAAGTAACAACATTTATTGCAATAACTTATTTTCTAATTTAGACAAAATAATGAATGGTCTAGGTTTCTTGTTGTTATTTACAACTGAAACACCTAACAGAGTATCCTTCACAAATGTGACCAGTGCCTAAAAAATGGAAAACCTCAGACCCTATAATATACTTAAATGTTAACCTCATATTGGTATGGGTCAACGATTTTATGGTGAAAACTATTATTGCAATGTAAAATATGTATATTACACATATCTGAGATGAATATCTCATCTCAGAAAAATTAGAAACTGTGATTTGAAAAGTAGTCAAATTGTGATATTTATGGTATTTTAAGTATTGTGTGAGGAAAACCTTGATTCAAACCAATGTGCCCAGTTGAGCCATGTCCATGAAGTCTGGAGGGATACACACAGAGTACCTATGGCTCAATATAGTGTAGCCATCAGCACATCAGACATTATGCCTTGCTTTTCCTTTTAAGAGGTAATCTCACCTAGAATAAATGCCTATGTAATACAATGTTACACTATGCCTGTCATGTTGTAGCCCCTTTCTACAGCTCAGAGACATGGATGCATAATACAAAACTATGAATAAGAATATATACTGGAACCTCTGTGCCTGCCTAGGACACATGGCAGCACCCAGTTGAAGACTCCCGTAATCTTCACCCCAGCTGCGTTATCAATGAATAGTGCAAGCCAAACAATTGATTTCAGAAATAACTTTCATTTATTGTATACAACATCTCTATATATAAATTGGAAATACTTTAGTACATCACAATCAAAGTCCATCAGAATGTATCATATTATTTCCGTATCATATTATCATGCGAGGCAAGTGATGTCACTGATGGGGATATATCTTTTACATTTACAAGGAAAGAAAAGAAGAAGAAAGAAAAGAGCCGCTCTCGGCTCTTCTGTCCTCTTTGGCTGTGCGTGCATGTTCCCGACTCCTAGGGCACGCGCGCGCCTGCTTCAGGAGATTTGAAGGACCAGCGCGCTGTTAATTGGCGCTGGCCATTCCCTGCAAGCCCTGCCGGATCTTTGTGTCTCACAGCCTCAAAGAAAGTTCCCTTGTGATTATCCTGTGTTCCTCTGCCTCCTGCGTTCTAGTGTATTCCTGCTCCTGAGTCCTGTGTTGCCGTGTTCCGATGTTACCAGAGTCCCTCCGTGTTCCTGTGTTACCAGATTTCCTCTGTGTTGCTGTGTTCCTGTCTCCCATGTTCCTGAGTCCCCGTTCCCATCTGCCTGATCTCCCATTGCTGACCTTGGATTGAACTTGACATCACATCTCTGACACCTGCCCTGACCCTGAGCCGGCACCTGACCACGAGACTGCCTTCCATTAAGGTACCTCGACCTCGGCTGCCACCGCGGGCTAGTGGCACCTGTGAAACGACCTGGTGGTACACTGCTGCAGCAAGCCCATCCCTCTTTGTGGTGGACTCTGGTGAAGACCAGGTGCCACTTAGACTTCAGTTCCAGGTGTTGGCTAGTTTCTCCTCCCGCGGTGGTTCAGTGGATCCACACATCTTGAATCCTGACAAGGAAAATCTTCTAATTCACTTTTTTATCGACAAAATAATGGGGGAACTCAGTGGGAACAGAAATATCAGGAGGAATTATGTCCAGTGTAAACAACAGTGGGCTGATGACACATCAGAAGAAAAAAAAACAAACCATAAATATAATAGTTAAAAAGCCGACAAAAGCTAGGCTACGGTGATAATGAATCGTGATGACTATTGTTAAGATGCTGAAAAACAACTGGTGAATACTATAGTTTACCGTAAATGACTCCACTTCAGCAATTCAAAGAGATGATTGAAGTTGTGATTAGATTTATGAATCTAAAGAAGATGGGATCATTTTTGAAGCTATATCTAATGCACTTTCAAATGATCATCAACATTTACCAATAATATACACTCACCGGCCACTTTATTAGGTACACCTGTCCAACTGCTCGTTAACACTTAATTTCTAATCAGCCAATCACATGGCGGCAACTCAGTGCATTTAGCCATGTAGACATGGTCAAGACAATCTCCTGCAGTTCAAACCGAGCATCAGTATGGGGAAGAAAGGTGATTTGAGTGCCTTTGAACGTGGCATGGTTGTTGGTGCCAGAAGGGCTGGTCTGAGTATTTCAGATTGGAAAAATGTTGCCTGGTCTGACGAGTCTCGATTTCTGCTGCGACATTCAGATGGTAGGGTCAGAATTTGGCGTCAACAGCATGAAAGCATGGATCCATCCTGCCTTGTATCAACGGTTCAGGCTGGTGGTGGTGGTGGCATGGTGTGGGGAATATATTTTCTTGGCACTCTTTGGGCCCCTTGGTACCAATTGAGCATCATGTCAATATGGACCAAAATCTCTGAGGAATGCTTCCAGCACCTTGTTGAATCTATGCCACGAAGAATTGAGGCAGTTCTGAAGGCAAAAGGGGGTCCAACCTGTTACTAGCATGGTGTACCTAATAAAGTGGCCGTTGAGTGTATTTATTACCTAAGATACATAAGGGAGCTTCATCTCTTGTTGATTTACGCTGGTTCATTCTGCAGAATATTGCAAAAAAAGTTACCTCATTGCCTGATGGATACTGGTTTATTTTTGGAGGGAATAGAGATCATCGATTCTGCAGAAGTCACTATAATGTGTACTCTAGATGTTAAAAGTTTATACACTAATATACCTTATGCTGAAGGGATGCAAGGAGTAAGAGAGTTGTTGTACCAAGAATCTAAGAATAATTATACCTTACAATTTTTGATGTGTCTGTTGGTTTTGATCCTAACTAGAAATTATTTTAGTTTTGGAGACCAGTTTTACTTGCAGCTACAGGGAACCTGTGGCTCCAAGTTACGCTAACATATTTATCTAATTTTTTTTAAACAAATCATTGTAGATCATGTAGATCATTGTAGATCATTGTCGATTTTGTTATGGACCAGGTATGTGGACAATGGGGCAGATTTATCAAGCAGTCTGAAAGTCAGAATATTTCCAGTTGCCCATGGCAACCAATCACAGCTCAGCTTTCATTTCACTAGTGCTCATTAATATTTTAAAGGGGAGCTGTGATTGGTTGCCATGGGCAATTGGAAATATTCTGACTTTCAAACACTTGATAAATATGCCCCAATGTCTGCTTATAATGGAAAGGCCATGAGGTGTCATTACATCAGTTTGTTGATTATCTGAACAGCCGACATTCATTAACTGAATTTGTATTGGAAAGTAGCATAGAAGTGTTACATTATTTGGACATTGAAGTTCAAAGAGATGCTTCTAACATTAATACATTTGTGAATATGTTGTATTCTAAACCCTCTGATAGGAATAATTTATTATTTTGTAATAGTCAGCATGCTCCCCAAACTTTTTGAGCCATACCTAGGGGGCAATTTATAAGAGCTCTCGGATATGTAGTAATAACATTGAGTATACTACACACGTGGAGCAATTGGTGAATAAATGAGAAACACAGGACTAGAACTATTACAGATCCCATGAAAAGAGATCAAAAGGAAAAAGATAAGATGAAAACTGATAATATGGTGTTAATTTCTAAATATGATTGCCATGCCAATATGGTAAAAAAGGTTATTGTGAAAAATTGATCAGTCACACAACCCCAAATATGGCAAATTATTAAGAAACAGACCTCAGTTAATCTATAAGAAAGGTAAATAGAAACAGAGGTTGTTGCGTATCCAAAAAAAAGGTACATATGCATTCTTATCATGCCAGCTTTGTACAGCAAATATTAAAGGAGATAAATTTGATCATCCACGGAAACACACACTGATTGACATTAAAAGTGTTTTTACATGTGATAGTTCTAACGTTATTTATATGTTGTTGTTATTTAAATGTCCACATAGTTTAGCCAACATTGGACAAACGTTGAGGAGTATTAAAGTTAGATTAAATGAACATAAGTCATCCATTAGGCATTTTCTATCGTTGAAAGCAGGAGATGTTGTTAAAGCTAATGTCATGGTGACACACTAGACACTTTAGAGATAAAGCTCTAGGGCAGTGGTGGCGAACCTATGGCACAGGTGGCACTCAGAGCCATTTCTGTGGGCACTCAGACCATTGCCCCAGGACAGAGTTCACCAAATCTTCCTGCAGACCAAGGCAAGAGATGCTGCTCTCAGTGCTGTTTTAAAGTTGTTTCGAACTGTATTAAAATTGAGAAGGTGTTGAGAGAACTGTAATATCTTTGGAGGTTCTCCTGCTGGACCCACCATTATTCCTCTACTGAGAGACCCTGGAGAGAAGCTACAATGTCTGAGTCTGAATTTGCCTTTCCTTTTTCAATTGTATTGGTTTCCTCAGGGGGCCAATACGATTGAAATATTGGACGAACAGGTAGCAATAAGTTACTGCTTAAAATGCCATGTTGGCACTTCATGGTAAATAAGTGGATTTTTGTTGTAGTTTGGGCACTCTCTCACCAAAAGGTTCGCCATCACTGCTCTAGGGTGTTTGAATTACGATGGTTAATACTTGAACAGGTAGATAGGACCGATAGGGTTAATGTTAGAAGGCAACACCTCTTGAGGGAGGTATTTTGGATTACTTAACTTGGGACTCTCCACCCTCATAGATTAAATGAACAATGCAATTTAGGGTTTTTCTGTAAATGTTATATGTTTGTATTAGCATTGTTGTATATAGTTGGAGTATAGACTGTGGAGTAAGTGTTGTCTAATAAAATTAGAAGAACTTGGAGGTCGCAGCTTGACGGTTTATGGGATTGTGTTATCCGAAACGTCGCTGCATGCCCTCGTTCAGCTAGTAAAGCCCTCTCCATTTAAACATGCCTTGGATGATATGAAATATATTCTTATGGAGAAAGAAATAATATGATACCTTCTGACAGACTTCTAATGGTGATGTACTAAAGTATTTCCAATTATATTTGAAATAAATAAGTATTTGAAATAAATTGTATGGCTTAAATTATTAATTGGTAATACAAAACTATGGCCATTGACTTGCAATTTGCTTTACAACAGTAGCTGGGGTGTCCAAAGGAAAATCTATCATTTTAAATGAATGATTCGTCCATACATCTGTCTAAAACTGACTCTGTTCATTTTAATACAGCATGTCCAGGTCACCTTGCCTAATAGTATCTGCCTGTTCTTTCTTCCTCTTTTCTTATTTTTAAAAAGAAACCCTGAAGGACTAAAGAAAATGTCATGACACAGAAAAATATTCACAACTATATTTCTTCCTAATCTGTCTTTTAAGATGCATATGAGGGATGGAAGGAATAGTAGTGTTGAAATAAGCACAATTTCTTTTACCTTAAATTTGAAGTACTTACATTTATATAATGAAATGATAAAATTGTGCTCACAGCATCTAATAGGAGATTGGTATTCTATGTTAAAAGGACCTTGCCATTGAAATTAACCCACCCAAAATAAATAAGACATTGCCCTTTTCCCTAAATGGAGAAATCTCAGCATGCCTGTAATTTCATGTGATCAGATACATACATGGGTAGAGTTTGCAAATGTGAGGGGTTAAAGGACCTTAGATTACACCACCCTAGTCCATTACATGAAGTGCTGTATGTGGAGAATAGGCATGGAGTATGGGGAGGATCTGCTAAACTTGGTCTAGGAGGCCACCTCTCCTCTGACTTGCAGCTGTAGGCCAGGTAAGAGAACAATGTTGATTTTATGGGGAAGTGAGGGAGACAATTTCTAGCTAAAAAAGATGCTATTTAGCTAATAGGGCTCTATTGGAACCTGTTACTAGATGTATTTGTGAAAAATGTGATAGGTTCTTTAACCTTCAAAAAAAAATCCCAAATAAAACTTTTCCTTAGCTTTGCCTTTTTATGGAGGATGGAGGGAAAGTTTACGCTGTAAATTCTCAGGGAAAACCTTGAAGTTTTTGCAATAGAGTGCATTTTTATCTGATGATAACTGTGTTATTTTTTCAATAGGGAGTCTTGTCACTTCAGCTGATAATTTGTTTTTATCATGTTGAGAAGATAATGTATAATTGATGTAAATTCTTTTTTTCTAGTATTTCTGATATGATATAAACTCAAATTAATGTACTGAAATGTATTCAGTGCATTACCAGTAAATCTTTGAACTTTTTATTTAGTCCCTTTTTGATGTAATGCAAATTTAGAGCGATGTGATTATACATTTATAAGAAAAATGAGCCAGTGATTTGAAGTTTTTGGCAGTTCAACCTCATAAACAAAAGGTATACATTTTTTAATGCTGAATATGCAGAGGAGAGAGGTCTGTCATCAGGAATTTTAGAGACCCATACAAGAACATTTTGTGCTCCCCCAGCTCCTCCAATCCTTGGAAGACATTAAACCCTACACACATTTTTTCCCCTTTTGGCTAGAAGAATTTAACAGCTTCTTTTGACTGCATGTCTGACAACCCTACAAAACTAACACAGACACAGATATCACTTGCTTTTTAGTTCATGTCTGTTACATATTTGTCTTTAAAGCGGTGGCCTCTTCATCCCAGTGTACTCCTTATGGGTGATAAACCTCTCCTTAGGGTACAAATCCTTATGACGCCATATCCCAGCTGTGAATTATTGCTGTAGAATTTGTTGCCAAGATGTCTTCAATACCTTGCAGCACAACTTTAGACTGCAACCTTAAAAATAAAACACAGTCACTTTTTTTTGTCACATGGGTAATAATTATGCCTCACACAGTGCTTCTTCATAAAATATACCCATCAGAAGTCAAGTGATTATGCCTTGCCCCCTGCTTATATTATATATATACCCCTAACAAAATAACTGAGAATGCTGTGCCCCTAACCTATATACAAAATACCTCTCCATAATTGATCATGCTCTGTCCCCCACATCTATCAAAAATATCCTTCTAAACACTTAAAAAAACCCAAGCTTTCCTGCATGGAAAGTAAATTACCTTAACTGTAAGAGTAGTAACCAGAGGTCTTTTACAGGCCAGGCTTAGCTAGAGCCACTTCAATTTGAAGAGTCTAAGGAATTGATGGCTTTAATTCTTTAACCCCTCAGAGGTAAAGCATAATTGTAAAATTAGCAGGTGTCAGAGTAAGGTATAAAGAAATTAACACAGCCTGAGGAATGGCTTATGGCTACTAATTAGTAATAAGCATGTTGGGCAAAATTCCAGTTATGGTTATAGTGACCAAATACTGGGAAATATTGCAGTTCTGGACCCGGACTTCAGCACAAACTTTGGCCCAAACACAAACCCAATTGAATTCAATAGGGACCCAGATTTTAAAACCCAAAAATGGTTATAAAATAGAAGTAGTAATGGCTAGATGGCTGAAAGATACTTGAAATTGACCTATCCCAAATGGGCTAGTAAAAGCACTTAACATAATAACATAAATAAATAAAGACATAATTTAAAAAAATATCCAATATATAAATAAATAATGTTAATGTCAGTGTGCTAGAAGATGTTATGGGTAGTGCTGAATGGACCCAACCATGGGCGGAGGTAACGAGAATGACAGTGAAGGGCAGCTAGAAATGCTAAATAATTGACCTTTTCAAGGCAGTGTGAAGTACTGCGTGTGTATTCCACATGGAGAGGGCAGACAAAGTTAAGGCATTGGTCGATTTAAAAAAAAAAAACAAAACACTTTATTTAATCAAATACAATGAGTAATACACGCTAAGAGAAACACTAAAACAGAAGAGCATTCTCTATACAGACAAGTAAACATACAGTAATATCTTCTTGAGAAAATTGACAGAAAACCTGTCATATCTCAAAAGAAAACAATTTAACCATATTGCCTGTTTCTCTGATCTAAACCTACTTTTCCATAGGAAGTGATAGAATTACACAACCAAACCCCAACCCCCACCCATCCTCCACCCACTGGCAGGCCCGCCGAAAAAAAAAAAAATACATTCTATTGCCATGAAGACCAGATCTTCTCCCATTTGTACTCTGTTCTTGTCATTTTGGACCTATTAAGTTCGTATTCTTTTATCTGCATTGTAAGTTTCCACCAAGTCTCCACTTTTGGAGGGAGTTTGGATCCCCATTTTCTAACTATAATTACCGTTGCTACATTGAGCAGCCTGCCGATCAATTTACCATATAGATTAATCATTTTTGGGTTATCTAGCAGACCAAAAATCACTGTATGAATGCTTAGGGGAAGATCAATCCTAAGGGTGTCATCCATTCTTCCAAATACTTCAATCCAGAAGTTTTTTATAAACGGGCAGTGCCATACCATATGTAGGAAGTCGGCGTCGGGCAGTTGACATTTTCAACACCTGGAGTCTGCCTTCAATTTCATTTTACACAAAGCTACTGGAGTATAATACACCTGGTGTAACACATTAAAATAAATTAACCTATGGTTTCAATTTAGTGAACAAAATTTAGTGTTCCTGTGAATTACTTTCCATTTTCCTTACTAAGTGCCCCAGTCATCTCTTCCCATCTATCTTTTGATTTATGTGTCATATTCCTCGAATAGCTATCCCTTAAAAATCTATATATTTTGGACGTACTTTTCTTATTGTTACCACCTGCTTTAACAAAACCAATACACTTATGTGAGTCCAGTTTCACTTTTATTCCGTGATTATTATATTTCATAACGTGCTTTAGTTGATAGTACCGTAACCATTCTACCGATTTTAGACCGTATAGCCTTTGCATCTGTGTAAGTGAAATGAATTGCCCGTCTATTATAATTTGTGATATATACCTAACCCCCATACCCCACCAAAGTTTCTGATCTGGTAAATCCCCTACTCCAGTTAGGTTTGCATTAAACCACAAAGGCGTGTCATTTAAAAAAAAAACGTGTATACCCAGTTTCTTTTTACTAGCACTCCATGCTTTTTTCAGGGCTCCTCCCATAATTTGGCTATGGTATATCTCGCCATCTAAAAGGGAGCCTTCCAGTAGTTCAAAAATGGACTCTACCTTACCTTGTGCCATATTCACTAATTTGACCATTAATGAGTTGTCCCTCCAATTTACTAGTCAACCAATTTGTGCTGCTAAATAGTAACCCCGAAAAAAGGGAAGGCCCAGACCCCCTTCACCTACTGGTTTATACAAGAAATCAATTTTGATCGTAATTTTTTTCCTTCCCCATATCAGACTGTTCAATATTGCTTCAATCATTCAAAACCTTCCGCTTCAACCCCATTCAAAACAGCAAGGTCATCTCAACCACAGGTAATAAAGCTGTCATAAGTGGTACCAAAAGCCTGAAATAATGGTACATCTCATGGCACCAACTCATAGAGAATTGCTGGTTTAAGTTCAAGTCTATATAATGTAAAATAAGTTAAGACAGAACATGAAAAACTGTTAAAAAATTACACAAATACACAACCCCCCCTCCCCTCACATATTTGGTATCGCTCTGTGCATTATAATCTGAATAATAAAACCAAATCCATATTGGACCCCGATTAATTCACTTGAAAGATGTTCTAAAAAGTGATAAAAAAAGAACTTGAAAACACATAAGTTCCAGCACAATCACTACATGTGAACACCATATATAATTTATTCAAATGAGTTTGAAAATAATATAGAAAATATATAAAAACATAATATACTGTTTATTCTTGAGTATAAACCGACCTGGGTGTAAGCCAAGGCACCTAATTTTACCTCGAAAAAATGGGAAAACACGATGACTCGAGGATAAGCCTAGGGTGGGAAATGCATCCGCTACTGTCTAATGAAATGTCCAGTAGTCTCCCCTCATTGATAAAATGTCCACTAGCCATATAATGTAAAATCTCAATACTGTTTTATGCAATATACCCCATATAGATTGATTCATTTCCGTATTTTTTTAAACAGACTCCTAATTTATTTACTGCCGATTATGAAGCTCCTTCTCCATTTGATTATATAAAGCTCCCATATACTGCCACAAACCCCCTCCAGAACAACTGTAAATATATGGCTAAAACATCCTAAATCCCTATTTCCCCTTTCCGACTAACAGATCTCCTCAACATTAAGCATTTCATAGCCATGCCATTTGTCACAGGGTACACATCAAAACTGATAGATGGACTTGAAAGCATGGGTAAGATAGGCAAAAATTGCTGTGGAGAATATATTTCCACCAGTAAGGATGGTGTCTGATATCTCTCCTTGCCTATGGTTGCCGCCTCCTCCTCCCCTTCCCGTTCATCTGATTCCTCATCCAGTCAGTGACAGGCTGACTCCACCAGTTTTAGCACAGCCAAGGGTAAAACAGCAAGTGGCATTTCACCATCAATGACTAGGTCTCCATGAGGGCCAATTGTGGAATGCTGCACTGGTTCCAATAAGCCACCATTATGGTACTTGCTACCACTGCCATCCCCATCTCCTGCCTGCCTGAAAAGGTTCTGCAAGACATAATGGAGGATTTAATGGTTGTATAGGAGGAAGAAGAGGAGGAACACGTGGCAAGCCAGTCCACAAATGTCTCACAGTGTTGGTTTCTGGTCCAACAGCATATAGGTACTTTATTGTCCAGCCAGGGGACAGATTTGGAGATGGAGAAGGAAGAGGAGAAGGAAGAGTTATGCTCTCAGCAGAGAGAAACCCGGTATAGCTCACAAGTGTAATGGAGCATTGTTGTGGGATGTGAATGGGAAAGGAGGCATCTCTCAGGGACAGGTTTTTCCCATTGCATTTTTTAAGGTAGTAAGAGGAAAGGCCCTTTCCATCATGTAAGGCAGTGAGAGGAAGGGCCTGATTTTTCTTATATCCACCAGTGTCAATTACTAGGTGGCTACCTGCTGGATCAGTGCTATAAAAAGAAAATAATATCACTGATTCCACCACTGGAGCACATGATACGGAAATTAGAGAATGCACTGGTGATTGAGTTCCCATCTGACATTGAGGGCTCAGTGGCAGCAGGAGGCCGAGGAACAGGAAGTCACCAATGTAGCAGGGGTACCAGAAGGACCATGAAGGACAATCAGACAAAGAAGGCGTAGGATCCAATGAAGTTTTTAAGTGACTTTACAGTTAAAATGCCTTTAAAAAGTAAAAATTTGAGACTGTAATTTAACAATATTTCAGTAATAAAAATTCAGCTACCGATGTATGTCTATGTTGGATGAAATGAGTATAAAAATGCGGGTACTGTCACTTCACTATAGTACAATATAAGGATATAGATGAAATTAGTCACTGGTCCTATACCATAGTAGCATATCATATATTTTCTTCAGATTTACCTGAAAAAGGCAATTATTAACCCCTTCTGGTCTAAGCCATTGTACTTCGTCACACATTGTACTTCAAAGTAATAGAAACATTTTGATGATATCTTTTGTGTTTAGTTTTGAAAAAATGGAAATTCGGCAAAAAATTTCTAAAAATTATTCATTTTCAAAGTTCAAAATTTTCTGCTTTTCAGGCAGATAGTCATAGCACCCAAGTAACTTTATAACTAACATTTCCCAAATGTCTGCTTTATATAGGCATGGCTTTTTATGCATCCTCTCTCTTTTCTAGGTTGTTAGGAGGTTCAGAATTTTGGGTGCAATTTTTCTCATTTTTTCTCATCCGCCTCAACTCAATTTTTTTTTTTTACATTAAATAAATTTTGGCCAAAAATTAAACCGTCACAAAGTATTAAATGATAAAACTCTACCCCGTTTGATACCCAATTTCTCCCGAATATGAGGATTCCCCATATGTGTTGATTAACTGCTGTATGGGCACACGACCGGGCATAGAACAGAAGGAAGTTCCATTCAGAGCAGAACTGCATTGTTACATTTTACAGGCTATAAAATGTTTATCTTTTTGTAATTAGGACATATGGGGGATGAGATCCACTTTTCAGGTACATCATTTATTGCGGGTTCAATGGCTAATAATCAGATTTTATTAACTCTTTCTTGGTGGTGGTTAAAAAAATCATTTATTCTTGTTTATGGTTTTTAGCATTTTTTTTCCATAAGTTCACCCTACCATAAAAATAATGTGTTATCTTTATTCTATGGGTCATCACGATTACGGCGATGCCCCATTTATATGGCTTTTTTATGGTTAACTTGTTTTGCAGAATATAGAACTCATTTTGTGAGAAATTTGCTTGTTTTTGCATCTACATGTGTTAATGGGCATAACATTTATATTTTTTGCTTACAGAGCTGTTTTAGAGCTTATTTTTTGCGGGACAATCTATACTTTTTCTTGTTTTCATATCAGGGTAAATGTTACTTTTTCATCACTTTTTATGCTGTTTTTATGAGGTCAGATGTGAACATTTTATAATTGTTGTGTTTTGTATGCATTTTTTTCTGGTGGTCAACATACAGGTTCAGTGACAATTTTGTTTTATTGTACGGGTTGTTACGGACGCGGTGACACCCAATGTGTTATGTTTTTTTGGTGATTTTCAATTTTTTTTAATTGCCCTTTTTTAAAACTTTTTTTTACTGTTTTATTCTTTCCCAGGGTGGGACATGAACAATTGATCATTTGATCACTTGTTTATTGTAATATACTGCAATACTAATGTATTGGAACAACAGTTCCAACAAAAAGGCTATAATGCCTTTAATTCCTATATGCATATTATACCTTCAAGATTTTGATGGAGCAGCAAACAATACTGCAAAAGCACCTTTAAGATTTTGATGAAACACCAAACAGTACTGCAAAAGCACCTGTCGGATTTCAGCGCCTTTCACATTTTACAGCAACTGCAAATTATACAGCAACAGCGCCTTTCAGATTTTGATGCACCTGCAAACTATAATGCAACAACTATACTTATATTGTGCCTTTCAGATATTGCTAGATGATGCAGAAACTGCAAAGTATAATGCAACGGTGTATTCATATTTCAATGAAACTACAAACCAGATTTTATTTTAACAAAGATTTTTAGATTTTGATGCAACTATAAGTTATAATGCAAGAGCACTTTTCAAATTTTGCTGGAATGGCAAACTGTACTATAACTGTGCCTTTCAGATTTTGATGCAACTGCAAACTACATTGTGAGAGTAGTTGGCAAACTATACAGCAACTGTATATGGAATTGCAAACTTTACTGATATTGTGCCTTTAAGATACGGCTGGACGATGCAGGAACTGCAAACTATAATGCAAAAGCTCCTTTCAGATTTTGATGGAGCTGCAAACGATACTGCCACAGCGCCTTTCTGATTTTGCTGCAACAGCAAACTATAATGTGAAAGTACCTTTCAGATTTTGATAGAGAGGCAAACTATGCTGCAACAGCACCTTTCAGATTTTGATGCAACTGCAAATTATGCCTTTAAGATATTTCTGGATGATGGTTTTAAATGCTCATAGTACTAAATCTAGTCCTGCACTATAGTAGCCGATCAGTAGATCAATTCAGTTCTTCACAGTGCCCTGGAAAAGGCAATCACTGGTATTTGTGAATTCTTGACCCTATGAACAGCAGCAACCTCCCTCTAAATTTGTCTCCTGTGTGTAATGGCAACTAGACATGTCTGTGGTTGCTAATAGGCTGCAAGGTGGCTGATTGGCTGTTTGGCAGTCAAAAAAAAAATCTTAGCATCTAAAAAATGTCCCCCTGTGGAGGTTGATGTCTGAACTGTAGTCTGCTGGCCTGCATAGCGAATACCGAAAAGCGAATAAACCATTTCTGTCTTCTACCTAGGGTCCCCAGGTGCCATCTCCCTAGTGACCTTGTCTTGCTGCCATGATTAGTGTAGGAGCAGGAGAAACTGCAGCAACATTGAAAGATGTTGCTGCAGACTCGAGACCCACGCCTGTTATATCTTTCGCCAGTGGGCTGATGGGATTGAGTTAATAGGTTTTTAGGGGCTGCATGTTGACCCCTTGGGAAAATATGGTTCTAAAGTGCTTTATCGAATCATTTTTCATAATTCAATATTAATACATTTTTATAACACCTGAGGTGTCAAAATGCTCCCCATACCAATTGAGAAGTTAATTGAGGAGTGTAGTTTACAAGCTGTAGTAATTTGTTGGTGGTTTACTACATTTTGTAAAATAATATTTTTTTATCTCTTTTAAAAATAAATGCAAAGCATATTGACCAGAAGTTACTTCTTCACAAAGTGAATGTACATACGTTTTGAGTCTTTTTTCGTCACTGTATCAACAAAAAAAAGTCTCAGAAAGTGTCATAAAATTTGTCACAAAGTAAATATTTTCAGAATCATTTCGGTAATGTACATCATTCCAAATTAAACACTAATCAACATATCATATGCTGGGCCAGCTAAAGAATCTATAAAACAAAAATATCACAGATACAGCTCCAGAATTGAGAACACAAAAACTGCCAAGAAAAAGCTGGGAATGTTGGGTTATATCTAGGTCTAGTTAACTACTAATTAATTAACTTAGATCATATGTTCTAACCATTTCTTTTCTCCTTTAGAGGTGAACAGATGACAAGGTAATTTTGTGACAGTGACAAAAACAACCGAACCAAACAACAGATGGAAGGGGCTGCTGCCGTATAAATGGATCTGTTCTGTGTCTTTGCTCTATATCAAATGTTGTGCTACTTTTGCAGTAAAGGTGATCTCACAGATGTGAATATAGCACAATGCTTGCCAGCCACACATGATTCTCCGTGTAATGGAAATTATATATAAAAATAAGAACTTACCATTACTGTTTATCAAGAGTTATACACACACAAGAAAAATGACAGTTTTATAATACATATTTGCAGACACACATAGATTCTGAGTATTTTCCAGATTCTACAGTTGCTAAGTACAGTTTTCTGTAATGAGATGTGTAAGCTTGAATTTAGATCTTCTAGTGAAGGCAAACAGCTATTGATTTTGTTAATCAGGAAGCTGAGGCTTATTAATATAAGAAAATCAACAGAAGAGATTGGATGCAGATTGTGATCTGAATTTGTGAACTTTGCTTACAGTTCTGGAGAAGATTCGTAGTGCAGTTGGTAGCTCTCAACTCCTGATGTCCCAAAAAGTTCAACAATTTTTCAGGCTTTGCCAGCAGAACATGGTAAGTCAAGATTTTATTAACTAGTACATTTTTCCTTTTAACATTGTGTCCTTTTATATATGTGTGTTGCTATGATACTCTAATACAGTGGTGGCGAACCTATGGCACGGGTGCCAGAGATAGCACTCAGAGCCCTTTCTGTGGGCACCCAGGCCTGCACCCCAACACAGAGTTTGCCAGATACGACTCAAGACTTTCTCCTGTGGTCCAATAGAGCCCAGTACGCGGCATGCTGAGCGCTATTTTAAAGTGACATCCTTCGCTGCCAGGACAGGAGGAGCGCGAAGGTGTGGATTGATATGGATTGTCATTTGAGCTCCTGTTTTGGGTCCCCTGGTTCTTCCTTTTCAGAGGACCCTGGAGGGAAGCTACAATCCAAATTTCTCCATCTTTCTATTGCTGAACTCAGGACACCAATACGATTAAAACCTATGATACAGCAGGGATCAATAAATTACTGCTTAAATTGTCATGTTGGCACTTTGCGACATACAAGTAGGTTTTGGTTGTAGCTTGGGCACTCTGTCTCCAAAAGGTTCGCCAATTGCCATCACTGCTCTAATAGATTAGAAAAAATGGACGCATTAATGTGAAACTGCTGTACAGATGTAGCACTGGTTATCATGATTGGCTGATCCCAGTGACAAAATTTGATAACTCAATCTGAAATACTGAAATACATCTGCAGTACTGAAATACATACATGGCATAAATAAGTTAGTGCACAGGTATTGCTAGTTAGGTACAGATGCACTGGTCCAAATGACCTAAGGTGAACTGTCTTTGCATGCAAGATAAAAAAGTGTCACTGTGCAGTGCCCAAATGTATAGGATGAGAGTAGTAGTACTGTGCTGTCCCCATGTATACAGGAGAAGAGTAATACTACTGTGCAGTGCCTGTTTAAACAGAAGAAAAACTGGACACTGCATTGCATAGATAATAAGGCTACATTCACCCTGTCCTATCTGTCCCTGGAATAAGGCACCATGCCCCATGCTTCCTCTCCCTGGCGCCAACGCATGCCCGCCGTGCTACACCACGACGGGCACACGTTAGTGTGAATGCAGCCTAAGAGTACAGGAAGTCTCTGGGCTATGCACAAGTTAGTTTCTGTAGGTTTGTTCTTAAATTTTATTTGTTTGTAAGTCAGACCTAATATATTTTGTAAGTGTTACTCCAGGCAATAGTCCTTGTTAAAATAGGATTTTCATAATTTCAGGATGTCATGGGAAAAAGAATTGATAATAAAGCTTTGTTGCAGACACCTCTAATTACTTTTATGTTATCAGTCTGGGGTTTACGTTCAGCTTCCAGAAACTATTGCCAGAGGTCACAGTGGGCAGAGAAATTTCTAACGAGGGACCGTCTGAAAGTCGGGTATTCATAAATCAGGAGCTGACTGTAGTAGTTTATATAGCATAAGGATAATAGTACTTCGGAATGATCATAACTAATGGATCAGAGTAGTAGTTATGTGCAGTGACCAGTTATATTGGAAAAAAGTATTGAACATGTCACCAATGTTTTCTAAAGAAATATATTTTTTGTAACAATCCCTCCAATCCACAGAGGTAAAGAAATCAAGCCATATATATCCATAAATTAAGATATGTAAAATAACGATACATGGAAAAAGTGTTAAACTCATGAAGAAAAAGAGGTAAAAAAAAGTAATGGAGAGTAAAGAAACCAGCTGAAATCCATCAGTAATAAAAAAGCAATCCTGACACTTAGCAAAAAATAATATCAGTTGGTTAAACTGATGGTCTATAAAAATATGTCTTATTACCTTGTTTACCTTGATTATCTCATCAAGTTGCTACACAAGAAACATCCCATGATGGGTAAATCTAATGAGCTGTCTCGAGATCTTTGCAACATTATTATTGAAAAAACATACAGAGGCATTGGTTGCAGAAGAATTTCTAAACTACTAAAGCTCCCAGTGAGTATTGTTGGGGCCATAATCCAGAAGAGTGTTTGGGTAGAAGAATGGGAAGAATGGGTGGAAGATATCCCATCCCATGGCGCTCCCTATTCATGAACACTCTGTGCCATACACCTCCTTGGACCGGAGGTATTAGAGGTGTTTCTCCCATGTTTCACCAGATGTTCTTGGTGTGGGGGCGAGAGTTCACTCTCACTACTACGACTTTGGATTTGACAAGTATACCCAGGCAAAATGGGTTAACCTATTTTGGTTGTTTTGCTATGAAACGGTTATTAAACAGTGCCTATTATTTACTTTTAATACATATGTAATATATAATATATTACATTATGATATTATATTACGATGATATATTTTTATAAATTACAAATAGATTATTTTGGCCGCATTTTAATAATATAACTAGAGGTGAACAAGTCTATTTGTAGAATTAGCAGTTTTCTTTGGACCAAATCAAATCTGAATATCTTCTGATTTGTTTTGGACAAATCTTGCAAAATGGTGGCTAACTCTGTTTTATTGAAGTTTGAAACAAAGCTAAAAGCAGCAAGGAAGAGGCCCCCACCCTACCACAAGACTAAGAAAGGAATTGAAGGGAGTTGCAATGATTGACTAACAGGGAGCCTCTATGAGTGTGAATAATCAGTGTGGACTAGGCATACAGTTTATTGCATTGGTGCAAAAAGAAAGGGAGGGGAACTTCACTTTCTGTCATGAAAAACTGTAACAAACTTGCTGAAGCTTTTGCCCAGCAAGTTTCTGTCTCCAGCGTGCCTGACAAGAAGGCTCATTTCACCCCCAGCAGAGTCACGCAATTCCTGGCAGAAGTGAGAGCTGTAGTAGCAGCCAGTTCATCCTATACTCATCCTGATAGAGAAGTTGTTTAATGCCCTACAACAGGCTCAGGCAAGTTAGCAAACCCAGTACACTTTACTCAAGGACAATGTGGTTTGCAAAAACTTGTGTTGCACTCCTGGGCAGGCAAATTGTAACAGTAGCCTGAACTGGCCCACTATAATCTTGGTCTTCTTTCCTGACCAGCCTCCATTATATGTTGGCAATATTTTATTTTTTTTCATGCTGCCAAATTTATATACCACGTATCAGCTCCTGCTTTTTTTTCTGCCACTACCATCGCCATTACAAGTGCTGCTGATTCCCATTGCATCAAATCCCATCCTACTGCGACACCAGGTTGCTACCACTGTTACCAGGGCCAATTCTAGCCTTTTTGCTGCCTGAGGAGAAAAATTAAAATGCAACCCCCCTCCCCCAAGCAGCCTACCCTTGATCCCCTGCTATATGTGCCATCAAATATATTGACAAGTCTTAAAAAGGGGCCAACACCTTCATCAGAAAATATTGAAATTTGATAACTTCACCAGAGTCTTACACAGACTGACTCTGTATCACACATTAATAGATCAGTCAGTGCCACAGACATTAGTGGCAAATAGTACCTTATAGATGACGATCTTCTCAATCAGGAAGAGGATTTCATCATGACTTCTACCGACCATTACTGCTGATACCATCCCTAGATGTCTTCAGCTCTGTGCAGCACATCTCTACACTGGGACTGTATAAATACCACAGTGACTTACAGTATAATGTCGGCCAGATAACAACATTGGAATACTTAATAGATATATAACCCTCACAACACTACTGACCTCACTGCCTGCCACGTAAAAACATTTGATAGTCCTGTATATACGTATAGTCCCCTTAAATTAAATGTAGCATGTACACTACCCCCACTTATTATATACTGAAACCCCTGTAGTGATTAAATACCGGATCCCACCATAATGAAGAGCATTTGTATTTTGTTTTGAAACCCAGTATATGCGCATCAAGCAACACGTCACAAAATTCATGCGTGTACATTATATATATATATACATTATATATATATATACACTTACCGGCCACTTTATTAGGTACACCTATCCAACTGCTCGTTAACACTTAATTTCTAATCAGCCAATCACATGGCGGCATTTAACCAAGGTAGGCAGAAGAGCATCTCCGAATGCACAGTACGTCCAACTTTGAGGCAGATGGGCTACAGCAGCAGAAGACCACACCGGGTGCCACTCCTTTCAGCTAAGAACAGGAAACTGAGGCTACAATTTGCACAAGCTCATCGAAATTGGACAGTAGAAGATTGGAAAAACGTTGCCTGGTCTGATGAGTCTCGATTTCTGCTGCAACATTGGGATGGTAGGGTCAGAATTTGGCGTCAACAACATGAAAGCATGGATCCATCCTGCCTTGAATCAACGGTTCAGGCTGGTGGTGGTGGTGTCATGGTGTGGGGAATATTTTCTTGGCAGATGATAAAAATGCACAAGGCACAGGGATGACAACCCAACAGAAGCACGCAGGATGTACAGACCAGGAGTGAAAAGCTTGTCTTGATTAATCACATCTAGTAAACACTCAGCCATAAGACTAACCTTCCCCATCCTTCTACTGTCCCTATTGCCAGCTCTGTCCCTGCGCATAGCATCTCACTCTATTCTCAGTAAGCAATTGGTGGAGATGCCTCTATATCAGGCATTTATGGCGGCTCTGACATCTCACGTTCCCGGGCTTTTCATTCAGCCTTGTGTAAGCCACCATTTTAGGAAACCATTGTTTCATAGAATTGCCATGATATTCACATTTTCGATTGATCAAAGTCTGGATGGAATTCACTTCCCTCATCTCTACTGTTTACCATAGTATGATAATGCAGCTTCACTACATTTTATATGAGAAAAAGGGGCATATTTATCAGGCCCTGAAATAATCGCAAATGCTAGCCTATTGCCAGCACTTGCAACTATTTAGCCCTCTCCGCCACCTTCAAGCCAGTGGGGCGTGAGGGGGGGAATTGCGGCTGGCCGGGCGGAGGGCACGACCGGCCAGGAGTGGGCCGGTGGGGGCGTTACTGTCCCTGCGCTGGCACACTTGCTGCCGGTGGCGACTTTTAAGTAAGTTGCCCTGCCTGGCATAGAATAAATGTGGCATGGCATCCTGCCCGGATACATCACGAGGCGACTATGCATGAGCGCTAGTGTATGATAATTGTCCCCCAATGTGTTTATTATATGATTCAGTGGAAGGATGCTTTTTGTACATTCCTGGAACAAAAAACAAACAGAAATAAACAACAAGATGTGAACAAATCTTAATGAGAGCTGACAGTTCCACTTTAGTATGGATATATGATGAATACAGATGTCTGGTTTTGCAAATTGTTTGGTAAATGAAGGTGAATGGAAAAAAATCTACTTGATTGCTTATGCACATACTTTGTCTGTCTATTTATGGCACGGAGTATATTTGTATTATGTCTGTTTGTACATATTTTTATTTGTTACTTTGATTTCTTTTAAACACATCTTGGTTTTTCCCATTGTTGCCTAGCAATAGATCCATGCAAATGGACAGCTGGTAGATGTCATCACTGCTCTCAGCTTTTATTGAAGACCCATTGACCTGAGGGTTACGTCTACAAATCAGCAAGGCAGTGCATGCATTTGCTGTGGCATTTTTTTGTGAATAAAAGTACCGGTATATGATGGCACTTTAACCCCTTAAATGTCCATTTTACACCCCCCTGATATGGCCCTTTTTAAAAAATCTGATGTGTCAATTTATGTGGTAATAACTTCAGAATACTTTAACATATCCAGTTGTTTTTGAGAAGTTTTTTGTGACACATTGGGGCTTATTAACTAAGTGTTGCGGATCGCTCTTCCATCGGACTGTTCGCCATTTTTGAGATTTGCACAGGTATTTAATAGGTGTCTGCACTGGGATTCTGTCGCACACGATTGGTTTTTGGCACAGCTAAACAGGCACAGGGTGGCACTTGAAAGGCAAAGAGAACTGTTCAGTTTTTTAAGGACAAATATGGCTGAAATACTTTTCATGTGTCAGGATGCATTTAGAAAGCCCTAGTGGTACCAAAACAGAGACATCATTTTGGAAAGTACACCCTTTGATATAGCTGATAAGAGTTGTAACTTCAGTAAAAAACAAAATAATATTAGCTGAAAACAGAAATTTGAGTTAGCAATTGTTTGCTCTCAGTTGTTTATAATTACTCAGCTACAATTTATACTTTATTATTAGCCGGGGAAGTTTCTTGTAAGGCCGTCATTACCATTTGATGGGTTATAAGGGTATTAGAGGTACTGTATCTCCAATGTTTCAGCCAGGTGTTGACTCCCATTGCAACCATTGCCAATGGTCTGGTCCTAGCCGAAGCGCCTGCATTATCACTGTGCTCTATTATCATGCAATTCTTATGAAGAATACCCGCTCCTTTTGTGTACTATTACAGAAAATTGCAGGATGGAAATAACTATATTTGACAACTGTATCATCATACAAGTTATAATTAGGTTACCAGAAAAACACACCAGTTCTGACTTCATACAAATTCAAGTACAAACCTAAATAACCTATCTGATATGTAACCCGGAGACTGCCTGTATTGGGTTATTAATACAAATTAGCAAAGTAAGATTTGAAAGATTCAATTCAGGTACAGATCTATTTGGTGTGGCCCAATGTTGCTTTGATTGTCCTGGATATTGGAATCTAACCCTCTCCAGTCCTCTAAAACAAGGCCCAATCCCATTTTGTTCATGTTTTACAATGTTCTTTATTTGTGGTTTTCATTTAAATTATATTAATGCAATCCTAACAAATTAAGTGCAATTGGACAATAATGGAAGACATCAAAAGTCTATTGAAATCAATGGACATTTTAACATATCCATTAGTCTTTTGTTATCATGTTATATACAAGATTGGTCAGTAGCAAATTATAACATATTCAGATTCAATTTGGTCTCTGAAAATAACCAGATTTGTCCTGAATCTAAAAATCAAAAAAATAGATGTGCTCATCCCTATTTATAGTAAATCAGTCTCTGAGTATGTTCGCCAGAAAGCAATTTGTGCCAGGTTGGAACTGGCAAAGATTTCAGCTATAGTCTCCACCATTAGAAAATACTTCAGATCTTGTTTTCTTTTTTGAATTTGCCATTAACAGATAGGTTAGTAGTATATTCTGTATGTATACACAAAATGAAGCTATAATGAAATATTGTAGGGTTAGGACACTTATAGCATCATGTAGCTCTCTGCAGTAGGCTTGAAAGAAACCACTAAATAAGTTAGTAATTATTTAACATTCATTGGAAACTTTCAGTTATTTACTTTGTAACTTTTTTGCAGGATCCCACCTCTTTTCCCCTACCCACCTCTCAAGACTTGGCTGGTTTCTGGGACCTTCTTCAGTTATCCTTTGAGGATGTAGGCATAAAATTCGCAGAGTTGCAGCAGCTAAAAGACAATGGTTGGAAATTACTGGAGTGCAAGGTATGGAACGTTGGAACTGTAACACAAAGGCTGCCTACAGACAGTGACCCACGTTTATCAAAATTAGTGCAGTCTGTACTATGAGCAATTTGCCTGTTGAGTGTGCAGAGTAATCAAACTAGCACACAGTCTTCATTAATCTGGCGCCCCTGCACTACTCGGGATAGAGTGCACCATTTTTTTGGTGCACTTTGTTCATGATACATAATTGTGGCGCATGACAGACTTCAACTAAGCACTAACACGCCACTTTAGATGCACAGACACAGTGCAGCTGCGATACAAAACTGGCACAGACACTTTATAAATACATGTGCAAGCAGCTAGCATTTTCTTTTCAACGCAAAGCCAGACAGAAAACTGGCACAAACACTTTAATAAATGTGGGCCAGTGTGTCACTTTCTCCATGTGGATTCTGGTGTTAAATTCAAAAACACTTCATAAAACGCAACATACCGTATATACTCGAGTATAAGTCGAGTTTTTCAGCACAAAAATGTGCTGAAAAGCTCATACTTGGCTTGTACTCGATTAAAAAGAAAAACAAAGTTAAAACTCAACCTTTCCTGCAGGCCTTCTGTTTGATCCGTCTGGCAGGTCTGTGGGACGTCACAGACTCTGACGTCAGCTGCGGCTGCAATAGTATTGTGTGCCACGCACAGACCTACCGCCGCTCTCGGATGGCTCGAACAAAAGACCTGCAGGGGGAGCCGGAAAGGTGAGTTTTAACTTTGCTTTTTTTTAAACGGGACAGGGGGCGGCTGGGGGGTTGCTGGCTGCTATATCCTGGGGGCTACTGGCTGCTATATACTGGGGGGGGGCCGCGGGGGGCTATATTTGGGGGGGCTGCTGGCTACTATATACTGAGGGGGCTGTGACCAATACGTTTTCCACCCTTGGCTTATACTCGAGGCAATAGGTTTTCCCAGTTTTTAGTGGTAACATTAGGGTCCTCCGCTTATATTTGGGTCGCCTTATACTCGAGTATATACGGTAACAAATTAATTTTTTGGCTTTTTTGTTGCTTGTGGAATTGTGTGAATGCATACCCATTCTCCATCATGTGCAGGTAGCATAATTATTTTTATACATTATTTATAATGGAGGAGATTTATCTTTTCTCGTTATAGTTTTCCTTACAGTCAACTTCCTTTATTATCTTAGGCACCTTCTACACTCGCGAGTGTGGAGCGGTGCTCAGTGTAATTTGTCTAGATTTTCTCTATGTTATATTGGGCGTGTGCCTGTTAGGATAACATTGCAGCCTGGTGTGGAAATTTCAACTGATTTAAAAAAGACACAAAGTTGGTTGTCCTGCTTCTCCCTGCCAGGTTCGCCAAGGCAAGCTTTTGCACACTTTTTTTTTTTTTTTTTTTTAAATTTAATTTTTATTAAGTTTCCAAACATATTGACATAATGTTAGCATATAAGTTGTCAGATGTATACAATCATTTCTACATATCTAGAATTATTAGCATTCTTATACAATAGAGTACACTTTCCAGAATAAACGTTGAAGGTGTCTAGGTTTGCATGGTAAATTAGTTTCTGCGTCATACCCTTACGACTTAGGGTTTGTTGTGTTCGGTTCAGAATTTTTATAGTCCATGTAATATTTTATGGTACTTTCTTGTATAGTCTGACCTGCATTCCTTAGAATATCTCTGGTTGGACCGTTCTCTTGATAACCCGGATTGCAGTCTAGGTCTGTCATTTTTTTACAGATTAACGTACAAAGCATTGACAATTCAACAAACTTAACAAATAACACAACTTAGTGAACTATGACCTGGGATCAGCAAAATGAGTGTTTCTGTTAAAGATTAATTGTTATTCTTGAAAGTACGGACCATCTATCCATAGACCCCATTCTTTTTTGTATTTTTGATATTTTTGTTCTTGATACGATATATATTTTTCGTAAAGACAACATGTATTTATTAATTCTATGATTTCCTTTATTGTGGGGCTGTCCTTAGTTTTCCAATGCCTTGTAATAATTAATTTTGTGGCCATTAATATATGTACTATAATTGTTCTAGTGGACGGGGGAAATTCCTCTAATCCTATAAGCAAAATAGCCAGGGGTGCGGAAATCTCCACTGTTGATCTTGTTATAGAGGCTATCAACTTAGCTGAGTCATTCCAAAGGTTTTTTATGGAGGAGCAGGACCATAATATATGGAGTAAAGAGCCTCTACCTCCACATTGGCGCCAACAGAATGGTTCTACAGATGGAAATATGGTATTAAGTCGGGTAGGTGTAAAATACCACCTCATGTGTGTCTTCACAATTGCTTCTTGGTGGGCCACAGATCTAAGTTTGGTTTTGGTTAAGTTAATCGCTTTTAACCACTGCTTGTCTGAGAATGTTGTGTGAAGTTCTTGTTCCCATTTTGTCATGTATGGAAGTTTCTGAAAGTCTGCCTTACCCCCTAGCATGTTATAAAAAAAGGATATACCTTTAATGGTATTTTTTTTACCTTGTAATGTTTCCAAAAGTTTTTTATTGACTGCTGGAAGAGCAATGGGTACATTCTGTATAAAATTTCTTATTCTTAGATAGGAGTAGTATTCTGACTCTGGTAATAGAAACTTTTTAGTGAGAAAGCGGAATGTGGCTATTTTGTCATTCCCCATAAGATCTGCTATAGAATGAATACCATTAAAAAACCAGGGATTTGTGTTCAAGTGGTCTAGGTGTAGGTTTAAAAGTTGTTAAGGGATCTGTTGTAATGGAATAGTTGTTGTTTCCTTTTGTTGGGAGATAAGGAAATTCCACGCCTCATCTAGCGCCTTGATCGTGTACAGAATCGAACTTGGAGGGTTCAATTTCCACAATAAAGAAAGTATTCTATTTTTAAGACTACAGTTCTTTTGATAAGTTTGTTCTATTTTACACCATTTTTTATCCCCTGACTCATTCCACCAGTGTAAAGACTGATCAAGGACTGTAGCATAATGATAGTCCTTCAAATCCGGGAGGCCTAACCCCCCGTGAAGTCTTGATTTAGTTAGAGTTTTCCAAGCTACTCTTGGTTTCTTGCCGTTCCAAATAAATTTACTCAATTGTGTCTTAGTTTTAGTGAAGAAAGTAGTTGGGATAGGTATTGGAAGAGTGCGTAGTAAATATAAATATTTTGGCAGGATCGTCATCTTATATGTGGCTATGCGGCCACACCATGTAAGTATGTATTTGGAATACCCCTCCAGCTCCCTCTCCACTTTAGATATAAGTGGAGGAAAGTTTTCTTGGTATAATTTGCTCGCAGGGTAGGTTAGGTTTATGCCCAAATATGTTACACTATGTTCTCTCCAATCTAAACTATATTTCTGTTGAAGTGAGGCCAGTGTTGTATGTGGGATATTGATAGGTAAGACTTGCGATTTTGAGTTGTTAATCCTGTAAAAGGAGATCTCACTGTATTGGGACATTACTTCAAATATGTGAGGCAAGGAGCGTTCAGAGTCAGCAGCTAACAATATAATATCGTCAGCAAATAATACAATGGTATGTGTCGAGTCTCCAACCTTTATTCCTTGAATTAATGGATGGGAGCGTATTGCTTCAGCTAAGGGTTCTATGGATAAAATAAAAACCAGTGGGGACAAAGGGCATCCCTGCCTGGTACCATTTGTAAGAGTGAATTCTTTAGACCGAACACCGTTAACAAAGACTGTAGCTGAAGGGTTAGAGTACAAGGCTTTTATTGCCATAAAAATATGGCCCTCTAGTCCCATGCTACGCATGGCAGCAAATGCATAGTCCCAATTGACTCTGTCGAACGCCTTTTCGGCGTCGACAGTAATAAAGGCTGCTGATATTTTTTTTTGTTCACAGTGCTGTAAAAGGTTAATAATTCTTCTAGTATTGTCTGTTGTCTGTCTAGTAGGGGTAAATCCTGCTTGATCTGAGGAAACTAGGGAAGGTAGGACTTTTTTCAATCTGTTGGCCAGCAATTTAGCGTAAAGTTTAACGTCATCATTGAGAAGTGAAATGGGTCTAAAATTTGCCGGCCTATCAGGTGTCTTTCCTGGTTTAGGGAGTGTTACAATAATAGCTTCCAACATTGGTTTAGGAAACTCTCCTCTCTGTGCTGCTAAGGAGAACGTTCTTTGTAAATACGGGGCCAGGATAGATGCGAACTTTTTGTAATAAGCTCCCGGGAGCCCGTCAGGGCCCGGGGATTTATTGAGAGGTATAGTTTTAATTGTGGCCATTATTTCTTTTTCCGTTATTTGAGAGTTGAGATCCAGCAATTGCTGTTCAGTTACTCTGGGTAAGTTAATCTTGTCCAGAAATTTTGTAATGGATTCAAGCGGGGGAGCTGTTAGGGACTCTCCTCTCTCTAGATTATATAAGTTGGCGTAATAATCCATAAATGCGTTAGCAATGTCTCTAGGAGACATAACTTTTGTACCTGTTGAGGGGTGATATATATACGGGATTCTGGCTTTTTGAGCTCGTTGCTTGATGCGTCTTGCCAGTAATTTGCCTGCTCTTTGGTCATGGGAGTAGTATTTAATTTTCATTTGTTGTAGTGATTTGGAGTGTTTTTCTAATAATAAATTGCGAAGATGTGTTCGGGCTTCATTAAGGGCTATGATTATTGAGTTTGATGTGTCAGATTTATTCTGACGTTCCAGAAATTGAATGTGAAGTAGTGTGGACATTACCTCTCTATTCCTTTCTCTTTTTATTTTATTGCTTAATCTTTTCATCTCCTCTTTAGCGAACAATTTGTGTATTATCCATAATGAGAAAGGGCTAACCAGCCCATTATCGTTAATTTTAAGGAATTCTTTCAATTTCTGTTCTAGGATGTGGTGGTTTTGTGTAGATGCAAGGTGGGACATATTGGCCTTCCAAATAAAGTCTGGGTTGCATGAGAAAGCGTCTGAGAAGACTACCTCTACCGGTGCATGGTCCGACCAGTGGGGAGTCCCTATATAGGACGATATCATTTTGTCTAATAAAAATTTGTCCGTTAGTACTAGGTCTATGCGGGAGTAGGTTTTATGTCGCGGGGAGAAATATGTGAAGTCTTTTTCGGTTGTGTGATGAATGCGCCAAACATCATATAAATTTTGATCCCATAGGAAAGGGTTAAGAGTAAAATGTCTGTGGGCAGCCTTAGATGTGGTATCTATATCCACATTACCTATGGAGTTGAAGTCTCCACTAATAAGTAGAGCCCCTTTTTTGACTTCCTTAATTGTTTTCATAAGTTTTATAAGGAAGGGTTTTTGTTTTCGATTTGGAGCATATACACTGCCTATTGTATATTCTAGGTTGTTTATAGTGCATACTATGATTATAAAACGGCTATTTGGGTCGATAACCGTTTTGTGTATAGAAACAGCCAACGAGTCTTTAAAAGCTATCATCACTCCCCTTTTCTTTTGGTGGTAAGAGGAGACTTCTATATGTGGAAAGCGGGGGTGAGTTAATTTGGGTGGGTTTTTGCTATGTATGTGCGTCTCTTGGAAGCATGCTATGTCAGCCTTGCTGGTCTCTACTTCCCTCCACATCATTGACCTTTTAAAAGGACTGTTTAGTCCCTTTACATTTAAAGACATCAACTTAATACTCATGACTATGTTTCATCTGAATGCTTATGTATGCAATTCTAGCTTTTTGTACTTTTAGGCTGATACCAGAGTTTAGCCTTCCCCAGGTCATAATAACAACAAAACAACCTACTGTGTTCAGCATTTTGTTGATTACACAGTAAAACCAAAACAGTAGTACTATTTTAAATTGTAGTACTTAGGTGGGAAAAAAGATTACAGTTAACCGTAAACCAATTTAGGTGGATACGTGAATTACCAGTCCGTCCGCCTCTAGTCTCCCTTTCAATTCGTAGTGAAGTGGTGAAGTGGTGCACTCAGCCTTTGCTTTTCTTGTGCCACTCTGGGTCCACTCTGACCGTAGCTTGGGATTTTTTCTTGGCTTTTTCAATATCTTCCTGAGGGATTCCCCATGTTTCCATAAGATTAAAACCTTCTTCTAGTGAGTGGATTGGTACGATCGAATTTTGCCTCTTCACCAGAACTTTAGTGGGGAAATCCCATCTGTATGAGATTTCATGATCCCTCAATAGAGCGGTAACCGGAGTAAAGTCCCTTCTGGCCTGTAACGTCGCCGCTGATAAGTCAGCATATAGCTTTATGGATTCATAAGGGCTCGGTAAGTTAGTCGTCTTCCGTGACTGGAATAGTAGTTGATCTTTTGTGTGGTAGAAGGAGAACCTAGCAAGGACATCTCTAGGTACTGTTTCTGGCAAGTTATTCGGTTTCGGAACCCTATGGGCTCTATCAATACTATATTCGTACTCCGCTAGGTTAGGCAGGAGGGTTTCAGCTAGTTGTCGTACGTATAATCTTAGTTGCGAGTTCGGGATTGACTCCGGGATTCCCCTTATTTTTATGTTGTTGCGTCTGTCCCGATCTTCGGAGTCTATTAATTTTGCTTGTATTCTTGCAACCGTATCATCAAGGCTGTTATGTGAGTCTGCTAGATCGTTGTAGCCATTTGCAAATTCCGCCATTTTATTTTCCACATGGGAGACCCTGTCACCTAGGTCATCCATAGTGGTTTGCAGGGGCTTGGCAATAGCAGCAATGTCCTTCTGGAGTGAGGATCTGAATGCTACCAGCATTGCTTTCAGCATATTTCCTGATATGTAGTCATCTGAAGCATTAAAGGTGTTCAGCATATCAATGTCCTCTACTTGCTTATTGCTTTGGGTAGTAGGTAAATTCGGTTCCTGTGAAGCCAGGTCGCCCTGTTTTTTAGGTTTCTGCTTGGCTGGGCTGTCAGAGGGAGATCCTGACGGATCTGAAGTGCTGGAGGATGGGGATGTATTATATGCAGAGCTGCTGCGTCTGGGGGGAGAGTCACTGCTATGCAGCTCTTCTGATCCGGAGGGGGACCTTGCCTCCTTTCCTGCCCGTTTAGTGGAGCCCATGCTCCATCTCTCTGGAACCTCGAACGGGCTGTGCGGGTTCGGGGAACTCCGGTGCTTACCGGTTGGTTGCGAGAGGCAGAGTCCCGGGGATGCTCCACTTGATGCCGCGCGCGGGAACTCCTCAGCGCCATCTTTCTTCCGAGTTCCTCCGCTGTGGAAGAACTGCCCGATGTGCTTGGGCACTTGCTCTTTTGCCCCTCTTTTCCTACTCTGCGGGGCTCCAGTGGACTGCGGCATGGTGTCGTCCCGACCGGGTGAGTGCTACTTGTTCTGGTCGCTTATTAGGGAGGCCGATTAGCGGAGCGCTGGATTCACGCGGCCATGTCTCTCGGCAGCCAAGCCACGCCCCCCTTTTGCACACTTTTTTATGTCTTTTTTGGACAATAAAACTAGCTTTAGTCAAACAGCTGGATTCAGTAGATAAATGAAGCAAATCCATCCAAAAGCTGTGTTCCAAGCGTAAAAAAAGTCGCTGAAAAATGTGCAAATTCACAACTAGACTCTTTCATACTAAGTAAAAACAGTAAATCTCTCCCATTGGTCCCATTTATATGCTTTGAGTCTTGTAACTTGTAACCTCAATGCAATTCAGCATGTACTTTTCTGTGTTTTTTTAACCAAGCTGGTCTAATTATTTACAACAGAATGTTTTTATCTGTATATTTTATGTTTGTGTTTAATGTATATTTCCCCATTTTATGAAATATTTTTTATATGTCAAACTCCAATCTGTAGGATATTTTAACTTATGGTTTTTTAAATGTACTGTACAATTACATAACAACATGAATTATGTTCATTGGAATGCATTTTGCAATTTTTAGGAGGAGAAGAATCTTCCACCTCCCATACCAAAGAAGCCACTCCGGCAGAAGGTACATCCAGTCAAAGATCGTTCTTTGGATTCTGTTGACCGCCAGAGGCAAGAGGCCAGGAAAAGGCTATTGGCAGCTAAACGTGCTGCCTCTTACAGGCATAACTCTGCCACAGAGAGTGCTGACAGCATAGAGATTTACATCCCTGAAGCCCAGACTCGACTGTGAAGAGGACAATGTACACTTACCTTTTGTATGCGCTGTATATAATGATATACATATATACATAATATATTTAGAGATTATTCTAAGAAAAAAAAAATGCTGAAAAAATGACCACAGCTGTGTAATTATGGGGAGGCCCCTCTAACTCATACCAAACTAACATTTCATCGAAATCCCTCCCCTTTAAAGGGCAGAGCTAGTTAACCAATCAGTGCTGTCTCCATTGCAGAGGCTGGAGAGAATCACTTACACCTCTAGCCTCATTCCTAACCCCTCTACCCTAAAGTCATATGTAGCTTAAAAAAAAGCATGCTGCATTGTGTAGCAGTACTGAGTATGACCACAAGTAATCACTGTGTCAAAGTCTTTTTTGTAGCTCCTTTTAGAGCTATGTTTTAAAGCACCCTGATGTGAGTGAGGCGTTTAATGCCTGGAGGAAACCAAACTAGAAGAGATATTTTCAATAATTTTCATTTGTATGAGGAAAATCCTATTTTTTAGATACAAGGAAATACTCTGTATTGACTTGCAATGCAGTGCGTTTAATGTGTGCTAGGTAGGTAGTGTATATTTATTCCATGAACCTGCTATGTACCATGGTCCATGCATGTAAGAGAATACGAGTCACTCACCACTGTTGGGGGAAAAAAAACATACACCTGTAGGTTATAAGGGAAATACTAATAATTATTGTAATCTTCTCATTACTTACATATATTCTCGCAAGAAATATTAGTTTTAGATTGATGGTGTATAAAGTATAGTATTTAACAGAGATTCTTCATTTTTATAAAAATGGCTTGTTGTGACTATCCAAGTAGACATGAATGAAAGGCATTTGCATTATTTCTACCATTGATTTCTTTTATGTAGCTCTTGGCACAAAACCCATAGAAGATTAAAGTAGTAGCATTTCCAGTTGCAGCAAAAAAAGGTCTGCAAATGGCTTTTTCTGCTGCAGCATTTAACTCTGATTTCCCTGCAATAAGGATGGGAGGGCCAGTCATACCAGATAATTTGTTTTCCACTCCCTTATTGGGAATTTTTTATATTTCTTTCTCAGTGTTGGTAAATTGCTGCAGAGCCTGTAATTTAAACTGGGCCCGCATTGGGGAGGGCATACGTTCTAATGAAAAATATATAAAGAAAACTTCCATTTGTATTCCCCATAGATCAGTTATTTCTATCCTTATTCTCAAAAACGACTATTTTGTTGCAACACAAAACTAGAGAGGAGGGGTAGAATGTGCAGTAGGCTGGCACAGAGCTTTGTGTGCACTGCCTATAGCTTTTACCTGTTCAGGCTATAGAGCTATTCTATGCCAGGTCAGACCTAGCGTAGAAGAGTTCTGACGGTGCAGCACAACCCGGTGCAGCAGATCCACCTGCCCAGATTTATCAGGAGGCCAAAACCTCTTGAAAGATCCGGTGAGCGCTAGGGGTGGGGCCAACATAATACGTATGATACATGTGCCCCTGAGTTTACATCCACACAGGATTGCCCTGTTGCTGCATATCTATCTTAGAAATTCAGAGGTGGGTTTGTTTGAAAAAAATGTTGTAAAACCCAAGGCCCAAATTGACATGCCACAGCTTGACAATGTGGTTAATTTGCGCTGTGGGTTAACGCACGTGGGTGAGGTCTGATAAAATGTCATCTTTAAGTAGTCCCCAGCAGACTGAGCAAACCTGTTGCAAAAGTCCAGTGTGAATGTATTCTAAGTTAACATTCATACAGGGCATAATTATTTTTTTCTGTGTCGGAAATTGACAGCATTTGTGCCTCAATTTTGCAACACCATACATATGTAGCAGTTACGAAATTCTTCCCTCAGATGAGTTTATTCCACATTTTCTCGCGAAGCATGTGAACATTTCTTAAAATCTCATCCATTTTGCTGATACTAGCAAGTGCATCAAATAGCCAGATTGAATGTAGTCCTGGTGAATTCACCTGAAAGAAGCCACAACATGAATACAAATGGTGAAATATTAATTAAAACATAGCTTTTAATGTAGAAAAATGTTTATTAAAAAGGGAGACAAACACAATGGGGCACATTTACTTACCCGTCCTGTTGACGCTGCCGATCCTGAATGTCCAACGAGGATTCGGAGCTGCCGCGATTCACTAAGATCGTGCGTCCAATTTCCTGCATGTGTCGCTTCCCCGCTGAAGTACGCCGGAGTTCACCTTCTTCTTCCTGGTGCATGTAAGTGCTGCTCTTGCGACAAAATTTTCAAAGTTAAATTCTGTGTTTTGTCCGAATCAATCGGATTGTCCGACGGCACCCCCTGATTTGTGTCGCATGCAAGCCGGCGCTAATGCACCACAATCCGAACGCGTGTGCCCAAACCCCGGGGCAATTCAGCGCAAACGGAAAAATTCGCAAAACCCAACGGAAATGCGTCCAACGGACTTACTAAATGTACCCAAATGACTTTATATATAAATAATAAACACAGTAATGCCATCCCCAGGGTGGTATGCTCCAAGGCCCAAACACTTGTCCGTGATCACGATAGGTAGTGGTCAGCCTGCAAGTTCTTCAATGTGTGTACAAGAGAGCAAACTTGCAGAATACAAGTGTTAATAATGCACTGAAACAGAAAAGTATCTTTAAAAGGTATATATAGAGGAAACTAGGTACTCTATAGCCAGTTACGACAACAAAGTAAGGGTGATATAGGGTACCTGCTAGTTTATAGGTAACAACTATTAGGAGGTTGTGCAGGATCGCAACGAGGAATGGTGCTGTTCAGGGTATAGAGATAGCATAAGATAAGCACTAAGCTAGATCCTAGAGTGACCCTCTTAGGTGGCAGGGACCCTATTATACCCTAGTACGTTAACTTGGGGTGAAGGACGTATACGACCATCACCCCAACTGGGACCTGTTCACCATTCTCTGCGGTGGATTCGGGTCCGGCCAGGATTCACTAAGGTAGTTTCTCCGCCGTCCACCAGGTGGCGCTGCTGCGCTGAAAAGCATCGTTCCGCACTGGAATTCACCGGGCCGGACCAAGTGAAGGTAAGCGCGTCCCAAGCGACACTTTTTTTGTTTTAAATGCGGGTTTTCGTTCGGCCACGCCCCCCGATTTCCGTCGCGCGCATGCCGGCGCCGATGCGCCAAATTCCGATCGCGGGCGCCAAAAACCCGGGGCAATTCAGGTACAATCGGCGCAAATCGGAAATATTCGGGTAACACGTCGGGAAAACGCGAATCGGGCCCTTAGTAAATGACCCCCATGATCTGTGAAACATGTGTCAGTAGGTTTACACAGTTTGTAGTGGTCACTCTGAAGGGATTAGATCATGTTTCAACAACATGCATTGATTGAAAATAAAAAGAGAATATAAAAATGATGCAAATATAAATAAACTACTTACAGTCGGTCTAATTGGGATTTTTTTAAATAACATTTTTATCAACTTTAGATTTATGTTCTTGTCCTCACCCAATTATTTGAGATATACACTATTCAGCAAAAACTTGATTTAAAAGTATAAAGGCAGTCGCCAAAAAAAGCATCATATATAACCGTATCCCCCGTTTGAAGCAACCTCTATGGCAACAAGAGTGAAATGATTACCTGTTGCCTTGGCAACAGTCAAATATGTGACCAGTCTCCATACCAGCATTCTTCAGGTATATAACACATTAGACTGACTGCCTGTAGAAGTGCTGGCTTTCATATCATTTTTATTTGAATTTGACTGATTAAATATAAAGATTGGGATTGTTTTGGTGGCAACTAATGTCTATATGCACAGCCATAAAGTAATATCTCCTACACTTGTTTTCAACTGTTTGATCATCACTCATGGGCCATAAAAACTATGGGGTGGATTTATCAAAGAACTGGCTAAGAGGTTCTGGCCTAGCATAGAATTGCGCTATAACCTGTGCCACCAACTTGCATCTATACAGCATCTATCTCAATAGTTGAATTATTGAGATAGATGCTGTATAAATTTCAACTATTTGGAGCGCGGTTAAGTTTAACTTTTGATTTGTAATTATTATTTGCCCTTGGTAGAAATAATTAAAAAACATAAATTGAATAACAATCCAATACAAAGTATTTTTTGAAATGTTATCTTTTAATTATATCTAAAAACTTCCCCTCTTTTCCACCCTCACACCAAGTTGGTGGCACCGGTTATAGCGCTGTATAAATTTAAAATACTTGGAGCGCAGTTAAAGTTTAACTTTTGATTTGATTTTATACCTGTTGTAGCTGAATAGTGAGGTACGTTTTAACCTGCAGCACCTAAAAACTTAAACATAGGGACAACCAGCGCCAGTGAGTTTTCTACATTTTTATAAATAATAAATACACATACAGAAAGATTTGACTAAAGCTTATCAATTTGGATTACATTTTTACTGTTTGTAGACTGTCTGGGTTAAGAACCCAGAGTGCTTTTGGGAGACCTTCTTTTAACAAAAAAAGGATTTCCAGTGCGAGCACTGACTTTAATTGAAGGTATGAAGTGGAAACCTTCTGCCTTAAAGAAACACACTTACTTTTAGTTTCTAAAAATATCCCTGTCTTCTTACTTTAGTTAATCTGCCTCATCAATGTGCTTATAGACATGCAAATTTTTACCATTAGGAAACAACTTTTATAATTGATATAAATATTAACTACATTTTTTTTAACATGATATAGTATCCAAAGATGGGGACTGGCTGTAGAACAGTAAAAAAGCAGTTAAAGAATTACTAGTGGAGAATATGTGTGTCTCCTCATAAGGCATCTCTAGTGGTCACAGTTGTGACTGGTCCATTAGCCAGGGAAACCCTTACAACACTTAGACCCTTATCTCCCACCCGCAGTTTGCTCTAGGATTTATGAGACACAGATTGCCAGATGTGCCCCTTCCGCTACAAGGAGACTAGTAACTTCTTCTAACTCAAAGATTAAAACGTACAATTGAAAAGGAAATTTAAAATAATGAATAGCAATAAAAAACAAAGGTAGGATTGATGTAAGCAAAAAATAGATATATCATACTCCTTGTTTAGATTTGCCTTAGAAATAACCTCACAAAATCCTGGATTAAGATGTATTTATGATACCATTTTACAATATCAGCCATTTATTAATGCATTCCAATGTTGCCTCTTTGGCTAAAAGTCCACATAAATTGACTGGTGAGTGTTGAGTATTTTCATGCAGTTACTTAACAGGTAATGCCACTTCTTTATTTCCATGGAGCCTGCAATCAGGAATTGCGTTCTGAGTGCACAAGTCTGTTCCCATTCTCATTGTTTGTGGTGGGTATGTAGGAATGAGCATAAATGAAAATTATTTTTGACAGATATTATTTGTGAGCTACCAGCAGATGAAAGGAGGACTCACACAAACTGGACTTTTATAATTAGGGATTCCAGATCTCACTGAAATATTCTCTTCTCTTCTTCCACACCTTAGCTCTTAGCTACGTGCCTCATGGAATCTTCCGCTCTCTTTAACTCTGTAAGACAATACAGTGACTGTGACATGTGGTTATTTTTCATTGTAATGATCTGTAATGAAATAAAGAAATATTTGTTAAAAGAAGCACAATCAATTTATCTGAATCTGCTTTTTCCGTTAATATGGTAATTTTAAGCACTAGGTAAGTATTACAGGGTAACTGTCATTATAAACAACAAAAAAAAAAACACAGAAAACCATAATTCTGCTCCAGGTGTCCCGGGGAATCATTCCTCAAATTTTATTTGCCTCAGTCCCCATTTAGTACCTTTTATTGACCACAGAAACCATGGTAACCAGCTCTTAAATAAACCTACAATCAGCAAGATGGAGGAATGAACCTGCCTCCTGTGACATCATCACGACATCAGGTGGTTCTGACCAATAAGACCATAGCTTGTGCATCTTAGACACACCCACACAGGTGAGTTTGGAGCTAGTAGCTAAGAGGCGGAATAATATACATATGTGAAAATGTGAAGGTTTATTCAATGACAAGAAAAGTTTCAGTATTATAACTTTTGCAACTAGAGAAGAGTGAACACCGATACAAGTAATAGGGGGCACAGACACAATGTAGCCCCACTAGATATGATGTGGACGTGTGATCAGTGGCCATCTTCTGTCCTGCGTCTCTTCCATAGGGACAAATTCAAAGGACTGATTAAAGGGCCATTAGCATTTTAATTCTTCATTACAGTGTATGTCCACATCATTTTTCTGCTAAAGGGAAATTTTAAATAACCACAAATTACATATTAGCTTAAATTTTAATGACCCACTTGAATACCCACTGGAATACCTATTTAGTTATAGTTTAATTACTTGGCTTTTGGTGCTAATTTTGAGGTTTGTCCTATGGGCTGAATCACCTAGAACTTGCCTTGTCCATTTATTTATATTGTTTTAAAAAATAGTATGCTATGTGTAGATCTATTCCTTTTACTGCAAATGTGTCAAATGGTTTATTATTATTCCAATTCATAGGCTTCTATTGGCTTGTTCACACCTTAACATACTCTGTTGCCTGTAATTCACAAATACAAACTATAGAATACAAATGAAAACCGACTATAGTCAATTCAGTCCATATATTTTCCCATGAAGAAAAGTCAGGCCCTATCCTGACACCTATCCTAACTTCCTGATCAGTGGGAGTCTCAGTGCTGAGACCACCGCAAATCGTGAAAACAAGGGGTCCGTTGGACCCTATTTATCTCTAGGGAACTGACGGAAATTGCAAAGCGCCGCCCTTCACTTTCATGATCTGGGGGGGGGGGGGTGTCCCTTCCCCTGTAGTATATAGCCAGACCCCCAGTAGTATATAGCCAGCCCCCAGTAGTATAAAGCCAGCCTCCCCTGTAGCATATAGCCAGCCTTCCCCTGTAGTATATAGCCAGACCCCCAGTAGTATATAGCCAGCTCTGACCAGAGCAGGGAAGCAACACATGTAGGATAGAAGGCGCACGACTTACATAAAAAAATTCAACTTTAGTACAAACCTAAAGAACCTATCTTGTATGTAACCCGGGGACTGCCTGTACTTGGCTGCGGCTTAATGTTAGCCATGTAAAAAGCTAGCATTCACCCCCTTACAATTATCCAGGTGCCCACCTGCTCCAAGGATGTTTGGAAGAGCAGTGTAGAATTTATTGTGCCCAAAAACCATTGGTCCAAAAATGCAGTAGTGTAAGTCTGCTGCTTTACTGTATCTGGCTGGTTATAGAAAACCAGCAGCTACAGAAAATTATATTGTATCTAGCAGCTTAGAAATTTTTAAGAATAATAATCAAGTAAACTCTGTGGGGTCCCCACATACTTTTACTAGCTTAAAACAAAAATTCAGCAGCCTGACATTATTGAGTTGGGAGAGACCACTGCTTTTGGACTTCCCCAGCAAAAAAGAAAAAAGAAAGCCTCAGATAAACTAAATAATTATTATACAACCTTTTTAATATTTCACAATGGTGTTTGCACTGAGGCAAGATTAAAAAGGCTACTGGCATACAATAACAAGTAGGAATCAAGCTACTCAAGAAAAAGACAATGAACCGATAAGAGAAAACAGGTAAAGGAGCAAAAGAGTTGGGAGTGTCGTCATGAACTGTCCCTGATGGGGAACTGTGTTTAACTTTGGTGATCAAAAGTAGTTCTGCCGGCAGCTGTCAGGTAAAGTCTGACCCAGGTGGAAGTGCACCCAGGTGGAAGCACCCAGTGGTCATAAACATGTTTAATGGGGTGGGGTTGGCTGCTTACTCCAAGGTTACAAGCCTTGGAGTAGAGCAGTATTTTAAAGACACTTTCAACCTATCCTGCATAAAGAGAGCACATCATGGGTGAACTTAAAAACTGCCAATAACCATCTGATCCAAACCAAGCAGGGGTTGTAAAAGTTGACATTCAGACCAATAACTGTCCATATGGTACCTTATTCCAGCCCATTACATGTGCATACAAGATATGTATACAGCTGACAGATTTCACAATACGGTAGTGGCAAAGAAGAATAAAGAGGGGGGCACTCACCAGTACTAGAAAAATTGAAAGCCTTTATTTACAGCATGTTGGCCAAGTAGAAAGATGCCAGTCACATTAAAGAGGAGGATGGGTCATTTCACGCATGCACACTTGTTCTGACCTGCGACATAAATACATCCACATAAAATCAGTCTTATTATCTTGCCTGGTACCATTCAGCACTTCATTCAGCACTAAGGTCCTTTACCCACTCCATGGACTTCTACTACTCCCCATGCCTCCATTTAGGCATGATGTGATTTCATGTGATCAGATACATACATGGGGGAAAGGATTTTAGATGAAATCATTCTGGTCGGAGGGGGAGTATCCAACATGGGGGAGTGCCCGCATGATTATAATGTCCAGCAGAGTGCCCCATTGATATAATGTTCAGCAGAATGAACAGAACAGTATATACTGTATTCTAATTATTAGTAAAATACCAAAATTGTGCTGAAAAACTTGGCTTATATTCAAGTTTATATGGTAACTCCAAAAGAAAGTTGTGAACCCCGTTGTTAGTGAAGAGGCCTGCTTGGCAGAAACAGGAGTGCTCCTATACACTCCTATAACTTTCAAATTGTGCCGCAAGCCCAAGCACTTACATACACCAGGAAGAAGAAGGTGAACTCCATCTGACCAGAGCAGGGAAGCAACACATGTAGGATAGAAGGCACACGATCTGACCAGAGCAGGGAAGCAACACATGTAGGATAGAAGGCGCACGACTTACATAAAAAAATTCAACTTTAGTACAAACCTAAAGAACCTATCTTGTATGTAACCCGGGGACTGCCTGTACTTGGCTGCGGCTTAATGTTAGCCATGTAAAAAGCTAGCATTCACCCCCTTACAATTATCCAGGTGCCCACCTGCTCCAAGGATGTTTGGAAGAGCAGTGTAGAATTTATTGTGCCCAAAAACCATTGGTCCAAAAATGCAGTAGTGTAAGTCTGCTGCTTTACTGTATCTGGCTGGTTATAGAAAACCAGCAGCTACAGAAAATTATATTGTATCTAGCAGCTTAGAAATTTTTAAGAATAATAATCAAGTAAACTCTGTGGGGTCCCCACATACTTTTACTAGCTTAAAACAAAAATTCAGCAGCCTGACATTATTGAGTTGGGAGAGACCACTGCTTTTGGACTTCCCCAGCAAAAAAGAAAAAAGAAAGCCTCAGATAAACTAAATAATTATTATACAACCTTTTTAATATTTCACAATGGTGTTTGCACTGAGGCAAGATTAAAAAGGCTACTGGCATACAATAACAAGTAGGAATCAAGCTACTCAAGAAAAAGACAATGAACCGATAAGAGAAAACAGGTAAAGGAGCAAAAGAGTTGGGAGTGTCGTCATGAACTGTCCCTGATGGGGAACTGTGTTTAACTTTGGTGATCAAAAGTAGTTCTGCCGGCAGCTGTCAGGTAAAGTCTGACCCAGGTGGAAGTGCACCCAGGTGGAAGCACCCAGTGGTCATAAACATGTTTAATGGGGTGGGGTTGGCTGCTTACTCCAAGGTTACAAGCCTTGGAGTAGAGCAGTATTTTAAAGACACTTTCAACCTATCCTGCATAAAGAGAGCACATCATGGGTGAACTTAAAAACTGCCAATAACCATCTGATCCAAACCAAGCAGGGGTTGTAAAAGTTGACATTCAGACCAATAACTGTCCATATGGTACCTTATTCCAGCCCATTACATGTGCATACAAGATATGTATACAGCTGACAGATTTCACAATACGGTAGTGGCAAAGAAGAATAAAGAGGGGGGCACTCACCAGTACTAGAAAAATTGAAAGCCTTTATTTACAGCATGTTGGCCAAGTAGAAAGATGCCAGTCACATTAAAGAGGAGGATGGGTCATTTCACGCATGCACACTTGTTCTGACCTGCGACATAAATACATCCACATAAAATCAGTCTTATTATCTTGCCTGGTACCATTCAGCACTTCATTCAGCACTAAGGTCCTTTACCCACTCCATGGACTTCTACTACTCCCCATGCCTCCATTTAGGCATGATGTGATTTCATGTGATCAGATACATACATGGGGGAAAGGATTTTAGATGAAATCATTCTGGTCGGAGGGGGAGTATCCAACATGGGGGAGTGCCCGCATGATTATAATGTCCAGCAGAGTGCCCCATTGATATAATGTTCAGCAGAATGAACAGAACAGTATATACTGTATTCTAATTATTAGTAAAATACCAAAATTGTGCTGAAAAACTTGGCTTATATTCAAGTTTATATGGTAACTCCAAAAGAAAGTTGTGAACCCCGTTGTTAGTGAAGAGGCCTGCTTGGCAGAAACAGGAGTGCTCCTATACACTCCTATAACTTTCAAATTGTGCCGCAAGCCCAAGCACTTACATACACCAGGAAGAAGAAGGTGAACTCCATCTGACCAGAGCAGGGAAGCAACACATGTAGGATAGAAGGCGCACGATCATCCATAGATACACACTCAGCTCTGCATCATCCATAGTTACAAACTCAGCTCTGCATCATCCATAGCTACACACTCAGCTCTGCATCATTTCATAGTTACACGCACACAGCTCTGCATCATCCATTCAGATACACACTCATCTCTGCATCATCCTTCCAGATACACACTCAGCGCTGCATCATCCATCCAGATACACACACAGCTCTGCATCAGCCATTCAGATACACACACACAGCTCAGCATCATCCATTCAGATACACACACAGGAGGTCTTGTACCTGTAGGCAGAGGGAGAGAGCAGTACAGAGCCTCTCCTCTCTGGTAGATAGGATGCAGCTCTATATAAGAGCATCACCCGATCTCCATTACAGTGGTCAGGAGGGTCTGGCATCTATATATGTCTATTTCAATTCAAAGAAGCTTCACTGTATTGGCAGGATCAAATATAAGTTTGCATTGCCAAAGCATTTATAAAATATTGGATTGTGGGGAATAAGGTGGGGTACAGGGTGATGGGGAACAGGATTAAAGGGGATATGGGTTTAGGGGGGTTATTATAGTTCATGGTATATCACATGTCTCTCAGCCTATAGCAAGCAGTGACATATTGGGCCACTATGGCCATTGTGGTCTCCTCTTCCCCCAGCAGGATGGAGATCTGAGAGATCTGAGAGTCTCCTGAAGTGAGTGTCCCTCACTGCTGTGTATCAGGAAGTAGACCACATCCTCGTTGGCCTCCTGGTCCTGGCACTGTAGGCACAGTCTGCTCTCCCTGGGCACGTATGTCTGTCTGTGCCACCCAAACTTCTTGGCCAAGTTGTGGGAGCTCAGTCTTCAGCGGCTCAGGATCTGACGGTCTCTGGGGTCTGGAAGTTTCTCCAGGTACAGGGCCACTTTGTAGTCTCTCTGTAGACCCTGGTAGATGGCCAGCTTCTTGGATGACTCTATCACTCCAGTCTAGTACTCTAGTACTCCAGTCACTTTCATGTTCCTCCTGTGCCTTATTTATCAGCACCAGCTCTCCTGGCTTTGGTCAGTTGTGGTTGGTCCATATTTATGTCTGGCTCCCAGGTTTCCAGGGACCACCTGCTGCTTCCCTGCTTTATGGTTGAAGGAATCTGGATTGCTGTTCTGTAGGTGAGCTAGGAATGATAGCGCTCTCTTCTGGACTGTAATATGTAGAGGGAATCAGCCCAGCTCTCCTCTACAGCCGCTGTTTGAGGTGCTCTGATGGACTTGAAGAAGGTATTTACAGAACTATTTTGGTTGGACTGGACTCCCACCTTGACCAATCTGGGTATGTGTTTGGGCCCCAGACATTACTGCCATACAGAATGATAGGGGATATGATACTGTCAAAAAACTTTGTACGGACTGTCACCGGAGGTAGCTTCTGCAGGCCTTGTCTCTGAATACCTGAATGGCTTGCTTGAAGCTTCCTGACTGGTGTATTTCCAGGCCCAGGTAGGTGTACAGTCACTGTCAGTGGGCAGCTGTTCAGCATGAAGGAGGGAAGCATTTCTACCATGATATTGGTATTCTTTATGTTGATGGGTAGTTTAAAAAATACTTTAGAAACTGACACTATTTGTACCCATGGAATTCAATGTAAAAGATGACTTTACTCTTTAATGACCGTCCTATTGGGAGTTTACGGTGATCATTAAAGGTACTACTTCTGACATGACACCTTTCTACGGCACTAACACCCGGGAGTGTAATATCTCCCATCCAGGGTGCTTAATCCCTTACACGCCATGGTTATGTGTGCCCCCATGGACCCCCCGGTGAGTGCCCTGAGGCTGCCAGCTCCTCTTCCCGCTGAGTTTCGCCTTCTGGCAGGACCCAGCTGTATGCACAGCATGCTCAGTTATTTACACCGTACACTGCAATACAAGTGTATTGCAGTGTAAGGGCTAGAACAAGCGATCGGATAAACAATACAATTACAATACTTGATCCTGGTGGTAGATGGTATTTATGTTTTAAACTTGGTTCTGGTGCTGTATTAACTATATGTACTGGGCTTAGATCTGGTGCTCTGGTACTTTGTCTATGGTGTTGTATTTATGTTATGATCATGGTTCTGAAGCTCTAGTCAACTTGGTTAAGATGTTGCATATGTTCTATCTTCTGGATATATACAGATAACAAAACGTTTTTGTATTTTTAAAGAACATCTACCATCAGTCTTACTAACAGTAGACATGTCCTATTAAGAAGTTCCTGAGGAACGATGTACCTTGGGAGTCCTTTTATTATAACTGTAGATTTATAAAAATGATTCTAATTAGCCTGAAGCGCTCCGGGACATCAGCAGGGCGCCTCAGAGTGCCTAGTATATTAATTTATTTACTCCTCCAATTTTGCTAGCAGTCCACCCTTGTCCCGCGCCCCCACAGTGCATAGAGCAGGTGACGGGTAGAGATAGGGTGTGGCTGCTATAGCAACAGGGGGAGTGAATAAATTAATTAGCATAATTAGCATAATTTTATAACTCTATATTATAGCGATCGCAGCATATATAGTTAAAATAAAAGAAGTCCTGAGGAACATAGTTTTTATTAGGACATATCTACTATCAGTAAAAGGAGATACAAGTCCATATAGATCTATATCTAACTAATTTATACATGTAGAAATGTTAACAATTGGATTTATAGTTAGCTAAGTCATTAATTTAAACTCTAAGTTAGAAGTTGATAAATTTTAATTGACACAGAAGGTTGATTTAAATATTATAATGATATGAAGTATGTTTTGTAACCAACAAAAGAACAAAAGAGAGGATACGTATGATGGACTAAGGTAATATCAAAAAAACTTTATTAATACATAAACACAGTAACAACAAAACCACATAATAAAAACACTTAAAAAGTGCACCATGCAAGGTGTACTTGACCTCCCAGGACCAGTGTGTCCTGGGCTCCCCAGCCCCAAGCCGACCAAGTCAAAACGACAAATGTGTGATGCAGGACAATGAGGGGAGTACTAAATACAGCTGAATAACATCAAATTGCAACAGGCAATATGTGCATACATAAAGTGACCGGTGCAAAAAATAAATGAACCCAACAGTCCTGTATATAGTAGCCTAAATGCCTGAAGTATACGGTACCTAATGTGGATCCATATGGTAAGGTGAGAGAGGCAGAAAGGCAAGGTCGGAGTGGGGAGGAGGAGAGAGGAGCGAACCCCACGCGTATCGTCACCTGCTCCGGTGACTTCCTCAGGGGTGTGTCACACATGCATCACACATTTGTCGTTTTGACTTGGTCGGCTTGGGGCTGGGGAGCCCAGGACACACTGGTCCTGGGAGGTCAAGTACACCTTGCATGGTGCACTTTTTAAGTGTTTTTATTATGTGGTTTTGTTGTTACTGTGTTTATGTATTAATAAAGTTTTTTTGATATTACCTTAGTCCATCATACGTATCCTCTCTTTTGTTCTTTTGTTGGTTACAAAACATACTTCATATCATTATAATATTTAAATCAACCTTCTGTGTCAATTAAAATTTATCAACTTCTAACTTAGAGTTTAAATTAATGACTTATCTAACCATAAATCCAATTGTTAACATTTCTACATGTATAAATTAGTTAGATATAGATCTATATGGACTTGTATCTCCTTTTACTGATAATAGATATGTCCTAATAAAAACTATTCTCCTCAGGACTTCTTTTATTTTAACTATATATGCTGCGATCGCTACAATCTAGAGTTATAAAATTATGCTAATTATGCTAATTAATTTATTCACTCTCCCTGTTGCTATAGCAGACACACCCTATCTCTACCTGTCACCTGCTCTATACATTGTGGGGGCGCGGGACAAGGGTGGACTGCTAGCAAAACTGGAGGAGTAAATAAATTCATATACTAGGCACTCTGAGGCGCCCCGCTGATGTCCCGGAGCGCTTTAGGCTAATTAGAATCATTTTTATAAATCTACAGTTATAATAAAAGGACTCCCAAGGTACATCGTTCCTCAGGAACTTCTTAATAGGACATGTCTACTGTTAGTAAGACTGATGGTAGATGTTTTTTAAAAATACAAAAATGTTTTGTTATCTGTATAGATGCAGAAGATAGAACAAATGCAACATCTTAACCAAGGTGAATAGAGCTTCAGAACCATGATCATAACATAAATACAACACCATAGATAAAGTACCAGAGCACCAGATCTAAGCCCAGTACATATAGTTAATACAGCACCAGAACCAAGTTTAGAACATAAATACCATCTACCACCAGGATCAAGTATTGTAATTGTATTGTTTATCCGATCGCTTGTTCTAGCCCTTACACTGCAATACACTTGTGTTGCAGTGTACGGTGTAAATAACTGAGCATGCTGTGCATACAGCTGGGTCCTGCCAGGAGGCGAAACTCAGTGGGAAGAGGAGCTGGCAGCCTCGGGGCACTCACCGGGGGGTCCATGGGGACACACATAACCATGGCGTGTAAGGGATTAAGCACCCTGGATGGGAGATATTACACTCCCGGGTGTTAGTGCCGTAGAAAGGTGTCATGTCAGAAGTAGTACCTTTAATGATCACCGTAAACTCCCAATAGGACGGTCATTAAAGAGTAAAGTCATCTTTTACATTGAATTCCATGGGTACAAATAGTGTCAGTTTCTAAAGTATTTTTTAAACTACCCATCAACATAAAGAATACCAATATCATGGTAGAAATGCTTCCCTCCTTCATGCTGAACAGCTGCCCACTGACAGTGACTGTACACCTACCTGGGCCTGGAAATACACCAGTCAGGAAGCTTCAAGCAAGCCATTCAGGTATTCAGAGACAAGGCCTGCAGAAGCTACCTCCGGTGACAGTCCGTACAAAGTTTTTTGACAGTATCATATCCCCTATCATTCTGTATGGCAGTAATGTCTGGGGCCCAAACACATACCCAGATTGGTCAAGGTGGGAGTCCAGTCCAACCAAAATAGTTCTGTAAATACCTTCTTCAAGTCCATCAGAGCACCTCAAACAGCGGCTGTAGAGGAGAGCTGGGCTGATTCTCTCTACATATTACAGTCCAGAAGAGAGCGCTATAATTCCTAGCTCACCTACAGAACAGCAATCCAGATTCCTTCAACCATAAAGCAGGGAAGCAGCAGGTGGTCCCTGGAAACCTGGGAGCCAGACATAAATATGGACCAACCACAACTGACCAAAGCCAGGAGAGCTGGTGCTGATAAATAAGGCACAGGAGGAACATGAAAGTGACTGGAGTACTAGAGTACTAGACTGGAGTGATCCAAGAAGCTGACCATCTACCAGGGTCTACAGAGAGACTACAAAGTGACCCTGTACCTGGAGAAACTTCCAGACCCCAGAGACCGTCAGATCCTGAGCCGCTGAAGACTGAGCTCCCACAACCTGGCCAAGAAGTTTGGGTGGCACAGACAGACATACGTGCCCAGGGAGAGCAGACTGTGCCTACAGTGCCAGGACCAGGAGGCCAACGAGGATGTGGTCTACTTCCTGATACACAGCAGTGAGGGACACTCACTTCAGGAGACTCTCAGATCTCTCAGATCTCCATCCTGCTGGGGGAAGAGGAGACCACAATGGCCATAGTGGCACAATATGTGACTGCTTGCTATAGGCTGAGAGACATGTGATATACCATGAACTATAATAACCCCCCTAAACCCATGTCCCCTTTAATCTTGTTCCCCATCACCCTGTACCCCACCTTATTCCCCACAATCCAATATTTTATAAATGCTTTGGCAATGCAAACTTATATTTGATCCTGCCAATACAGTGAAGCTTCTTTGAATTGAATCTGACCAGAGAAGGGAAGCAACACATGCAGGATAGAAGGCACACGATCTTAGTACATTATAGTGCAGACAATGCACTTTCGGGGAACTCGCTTTCGGGTAAATAAATGTGCCCCATTGTGCTTCCACTTATTGGAAAGATAATACATTTTAACTTTAAATTGTCTCATTTTGACAGTAAGTCATACTGTCCAAATTACTCATTAACTAGCACTTACAATGGGGGAACAGTTCTAGTCTCAGACAGTTCTGATAAATCTCCTCCAACATTTACAGAAATTCCAAATATGTTTAGTATTTATGTTTTACTACTGTAATGCAAGAACAGTGAGTCCAAATACTGAGCCCCCAAACTGTATCCTGCCTGATTATAGGGTCCCCTCTAAACAGTCGCCAATAACTGGGGGTTGTTCCCTCAATAGGCAGCTGTGCACACACAAAATACTACCAACAAACAGAAAACACAATAGGGGGGGGGGGGGGGTGGTAACTGTTCCGGAGTTGCAATTGAAAAAGCAAATAAGAGCCAAATCACAAAGACAGAAGAACAGTCGCAAAAACAGAGCCAATATAAAATTACCAGGAGTAGCAACAATAGCAGAATACAGTAACAGAGAACTAGACAGACTAATGCTTCATGCACACTTGCATATGAGGCCATTGGAAAACCCAACAGGTTCGGAAAAATCGCCATATTTTTTTAAAAAAAGGAGGCGCTTGACACGTAATTGCCTGCACCCAGCCTAGCTTTGTGAACTCCGGTGGACCTCGGCGGACTTCAGCGCAGCAGCGACACCTGGTGGACGTCGGCCGCACTACCTTAGTGAATCGCCGGAAGATACGAATCAGCATCGGAGAACCCGCCGCCGGATCGCGAATGGACCAGGTAAGTAAATCTGCCCCATTGTGTGCATGAGGCCTGACTGTTTAACCAGCAAAGATAGATTATATCAGTTTATATCAGAGTGCTCCAGGTGAGAGAGATGCAAAACTCGGAAGGTGTGCAAATCTTCAAATTAAATATTCTAAAGATATCATATCAACTTATTGCAGCCTAACATAAATTGATGCATTTTTTTGCCTTTTCTAAGCAAATTATATGTTGGCACTATATGTTGGCACTCTTTGCTTATTAGTTATGCAAGTCTGCAGCATTATTTCTGCATAGTTACCATTACATTCTGTCTGTTTTATTCCTAAGGTTAAAAAAGGTGTTGCTAGTAATTGGGCGCTGTAGCTAATTAAGAACAAGAAATTGTAAACAACGTTAATGAGGATAACAGGGAGCTTTGTTCTATGCAGAATATCACTAAACTCTCATAAGAATACTAATTTTTAATTGTTTCAAAATAATAACAAATCTATTAATTCTGATTTATTCATTAAATAAATCTACCAGCCATAGTAAAACCATGTTCGGCTAGGATTTGTGTCTATTTCCCCCATTTACAAACCTCTGCACCGAATTCTCATGAAGGGGATTGAAGCGGGTGAGGAAGGTGGCATTCCTGCCCCATGCCTGCCCACTGCCTATATCCTGAGCCCATTCAGGTGCACAATTGTACGTCAGGTGAGACCGAAGCCTCCTGATAGATCTGGCAGGTCTATGATAAACTTATGATACATGTCATCAACATTTTCTTTTTTGCATTTAAACCTAATATAAATTCTTAAAATTGGAATGTGAATGATTTTAGTTTGACCCTTTAACGACCTGGCAATTTTTTTGTTCTTTCATTTATATTTTACACTCCCCACCTTCAAAAATCTATAACTTTTTGACTTTTTTATTTTTACACATAAATAGCTCTGTAAGGGTTTGTTTTCTGCATAATAAATTGCACTTCATAGTGACGGTATTTATTATTTCATGCCATATACTGGGAAGCGGGACAAATGGTAAAAAAACCACGTTTGCTCCATTTTCTTGTGGGCTTGGATTTTACGGCTTTCACTGTGCGCCCCAAAAGACATGTCTACTTTATTCTTTGGGTTGGTGCAATCACAGGGATACCAAATTTGTATAGGTTTTATAATGTTTTCATTCATTTACAAAAATTAAAACCTCCGTTTTGGGGGATTTTGCCATCTTCTGGCTCTAACTTTTTTATACTTTGGTGTACAGAGCTGTAGGTGGTGTTATTTTTTGAGACTTTTGACTTTTGAAGTTTTCAATGCTACTATTTATCGGACTGCATGAGCTTTTGATAACTTTTAATTGAAATTTTTATATTCTTCAAAATGACAGTATGGCAAAAATGTATATCAGTTCTGGGTGGGGGGTTTGGTTTTTAATTTTTTTATTATAACTTTTTAACTTTTTTTTATTTTTACTTTTACTCTTTTTCAGACCGCTAGGTTGTCTGATTGATCCTACTATATACTTCTCAATCGCACAATGTAATGAAATGATTAAAATGAAACAAGTGTTCGGAAGACCCGGGGCTGTTGTGGGGACTGATCGCTGCTCCCCGTTGACATCACGACAATTGTCAACAAGATGGCGGTTAGCACCGCAATTTGTAGCAAAAATTTACCGGCTATGGAGAGGGCTCAGCCGGTGAGCGCTCTCCATGCACCCGCACCCGACGTGCAGCGTACTATTATGCTGCGCATTGTTAAGTGGTTAAATAGAAAGTCCTCTGTTATAAATTGACATTCAAAATTTCTGATTTATACTGTAAATAAGTTTTATAGATCTTAAAACCCTGTGCTAACCGGATGTGCTGGTCGCTGTAGCAAAATAGGAAATAAAAATATCTATAAGCACATGTTTTGAAGGGTCTTTTTCAAATAAGTAACGAAACTGAGAATACGAAGTGAAAACAGAGCAACCAATTTTGCTACATGATTTTTTAATTTTGTCTTAGGTCATTGGTTGTAGGACAACTTTGCCTATGACTATCAATACATATGTTCATCAGCTTCCATTCTAAACTCCTCAGCTTAGTCTGTTCCTGCAATATGTTTCCCCTGGCTGTGCTGCTTATGTCTGTTAAACTGTGTCTTGTTTACTCAAGAAACAGACTGTTTGTAACTGCTGCAGGGCACAGGTTGCTTCTCCCTGCTCACCCTGGAGGGAGGAGGATGTCATATGATGCTCTTTGTGCAAAGCTAACAGGAGAGTCTTATGTCTGCAGCTTTGGGGATGTACAAATCTCCTGCAAAGAATATTGGGATCCTCTGTTTGCTATCAGTCCCTTCATCACAGTATGTGATTCTGTGTAACTTTATCTGTCTCTGCACCTTAAGCTAGTCATATATTCCTCTACAGCACCACCTGCTGCTCTCTCGATACTATATTCACAGCAGGGAAGCTGTTAACCCTAAGTGTTCACACAGCACAGACTATACACTTCATGTAACTATTGGTTTATATTACTTGTTACATGATGGATGTTCATTCATGCGATGAAAGCTGCTAGGCTAATCACCATATAGTTGTGTATGTTCACACTATGCAAAGCTCAGTGGATTTTTTTTAGTTACTTTTGAGTTACTTTTGTTGAGTTACTTCTGATTTGTATCTCACTGGAGTTACTTCATGAGAGAACACAAAACATCAGGGAAAGTGAGGAAAACTTATTTAATCTGGGAGAGGTTAAACAGGAAGGAGCTAATGTCCACCCACTTCAGTGATGCTGAGGAGGATTTATAACAAGTATCTTCAGAACAGAAGATGCCTGGAGATTAAAGGGTGAGCAGCACAAAAAGGCCTCTTCATCTGATGAGGACAACCTGGTGTTAAAAAGAGGTCTATTCTAAACATCAAAGCATCTTCACCACTGGGTCTACTCATTGAAGGGTCTAAGAAGTTTTAACCCTTCTGTGCCCATTTTTACTGGTTACATTGAAACTGAATCTTACAGTGCAACCCAGATGGACCTTAAGCAATAGTTCATAATGACTGCTCTCTGATGAGTTCCCACTAGCGGATACAATGTGTAAGGATCGGTGAATTGCCAGGGTTTAATATGGCATTCTACATACAAGGGCAGTGGTGGTACTGCCCTTGCTATGGCAGGAGGCAAACATGGGGTCAAGAATAATGTAGCAGCTATTAGGGACTCCTTCCATTGGCCTCAGAGATGCCTCTTAACCTTTCTTCAGACTCACAAGAACCTCAAAACGACAGACTGGTAAGATTGTTCCAAGATGTTCATCTGTCATGAGTAGCCTCAGGCTGTTATGAGGTTTAATTGATGCAATAATGGTACCTTAGAATAAAACACTGTTCTTATGTTATGTGACAACTAATTTTAATTGTTTTTGTGGTCCAGTTTAAACCTAGGAACAGAACCATGTCAATACCAATACTATTTTTACAACCACCTCAAAACAAAAGTACATAATCTGCATATCTTATTTTTTTACACAAACACCAGGAAGTAGAACTCTCCTTTATCCATAACTGGAAACAAAACCATCTTGCAAGCAGTTATCCAGAGCACTATCAAATCCTTGCACTGTGCTGATCATGTAGAAATATCCAGGAAATTACTTTGATGGTACTGTCCTCCTAGGAGCACTATTTGGAAATAGGATCTCTGCTTCACTTTCGGAGGTATTTGTCACGATACTAGTGGGACGGGAGCAGGGGTCCAGTAGTCAGGTAAGGCAGAGGAAGCTTGAGGCAGTACACAGATAGCCAGCAGGGGGATGCAGTAGCAGTCTTGAACAGGAGCGCAGGGACCAGAGTAATAGTCTGTCGTATCTCAGGAGCTGAAGTTGCAGTATAGACAACTTGCAGTCAGCAAAGGAACTAGAAGAAGATCTCCAGCAAGGAGGTCTCCTGGGTGTACAGGCTGTACTCAGTAAACTGAATACAATACTAACACAAAGCAGGAAATGTCAGAGACACCTATATATATATATATATATATATATATATGTATATGTATAGACCAATCAAGGTAAACTGAGGGTGGTTCTAATCAGGAGAAACAGGTGGCAGGTTTTTTCAAGTAGGTTCAACACAATAGTCCAGCAGGCAATTGTGAGTGGCTCAGCAAACAAGGAGACACAGAACCAGGCATCAGAACGCAGGTTCGAATTCTGATATCACTCCCCTCCTAAGAATGACCTCTGGGCCAACTTTAACTGAATCTGGAGGTTGAGATCAGGAAATGGATTGGCTGTAGCATTTTTCAGTAGAGACACTTTCTTATATCGCTCACGAGCAGCTCCCAATGTTTCTTTTAACATCCTTAGATTTTGTTGCAGTAACATGATTCTTTCCGTAACTGGAATTAGCACAGAAAGGGGATTTTTGGGGAGAATGCTTGGGTGATATCCTAAGTTTGCAAAAAAAAGGTGTTTGCTTTGTTGAAGAATTCTGACAGTTGATGTAAAAGAATTCAGCAAAAGGTAATAAATCTACTCAATCATCCTGCAGATGGCAAATGTAACAAACCAGATATTGTTCTAAAGTTTGATTAGTGTGTTCTGTCTGTCCGTTAATCTGGGGGTGGTAAGCAGTTGACAGGTGAAGTTTACTATCTAACGATGTACAGAAACTCCGCCAGAATTTAGACATGAATTGAACTCCGCGATCCGATATTCCTTCATCTGGTACACCATGAAGGCGAAAGATCTTATAGACTATTAAGTCAGCTGTTTCTTTGCAGAAAGCAAACCGGTACAAGGGATGAAATGAGCTGCCTTAGTGAATCGGTACACCACCACCAGTATTGATGTCTTTCCTTTAGAGTTAGGTAGATCCACTATGAAGTCCATTGAGATCGAACTGGAATGGACAATGGAGAACATTTTTTTTCACATCTTCTAAACAGCCAGGTCACCAGAAGAACCGGGATAACAGTTCCTGTGTTTTTTGTACACTCTTGTGTCCTGCTAGTCTGGAATCATGTACAAACTGTAGGATCCTTAGACGCATGGCCTCCGGTATATAGAGATGCTTACCATCAGTCTATGCTTGATTCTAAAAGAATATGTGTACATCCCCTGATGGATGTGCCAGAAATGGATCAGTGTCTTAGGCCGCTTTTAAGTCCTTGAGCAAGTCACCTTCATGAATAATACCTACCACCCTTCTCTCAGGCACAATCGGAGTAGGTGGAACTGATGGGTTAGAATCACTAGTAAACATCTGCGACAGAGTTCCTGCTTTTCCATTGCGGGATCCTGGTCGAAAAGAAATTGTGAAATTAAAATGGTTCAAGAATAGACTCCATCGGGTTTGACGAGGGGAGAGGCATTTAGCTGATCTAATAAACTCTAAGTTGCAGTGATCAGTTAAAACTAGTATCTGTTGTGAAGCTCCTTGAAGATGGTGTCTCCACTCTTTAAATGCTGAAGCAATAGCGAGTAATTCTTTGTTCCCTACATCATAGTTCTTCTCCACCGTAGACATCTGTTGAGAGAAGAATGCACATGGATGTAACAACTTATTCCCACCTGATCTCTGAGACAGGATAGCCCGAACCGCACAATCCGATGCATCAACTTCCACTACAAATGCAAGTTCAGGATTGGGAGGACGTAGTACTGGAGCTGTGGTAAATTTAATCTTTAAACGAGAGAAAGCTCCATTCGCTTGTGGTGTCCAGGAAAAGTGGCTCAGTGGGTCAGCTCAGTAATAGGAGCTACAATTTCTGAAAAATCTTTAATAAAGCGTTTGTAAAAATTAGAGAAGCCTATGAATCTTTGTACTTCTTTAACCATCTTGGGGGTGGGCCAATCGATAACCACTTGGATCTTTCTGGGATCCATACGCAATCCCTGCAAGAGATGATGTATCCTAAGAATTGCATCTCCTTCCAATGGAATTCACAGTTTTCTAGTTTGATGTAAAGTCGGTTTTCTTGCAATCGTTTTAAAACACGTCTTACATGCTCTTGATGTACTTCTAGAGATCTAGAGAAGATTAATATATCATCTAGATAAACTAACTTCAATTAGTTGAAGCGTCTGAATATAGAAGCCCCAGCAGGAGAGGAGGATGGCCGAATAAACCCTTTTTTCAAGTTCTCGTCAATGAAGTCCTTGAGAGCATTTAATTCCGGTCCTGATAATTAGTATATAGTCCCAAATGGTATAGGTGCTCCAGGGAGCAAGTCTATCAGGCAATTGTAAGATCATTGAGGTGGTAGTTTGTCAGCTTCTTGTTTATCACAAACATCCATGAAATCCTCATATACTGTTGATAACTGCTGCTGTTCCTGGTGTTGAGCAGAAACTGTGATTTCAGGTTGAATCTCAGCACCTTGGTTTCCCAATCGATGGAAGGATTCTGTGCCGGTAACCAAGGTAGGCCAAAGATGACTGGAAAATGTGGAGAGGCAGTTAATAAAAATGAGAGAGTTTCATAATGCTGAGGTTCTATGAGAATCTCCAGAGGTACAGTTTCATGATCTACAGGTCCCGAACTCAGGGGAGACCCGTCTACTGTTTCCAATTAAAATAGATGAATGTCTTTTAGACGAACGTATTAGATGTTTCTAAGCGAAACCAACGTCCATGAAATTTCTGCTAGCCCCAGAATCCATCATAGCTGATGTTGAGATCCACATGGAGTTTATCAGTAATTTAAGGGGAATAAAGTAATGTCCTTATTCTTCTTTTCAACCCGAGGTCACTGATGATATATAATGGACACTCTCTCCCTCTGATTGTTCCCCCTCTAAAACAGAAGACTCTTCACTAGATGCATCAGGATCCACTACAGCTGCCACTGTTCTCCGAGGGCGTTTTGCAGAGCGGTTTGGGCAGTTTATAAGGAAGTGTCCCCATTTCCCACAATATAGGCACATATTTTCTTTAAACTTATGGTCTCTTCACTTGTCATTCTACCGTTTCTGAATTGCATCAATTTGCATTGGTTCTGGTTGGGATTCACGACACTGCTGATCAGATGACTTTTTAAAATCGAGTGGTGATGTGGTAATGTGCTGACCAGTTGTGTGGTTTGCAAAGCCCCATTTCTCTTGTCGACGTTCAGTCAGAGGCATATCAATCTGAATGTAGTGATAAATTCAAAGAAAACTGAGGGTGCTTTCGCTTGTGCTAATTCATCTTTAATAATGCTAGAAAGTCCAGCAAGAAAAGTGCTCATCTTGCTGAATACATGTCCATGTATAATGCTATGAAACTGATTGTAACTGTTATTTGTTGGACTGTTTGTTGGACTCAGTTTATCATTACTGTTTATCTTGTACCATGTAAAATTTTTAATTGACTGATGATGAGATGAAAATTGGGCTATCCTTCTAAGCCCAGGGGAAGGGCAATTCTTCAGCCGTGGTTCCATAGAGGTTTCCTCCACAGGGGGTTTTTCCTCTCCTGAGTTCTGTGGGATGACTCTTTGTGAGTCAGAGGTTGCCCATATTTAAATTTTCTGCCTGGACATTAAAATTTCTCAATGATACGTTCATTGCTTTGGTTAAAAAGTAAATATAATTAACAATATATAAACAAAAAATATGTAAATTGAAAAATATACAAAAAAATATATATATGAAGGAAATGGAATGGGAGTCAATATTAGCCCATAAAGTTTGACATTTTCTTCTCTGTCGCAGTTTTTATTTTGCGGTGGAGGAGTCAGGTGGAAGGGGCAGGCAAGTTATTGGTGGACTAATTTAACTTATAGGGGATGTAAAACCTCATGGTGGTGATCAGGCTGAGCTTTGGAAGTGGCCAGCCTCAAGGGTAATGGTGCCCTTAAAGTGTACTGGCTCTGCTAGAAAGGCAAACCAGAGCACGCCGTCCCCTTTTTTGCGGTATTGGTGAATTCCACCCCTAGCATGGGGCTTATTTACTAAGGGTCCGCGGACCACACTATCGCTGGATATTCCATTTTGCGCCGCATTTAGCAGGGGTTTTTGGCGCACACGATCGGATTTTGGCGTCGGCGCCGGCTTTCATGCGACACAAATTAGGGAGGGACGTCGGACGATCTGACGGATTCGGACTAAGCAAGGGATTTAACATTTAAATTGTGTCGCAAGCCATACATTTACATACACCGGGAAGAAGGTGAACTCCAGCAGACCTGAGCGGGGAGCGACACATGCAGGATATCCAGCGCATGCTCGCAATGAATCGCAGCACAATCTGGACATTCCGGATCGGGAATTGCAACTTCGACAGGTAAGTAAATGTGCCCCACTGTGATTTCTCTTGTCTAAAGTGAGGGTCCATCCCATATCCACACGTCATGGCTATTCATTGTGTTATATAACTACCTCTGTCTGTGTGTTATCAAGCTTTGATGTAAGCAGCTTGCCAAACCGTGCGTAAGGTTGTCGGCCATCTTTGACACTTTTTTTATAGTCTATGCATTGTCCAGCTATAAAAGGTATGTAAGAGATCTTGCATCTTGATTACTTTTACACATATACCTCAAACTGGAGTTTATTTTTGCACTTTATAACCTGTGAACCAATGTAGATTTCATAACCACAAGTGATATATGATGAACAGTTACCTTTACAGGACACCCTTTATTAAATGGATACCTCAGTAAGTAATGGATGGGGGGCTATCTGTCTGGAACATGCCATTCCATTTAGGTATAAGCCTGAATTTTAGAAATGCAGAAACACTTCCCTATTTTCTTTTTTTCCGTTCTCAATGCACTTTCCATGTTTACTATGAAAAACTGCAATTGAGGTAAGAATTTTAGAAATCATGGTAAAACTGTAATTGAGGTAAGAAATTTAGAAATCGTGGTCTCTGCAGATTTGTAAGGCAACCAACAGGGATTTTTTTTTAATGTTTACTGTGGTTGCTAAAATAGATTTCTTAAAATTAGTGTCTATGGAGAGGTTTAATGGACCATAATTGTAACTACAATATTAAATGCTATAGGTTTCTTCAATACCTCAAGTGTGACTGTAAAGTCATATTCCACAATACATATTGCAGCAAACACCCACCACTAATACCCACTATTGGTGCTAGCCGCCATTGGCATTTAAAAGGCTGTGGTACCTGGGCGCCGCCATCCTTGTTGCAGTCATTGCTTCCACTAGCATCACCGGGGAGGGGCAATCAGTTGTTATGACAGCTTTGGGTAATTAAAAATGGTAATTGCTGGCGGTGAACCCCATAACGGATAAGAGAGCTCAAAAGTCTGGAATCACATAAAAAATGTAATAAAAAGTGATCAAAAGGATGCACAGTCTTTAAAATGCTAATGCTAATTGGTGCTGGCCACCTGGTACTCAATAAAGAGCCAGCCTTTTCCCTTATGCCCCGCCGGATTTTTGTGCTTTTTGCCTGAGAGAAAGCTTTATCCCTTGTGACTATCTGCTGAATTCTCGTTGTGACCCCGGTTCTGCGCCTCTGCCGCCTGGTCTGACCTTCTGCTCTGCTACTGACTACGATCCTGCGCTGCCTTTCCTGACCTCCTGCCTGTCCACAACTAGGATTCTGCTTTACGACTTCACACTCCGCCTTGGCCACCACAACGGACAAAGTCCAATCTGCTTTGCGGTGGGCTCTGGGGAAAACCAGGTGCCACTTAGTCCCAGCTCCCAGGTGTCAGCTTACATCAACGTCCGCATTGGTACAATGGGATCGAAGCTTGCTCCGACCACGGGTGTTACACAGGGATGTCAATACATCCCGCAACACCCCGCAACACCCCGCAATTCACGATGCCAGCTCAGGTCTGATGCAGAGCTGAACCAGCATGAGCTTAGCACCGTACAAGTACGGTACTTGGAGCTAGTGGCATACTAGAATGGCGTGGAGCATTAAGAGGTTAAATGGGTTAAATGTTTAGAAAGGACAGAAGAAGAAAAATTAGTTGTGGTATTTTTGAAAATAAGATTTTAGGAAGATTTGATACCACTATTGACATGTACATAATTGAATTCTCCAAATAATAATTCAGCTGAATATTTTATTATAACTGCTATAGTTATTCATAGAGGAAATGTATGATCTTATTCATCTACACATTTCAAGATCATAAGTTTTAGATTCTTCCATTAACCAAGCCACGATACTAAACAATACAATAATTATCAGTCCCCATGGGGAAATTGCAGTGTTGCAATATTCCATTATCAGTAAACATGCTGATGATGCAACCTAGAAAATACTGCCTCTCTGAGCTGGTTGTGTGTCCCAGCTGCATTTTTGAGTAATGGCCGGCCAAACCAATTAGCTACCGGATTGGCATCCAGGCACTCCATAAATACTCACCTATCTGTTAATTCAAAGCCATATATACAGTTGTCTATTTTGACTCAATTGCATTCCTCTGGCTTCTGCTCTTTTTACCTGCCTTTTTTCTGGTTTCCTGTCAATTCTCTCTCCTGTTGTGCTTGATGTTCCACATCATCTTGCTTTTGATTTCTTTGTCATCTATCTGCATTTATTTGTTATTTCTGTTGCTGTGCGTTTTTCCAGCAAAGTGACCACTGCCGAGATGTCTTCTGTAATTTAGCACAAGAGTCGACTGGTAGGAAGGGCCAGAGGTTGGGCTTCTGCTCACACCCTTTCTACCTTGTCTTCACACATAGTCAGAGCATATAACACAGATCTGTCTAAGGATCAGGGGAGCAAACTTCGATCTTGGGTGTTAACCCATTAAATGCCATGGTCAGTGCAACTACAGCATTTAAATGGCTGCAGCAAGATATACTGGTCAATTGGCACCCCCCATGCAGCGTTTTTTTTGGGGGTGACGATCATCGCCATGGCAACCCTGGTGTCTGAGCTAAGACCCCAGGTCTGTCCATAGTAAAGGCCTGTAAGGTCCTCTTACATGTGTGACATGCATAGGCTGACAGTGCTAATTACTTGCAATAACTCACTATTGCTGGGTATCATAATGAACAGGAAATTGAATGATTTAAATAAAAATAAACTAATAAATTAAACCAAAAGCCCCCAAAGTCCTGTTACACATAACACTTATATATACAATAAAAGTGAAAATCACCCTACAAACCCAACATATGTAGTATCCGTAATGACCCGTGCAATAAAACAAACTTATTAATATACATGTATGTTGAACGTCGTACAATAAAATGATAAAAACCCACCAAAAATTAAGATTTTTAACTTTTTGGCAATATTAACAGACAAATATTTTATGTACCATGAACCAACTAAAAACCTCAAAATTCTATAGCTAATGCATGGCCCTCCTTCCCTTCTGTGCCTTGCTGTGCACCCCTACAATAAGTAACGTCCACATGTGTGGTGTCTGCGTATTTGGGAGTGATTGCATTACAAATTTTAAGATGGGTTTTCTCTTTTTATGTTCTGTGAACGTGTAAATTTTAGGAATAAATAAAGATTAACGTATTACCGACAAAATCGGACCATTCTTAATTTCACCTCCATTTTGATTTCATTTCAAAAAATTTTATTTTTGCCAATATTGGTTTTGCTCAATAAACTTAAGCAAAGATAAGAAAAACTATATAAATGAGGTATCATCATAATCACTGTGAACCAGAGAATAAAGCTAATTATTTTTGCGTTATGGTGAGCAGGCAAAAAATAGTGCTAAGAATCCAAAATGCAAATGGATAACTTTATTTGTTTCCCCCTTGAAATAGTTAATTAAATCGCATGAATAAGCTAAAACCACCACAAAAGATGAATTATCTATACAGTGTATCTCACCCCGCAAATAATAAGCACTCAAATAAAAATTTTATAGCCAACATTATGTACAATGTGATGTACTCTGAATGTCGCCGCTTCATTCAATGCCTGTTGGAAGCGTATTCATGAGGGGGTGGTCTGAGGCACTGCCTCTTCCCGGACTGCTCCACCCACTCCATAGGCCAGTCACCACGTCTGGCGTTTCCGTTGTACAGCGCGACGGTGTCTGCTAGCATTATCGGAGATTTCCGATAACGCTAACAGTATAACACTGCTGCGTCTTTTTCAGAACTAGGAGCTGCTTACTTTAGTAAGTAAGCTCCTAGTGACGTTTTTAGAGGTGACACGTCCTCTTTAATCAATTATCGTGACACATGCCCAATTCTGAAAATAAACTGTGGTCATTAAGCTGAAAACATGCTTCATGATAAGGGGTTAATGCTCAATACAAATCTGCTTTTGTTTAGTCCTTAACAGGGTATTCCAGGAATAAACATAATTCATATACAAATGGGTGCTTAAAATATTAGCTAATATGTTATTAGTTGTTATTTAAAATGTTGCTCCCCATGGAAGAAAAATGCTGTTGACATAGAATGTAATGAAATATTAAAAAGCTACTGGCCTTTTAATCTGTTGCTTTTCTTTGCATGGAGCAGATACGGAATAGAAGATGGTCGCTGGTCACATGTCCACATCACATGTTCTGCACCTGCCTGGGCAGGTTATGTGATCACCACTATTTTTGGCTGTAGTCGTTGGTTGCAGTGCATCCAGTATGGCCAGTGTTGTGGTGAGACCTATCTCAGTGGGGTAATGTGCAGTGATGGCAGTTACACACATCATTAATATGGTAACAGAACAGGACAGTCTGTTAGATCATCACAGGGAGCAGAAAATAAGAGTGAGGACAGTTACTGAGAACTAAAGGATCATGGGACTTGTAGTTTCCAGTGGCAGCCATCTTGATGATGACTTTTGAAAGCCCATAACATTTTGTGAATCATTAAATATAACTCTTTAACTTCAATTTTCTAAATAATGACACATAATTTTGTTATATTCATTTATATATGGTGTTATGGGTTTTTGTATCAGACGTTCATATTCTCGGAATAACCCTTTAAACTGTTAATTCTTTAGAATCTTTTAGTTTATCTGACCTGGCTCCCTGTCAGAATTCTGTACTGAGTCCCTGGGAGAGGGGGCAATTCAAATCTAAACTTTTATCTGCTCAATCGCATTGCTTCTCCCTTCATCCTTGCTCTACTCCAAACCAACCTCTCACACATTCTCTTTCCTCTCCTTCTTCCCCCATGTTCATCGGCTTACCACAGTAAATAATTTGCTCACTGAACTCTCTCCCTCAGTCCTGTGCACAAGGAATGAAGACAGAGAAAACACTTTTTTAAAATGTGGATGCATTGGTGGGGCATTATGCCCTGGCCAGCCAATTTACTGTTCCCTGTGCAAAAATAGTAGCACAGATCATTGCTGAAATCTTGTGCTGGTTACTGTGGGATATAACATGTTAACTTATTGTTTGGATCAAAATAATTTTTGAGATAATATATAATGGGTTGTAAAGGTGTTCATAACTTTTTTCACTTGGAAATACTACAGCCTTATACTTAAACAGAATCTGTCATCAAGAACAGGCACCATTATCCTTACTCTCTCCTGGACTGTGCCTTTGTGAAATTTGCAGTGCAGGTGTCCCAGCTTATATCTGCCCCCTCCCATCAGTAAAATCACTCCGCCTTTATCATTCTGCCTTTCCTTTCTTTCCTGTATTTTTTTTACAGCACACACAGATTATGCAGCACTCGACAGAGCTTGCCCCTCCGTGGGGGTTCTTGTCTCCGTGGGGCTCACAATCTAATTACACCACCCACAGTGCCATACACTGAAGTATGAAAAAAGTTAGTACAGTCATGGCCGTAAGTTTTGAGAATGATACAAATGTTAATTTTTACAAAATCTACTGCATCAGGTTTTATAATGGAAATTTGCATATACTCCAGAATGTTACAAAGAGTGATCAGCTTAACAGCAATTAATTGCAAAGTCAATATTTGCCTAGAAAATGAACTTTTTCCCCCCAAACACATTTCAACTTTATTGCATGTCTGCCTTAAAAGGAGCAGCTAACATTGTTTCAGTGATTGCTCCATTAACGCAGGTGTGGGTGTTGATGAGGACAGGGCTGGAGATCAATCTGTCATGATTAAGTAAGAATCACACCACTGGACACTTTAAAAGGAGGCTGGTGCTTGGCATCATTGTTTCTCTTCGGTTAACCATGGTTATCTATAAAGAAACACGTGAAGTCATCATTGCACTGCACAAAACTGGCCTAACAGGGAAGAGTATCGCAGCTAGAAAGATTGCACCTCAGTCAACAATTTATCGCATCATCAAGGAATTCAAGGAGAGAGGTTCCATTGTTGCCAAAAAGGCTCCAGGGCGCCCAAGAAGGACCAGCAAGCACCAGGACCATCTCTTAAAAGTGTTTTAGCTTCAGGATCGGACTACCAGCAGTGCAGAGCTTGCTCAGGAATGGCAGCAGGCAGGTGTGAGTGCATCTGTACGCACTGTGAGGCGGAGACTCTTGGAGCAAGGCCTGGTGTCAAGGAGGGCAGCAAAGAAGCCACTTCTCTCCAGAAAAAACATCAGGGACAGACTGATATTCTGCAAAAGGTACTGGGAGTGGACTGCTGAGGACTGGAGTAAAGTCATTTTCTCTGATGAATCCCCTTTCCGATTGTTTGGAACATCTGGAAAACAGCTTGTTCAGAGAAGACAAGGTGAGCGATACCACCAGTCTTGTCTCATGCCAACTGTAAAGCATCCTGCAACCATTCATGTGTGGGGTTGCTTCTCAGCCAAGGGAATTGGCTCTCTCACAGTCTTGCCTAAAAACACTTCCATGAATAAAGAATGGTACCAGAATGTCCTCCAAGAGCAACTTCTCCCAACCGTAGAAGAGCAGTTTGGTGATTAACAATGCCTTTTCCAGCATGATGGAGCACCTTGCCATAAAGCAAAGGTGATAACTAGAGATGAGCGAGTATACTCGTCCGAGCTTGATGCTCGTTCGAGTATTAAGGTACTCGAAACGGCTCGTTGCTCGGACGAGTATTTCCCCTGCTCGAGATCGAGCATTTAATTAAAAAAACACAGTGAAGAACAATGAAGAATAGAATAAAAACAGTGAACACAGTGACACCCCTACAATAAGTAACGTCCACATGTGTGGTGTCTGCGTATTTGGGAGTAATTGCATTACAAATTTTATGATGGGTTTCCTCTTTTTATCTTCTGTGGGTCTATCTTATCTTCTTTAGGGATAAATAAAGATTAACGTATTACTGATAAAATCAGACCATTCTTAATTTCACCTCCTTTTTGATTTCATTTAAAAAAATTGATTGAAAATTGAAAAATGATTTTTGCCAATATTGGTTTTGCTCAGTAAACTTAAGCAAAGATAAGAAAAACTATATAAATGAGGTATCATCATAATCATTGTGAACCAGAGAATAAAGCTAATTATTTTTGTGTTATGGTGAGCAGGCAAAAAATAGTGCTAAGAATCCAAAATGCAAATGGGTAACTTTATTTGTTTCCCCCTTGAAATAGTTAAAAATATTGCATGAATAAGCTAAAACCCCCACAAAAAATGAATTATCTATACAGTGTATCTCACCCAGCAAATAATAAGCACTCAAATAAAAATTTTATAGCCAACATTATTTACAATGTAACAATGAAAATGTACTCTGAATGTGACTGCTTCATTCAATGCCCGTTGGAAGCGTATTCATGAGGGGGGTGGTCTGAGGCACTGCCTCTTCCCTGGACTGCTCCACCCACTCAATAGGCCAATCACCGCTCCTAATCCCGCCCCCTCATGAATAAGCCGGACCATTACCAGCGCGTCTGGTGTTTCCGTTGTACAGCACGGCAGTGTCTGCTAGAGTTATTGGAGATCTCCGATAACACTAACAATATAACACTGATGCGTCTTTTTTAGAATTAGGAGCTGCTTACTTTAGTAAGCAGCTCCTAGGGGCGTTTTTAGAGGTGACACGTCATCTTTAATCAATTATCGTGACACATACCTGATTCTGAAAATAAACTCTGGTCATTAAGCTGAAAACATGCTTCGTGATAAGGGGTTAATGCTCAATACAAATCTACTTTTGTTTAGTCCTTAACAGGGTATTCCAGGAATAAACATAATTCATATACAGATGGGTGCTTAAAATATTAGCTAATATTTATTAGTTGTTATTTAAAATGTTGCTCCCCTTGGCAGAAAAATGCTGTTGACATAGAATGTAATGAAATATTAAAAAGCTACTGGCCTTTTAATCAATCTGTTGCTTTTTTTTGCTTGGAGCAGACACAGAATAGAAGATGGTCGCTGTTCATATGTCCACATCACATGTCCTGCACCTGCCTGGGCAGGTCATGTGATCACCATTATTTTTGGCTATAGTCGTTGGTTGCAGTGCATCCAGTATGGCCAGTGTTGTGGTGAGACCTATCTCAATGGGGTTATGTGCAGTGATGGCAGTTACACACATCATTAATATAGTAACAGAGCAGGACAGTCTGTTAGATCATCACAGGGAGCAGAGAATAAGAGTGAGGACAGTTACTGAGAACTAAAGGATCATGGGACTTATAGTTTCCAGTGGAAGCCATCTTGATGATGACTTTTGAAAGCCCATAACATTTTGTGAATAATTAAATATAACTCTTTAACTTCAATTTTCTAAATAATGACACAGAGTTTGGTTATATTCATTTATATATGGTGTTATGGGTTTTTGTATCAGATGTTGATATTCTCGGAATAACCCTTTAAACTGTTAATTCTTTAGAATCTTTTAGTTTATCTGACCTGGCTCCCTGTCAGAATTCTGTACTGAGTCCCTGGGAGAGGGGGCAATTCAAATCTAAACTTTTATCTGCTCAATCTCATTGCTTCTCCCTTCATCCTTGCTCTACTCCAAACCAACCTCTCACACATTCTCTTTCCTCTCCTTCTTCCCCCACGTTCATCTGCTTACCACAGTAAATAATTTGCACGTTTTCTCACTGAACTCTCTCCCTCAGTCCTGCGCACAAGGAATGAAGACAGAGAAACCACTTTTTTAAAATATGGATGAATTGGTGGGGCGTTATGCCCTGGCCAGCCAATTTACTGTTCCCTGTGCAAAAATAGTGGCACAGATCATTGCTGAAATCTTGTGCTGGTTACTGTGGGATATAACATGTTAACTTATTGTTTGGATCAAAATAATTTTTGAGATAATATATAATGGGTTGCAAAGGTATTCATAACTTTTTTTCACTTGGAAATATTACAGCCTTATACTTAAACAGAATCTGTCATCAAGAACAGGGACCATTATCCTTACTCTCTCCTGGACTGTGCCTTTGTGAAATTTGTAGTGCAGGTGTCCCAGCTTATATCTGCCTCCTCCCATCAGTAAAATCACTCCATCTTTATCATTCTGCCTTTCCTTTCTTTCCTGTATTTTTTTACAGCACACACATATTATGCAGCACTAGACAGAGCTTGCCCCTCCGTGGGGGTTCTTGTCTCCATGGGGCTCACAATCTAATTACACCACCCACAGTGCCATATATTGAAGTATGAAAAAAGTTAGTACAGTCATGGCTGTAAGTTTTAAGAATGATACAAATGGTAATTTTTACAAAATCTACTGCATCAGGTTTTATAATTGAAATTTGCATATACTCCAGAATGTTACAAAGAGTGATCAACGTAACAGCAATTAATTGCAAATTCAATATTTGCCTAGAAAATGAACTTTTTCCCCCAAAACACATTTCAACTTTATTGCATGTCTGCCTTAAAAGGAGCAGCTAACATTGTTTCAGTGATTGCTCCATTAACACAGGTGTGGGTGTTGATGAGGACAGTGCTGGAGATCAATCTGTCATGATTAAGTAAGAATCACACCACTGGACACTTTAAAAGGAGGCTGGTGCTTGGCATCATTGTTTCTCTTCGGTTAACCATGGTTATCTCTAAAGAAACACGTGAAGTCATCATTGCACTGCACAAAACTGGCCTAACAGGGAAGAGTATCGCAGCTAGAAAGATTGCACCTCAGTCAACAATTTATCGCATCATCAAGGAATTCAAGGAGAGAGGTTACATTGTTGCCAAAAAGGCTCCAGGTTGCCCAAGAAGGACCAGCAAGCACCAGGACCATCTCTTAAAAGTGTTTCAGCTTCAGGATCGGGCTACCAACAGTGCAGTGCTTGCTCAGGAATGGCAGCAGGCAGGTGTGAGTGCATCTGTACGCACTGTGAGGCAGAGACTCTTGGAGCAAGGCCTGGTGTCAAGGAGGGCAGCAAAGCAGCCACTTCTCTCCAGAAAAAAACATCAGGGACAGACTGATATTCTGCAAAAGGTACAGGGAGTGGACTGCTGAGGACTGGAGTAAAGTCATTTTCTCTGATGAATCCCCTTTCCCGATGTTTCGAACAATCGGAAAACAGCTTGTTCAGAGAAGACAAGGTGAGCGATACCACCCGTCTTGTCTCATGCCAAATGTAAAGCACCCTGCAACCATTCATGTGTGGGGTTGCTTCTCAGCCAAGGGAATTGGCTCTCTCACAGTCTTGCCTAAAAACACTTCCATGAATAAAGAATGGTACCAGAATGTCCTCCAAGAGCAACTTCTCCCAACCGTACAAGAGCAGTTTGGTGATTAACAATGCCTTTTCCAGCATGATGGAGCACCTTGCCATAAAGCAAAGGTGATAACTAAATGGCTCAGGGAACAAAACAGAGATTTTGGGTCCATGGCAACTCCTGGAAACTCCCCAGATCTTAATCCCATTGAGAACTTGTGGTCAATCATCAAGAGACGGATGGACAAACAAAAACCCCCAAAAATTGTGACAAAATGCAAGCATTGATTGTGCAAGAATGGACTGCTATCAGTCAGGATTTGGTCCAGAAGTTGATTGAGAGCACTACAAATATTGACTTGCTGCATTAACTCATTCTAACTGTCAATAAAACTTTTGTTACTCATAATATGATTGCACTTGTATTTCTGTATGTGATAAAAACATCTGACAAACACACATAAAAACCAGAGTGCAACAGATCATGTGAAAATAAAATATTTGTCATTCTCAAAACTTATGGCCATGACTGTAGTGGCAGAAGATGGCAAAATAAATAAATAAATTCTGGAGGTTTTAATTTTTGTAAATGTATGAAAACATTATAAGATCTATACAAATTTGTTATCCCCATGATCGTACTGACCCAAAGAATAAAGTAGACATGTCAGTTGGGGCACACCACGAAAGCTGTAAAATTCAAGAAAACGCAAATGCGTTTTTTCACCATTTTCACTGCATTTGAAATTTTTTTCCCGCTTCCCAGTACAAGGCATGAAATATTAAATACCATCACTATGAAGTGTAATTTGTTACGCAGAAAACAAGCCATCACAGAGCTCTTGTAAAAATGTGTAAAAATACAAAAGTTATAGATTTTTGATGATGGGGAGTGAAAAATGGAAATGAAAAAACAAAAAAGCGGTCATGGCTGCTGTGCCACAAATTCTGCACCTAAAGGGGCATTTCGATGCTGATTCAATCCACATGCTACATTTATTACTGCAACTTGAAAGAATTGTGTTGTACGCTCTATGTTAAAGGTGCAACAAAAAAAAAGATGGTGCAGATTAATGAAGACCATGCGCCAGTATACAATAATCTGCTGCACTATGCACATTTGTGAAGCAAACTGCAACTAGTGCAGTTTGCATAACTTTTTGACCTTTTTCTACTCATTTGCATATCAGAAAAACTGCTGCAACTAAGGTACAGTGCCTCAGTGGCAGATCATTTTACGTGATATGGGGGGGGGAGACTTTTAACCCTTTAATAGCAGGTAACTGTATATTTACCTGTATTTTATTGATATCTTGGGTGATTGAGCAACACAAATTATCAATTATTTGTGAAATAAAAACTAGACTTACGTACATACATGTGATTTTGAACAATGGTTAATGGAGTTGCCCATCACAAATATCCCCTAATGAAATGGTTTGGCTTTGGATAAAAAGGTTGAAGGGAATGTCTTTTATAATTTCCCCTGAATAACATGGTCTCTAAATCCTGTACCTGAGCTCCAGTAGGCAGGACCAATGATATTACTGAAATCAATTCAGTGAACGCTGTGTTACTGTTCATTTTTATTTTCCAATTGTATCTGCTATGCTGATCATTGAAGATCAGCTTCATTGTGGAGAAGCTACATACATCATTCATTTGCATGCCAAATATTTTATTCCTCCTTTTACCATACCATTTTGCAATGTAGATCAGTCTCTCAAATTATGAATACCATTTAACTTTTGTTTGTGATAAAATAAATATATTTTATATTAGGAACATTACTTTCATATTTTATACATTCATTTATTTGTCCAAATATTAACTTAGTTTGAGTCTTAGTGACATTCCATCCAAGATATAGATGTTTAACGTCCACAAATTAAAAAGAGATTCTTAGTAGTTTATATTTGTATATCTGTGCTTTTTCATTAGTTTTAACAATTCCGGGAGCAGTTCTTAAGTAATCTTTTTGAATCTAATCAGCTTTTGGAAGGCCTGTTTGAAATCCTCATTAAAAGCTGTATAAATCACAGGGTTTATGAGAGAGTTAAAATATCCCAGCCAGGTAAAGAAGTCAAACAACAAAGGATTAAACCAGCAGGCATCTCTGCAGATAGGCAAAACCAGTGACACAACGAAGAATGGTAACCAGCATATGATGAAGGCTCCAAGAATAATTCCCAGGGTTTTTGTAGCTTTCCTCTCTCTGGCAACAGACAATCGTTTCCTTTCCAGAACACTACCTGCAAGTTTTATCTTGATGTGATTTATACATACAGGAGTTTCTCCAGGGTGGAGATTAGCAGCATTGACTGCACAAAAGGAAGACCCAGTGGATCCAGGGATTAACTGAGCAGTAGTGAACCTCTTCCCATATATAGAAGGTGGTCTGAGAATCCTTGTCCGCGCTGCTACATATATTCTCCCATATAGTATCACAAGCAGTATTGTTGGTATGTAGAAAGCTCCACAGGTTGAATATATGGTGTAGGAAATTTGATCTGTATTCACAGAACAGTCAGTCAGTTCTTCCTGAGCTTTAGTTTGTCTCCAAAAGAGTGGTGGTATGGAGATACAAATAGCTATTACCCATACAACAGATATCATAGCAGCAGCTCTTCCTGCTGTACGATGCTTGGAGTACTCCAGCGCATCTGTGATGGCCCAATATCTGTCTAAGGCAATGACACAGAGATGAAGTATTGAAGCTGTACAACAGGTAATATCAGATAACAACCAGATGTCACAAACGATCTGTCCAAATGTCCACGAGTAATTCACAGTGTATACAATACTAATAGGCATTACTAATATTGATACCAATAAATCTGTAAAAGCCAATGAACCAATTAAATAATTTGCAGGAGTATGAAGCTTGCGGGTCATATATATAGTAATAATTACAAAAATATTTGAAAGAAGAGTAGCTAAAGTTAATAATGATAAAAAGACAGAAACTGTAACTTTTACTCCAAATACAGTGGTTTCATCCCATTCCATCTTAGTTCCAGAGGAATTTGATAAGTGCTCTGGCAGAATATCTAGTTTTAGGATAAAGGATTGGTTATTAAAATTCATTTTCGACTTACAATTCTATCAACATAACCCTAATTTATAGTTTCTATAACTTTTTTACTGCATATCTCTATTATAATTTACCTGTATACTTTATAGATTAAATAAATATTTTTTGTTTTAAAAATATTATTTTGTGTTGTCATAAATAATTTTAGAAATCTCTGAGTAGTGGCAAGTTTATCCTTTATGAAGCCATTATTTAAAAATAATTTATCAAGTTATTTATAATTTAGTTTAGGTAAAATACACGTTCTACATTTTGTTATTTTTTTTATTATAAATACATATTGCATTTAGGAAGTATATTTAAACTGGGATCTTTGGCAAATTTGTATTTTCATTTAATATGTATTTAGTACAAATATCTCATTGGAGAATTGCCTGATGTTAAACGATAATGCTTTTTGAACATTTGACTTTGAACTTCATCCTCTTCAAATGCTATTTGGCCTGATTCAACAACCTTGTTATGTAGTTCATCTTGTTCCAAGGTGACTTCAAAGCATGCCATCATTGATGGTTTTACAGATTTAATTTAATTAGAATTCATAAATATTTGAAATGGATTTTGATGGAAGTTTACACTTTTTGAAATGGGCTAGAAGTAACTTGAAGAAATCCAAGCTTTGTATCCTAGAAAAGAAAACAAGAAAATAAATTGTTAAAGAATTGAAGCCAATTGGGATTTCATTGGAAAACAACATGTAAATGTAGCATTGTAAATAATCTAGTCTTAAAAGGGTATTCATTTACAGGAAGACAAGATTATTAAATATACTCAGGATGACAAAATAAAACATTCTCTAATTCACTGTTATTAACAAAAAATATAGCATTTCACAGTTATAATTTCTCTATTTCTCTATCAGTCCTGGTCTTTACAATTTTGGCTGTCCCGGGATATCTTAATATATGAATATGGTTGGATTCTTCTCTTGAACAGCTTTTCTTGTCTGCACTTTGCAATGCTGTCTGCATCCTTCCCTTCCCGCCTGCATTACAAGACCAGCTTAGACACAGGTACTTCCTGTCGGCAAGCAGGAGTGTGCAGAGACTTACTCTACTTGCTACAGGCAAGATCATTTGCTGTAGATCTTTATAGCAGAGCTGACTGTGGGGCACATTTACGAAAAACAGTGCAAACTGCACTGTGTACAGTTTGCCTTTGTAGTGTGCAGAGGGCACCAGTTTCATGATTTGTGGTGCACGTTCTTCATGAATCTGGTGCTTACTGCACTGCCACGACGAGCGCACCACTTTTTTTTTGGTGTATAATTAGCATGGGACGTGCAACACACTTCAGAACCAGGGTCACAAACAAAGAAACATAAACAAAGATTTCTCTAGGGCACTAGGGCACAAAGATCCGGCAGGGATCACAGGAAGAGGCAGGATTAAATAGATTTACCTGAAATGGCCAGCGCCAATTAGTGGCCCGCTGGCCCTTTAAATCTGCAGAAGTTGGTGCGCGCGTGCCCTAGGAGTCGGGGACGCGCATGCACGGCCGAGGATGATGGAGCAGCGGCAGCCAGAACTGAAGAAGCCAGGCAGGAGCCGGGACCCGTAAGTCGTGCTTGCGGTGCGCAGGCGAGGGGCGAGAGGCACGGGTGATCCGCAATATGGATCTGAGTATACTAATATGTATAGTTTTTAAGTGGGAAGGGGGCCCATTTAGAAGCCCGCTATAGGGCCCTGTCGCTCCTAGTTATGTCCCTGTAGTATATTATAGTATGGTATATGGTATGTAGTTTATGTATATGTAGTATATGTAGTTTATGGTTTATGGTATGTGGTTTATAGTACAACTATGTTAGTACTATAGTAGGAAGAGATACCTTATGGCCCCTCTGAACCTCCTGGGTCTGGGATTAGGATCATGGACACAGTGCTTTTCAGAACACCACAGCTCCTCCTCCCGAGGAAGATGGGAGACATACTCAAATGGACACTTAAAGCTTATTGTAAGGTCATCATTATAAGAGTCTCGGGAAAAACCACAAAAAAAAAATCAATTTAAAACGATTTCCATTACTTCATTACTTTCTAATTGTTGAATGGGAAACAATATTGTTAGAAACCACAAAAGAATGCCTAACCCCATGACGGTACATATTGACAAGGAGGTTATATGATTGCTTGAGAAATGTCTGGAGCCTGGGAGCCAGTATTTAACCAAAATACAATGTGCATTTATTAAATAGGGAAGTTCCCTACAGTAAATCATAAGGCATTAAGGAACAAGAAACATATTGAATCACCGTATCAATACTTATTTGATTTCATAATGCATTTGTGCTAAGGAAATCCATCGCAAGCCGTTATCAAACTTGACCACTTGAGGGAGCTTTTGTACAATGATCTAATTGCAACAAAAAATGCTATTGCTTTTTTAATCAGTTGTGAATTGGCAGGTGATGTTACATAGAAATATCAAGGACAACTGTATCAGAAAAATACAAAATGACAACAAATGAATCAAACTGTCTTCAGCAAATTTTCTATGTTTTTCTGGCATTATATTTCTAAAACTGTTATAAGAATGTGTCATTACTAAAAACCTTCCACAATCAATTCAAACTATTTGAATTATATAAATGTAAAATATGGAGCACACCACCCAAATGCAGAATGCAGGGTAAAATATTTAACAGAATCAGAAAACATGTACAGCCTCCAAAACACACAAGAAATGATGTAATAGCCAAAAAAATCATAATTTTTGTGATTTGTACCAGCATTTGAGATTGGACCTGGGCAAAATGAAACAACTAATGAAACAATGATGATACTTAGGGCTGGACTAAGGTTAGTGGAGTATCCTGGGCATAAAATATGGTAGTGGTACCTTAACTGAGGCATTTTCTCCAGCTGCATGATTGTCTGCAGTTGCCACCCTCCAAAGACCATAACAAAGCATGTCGGCCAAAATAATTAGATGTTTTACATAAAGATCTAAGAAGACATTTTAATTGTTCTCAAATTTACCTTGAACACTTCATTCATTCCAAAGTGAACTGTGATCACTGACATCAGAGAAAAGAAACAGAGAGAGCCACTATAATCATGTGACCTCTAGTTTATAATTATTTATATACACATACTCATGAACTGGGCGCTTTATTTTATCTTTTTCCGTGTCCACATTTGAAAATGTAATGTTATTTGTATATTTTTTAAATATGATATGTGAGTTTGTCATTTTTGGTCAAAGATTTATCATTGGATATCCAAGACTTTTTTTGCATAAAAAAGTAGCATAATGCTTTTGGGGTCAAAACGTTGCAAGGATCATTTCATGCCATTCAAACAAAAGTGCACTAACCAACAAATTTATCATTGGATTATTATAAAAAAATTGCAAAGCCATTCCAGTCCTCCCTTTCAGGGTGTATGAAACACTCCAGTCTCAAACGTTCAAAAACTGCAACTTCTTATAAGACTTTTTTAATTAGCAAAACCACTTAGAAGTAAGTGGCATAGAAGTAAAACTCTGCTGATTTATTTAAGAGTCACATTTATTTGACGGCCAGCTGAGCAGCAAAGACAGACTTTAAAAAGAACCTGACATTTAAATTAACCCACCCAAAATAAATACTTCATTAAAAACTATAATTCTTTAATTTCATGTGATCAGATGCATACATGAGATAGACATTGCAAATGTAACTGGTAAAGGACCTTAGATGACATCACATGGTGGTGATGGTCACTCGACATTAAGTACTGAAAGCTGAGAAGAGGCATGGCACATGGGGAGGAGTAGATGGGAGGAGCTGGCCAAGCAAGACAAGCCCCTTCTCATGCCAATATAAACATAAACTTGATTTATGTAAAGGAAAAATGTTTTAGATAAATGAACTGTGTCAGTTGACTAATAGGGCTCTATAGAAACCTGTCACTTGTTTTATTTGTATAAATGTGGAGACAGATTCCTTGTAAGTAATTGCAAGATCTAATGATAAATCTAATGATAAATAGAGTACAGTTTTTTTTTTTCAATGCCAAAATACAAAAATAGCAAATATAAATGCAATGCATTACAAATCAAATTTCATTTCAATAATTCTTACAAAGACTTTATGTTTACTAGACTTTACCTTCACACCCTACATCCCAACCTCCCCTCCTGGTCGGCCAAGCAGAGAAAAAGTGTGGAAAAAAACACCCCCTACCAACCAGATCTTCCTCGAAATATGAAGACACCTACAGTGGTAATAACTTATTTTTTCCCGGGCTTTAATCTTACTGATCAGAGCTAACCAATCCAGAAGCAGGGACTTTGTGAGCAATCCCATCTTCTAGCAATTCCTAATCTGACCAGTAAAATAGTTTACTAAGAGCAAAATAGCACCTGTCCAAAAAGCCACTTTTTTGCCATTTTGCAAAAACATTTTTACACATAAAATTTTTAATAAAAAGCGATCAAAAGGTCATACAGTCCCCAAAATGTTATTAATATAAATGTCATATTAATTTTCATTAATATGAAAATTAGAACAATTTTTTTTGTACAAAAGATTAAAAATGTTTAACCCCTTCCCGCCGCAGCCGTTTTTCATTTTTGCGCTTTCATTTTTCACTCCCCACATTCAAAAATCTGTAACTTTTTTATTTTTCCATGTACAGAGCTGTGTGATGGCTTATTTTCTGTGCAACAAATTACACTTCAAAATGGTGGTATTTAATATTGCATGCCGTGTACTGGGAAGCGGGAAAAAAATTCCAAATGCAGTGAAATTGGTAAAAAAACGCATTTGTGTCGTATTCTTGTGGGCTTGGATTTTACGGATTTCACTGTGTGCCCCAAATGACATGTCTACTTTATTCTTTGGGTCGGTATGATTACGGGGATACCAAATTTGTATAGGTTTTATAATGTTTTCATACATTTAAAAAAATTAAAACCTCCTGTACAAAATTTTTTGGGGGGATTTTGCCATCTTCTGGCGGTAATAACTAATTTTGATGACGTTTACAATGTTATAATAACCGGGACCCGACATGTGACGTACTATTACGTCACATGTCAGTAAGGGGTTAAATCTACTCCAACATAATAAAACCTATATAAATGTGGCATCTCTGTGATTGTACCGACCTAAAGAATAAAAAAAGAGTTGTCATCTGGAGAGAACAGCAAGTGCCGAAAAACAGGTCCCAAAAGACCACAATTGGAATTTCTTTCAGCTTCCTGGCACTAGGAAGTCCAATTTGTTATGCAGAAAACATGCCCTCACAAAGCTTTACAGCTCTGTAAATGGAAAAATTAGAAAGTTATGGAATTTTGAAAGTGGGAAGTGAAATGCAATAATGAAAAAGGGCTGTGTTCTTAAGAGGTTAAGTTACATCTGGTAAACTAAAAGCAGAATAGCAGGGCACTGAGGGGTATTGAGGATGGGGACAGGGGGTTTATGAGAAAATGTCAAGTATTCAACACTTTAGCTGCTACCTCGTCCGGGTGAAGGTTTAGAAGAGGAGGATGCAAGAAGGGGGCATGGACCTCCTGCTGCTGCCACACAGAGAGAAGCAAGTGAAGAGGGTCAGCTGCCAGTAGTGGTAGTGGAGAGAACATCACTCTCTGCACTGCTGCTCGTTTTATCTTCATCCATGCCCAGAGAAACACTGGATCTCACAGGATGTGGCAGCATCCTGTGCCTGGCCGGAGCTCCAGTGGTAAAACTGACATTGGGGGACCATGGCATTCTACGGACAGAGAGGGATCTGCCTCCTAGAGGTGTTGATGGGGGAGGTGACGGGCTGTGCTCCAGACAACACAGACAGGGAACTGGAGATAGTAGACGCTGTAACTCGCCTCCTGGCTTCAGTGTATCATGACCAGGACGGAGGTAGGACTCGGGGTGGGTCAACCCCAGCTATTTTGGGACACTGTGGGCTTATTTGGGGTATTCTCTTAACCACCTAGGTTGGTGGGACAGAGATGAAAAACCGGGACTGTCCCGCCGAATCTGGGACGGTTGGGAGCTATAAATATACAATATATGGTTATTGCCTAAACCATAAGTTATTACAACTCAAACTACATTATGAGGGGGACCTGCCATATACTGTAGCCAGGTTCGAACTAGCCCACAGGTGAAGAGATAAATCCTTCAGTGGTTGCCAAGTTAAGTTGGCCTAGGTAGGTGTTTTCTCACTGGGGAGAAGGATTTATGTGTTCTCAGTGGAGACTTGTTTGTTGTCACAAGGGGAGGGGAGGCTTCTCAGTGAAAAGAGGAGTCTTTTGTGTTGTCAGTTAAGGAGGGGGCTTGTTAAGGAGGGGAGGGAGATATGTTTGAGGTTAGGGCGGGTCCTTACTTCAAAGTACAGATTTTAGCAAAGTTTTAAATTTAAAATGGCATAGTACTTTCTATGGAGAAATATTTTCATACATAAGATTGGTGATTTCATTATGGATGCAGCAAATGAATATTTAGAAAACACATCCACAAATGCACACCTCTGTAGTTGCAATTAAAATGTGTATAACTTTGGAGAGTTATTTTGGATCATTCCTCCCTGTAAATGTGTGGGATGATCAATATTTCAGAGTCTTCTTAAAATCTGTGTAGGGTATGTTGTGTGCCAGATTCAGAATTTCTGTTGCACATTCTTCATGAATCTGGCGTCCTCTGCACTGCTCCGACAGAGTGCACCACTTTTTTTTTGGTGCAAGTTTAATATGGGATGCGCAACACATTACTGTCAGACATGCATGAGAAATATGGTACATGGTGGTACTTTGCACAAGAATGCTCCTTTCAGTGCAGTATAGTGCATCTGCGACACAGATGAGTCCCATCAGACGCTTCTTACATTATTTACATTTGCAAGCATTTTGCACTGAAAAGAATGTGCAAAGTCAGACAGAAAAGTGACACAAGGCCTTTAACAGATCTGGGCCAGTGACTTGGGTTTAGATGAAACAAATATTCTTCTTATTTTGACAGTTATTTAAATAAATTACTTGACTGCTTTGAATGTACCACAAGAGCTAATGTTTTTATTGCTAAAATATTTTGTACTGAACCTTTTGATCAGTTTTATTGACCTCGCAGGGGAAAGATGATTGAAACCATAATGGTGGCCCACATGCATTTTTTTGTTTCAGTATTTAGCATTATGTTTTTAATTAAATGTCTTCTTGGGTGGGTTAGACTTTTTTACCCTTTTAAGTAAACTACCTAGAAACTGCAACTGTTTGTTCATTTGTTCATTATTTGTGGTTTAATTTGAATTTGATTATTTTGAAATTGAAGTCCTTGCCAGCAACATAATATTAATAAATCAGAAATTTTATGAAACATCCGCAAAGAGATCCCAGGAATTCCAAAAGGTTCACTTACTTTCCCTTGCAAATTATGAGTATTAGATAATATTATGATGGTTTAGCCAGGTACACTTGATTGCGCTGAGTCTTTTGGCATAATTTTATAAAGGTTGTTCAAAGTTGCTGCATTATGATTCTTTTATAGAGTATTTTACAATGCAGTAAGTTCCTTTGATAAGAGACCAAATCCTGTTTTAATAATTGATAAAGTTTTTTATTGTTGTATTAAAACACTATAAACAATTATGTCTACCGGATATCCTACTTCGTTGGTTAGTGGAATTCATTTATAATAAATGTAATCCATTAGCTGTTTATATTATCGTAAAAAATATTGATACAATTTCAATTAGTGCGTAATAAAATACATGTCTACTTCATGGGGGGAACCACAGTCATAGTGGGTGCTACGGGGCCCGCAAGGTCCAGTGGCCCATGGTGCACGGGCAATTCATTATCATACGCTGGGCTGCGACACAACTTCATTACATACCTGTATAAATGATGGATGTGGACGTGCAGATTCTCTTACTAATTTGCAGAGTGCACCGGATTACTAAAGTCCAACAGTGGTTAAAATGAGTGCACAGTTTTTTTTCTGGTTCACTCAGTTTAATGGGCATGCGAAACAATTATGTCAGACTTTCAACACAAATGTGGCGCCTATTGTAAATTGGCACCAGAGTGCCCCTTTAGGTGCAGAGTTTTGTGTGGCGGCAAACATAGTGCAGTCGTGGCACAAAACTGGTGCAAACACTTCATAGATACATGTACATAAATGTGTGCAAATGACTTTATACATGTATGTGTGTATGTGTAAGGCTACATCCACATGAATGTATGCCTGCCGGGATGTGAGGTGGAGGGATGACCCCCCCCTCTCCATTGCAATGCGTGGTACACACCGCCGTAACACAGGGAACGATCGACATCTCCTATCTTTTCCCCATGTACAGAGTGGTATGGTGCCATACATGTGGTGCACCGTATTGCTCCGTGCAGCCAGTACCATCCATGGGGGATGTATGTATGGCCACAAGCTTGCGGCTGTACATACATACCCCCGATGGTCGTGTGAATGCAGCCTAAGAGTGTATTAATGTGTATATTACTGTAGAACTTTGTGTGCTTATATAAGTATAAAATGTGTGTGATTTTAAAAATAGGTTATATGATTTTAATGATTTTAAAAATTAAACTCAATGCAAAAGACAAAAACACTGCAACTCTGTTATGCATTTCCTCAATTCTGCCTGAATTCTATGTGAATACTGTCCATACTGTCCACAATGACAATAGTTGGTCGCTCTCTTCTCTTGGCTACTTTAATATCTCTACCTTTACCATATGCCATCATATCTGTGGGTGACCATAAGAATAAAATGTTTGATATTGGGTAGCAGGGTAGTCATCTGCACAATAGGCACAGAATAGTGCAATAGGCACAGAAGAAACACTCTACTCAGAATGGTCGAGTACAACCTTTTTTTTGCTTATGAATGTACACTCTGCATCCTTCTTGACAGAGAAGAAAACAGAAATGCAGATATTTTTATTGTACAATAATTTATTATACAAGAAAAGCTTAAATATCACACGGTAATAAGTATTCAGACCCTTTGCTCAGTATTGAGTAGAAGCTCCTTTTGAGGTAGTATAGCCTTCTTGGGAATGATGCAACAGGTTTTTCACACTTGGTTTGGGGATCCTCTGCCATTCTTCCTTGCAGATCCTCTCCAGTTGTCTCGGGTTGGATGGTGAACGTTGGTGGACAGCCATTTTCAAGTCTCTCCAGAGACACTCAATTGGATTTAGGTAAAGGCTCTGGGTGGGCCAGTCAAGAATGATCACGGTGTTGTTATGAAGCTATTGCTTTATTATTTTAACTGTGTGCTTCGTATCATTGTCTTAATAATAATAATTATTATTTATAGCTCGCACTGATTACGTAGCACTGAACAGAGCTTACCAAATCAGTACCTAGGCCCACAATCTAAGCAACCTACTCGTATGTTTTGGAGGGTGTGAGGAAACTGGAGGATCTGGAGGAAACCCACGCAAACACAGAACATACAAACTCATTGCAGATGTTGACCTGTATGGGACTTGAACCCAGGGCCCCAGCACTGCAGGGCTGTAGTGCTAATCACTGAGCCACCATGCTGCCCTTCTTGGAAAGTGAACCATTGGCCCAGTATGGGGTCAGGAGCATTCAAGAAGAGGTTTTCATCCCAGATATCTCTGTATCATCATCTTTCCTTCAAATGCAAACAGTTGTCCTGTCCCTGCCCCCATAGCATGATGCTATTGGTGGATGGTAAACTTTATTTTAGTGACCAGAGCCAGACGGCTGCTGCTATAGCAAATAAAATTAGTGACATAGTTTTGCCCTTATACAAATCCCTGGTCAGACCACACATGGAATATTGTGTACAGTTTTGGGGGTTTGGGGTTATTCAGTTTAGAAAAAAGACGACTGAGGGGAGACCTCATTACAATGTACAAATACCTGAACGGACAGTACAAGGATCTCTGCAAAGATCTTTTTATAGCTAGACCTATGACCAGGACAAGGCGGCATCCTCTACGCCTAGAGGAGAGGCGATTCTACCATCAACATAGACAAAGGCTCTTTACTGTACGAGCAGTGAGACTGTGGAACTCTCTGCTGCAGGAGGTTGTTATGGCTGACTCAGTGGCGTAACTAGGAGAAGCAGGGCCCCATAGCAGGCTTCTGCATGGGGCCCCCCTTCTCACTTAAGAAATATACATATTCATATTCTCACACATGCATGTTACAATCACACATTTATACACACATATACACATCACGTATATGTTATATACATGTTATGCTGTACAGTGTGCAGCATAATAAGTATATAATGGTGCACATCCTCCACTCTTTAGTATGTCAGGTAGGATGGCGGGGCCCCCTGACATTGTGGGCCCCACTGTAGTTACGCCCCTGGGCTGACTCTATGTACATATTCAAGAGAGGCCTGGATGCCTTTAAGGAGAGCAAAAATATCACGGGTTATGGGGATAAAATATTTATTTTAATTGTTAAAGGTTGGACTTGATGGACTTTTGTACTATGATGCTATGCTGCCACCACCACTGTTGGGATTGTATTTGGCAGTTGATGAGCAGTGCCTGGTTTTCTCCACACATACGGCTTAAAGTTAACACTAAACAGTTCAATGTGTATCTCATCAGACCAGTGAATCTTATTTCTAATAGTCTGGAGTCCTTCATGTGTTTTTTTTGCAAACTGTATGCAGGCTTTCATATGTCTTGCAGTGAGGAAAGGCTTCTGTTGGCAGCCTCTGCTATAAAGCCCTGACTGGTGGAGGGATGACTTTGTGAAACTTTCTACCATCACCCTTCTGCATCTCTGGAGCTCAGTGACAGTGATCTTGGGGTTCTTCTTATCTCTCACCAAGGCACTTCGACCACAATTGCTTATTTTGGCAGGATGGCCACGTTGAAGAAGAGTTGTGGTCGTCCCAAACTTCTTCCATTAAAGGATTGAAGAGGCATCTGTGCTCTTAGGAACATTGAGTGCTGCAGAAATTCTTTTGTAACCTTGGTCAGAACTGTACCTTGCCACAATTCTGTCTCTGAGATCCTTGGGAAGTTCCTTAGGCCTCATGAATCTCATGTGCTCTGACATGCATTGTGAGCAGTGAGGTCTTATAGACCTTATATAGACAGGTGTGTGCCTTTCCTAATCAAGTCTTAATAGTATAATTAAACACAGCTGACTCCAATAAAAGAGTAGAGTCATCTCAAGGAGGATCAGAAGGAAATGGGCAGCATGTGAGTTAAATATAACTGTCAAAGCATAGGGTCTATAATAATAATAATAATAATAATAATCTTTATTTATATAGCGCCATCAAATTACGTAGCGCTTTACAAATCATAGGGGACATATACAACTATATTACATTACAAAGAACAAACAGTTATATAGAACAATAGGAGTGATGGCCCTGCTCACAAGAGCTTACAGACTATGAGGATGAGGGGGTGACACAAGAGGTTGTATAATGGTCCAGCCATTCTTTATAAGGGAACAATATAAAAATAATTTAATAAATAATTTACTAAACTACGATGTTGCTGCTTGAACCAGCCATTTATTTTACTGTTTGCTGTTATGTATGTCTGTTATTTTACCCTTTTTGTAACCATTAAGCATTGTGCCTTTTTTGTAACTTTTGTAACCATTTGTAACCATTTTTTGTAAATATTTTAAATAGGGTCTGAATACTTATGGCCGCCGAATATTTAAGTTTTTCTTGTATAATAAATTAGCAAAAAAAAATTAAAATAAAAAAAAAACTTTTTTTGATCTTACTAATTGTCTGTAATGAAACGAAGACAGAAAAATTTAAAGGTGTCTTAATACTTTCCACATCCACTGTATGTTTAGAACAAAACTCATTTGAACAGCTATTTGAAGAATTTAAACTACTTCATGCTTCTACCTTTATTCATGCAACTTTGCTATATCTATAATCCCCGTAAACAGATCCATTGATTGCAATGGAAGGTGGTGGGGTTTTGCAGATAGTATTAATCAATAAGTAATAGCAAAGGGTTAATTTTCATTCTATACATTATCATGCTAAGTGACACCATTTAAATGTACTGTTTAAATACAGAGCTAAATGGGATAGAGATGTAGGCCCATTAACTGATGAACAATAGTCAGATGCCCTGAATTATTTCCTTCTCTGCCATATAGTAAGTCGCACAGGGCCTGTATGCATCTATATCATCTTTCATATTTATCTTCTATCTTCAATCTACCTATCATCTGTTTATCTCCTATTAATTTTCTTACAGACCCATATTACAGATTGCTTTACCATACTACTGCTTGTAAACTACAAATTGTTATCTGTGCAGGGCTTATAGAGCCTCTTACTGATTGTGACTGTTCATAACATAGTTTTATTTTGGGGCCCCACTTTTAGTTTTGTCCAGGGCCCCACTTTATCTAAAACCGGCCCTGGAGGTGCATAGAATCATGCTCTGCCACATGATAATGTATGCACGGCCCCTCTGTGGTCATTGCAGCCTAAAGTAAGCAGCTCCTAGTGCTTAAACAAAAACCACAGTGTTAGAAGGATAGCGTTACCAGAAGCCTCCAGTAACGCTATCTAACACTGCGATGAAGTACAATGTAAACATTGGACCGCACGCCAAGCGGTTCGATGTATTCATGAGGGGGGCGGGGTTGAGGCATGGTAAGGGACGGTGACTGCCGCATGATGCGCGGCAGTCACTGCCGGCCTATGAAGCGAGCAGGGCGGTATTCCGGTAACGCTATCATTCAAACACTGCGGTTTATGGGTGACAGGTCCTCTTTAATGCAGTAAGTCAATATTTGCAGTGTTGACCCTTTTTCAGGACCTCTGTAATTCTCCCTGGCATGCTCTCAATCAACTTCTGGACCAAATCCTTACTGTTAGCAGTCCATTCTTGCACAATCAATGCTTGCATTTTGTCACAATTTGTTGGTTTTTGTTTGTCTACCCGTCTCTTGATGATTGACCACAAGTTCTCAATGGGATTAAGATCTGGGGAGTTTCCAGGCCATGGACCCAAAATCTCTATGTTTTGTTCCCTGAGCCATTTAGTTATCACCTTTGCTTTATGGCAAGGTGCTCCATCATGCTGGAAAAGGCATTGTTGATCACCAAACTGCTCTTGGACAGTTGGGAGAAGTTGCTCTTGGAGGACATTCTGGTACCATTCTTTATTCATGGATGTGTTTTTAGGCAAGACTGTGAGAGAGCCGATTCCCTTGGCTGAGAAGCAACCCCACACATGAATGGTTGCAGGATGCTTTACAGTTGGCATGAGATAGGACTGGTGGTATCGCTCACCTTGTCTTCTCTGAACAAGCTGTTTTCCAGATGTTCCAAACAATTGGAAAGGGGCTTCATCAGAGAAAAAGACTATACCACAGGCCTCAGCAGTCCACTCCCTGTACCTTTTGCAGAATATCAGTCTGTCCCTGATGTTTTTCTGGAGAGAAGTGGCTTCTTTGCTGCCCTCCTTGACACCAGGTCTTTCTCCAAGAGTCTCCGCCTCACAGTGCATGCAGATGCACTCACACCTGCCAGCTGCCATTCCTGAGCAAGCTCTGTACTGCTGGTAGTCCGATCCTGAAGCTGAAACACTTAAGAGACGGTCCTGGCGCTTGCTGGTCCTTCTTGGGTGCCTGGAGCCTTTTTGGTAACAATATAACCTCTATCCTTGAATTCCTTGATCATGCGATAGATTGTTGACTGAGGTGCAATCTTTCTAGCTGCGATACTCTTCCCTGTTAGTCCAGTTTTCTGCAGTGCAATGATGACTGCACGTGTTTCTTTAGAGATTACCATGGTTAACAGAAGAGAAACAATGATGCCAAGCACCAGCCTCCTTTTAAAGTATCCAGTGGTGTGATTCTTACTTAACCCCTTAACGCCGCAGCCCTTTTTAGTTTTTGCGTTTCATTTTTTACTCCCCACGTTCAAAAATCTATAACTTTTTTTATTTTTCCATGTACAGAGCTGTGTTATGGTTTATTTTCTGCGTAACAAATTACACTTCAAAATGGTGGTAATTTATATTCCATGCTGTATACTGGGAAGAGGGAAAAAATGCCAAATCCAGTGAAATTGGTAAAAAAACGTATTTGTGCCAGATTCTTGTGGGCTTGGATTTTACGGATTTCACTATATGACCCAAATGACATGTCTACTTTATTCTTTGGGTTGGTACGATTACTGGGATACCAAATTTGGATAGGTTTTATAATGTTTTCATAAGTTTTCAAAAATTAGAACCTCCTGTACAAAAAATATTTTTGCATTTTGCCTTCTCCTGGTGCTAATAACTTTTTTTATACTTTGGTGTACCGAGCCTTGGGAGGTGTTTTTCCTTGCGGATTTTGATGATGTTTACAATATTATAATTTTTCAGACTGTACAACTTTTTGATAACTTTTTATAGAATTTTTAATTTTTTAAAAAATGGTAAAAAGTTCAATTTTTGACTTTGGGCACGATTTTCCGTTACAGGCTTAAACGCAGTGATAAACCGTTATTAGATTCTGATACCTAATGTGTTTATGATTTTTACTGTTTATTTATATTTATATCAGTTCTAGGGGAAGGGGGGTGATTTGAGTTTTTAGGTTTTTTTATTATAATTTTTTTTAAAACTTTTTTTACATTTTTATTTTTACTATTTTTCAGACTTCCTAGGGTACTTTAACCATAGGTTGTCTGTACGATCCTATCATATACTGCCATACTACAGTTTGGCAGTATATGGGGATTTTACTCCTCATTCATTACAATGTGCTGATCACGGGGAGCAACGATCATCAGAAAGATGGCAACGACAATGCACCGTTTTTTTTTTTAAGCTGACGGTGGCGATAAATGGGTGTTACTGGTAAGCCTTTGCTACAATATGCAGCAAAGACTTACCAGTTATGGAGAGGGCTCAGCCCGTGAGCCCTCTCCATGCACCCATACCCGGCATGTGACGTAGTATTACGTCACATGTCGGTAAGGGGTTAATCATGACAGATTGATCTCTAGCTCTGTCCTCATCAACACCCACACCTGTGTTAATAGAGCAAACACTGAAACGATGTTAGCTGCTCCTTTTAAGGCAGGCCTGCAATGAAGTTGAAATGTGTTTTGGGGGAAAAAGGTCATTTTCTAGGCAAATGTTGACTTTGCAATTAACTGGTGTTGTAAGGGGTATCATTTTTTGTGCCTATCATATATTTTGATCGGACATTATGGAATGTGGTGATACATGACATGTTTATGATTTTTACTGTTTATTTATATTTATATCAGTTCTAGGGAAAGGTGGTGATTTGAATTTTTTTTTTTTATTTAATTTTTTTAACTATTTTTCAGACCCTTTAGAGTACTTTAACCCTAGGTTGTCTGATTAATCCTACCATATACTGCCATACTAGAGCATGGCAGTATATGGGGATTTTGCACATCATCTATTACAATGTGAAAATCACACATTGTAATAGATAGCCTAAATCATGGCAGTGGATCACCGCTCCCCAATGATGTCACGTAGAGTGACTGGCTTGTTAATGCCATCGGCAGCTTTACCAGTGGCGATCAAAGGGTTGTTCCATTGTGCAGCAAACACTTCCTGGGTATTAAGAAGGCTCAGCCCCTGAGCCCGCTTCCTACTCCCCCCTCTGCTACAGGACGTACAGGAACATCCAAATGCAGTAAGAGGTTAAGCCCCTGAGCCCGCTTCCTACTCCCCCCTCTGCTACAGGATGTACAGGAACATCCAAATGCAGTAGGAGGTTAATATTGACCATGGCATGAGAGAAAAAGTACCATACTCTTAAGCCTTTTAACGCCACAGATGTGCCTATAAGCAATCAGCTTTTGCACGATTTTGGTCAGCTGTTTTCGTTGCACTCTCTTGGCCAAAGGCAGAATGTGTCACATAATAGCAAATATAGCGCTACATGCTATGCTATGCTTCCATCTAACATAAATGCTAACAAAGAAACCATTATTGTTACATTTAGAGGTAATTGCTTCCTTGGGGGGACTCAGGGTTACTTGTAAAGGTTGTAAAAAAACACTATAAAGTTGGACAAATCAAAGCACCTAGCCTCAACCAACCAGCTTTTACACATAGAGAATTAGAGACCACAGAGAGAACTGCTTAAAATGCAGAATAAATGGCATGCAATGGGAAGAAATTGTGTTGTCTCTCATGTACAAACATAATATTGATTTATGCAAAGCTTGTTGAAACCATGTATAGTGTCTGTCAAATAGGATCCCTAGAGATCGGATTAAGCATGCCATTGGTTATGCTGTGAGTAGTAGGACAGTGTAAAACGATTTACATTTCCGGATTGTAGGTAGGCATAGTGCACTAATTATTGTCTTCAAATTGCTTTGTTGTAAGTTCTCTGCATTGAACTGCTAAATAACCCTCCACCCTTTGCACTGAGTAAAATCTGCAGCTGCAGTGGTGCAGCAAGCAAGACGTCAAGGGGTGCAACAGCTCCTGGGCTAGGGACTTTTGGAGACCACCAATAATTGTCACTTTCAACTGTATCAATTCCTACAGGATACAAATATAGCTGGGATCACTTTCTGCAAAAGTTTCCAGGTTGCCAGCACTGTGTCAGTGCTGAAGGCCTAGCACCACGTGTGTGAAGGAGAGCACACAGTCCCTGACTGCAGCTTCGGCTCTGTCCCTCTCCCTTACTTTATTGTCCTATAGCAGGGTAATATGTAAATACATTTTCCGAGGTGCTAAATGGAAAACAGTGCCACCTATTGCTACCTTGAAAGGCAGGCAGCACCCTTAACACCAAGCATGACTTTTAAGCCAGTATATCTAGAAGGAACAGACTCCAAACTGTAGACAGCACTGTTTCGACCTGGTTGGGTCTCTTCATTAAAGTGTAGGGAATTGGTTTGGCTGAGTAAGAGGCTATTTACTGAGGTCAGGAAGTAAGAGATCTCATTATGGAGAGTTTGCCAATTAAGCAAACTCCTCTTCTCCCCAGCACTGCTGTTTGCCAAACGTGCCATGGTACGGTGGCTAACGGCAGTGTGAATGTAGCCGTTGACTGCGTTCACACATGGCATTTACATTTTGAAATGCAATACAACAGCTGAGGAGAGGATATTTGTCTAATTACATTGTGTTAACATTACTGTTAACATTTGCATTTACAAAATGTTACATTGCGTCAACACTGTGACAAAACACAAATGTTAACCCCTTTCTGACGAAGTCTTAAAAGGCTTCAAAGGTTTGGATGCATTTCAAAAAACATCATGTGACTTGTCTGTGCTGCAGACTTCTCAGCTCTTGGCCTCCACCTTTTTTCATGACACGTAGGGATAGTTAAATAATAAATTGTAAAAGGATGTTTTTCATTTTTGTTTTTTAGGGGTTAAAGTTACTAAAACTGGAGAAAACTTTTTTATTTTAATGCATTGTATATATTTTTCCAGTTGAGTTTCCAGTTGTAATGGTCATTTTCATATGTAATATATACAGTTTCGGATAAACAGGGCGATATATAAATTTAAATGTTTATTTTTAAATATGAATTAATATTGTGTGTCTGTGATATTTAACTTTATATGTCTCCCATGAGGTTTTAATAGGTCCCTGGGGTAGATTTCTTACTTTCTAGGTTTCACCTGCAACTGGGGCATCTATAAGAGCCCCAGTTACAGGGAGAAATGACCACCTGTGTGGGGAAATGTCTGATCAGAGCTATACTGCAGCTGCTCTGATTAAACTCTGCAGAGATGGCCGTCTCATCTGGTCATTCAAATCCAGATTCATTAATCTGCCATATACAAATATTTCTTCAATTAGATGTCATTAAAAAAAATGTACCTGTGTGAAGATAATTTCCCATAAATGTAGTCATATATGGTTTCTTAGAAACAAGACTGTGTCCCTGGATACGGCCACCTCTGCTGGAGGGATTGCACAAAGTAACAAAAGGTTTTGTATATGAAATGTCCGGGAGTTACTGCATGTCCCCCAGCCGTCCTTTGGTAATGATTTCTGAAGCCAGGAGGTCAGACAGGGCTCAATAGCTCATGTCTGGCCACTGCTACCAAAATGTGAGCTGGTCGTATCCAAGGAAGCCATCTCGGTTCTAAGGGACAACATGGCTACATTTATGAGTAATTATCTTCACACAGTAACATTTTTTTTAATAACATCAAATTGAAGAAATGTTTACATATGACAAAAGAATAAAATTAAATTTAGATGCCCAGATGGGAAAACCCTTTAAGTAGCGCTATGCAGTGAATAAAGGAGAAAACAGAAGCGGTAATAAACTGCTTTTGCCTCCTCCCTAGCAATTAACAGGGGAACAAAAGAAAACTTGAGATAAACGTCTTTTACCTAAATATATCCTGACCACCCTCTGACAAATCTCCTCAGCTAAAAACTTTCTATAGTACCGTGTTGCACTCTTCACTCTTAAGGAGCCTCAAACAGTCCAGGGCCGATCCAAAAATAAAGTCCCACAGTTAAAATATATAAAGGATAAAAATGTTTTCTTATCTGACTGGAGCTCCAGATGTTGCAACTATGCCACTCTCCTTCAATGGGATGTTTCACAAAATCTCCTTCTTAAGTGTTGCTTTTTTCTCGCTTGATAGCATAAAAAGAAGGATCCTCCAACTAGAATAGCCCACCGTTCAGACCACTACAGCTGCGATTATTCCTCCTCCATTTCCACCATTCACCACAGTGGAGTACTGGAAGAAACATGCACGAAGATCGCGTAGTATGTCTTGACAGTTCAGATTTAATGATATAAAATTTACTTACAAACAGTGAATAAAAATGCGCATGTAAAAGCTTAAATGGGACGCCAGGGCGGATATGTGAGACTGGCGTCCCATTTAGGTTTTTTATGCACATTTTTATTCATTGTTTGTAAGTAAATTTTATATCATTAAATTTGAACTGTCAAGACATACTACGCGATCTTCTTGCATGTTTCGTGCACGGGGTTTAATCAACTAAACAAAACAAACAAAACAAAGGCAGAAATACTCACTTCCACCCCTCTTCCTCTTGATCCTGGTTCTGTCCGTCGCAAGTCTTGACGTGGTATCACCTAGAAAAGAACCTTATAATTAGCAGCATGGAGAGCATGTGTGGACAAGATGTCTGGTGCTCCGGGCTGCTAATTCTGCACGCCCTTGCCACCTCCCTTTCCCATCCCATCCCTGACATCAACACTCTCCCATGCTGGGAGCTTGGAAGAGGGAGGTGGCAAGGGCGTGCATAATTAGCAACCCGGAGCACCAGACATCTTGTCCCTGTACTTCGTCCTGCAAATTAGAACTTTCTTTTCAAGGTGATCCCTGCATGTTGAGATTAGTGGCAGACAGCGCCATTATCAAGAAGAAGAGAAGTGGAGGTGGTTATTTCTCACCTTCTTTTTGGTTGATTTCCTTTAAACTTTGATGAGCTGCAGTCAAACCACCTGTTATTCTATAACAGACAGGGCCTATTTTTGAATAGATCCAGCCAATGACTCTTAGTATGATATCCAGCATGATGAGCAGGGCAGGGGAATCATCAAAAACTGTCACTTGTCTTTACGCTCATGGTCACAATTTTGGGCAAGGGGGGCCCATATACTTGGTAATCAGAAGGATGTCTCCAAATGAATGTTTTTAAACTGCACGTAGTGCAGCTGTCATAATGAAGGGTCTATCGGGTACACTTATACACTTATAGAATTAATTCGTAACAAAATATGTGAAACTATCAGCAACTTGACAGAAACTACAACCTTTACAAACACATTTAAAGTGACCCTGTCCTCAGGGATGTCATTTTCACTAAATAGGTTGAAGCCCATTGGATCTGCATTGCAAATATGCCTTTCTGCCTTTTCTGAGCATTTGTATTATACATTTGTATTACAGACACTTTTTGGAGTACCTTGAAAAACATTCGCCAAAGTTTAATCTTAAAGTACTAGTTTGACCTATCATTGTAGTGAGGGAGCACGGCCAGGATTATAATTTTGTGCACATTACGTTGTTGGCTCACAAAGGGGATTATTGTTTTCTGCTCCCATATTAGTTTGTGGCATTACCCTAATTCTGTCCTTCATATAAACAACAGGGCTAGTATTCGAATAGCCCCTAATGATTTATTGAATTTATTTTATCCATCCCGGATGCTGATTGATTACTGCATAATTTAATTATTTAATAATTTAATTTGTTCTTGCTTAATTGTATGTGTTTGTGATATATTTATATCCACTCCTTTTTCTGCAGTTTTTTAATCCAGTAATCAGAACAGTGTCTGTCTATGTAAAACATTATTTTTGTATTATAATTGTATGTGGGGCTTTTTTACTAAGGGTCCCACGGCCGCATTTTCGTGAGGTTTCCTGAATTTTCGTGGATCGTGCCAGGGATTGTGTCGCACACGATCAAATTTTGGCGCATCGGCTCTGGCTTTCACGGATTCAGACTAAGCGACGCATTTAACTAAGGTTTTTGGGGCAAGCGATCGGATTTTGGTCGCAAGCCAAGCACTTTCATGCACCGGGAAGAAAAAGGTAAACTCCAGCGGAGCTGAGCGGGGAAGCGACACATGCAGGATATCGGGCACAGGATCTTCTTGATTTGCGGCAGATGTGCATTCCGGCGGATAATCGCACAGGACCAGGTAAGTAAATGTGCCCCATTGTTTTTTTTATTTTTCTTTAGTTACTCCGAAAGTCTTGGGTGGTTTATAGTTTCATTCAGGTCCGCTATGTAAGTTCTTTTTCTTGTTCAGTCTTTTGTCGAAAAGAACCACAATATTACCTCCCAATAATGAGTTCTAAAGCTGAATTAACCTTCTTTCCCATACGTGTAAGGTTTCCCTTCAGGTCCGTCCAACAGTGGACTTTATAAAAGGGACACACCATGGTTTATGATTGGCTAATGTGTATTTTAAACTTACCACTGTTCTTTGTTGATGTGTTATGACTAACGTTTCACTTTGGGGCATAGGTTCTATTTTGGGAATATAGAGATTACAGTGAGTTTGAAGCTGGACTTACTTTTGTTTCTACTGCTTTATTTCATTATTCGGTCAGGACATTAAGGCATAATGAATATATTTATTTATGTGTCTTTGTGTGTCTTTTAATATTTTTTTAATATTTGACCTTTAACCTCCAGCTGGGTTGCCAGCAATCAGATTTTGCTCAGCTGTGGTACTAGTTATTTAATGCCAGGGCAGGAGAAATGATCCATTGCACCGGACTAATTTTAATGAATGGATTGTATTTGTAATGCTTGACAGGACCAGACATAATGAGAGATACTCCTTGCAACCACTCTGTATTCCAGCCATTCGATGAGGATCGCAAATATATGATCCAAGCACTATTCACCAAAAATTCCTGTAGGGTACATCAACAAAGGTCTTCTTAAAAGACCACTCCTAGTCATTAGTTTCTATATGCATAAGGCATTTATTTGGCTATTTTTAAAAATGACTACACATAGTAAAACTAGTAATAAGTAGGAACCCTTGGAGATTTGAAATATGTTGCTTCTTAATCTATTCTCATGTAAACAGGCAATGTTAACATGATCAAATACACAGTGTTTGGATATGGCTTGTTCTAAGGTGAACAGGATTAGGATTTCAAGGATATTGCCTTCCTCTTGATCCCACAGTGATGATCTCAAAAGACATGTTTCAAGATTTTTTCAAGATGCTTTATATAGTTGTTGTAAGAAAAACTGTGAAATATTATACTTATCACTTCAGATTTAAAAAGCCAAAAACGAGAGACTCCAGATAAAGAAGGTAACCTACAATATAAGATATTTAATAAGACTTTTAGGATTCTTGAGATTACTGAGAGAGTAATTATGAATATACAGGCGGTCCCCTACTTAAGAACACTCAACTTACATACGACCCATAGTTACAAACGGACCTCTGGATATTGGTAATTTATTTTACTTTAGTCCTAAGCTACAATAAACAGCTATAACAGTTATCACAGTTGTCTGTAATGAAGCTTTAGTGTTAACATTGATTCTTATGACAACCCAACATTTTTAAAATCCAATTGTCACAGAGACCAAAAAAGTTCTGGCTGGGATTACAATGATAAAATATATAGTTCCGACTTACATACAAAATCAACTTAAGAACAAACCTACAGACCCTATCTTGTATGTAACCCGGGGATTGCCTGTATAAGGATTTGTTACTTTGTGTTAATGTTATAACCTGTTTTGCCTGACTCTGCCCACATCTATTCTGGATAGTTGTAAAGATGGCTGTTGTTTAAGGAACATCCAAAGTAACACTAGGCACTGAGGCCAGAACAAGACTTTGCTGACCTCATGTAAAGTTGCTTTAAGCATAGACTGAAATAACTGTAGAATGGCATGTAGGGTGTTTTTCACTGCTCTTTCATTTCATATAGATAGCATGTACAAGAGAAGCTAAATTGTAGTCTTCTCTGCCTCTTTCATGCATCATTTTCTCTAGCTATCTGACCCACTTACCTGACTTACACCTTGCCTTTCATTTATAGATGCATTTCCAGTTTCCTTTGATGTGTGATTGTATTTTTTTCATCAGAAGGAACAGAGTACTGTGTATAGTCACAATATCTGCTTTTTTACATTGACATTTAGGGCTGCACTTATCATTTCACTGCGTATATACTGTATTAGTCTAGTATGTATAGAGCAAACATTGGTTGGTTTTGATCTAAAGAATTCCCATGACTTGTGATGAGACAAGCTGTATGGGGAACAGGAGCATGGGTTAATTCATCAATTAAGCTTGACAGCAAGACAATTTGTGTGGAATGTTTCATCTAGTTGAATATAGGGATTGGTCATTGGATTCATGAACAAGTATATGCTGTTAACTGATCCTCAGGATCATTACCCAATTCTAATTTAGAGTGATGATATCACCTTGATCTGTTTTTTTTTTGTGTGTTTAGAATGGTATGGTCAAAATGTAACTACCATTGAAAATAAAATACATAAAACAATTGTGTATTGTAACTTCTACAACTCTATAAATATATATATTTAGTGTAATTTTTTATGTATTTAAAGATTCATAATTTTAAAAGTCACCGTCTTCTGTTTAAGCGATTCCTATAAAAAGTTTTCCATTATATTTTCCCAGCCTCTGACAATAACAGTTAATTGAAAATTCAGATGCAGCAAAGCTGAGCTCGCCATTCGGCACAATATATTGTGATATGTTTTACATAGGATTGAATAGCATAATTGATGAGTAACATTAACTCATCTCTGTAAGAGGGCACTCAAAAGAGGCAGCTGAATGTAAAAAAAAAATCAGCTCTGCTTCATCATTATTAACTCATCTTCAGAAATATTTCAGATCCCATGATTCTTAGTTTTCCATAGTGTAAGAAATATTATAAGTACCTTATAATGCATTGGAAATGATTGCAAAACAAATAGAATAATATAAATTTACTTACCAAATGCATGAAAGTGCAAATGCAAAAAAGGGATTTGCTGCCAGATTTTAGCAAGCGTAAAGTGCTCTCCACTACATAAGGTGAATGCTATGTAAAAAGCTGTACCAGAAATCGCAAATATTCAGTTTTCATTCGCAAATAGAAGTAGAAAATATGTATTAACCACATTGCATGGGATTTCCAGGAAATAGATCCTTAGACTCTTCTGTTCCATGCACAAATTTGTATTCCACGTTGAGGCAGATAGGAGTGTAAATGGAAAACCCTCATTCTTCTGCTTAATTATAAATCCAGGAAACTGTTTCTATTCTTTACTGGATCACTCCAAAAATGGAGTGTGCTGCATTATGGTCCAACCAGGAATAAATGTGTAAAAGTGGAACAGAGCAGTGTTTGGCTGTGACTGAAGCATATAGCTGTCTCCAGTATATATTGATGTAGGATTCACAGTATAAGCTAAGGGAGGAGTTACACTGTTCACATCAGCAGAGTAGATTAACCAGTTCTCAGTGAATGAAAATGTGCAACAGCAGAAACCACACATGAAGAAAGTGCCTTTTAAAACTAGACTTTGTGTAATCCTAAAATGCAGGTACATGCTAATGCACAACATATGTATCCATGTATTCTATCTGTACACATAAAATGGAAGAAATGAAAATTGGTTATTCATATTATGGAACATTCTTTAAGCAACATAGTATTGCATTCATAAAAAAATCCCTGCAATGTATGTCCCTAGGGCTGAACAGTGATCTGTTATGCAGACAAGTCCTAGTAATAACCCCTTTTTTATACAAAACGTTTTCCCTTTTTAATCTATTAAAACCAAATAAAACCAACCCAAAGTATCGACCCAAAGAATAAAGGGAAGGTGTCATTCAGAGCACACAGTGAAAAATGTAATAATCGAGTCCACAAGAAAACTGCGCAAATGCTTTTTTCAATAATTTCACAGCATTTTTGCTCTTCCCGGTACACAGCATGGAATATTAAATACTGACACTAGCAACGAAAACTTGGTACACAGAAAACAACCCTATACACAGCTCTGTACACAGAAAATAAATAAATTAATGGATTTTTTAATTTGGGGAGCAAAAAATTAAAACGCAAAATGGTTTTGTCTCATTATGTTACAGATAGGGCCTAATGGTTTGGGTATAATTAAAGCGATAAACTCTGAACAACTGTCACTAAGCAGTTTGTATCCCACAGACTGTCCGTCACTGATGTCACCAGAGTGAACCCTAGAGTACCTCTCTACCTATAAAAAAAACAAAAATATAATAAATGGAATTAGTTGTCTAATCAAGCCATAGCTATAGTCTAGGATAAGTCACCAGTGTCAGCATGTTGTTTTCATCACTAAAATGAATTTGCAGCAACAATAGTTAAACTAAGTGCTAGTTCTTCTTCTTATAGGAAGCCACATGGAAAAAAGGTCATCCAGCTATTGATGAAAATGGCTCACCATATGACCTCCCAGAATAAGCTGATCACAGACAAGGTTGAAAGGCACTTTCTAAAGACCACTGATATTTCTGCCTAGTGTGCAGCATTTAACAGCAAAAAGACATTGGTAACATATGTATACTGCAACATTTTGTCAACAATGTCTCTGATGAGTTATTGCCCAAACTGTGTTTCCTTCCCATAACATACTATATGGCAAAATTACAAATGTGTCATCCTTTACCTTTCTTCTTGATTGGGAATGTCCAGATATTTGTGTCACAATATAACTGGCTTTTCAAGTCAATTGAGTGTTTGTAATGTTACATCAAAAAGTGATATTCAGTTTTAATTTGTGTGTGACAGCTCTTTTGGGCTTCTGAGAATATGTCACAATATTGCATTGAATTGGTTTAAAGGACTTCTACCACCAGGAGGTAGGATTGTAAACCAAGCACCTTGTCATACAGGTGTGTGCTTCCTGCTCTTCTTTTATCTTCTTATTCATTCCTTTTTTTTTTAAAGTGGTTCCAATTATGAAAACAAGCCTTAGGAGCTTCAGACTCCAAAGGTGTTAATGGAGCCTGGAGCCCCTGAGGCTAATTTGCATAATATTTGAAGCCTTTTTTTTCCTAAAAACCAGGGCATAAGAAGATAAAAGAAGAGCAGATCCTGCCAGAGGGGGCACAGAACAGTAGTTCAGTGTGCTTGGTTTACAATCCTTGATCCTGGTGGTAGATGTCCTTTAATGAGAAATTGGAATCCTTTACAGCATTTAAGTTAAGGATGGACACATCTGGTGATTTTGCATACACATGAATCTCTGTTTGTGTTCAGTGAAAAAGCTTGGCTGTGAGAGTTATTGAATTGTGAGATTACACTGGTAGGTGATTTGTGAGGGTCCAACCTTCACGAGAAGGATGCAGCCACAACACTTTCTCAAGGTTCCTAGCTACTTAAAAGGAACCCATCAACAGAAGATAACACGGTAATCCAGGTTTGCTACTTTATGCAACACTTAAGCTACTTTTAATGCATCACTTATTTTCCTATTTTATGTATAGAAAATCAACTTGTTATTAAAGTGTTATGTGAAAGTTCACGGAGGCAGGGAGCTGGAAGCTGTAGTAATTCTCTCCTAGCCATCTCTTCTATGACATTCATGGTTACGGCAATGTCCCACTCTGACTTTAACTTTCAATTCCCTGCCTCCATGATTTTAGTCTGCTATTTTAGCGATTAAGGTTTTTTTTTCTCTGCTGCAGATCTATGAAATAAAGAGTAGATGGATCAAAAACAGTGAAGGTGCTGGACCTTGATTACTATGCTATTCTCTGCTGATAGTTTCCCTTTGGGTATTTTTATAGACACATTGGACATGCATTGGAATTTTTTAGGTCTAGATTACCCCATTGCCCCAAAAATGCATGTATCACCGTAAAACCTCTACATGGAGTTTTAATATCCTCTGTATAGAATTTAATGAGGACATAAGAGACAGGATAACTTTACATGGACATACCGTATGTGATATCTAATCTAATATATATTTTTTACATTGAATATAACAATAACACTACATAACTACATAGATTTGAGCACACTCAGGTTTGCCAGAGTAAGAGAAACACATTTATCATCCTTCCTATTGCTAATGCCTTTTATTAGTAATAGAGATGCAGTCAAGCATAAAGTGACACGAGTTTCAAGATCGGAATGAGCAATCTTCATCCCACTGCCTTTCCTGTTTAATGGTGTTCAGCGATAATAGCAAATTAAAAATCCTCTCTTGGCAACGGTTTGATTTAACTCAAACAATGTATTAACAGTTTTACATATATTCTCTATTGGCTTTACATTAAAGGTGCTAGATAGGTCTGCCTGCCAAATATGACACATAGTACTTATCAGGGTGATGATTTACAAACTGTACTACAGAGAAAGGGCAGGTATGAAATGGGTGTATATAGTGTCCAAACCATAGCATATATTGGTCAATTATCACATACATCCATGTGGCTTAATAATGATTATACTGTGAGTGCCTCTGTTGTAGTAAAACACTTAAACTTGTTTAGCTATCTAGACTATGTATGACATATCTATGTGATATCCTACCTCTGGCAATCAAATCTCAGAAACAAAATCAACTAATCTACTTTCCGTGCAGAAAGCAGAGTGTGGCATGCACATACAGCCACTCTCCATTCAGTATATGCTAAGATAGGCGCTGGATCCAGAGGAGGGACTTGCATCGATTTGCTCAAAACAATCACTCACCTCAGGGGAGTACCTAGAACAATCTTGGATGTCAAGCATAAGTATAAATGGAGCAGAACATGATAAATCACAACAAACCGTAATGCAAGTACTGAGTGGGAAAAAAAAACGGACAGGATGTACAGTTTCCCCAGGGCGGTGGACACGATGAGCATGCGATGAGCCACACATACCTGACATTATGTCTTCCTTCCAGGATTACATGTGGATGTAATTGAAAATCACCTTTTATCTTATATTACCTGGCATCAAAGAAGGATTGTCCTGCTCATATGGCCCTTCCATCTATTACTCCCCATGCCTTATGCCTCCTTACTGGTTACAGTTCACGTCATGTGACCAGAGTGACATCATCTCAAGTCCTTTTAGCCTATTAACAATAGCAAATTCTACCCCATGCATGTATCTGACCACATGAAGTCACAGCAGCCTCCATGGTCTTCTACTCCTCTCCATCCTCCATAGAGGCTGCTGTGATTTCATGTAATCACATACATGGCATACAGTTTGCTATTATTAAAAGGCTAAAGGACCTGAAATGATGTCACTCTGGTCACATGTCATGAATGTAACACAAGGCACTGTGTAAAAAAATTGACACAATATTTCCCATCTGTACATAAAGCTTTATATGTCTGTAGTTTGAATATTAGCAGACAGTCTCTAAGTACAAGGGGACAGAGCAGTGATTCGAAGAGACACAGAGCTGTCATTCAGAATAAGGGGGCATGGTTCACTGGGAGAGAGAAGAGTCACAGCCAGCAAACATGAGTCAGGAAATCTAATTTGCATATCAGAAAAACATCTGTAATTAAGGTACAGTGCCCCACTGGAGCTAATTTTAGGTGATATGGGGATGACTTTTAACCTTTTATTAGCAGGTATTGTTAGTCAGGGTGGTCAAAATCTGGTGACAGGTCCTCTTTAATGTGTGATTGAGACATATTTTGTAATTTTATCAAACTATTTTGGTTCTCTGAATCTCTGTTCTAATTTTTTCTATGTTGCATCCATTACTTGACTTCATCATAGAGACCACTGATGGTTTTGGCCTTTGCAGTCCTGCAAGATTGATATTTTTTATTTATTAACTTGTGTATTTTGTGTTTCTTTTTATTTTGGTATCCTATCCAATTTTAATTTCTTCTAAACTACACCTGTTTATACAATCTGTTGTTTTCTGTGTTACTAAAATTGAAAGTTTAATAAAATGAGATTGAACATAATGAGATTATTAACAAATGAAAGCTGAATTTATAATCAGTATTTAAAGAGAATCTTCCATGAAAATCAAGAATGATAAATCAGGGACACTTCTCATAGATCTAGGCACTCTGACTGTGGTAATCTTCTTATATTTGTTATCGGTGGCCTCTTTCATTCTAAAATAAACTTTTACAATTATGCTAATGAGCCTGAGAGGCTCTGAAGGAGTCTTTTCACTGGTTGATACAATGAGCAGAGCAGGTCTCCTCTCCCCTGCACCTTCTGCTGCTGCTTAATTACGGACAAAGAGGGATGAGGTAGAGACAAGTCCTGCTCATTGTTACACAGATTTAAAGATACATCACTGGGGGGCCCTGGAAACACCCCCCTCAGACTCATTAGCATTATTTTAAAAGTGTATATTAAAAGGAAGGAGGCCATGAATAAGAAATATAAGAAGATTGCCACAGCCACAGTGCCTTGATCTATGAGTAAGTGCCACTGGTTTATCATGACGGATTTTGATGGTAATTTTTCTTGAAAGGGGTTGGAAACTCTTCAACATAAATTGCCCTTGTGCCTTTACTGCCTTAATAATATTACCTGAATGTTCACAAATTGATTAATCATCCCTGATGCATCCTTTATTGCTGTGTGCAGACTCTCTGTGCACTCTATATAGACATGTAAACAAAGATCCTACACTTTTCAATAGGACAGACCTGCAGCAGGAGGTTATGACTCATCCTGCTGCTCCCCCTCCCACCTCACTGTGTATGTCAGTGACATGACTGAGAGAATAAAAGACACACCGGAGGTTACAATTAGGATGAACTGAGGGAGGAAGAAACAGGAAGTTGTTTAGAGATTCAGAGTGAAGCATTGGGAGAACAGAGAAAGGCTGAAGCTCTCACAGGAGGCAAAAGTACATGTACATATACATGCATAGATATGTCTAATGGAAAAGATTTATTGAAAGTCTTCCCCATTTTAAATTTCTTTTTTGTGTTTTCAGTAATATGTGCCCTAAATTGGTCAAGCACTAATAGAGTAATATATGGAAAAAAGCTTTAGCTTAATGCAGTAAGGCGCATGACTTGGGCAATAGTCAAGGTGGGTTAAGGGTCGGCCAGAGTTCAACAGGGCGAGGGTTGTTTACAGTAAAGCATCAGCGTATGTGCTGTTACGAGGTTAGAAGGTCTTTACATTTCCTGTCTACAATGATTTTTAACATTTATAACCCTTTAACCCCCTCCCTCATTCCTCCACTGGGGACCAACCAAAAACTTGAAAACTCCCAAAAAACTAAAGAAAAGAAAAAAAAAAAAGAAAAAGAAAAAAAAGGGGGGGGGTGATGCCATATTCCAGCCAATTCTTACTCTGTTTGTTGCCATAGTCCCCAAGTTTTAACCCATTTTTGTAGACTCTTATTTCCTACCGACCTGATCCTTTCAAATCTTCTTACACTTTTCACAAAATTTTGCCATTCATTCTTCGAGGGTGCAACTCTATCTCCCCATTTTCGGGAGATGCAGACGCAAGCTAAATGCATCTTAATAAGCAGGGTATCCTATTTTGGGTCCAGACATTGATCCTCCGTCAACCCGAATATTGAAAGTAAGACGGAAGGTCTCAGTCCTAAATTCAGTATTTTTGACGTCTTACTATACACACTTTCCCAAAATTCTGCTATCTTGGGACAATCCCATATCATATGAGGGTAACCAGCCGTCACTACTCCACATTTTTTGCATCCAATATTTCCTCGAAATCCCATTTTTTTTAGGTCTACCGGAGAATATTTTATTAGGTCAACCTCATTTTCCCATTTCATTCGTGACCCATGTTTTCAGTTGTCCACGTGACCGGCCAACACAAACTTATACATTTTTGCTATTACTTTACCAGTGTTTGTGCAGTTGTGCAGAAACTCAATACATTCATGTGAGCTTATTGAAAAATTATTCTTCCTTTTACTTATTTTAATTGCGTGTGAGAGTTGTAGGTATCTTAAAAAATCTACCGCTCTTAATCCATATTTACTTTTCATTATTGTGTTTTTTTTGTTTTTTTTTCTGTTTTTGTGTGACTTTTGCCCCTGCTAGAGAATGACAACAAGAATTGTCACCTGGAATATCGGGGGTTTAAGTGATAAAGTTAAAAGTTGTGCCATTTTTAATTTGATAAATAGACATCTTCCAGCTATTATTTGTCTATTAGAAACCCATTTAATAAAGGAAACTCTGGGTAGAGTTAAGAGACGATGGATCGGAGAAGAGTATCACTCTTGTGGGAGTTGATACTCCAGAGGAGTTTCAGTGTTGATTCACAGAAGGATAAACTACTCTGCAATTAGCCATAAAGTAGATCAGGAAGGCTGATTTGATGGGGAATTGGTAGTGTTAGCATTTATATATAATCCGCCACCCTTTTCTTCAGCTATTATTGGGCAATAACTGTCTTTTTAAAAAAACAAAGATCCCTGTCCTATTCTAGTAATGGGAGACTTTAATAGCACTATGGATCCGGGGATGGACAGAATGATTCTGGAAGGCAAGAAGTATGGGAATACCAGCAGGACAACATTGTCTGAACTTAGTAAGGAATTGGAGTGGTTAGATGTATGGAGAGTGAAATACGGAAATAGAAGGGTTTACTCTTGTATCAACATATAAATCCCTGTCTAGGATAGATTTATGTTTTTCTAATTTGGCTATGCTACCCAGAGTCCTAAAAATGACCTATGAACCGATAGTCCTGTCTGATCATGCACCGGTGGTGGTCACTATAGTCAGAGAAAAGACTAAAAGACCATTTAGGCTTAACCCACATTGATTGGTTATCCTGGAACCAACACTGAATATGAAAAAAGAAATTGAGTCTTATTGGCTAGCGAATAAGAACACAGTTAGTCCCCTGGTAGTTTGGGATTCCCTTAAGGGTCATATTAGGGGGGTATTGTACAAAGCTATACAAAATGCCAAATCTAAGCATTTCCAACATGAAGATTACCTTAAGGAGAAATTAGCAGAGGCAGAATGTTGCCTAAGTAGGAATCCGACTGAGGAAATAAGGACACAAGTAGTGGAGGCACAAAAAGAGTATAAAGAGTTCCTGGATACAAAAAAACAACATAAGACATTTTTTCAGGGGTACCGTTCTTTTGTGGAAGGCGGTAGGATGGGGAAAAACTTATAAGATTCAGAACCCGCAAAAGAATAGTTATATTGCAGCAATTAGAGGTCAGGATGGACAGGTTAAAAGGGAACAAGCACAGATGGAACAACAATTTGCAACCTTCTATGAGGAATTATATAGATCATCGATGAAGGGGTCGGACCCAGATCTGGGGGTATATCTTTCAAAGATCCACTTCCCTAAACTTAAAATAGATCAGATAGAGTATCTTGAAAGTCCCATCCTGATAGAAGAGTTAAAAGAGACGATACTAGCATGCAATAAAGACACCTCCCCAGGTCCGGATGGCCTACCATTTGCTTTTTATAGGGAGAATCTAGAGGTAATCCTTCCTTATATGTACAAAGCAATCAATGAAGTCTTTGTGTTGGGCAAAGTATCTGACTCCATGGCAGAGGCTAATATTAGCCTTATCCTTAAAAAGGACAAGGACCCAATGGACATAGGTTCTTATAGGCCCATCTCCCTTTTAAATACCGACATTAAAATTTTGGCAAAATTACTTGCTAACCATTTGCAAAGAGTAATACTAGATATAATACATATGGACCAAAATGGCTTTTTACCAGGAAGAAAAGCAAGTGACTGTATGCAGCATTTGTACGCAGCAATGGAGATGGGCGAAGGAGGGCTCCGCTCCATCCTGTCACTGGATGCTGTTAAAGCATTCGACAGGGTAGAGCTTTGGTCCACAGTTCATACATTGGGTACAATGCCTATATAGTGCTCCCAAGGCAAGGGTCATAGTCAATAACCGGGCATCTACACAGTTTGATCTCTTTAGAGGGGCTAGGCAGGGCTGTCCGCTGTCTCCATTGCTCTTTGCACTGTTTATTGAGACTCTGGCGATATTAATACGAGAAGACCCAAGAATTGAGGGATGCGGGTGTGGAGGTATAGGAGATAAACTTTGTCTATACGCAGATGATATGATCCTTTATTTACGGGAAACACTGAGGTCAGTGCGTGGGGTGATGGAGACAGTGGAGAGATTCGGCCACTGGTCAGGATTAAGCATTAACTGGAGTAAATCTCAGCTTTTGCCCGTAGAAACGGCGACCGACTGGGACTTGGGGGGGGGGTCAATATAGACATCTGTAAAACCCAATTTAAATATTTAGGGATCTTGGTATCAGCCAGAACTGAAGATTATATTAACCTAAATCTAACTCCATTGATTACCAGGATAAGACACAAGACGAGAAGTTGGTGCAAACTACCGTTGACTCGATCAGACAGGATCGGACTGGTGAAAATGGTTCTACTACTGCAATTATTGTTTGTCAGCTAGCCCTATGTGGATCCCTGATTCCTTTTTTAAACTAATAGAGGCAATAATGAACGATCTTATATGAGGTCGCAAAAAAGTAAGGATGAAAATCTCACATATGTATAAAAAGACCGAAGAAGGAGGGTTGGGACTACCATTTTTTTTGGCTACTACTAGGATACACGAATATGAATACAATTTTTGCGTGTTTGGAAGGGGGGGGGGGGTTGGAAAATAGATTTAAGGAGATGGTAGTGTGTAAAGCTATTAACATGGCATGGTGGAAGTTGAAACAATTATTGCACATAGGAGGGATGTTATATGATACCCCACTTTGGGATAATTATTGCCTCCCAGAGCTTCTGTCCATCCCTGATGTCCCCTTTTGGCGGGATCGGGGTATAGAGTATGTGTCACAAGTTCTAGAGGAAGGTGAAATGACTGAAGGTCTGAGCACGGTGATTAAGTTCCTTGGCAATGTTATTGATTCAGAAAAGATGGAATGCAAATTGCCGGAGAATAAATTGCAGGAGGAGCACACAGTGGTTCATGGAGCGTGCAGGTCCTGCAAAATTAAATTGCAGGATCTGCAGTCGCTTGTTGGTAGATAGAACTTCGCCAGCAGGGTAATGTCCATGGGGCGTATATTTTGTTAGCGTTTAGCCATGGCCATGTCAGGAGCAAGACATCCCAAGCATTATGTTATGCAGTCAGCTGAATTGCATGAGGATCTGAGAGTGTGGCATAGTTTTCTGGAGAGGTACAATGGTTGGGCGGTTATACAGACGGTACCAGTGTTCAGTTGCGATTTGGATTTATTCACGGTACTGGCAGTTCTGGTTTTGGAATCTTTTTCCAGGATCAATGGTTTGCTGGCAGGTGTCCTGACTCTTGCAGGGAAAAGGGGTTAGTGGCTAACTTAGCGGTGCTGGAGCTGTTTACGATTGTTGTGGCTATGGAAATTTGGAGTGACAGGTTGAGAGATGTGAGCGTGCTGTTCAATTGCAACAGTATGGTTCAGGCAATCAACGGGCAGACAGCTAATTCTCTTCCAGTGGTTTGTTTACCCCAGTATCTGGTGTTGAAGGGTTTAGAGTTGAATTCCTGGAGCTGGCACCAGGAGCAGAAGAACGAGGTCGGATTGCCCAGAACATTTGTAGAATCTAGTTGGTGCGGGCGGGTGGTCGGTGGGATGTTTCGTGACTGAGGCTACCTGGAAGGGATAAAGTGCGGTGTGTAGAGAATGGTAGTTGTTGTTGCATTCTTTAGGCTAAGACGGAATGAATGACAAGGCATTTATGGTGCACCAAGCATTGAGAGGATATAAACAGCTGAGGGTGTCTAGTGATTCGCATAGGCCAGTGTTGTACTCCTTGCTCTGCAAACTTACAGCATTGCCTTTACTGTACCGAAGTCGGTAGTTTTGCCATTTAAATTGTCATTTTTCGGGGCCTTTAGAATCTCTGAACTGGTATCGCCTAGCCGCGGAGTTGGGGTGGGGTTTACAGAGGCTGCAGGATGGGGTTTTTACTGTTTTTTGTGGTGAAATCTAAAACAGATCAGGCTAGAAAGGGGATACGGTCTGATTGTCAGCGCTCCAGGGGTCTCAAGTGTGTCCAGCGTTTTTGTTTGTGGAATATATTAGGCAGGGTCCAGATGCAGTAGGTCCGTTGTTGGTGCAGGAGGATGAATTGTGCTTGTCATGATTCCAATTTGTTCACATTTTTAGGAAGGCACTGGGTGTCGCGGGGGTTTGGATGAGAGCTTGTATGGTTCTCATTCTTTCAAAATAGGGGCCGCGACAGTGGCGGCTAGATGGGACTTCAGGGATGATGTAATCAAGGAGCTGGGTCGTTGGAAGTTATAGCGGTTTCGATCATATACATTCGCCCTCACATGCTGCTGTAAATTTACAGTAGGAATTGATTATCATTAGTGTTTTATTTTGGTGTCGCTGCTGCGCCGAGGTCCACCGAGTTGCATCGGAGTTCACTGATCTCTTCCTAGTGCATGCAAGTATGGCGCGTGCAACCAATTTTTTTAAAAAATTCAGCGGTTTTTCTGAATCCGTAGGGTTTTCGTTCGACCACGCCCCCCCATTTCCGTTGCGTGCATGCCAGCGTCGATGCGCCACAATCCGATCGCGTGTGCCAAAATCCCGGGGCAATTCAGGGAAAATCATCGCAAATCGGAAATATTCGGGTAACACGTTGGGAAAACGTGAATCGGGACCTTAGTAAATGAACCCCTTTGTGTTTGTTCGCTACATTCCCGTAGTGGGGCCGCTCCAAACTGGCATCAGGCCCGTTCAGTTTAATGGCTGAACAAAGCGAAAGTGAAGGTGGTGGGGAAATTTGTGGCCAGTAACAGGGGAATAGTTGTTCGTCACTGGGAGTTAGATAAAGGGGGAGAGGTGTATCTCAGGGAAGATAGAGTGCACTTGTCAGATATAGGTATGGACCTATGGTAACAGTATAGTTGAGCTGGGGTAACTCACCCAGTAGGACACAAAAAATTCCTGCGGGCCTCGGGCCCCCAGGCTGGAGTAGGCCTCCAGGGGGTTTCCACAGGCTTGGTGTCAAATGGTCAATGGACCTAAATGTCAGGTGCTGTCTAATATTATACTTCTTTCCTGTCAGTGGGTCAGTAAAAGTTTCACCCTTGAGCATATGGCAACCCTTCAGTATTATAGTACATTTAGTAAATAAACACTGATCCAAATGCAGTATATATGTCTTGTAAGTCTAATAAAAAGGAACATGTTTGAAATAAAACATATTTTGCTATTAATGCCCTTGGGAAAATAACTGAAAAAAGATGCAATTCATTATTTTTCCCAGCTCACGCAGGGGTAGCATGCATGTTTCAAAGACATGGCAAGATTTGGTTTTTTATCTACAGGGCCAATGTCACTTCTCACGAAGCTGTCCTTCAGGTTTCTTGGCCTGTTGTAAGAAAATAATGGTGGTAATTGAAAAGACCCAATGTTGCTGTGCTATTGTGACAAAGTAAGCTAAAAACTGTGCATACCGGAAACCTCCGGTTTATTGAATTGGCTGAATTTGTAGTGTTGTTTACCCTCCTCTATTTCTGTGGCCTTATTGCTGGGCTTAGTTACAACTACAATCTATATTTTGGCACGCTTTTATCTTTTTGGGTCATGGGAAGGAGGGGGGGCCATTTTGGTACTCTGTGTGGTCCCATTTCCATCTGGGACACCTTGTTCCCCTGGTATTTTGTAAATTCTAAAACTCCCTTTTTGGGAGCTGTATATGTATATGTGTGTTATTTGGAACACTAATAAAATATATGAATAATTTTTTAAAAAAAACTTTTCTAGCTCTTTGTTCTTGGTATTGCTGATTCTATATTATTGTGAGCTGTATTGATACATTTATATGAGGGCATAGTCGGTTTTGGTGTCATAGTAAATTTTATGTCTGGGTCAATCAAGTTGAGTGTATCGAAGAAAGCCGTAAAATTCTCGACACTTCCGGTCCAGAACAAGAAGATGTCGTCGATATAACGCCACCACCCTAGCACATGTGCAAAGGATGGTGACGGACATATTGGTCCCCATAGCCGTCCCATGGAGCTGCAGATAATAGTCATTTCCAAACAAGAAGTAATTACACATTTCCAGTAGGTCGAAAATAAACATTTGACTCTCCGTAGTGGTATTCATTGCGCTCTTAATGCAGGCCAGACCCCTTTCATGATTAATGCTAGTGTAAAGACTAGTCACATTGAAGGAAGCTAGAATGGCATCTGAAGGGACCTTAATTCCATGTATCTTAGACAAAAAGTCGGATGTGTCCCGTATGTATGACTTGGCAGATGTGGCTAATTTGCACAAGATTTTGTCTATGTAAATAGCTGCAGGGTTCCTGCCTGATACGATGGGTCTGCCAGGGAGACCTGTCAGACTCTTATGTATCTTGAGCTGACAATTGCTTTGTCAATGATGTCAGATGCAAAAGCATTATCCACTAGAAGTCTTAATCTCTTTAAGATCCAAGGTAGTGGATTCACGGACAACTTATGATATACCTCTTGATCATCTAGTTGGCACTGTATTTCACTGATATAGTCAGTTTGATCCATGACGGCAATTACTCCGCCTTTATCTGCGTTTTTTTATCAATTTGTCATCATGGATTAACTCAGAAAGTGCTTGTCTAGCAGAATTAGGTAAATTGTTATGTACCCGAGGATGGCACAAGTGTCCCCATCTTGATTGCATAGTGGAAACATCCTGCTTCACTAAGTAGACAAATGTTTCCATTGTGCAAGAATTGACAAAAGACATAAAATCACTTTTGTTATACAGATTTAAATCTTTGAGGCACTGGTCTGGTGAAAGTCTGGTGAAACATTATCAACTTTTACAGAGCTCGTCATAATCTGTTGTTGAGAAAATCATATTTTCAACCTGACTGTTCTAAAAAAAGTGGGCCAATTCCGCCTCAAATTTTAGCCGATCTACTTTGTCAGTATGGCAAAAAGACAGCCCCCTGGCCAACAGTTCCAATTGTGACTGAGAAAGTGAATGAGAGGACATATTTACCACCAAGTATGTGTCAACGGGGTTCATTTCTTCTGTATGTTGGTTTTCAGTGTTATGCCACTCCTTGTCATGGGGCTGTTTCCTGTGGTGCCTACAAACCTGGTGTTTTGTCGCCTCCTTTGGGGTGAGTCTCGCCAATCTCTGAAAAAGAATTCTGGGTTGTACTGGACTTTAACTTCTGTTGCTGTGATTGGTGTGTGGGTGCTTTCTTTGTAGTCCTCTGGTTATGAGGTCTTCTCTCATTCTTATCTTCTAGTTGCCAACTGTAGATTTTCCCAGATTTATAGTCCTCAGAATCCCGGTGCCACTTATGGCATTTGACTCCTTCTTGGTCTTATTTGAATTTTAAAAGGATCATGTTGACTTCTCCTTATATGATGAAAACTCGGCTGATTCCATAATTTGTTGCAGTTGTGACTCGTATGTAGTCACCTTTTTTGTCGTGGCTGAAATCTCCTTCTGGAGAAAGTCAACATTTAATAAAATAATGTCCAGAGCATACTTATTAGTTAGTCCCTCAAATATTTGAGAAAATTCCATGTTATTTGGAAAAAGATTAGGTCTTAGATGTGGTCTCAGACCACGAGGACGAAGATAAATGTAAGTTCAATTTTATCAATCTCCTAGACTTGGCTTCAAACAGTCTTTCAATATCTATTTAGAATGCCCAAGAATCCACCCAAAATGCGATTGACATCATCTTCAGTGTAGGAAAAGACCACAGGTGAAGGTATTTCAGTTCAGAGTACATATAAATTTTCTCTCACGTGCACAGCTCCGGAGTCAATATTGCAAACAATCCAGAAATGAAGGGTGGCACAGTGTATATGAATAGGATTATAATCCGTTGCGGGTGCAAGCTAGTTAGGTCCGCCTAAATGCTTCAGGGTTATCAAGATATCCAGGCAGAGAAGCAGCACTCCATCAGTTTCAAATCTTTATTCACGTGTGGACAAAAAGCAACATTTCAGCTAGCTCAATGTAGCCATTTTCAAGCATAGTGAGACAGTGTTACAAGGCGGGTTTAAATCCCCTGCAGGATATGACATCATTATCAATTACTGACAAGAGAACGAATGGTTTTACATATCAGTGTCAAAATTATGTGCATAGTACATGGGTGGTCACCATGTCTCGGGTCGCAGGCTCACCCGTGTCTCTCTGTATGCCTTTGCGCCACGCCACAGCTACTCACCTGTCCTCGTTCCTGCTTCCGGGTCCTCGGTCGTGTGCGCGTCCCAGGCTCCTAGGGTGCACATGTGCCAGTTTAAGAACATTTAAAGGGCCAGCACGCCGTTAATTTGCACTGGCCTTACCCAGAATCCTATGTAACATAGCCTCTTGCTGCACACCCTGCCGGATCTTTGTACTGTATACTTTGGAGAAAGCTTGTATTGTTGCCCTGTGCTCATGTATTGATTTCCCGTTGTGACCCTGGACCTGTTCCTGTTTACGCTCCTCCGCTGCCAGCCCTGACCTTCTGCTTAGCCTCCAACGATGATCCATGGCCGCCTGTCCTGACCTCCTGCCTGTCCCCGACCACGAAACTGCCTTCCGTTTCTGTACCTTGCCTTGGCTGCCACCATGGACCAGGCAGCAAGTCCATGTTGCTTTGCGGCGGGCTCTGGTGAAAACCTGGTACCACTTAGACTCCAGTACTGGGTGTCGGCTTACGTCATCGTCCATGTTGGTCCAGTGGGTCCACTACCCCTGGAGCTTGACATGAAGACTGCAGAAAATTTTTGAATTTGTGTATATTATTTAAAAATTGGTAAATGGTATGCTCCATATGGAATGATGGCACCAGATTTATTTTCACTTTAAATTTCCTTGTTTGTGTATATACACTCACCGACCACTTTATTAGGTACACCATGCTAGTAACGGGTTGGACCCCCATTTGCCTTCAGAACTGCCTCAATTCTTCGTGGCATAGATTCAACAAGGTGCTGGAAGCATTCCTCAGAGATTTTGGTCCATATTGACATGATGGCATCACACAGTTGCCGCAGATTTGTCGGCTGCACATCCATGATGCGAATCTCCCGTTCCACCACATCCCAAAGATGCTCTATTGGATTGAGATCTGGTGACTGTGGAGGCCATTTGAGTACAGTGAACTCATTGTCATGTTCAAGAAACCAGTCTGAGATGATTCCAGCTTTATGACATGGCGCATTATCCTGCTGAAAGTAGCCATCAGATGTTACAGGGTACATTGTGGTCATAAAGGGATGGACATGGTCAGCAACAATACTCAGGTAGGCTGTGGCGTTGTACCAAGGGGCCCAAAGAGTGCCAAGAAAATATTCCCCACACCATGACACCACCACCACCAGCCTGAACCGTTGATACAAGGCAGGATGGATCCATGCTTTCATGTTGTTGACGCCAAATTCTGACCCTACCATCCGAATGTCGCAGCAGAAATCGAGACTCATCAGACCAGGCAACGTTTTTCCAATCTTCTACTGTCCAATTTCGATGAGCTTGTGCAAATTGTAGCCTCAGTTTCCTGTTCTTAGCTGAAAGGAGTGGCACCCGGTGTGGTCTTCTGCTGCTGTAGCCCATCTGCCTCAAAGTTCGATGTACTATGCGTTCAGAGATGCTCTTCTGCCTACCTTGGTTGTAACGGGTGGCGATTTGAGTCACTGTTGCCTTTCTATCAGCTCGAACCAGTCTGCCCATTCTCCTCTGACCTCTGGCATCAACAAGGCATTTCCACCCACAGAACTGCCGCTCACTGGATGTTTTTTCTTTTTCGGACCATTCTCTGTAAACCCTAGAGATGGTTGTGCGTGAAAATCCCAGTAGATCAGCAGTTTCTGAAATAATGAGACCAGCTCTTCCGTCACCAGCAACCATGCCACGTTCAAAGGCACTCAAATCACCTTTCTTCCCCATACTGATGCTCGGTTTGAACTGCAGGAGATTGTCTTGACCATGTCTACATGCCTAAATGCACTGAGTTGCCGCCATGTGATTGGCTGATTAGAAATTAAGTGTTAACGAGCAGTTGGACAGGTGTACCTAATAAAGTGGCCAGTGAGTGTATGTATATATATAGTACCTTGAAAGGTTTCAACTTCAAGTGCAATTCTATATGTGCCTTTAAAGGAATACAAGCATCAATTATCTTATGCATTAACAAGGATTACAAGACAGAACTCATTACCATAAGATGGTATGATGAAATGCACATTATGTTTAATAAGGGAAAGTTAATTTTAAAAAAGTGATAGATTTTGAGCTCCTTTCAGTCAATTATATTACGCCCAGTAATTAGCTACTGAATGATGGTTACAGACAAGTACTGATGTCTCCCATTAAGCTGCAAACTGCACTGCATGACTTTCTCTTTAAAGCTTTTTCGACCTGGTGCCATCAGTCAGAACAAGCATTTTACAGTGATCAACTTTCATAATTCTACACTCATTGTTATTAACAGCTGTAACAAGAAGATGGAGGCAGGAACAGGAAGGCACTAATGCTAAATCAGTAAGAATCCCCCCTAGTAATGTTAAAATATTGATATCACATATTCTAGTTTGTCAAACAGATGATTATTGTAAGATGGAACAAAAGCAGTAGACTTGTGCTATAGGAATGACACAAGGAATTGATACAGAAATTCGATTGGAAAATGGTATAACTTTTCCTTACACAAACCATGTCAATTATTTTTTGAAAGTGGACAACCCCCGTTAAGTTGAGACTAGAGCATCTTCTGTACAAGAAACTGAAAACTGCATTCCATAGCAATAAGGCCCTATTTTAAGGAAATCTACCACTTTATCAAAGGTACAAAGTCTTACACATACTCACCTATCCTCCTCTTCATCTTGATCCTGGTGGTCTTCGCTAATCTTGACACGCCGGGATCACCTAGAAAAGAGATAAAAAGCAGCTGCTAATTAGGCACGCCAACTGCTTGATGTCACCTCCCTCTTCAACATGGTAGAGGGAGATGTGAGAGGCGTGCATAATTAGCATCTCGTTCCTGTGCTCTGGCCTGCAGTAAAGACACATGGGCAATATATGTAAAAGAGTGGCCAACCCCCTTTAAGGTCAGGGGAATTTGCTGGCTAACTAAGCACAGTGATTGGTTATTAAACCATGTATTGGTACTAATGAAAATTCCAACTCCAAAAAGGCTAGTCATCAGAGGAAAGCATAAGTGCTTTAAAATTTCCTGGTAGGTGGCTGCGCTGACTTTGGTTTTGATAAAGTATAATGGACCTACACCAGCAGATGACATGGCTCCTTAAACCATCACTGATTGTGGAAACCTCACTCTACACCTCAAGCAGCTTTGATTGTGCCTCTCCACTCTTCCTCCAGGCTTTAATAATAATAATTATTTATTTATATAGTGCACACAGATTACGCAGTGCTGCACAAAGCATGTAAAATTGGTCCCTGTCCCCATGGTCTCACAATCTAAACAACCTAACAGTATGCTTTGGAGTGTGGGAGAAACCAGATGACCCGGAGGAAACCCACACAAACATGGAGACATACAAACTCTTTACAGATGTTGACCTGGGTGGGATTCGAACCTAGGACCCCAGTGCTGCAAATTCGACACTTGTAGCCTGTGTCGCAGGCTCTTGAAGCACTAACTCCAGAAGCAGTCCAGCCATAATCATCAACAGGATAAATAAACAGTTGATTACTACCTGCAAAAGAGAGGAACGGCCATGGGGTCAAATGTGGCCCCGCCCTACGCAAACTGCTACATGAAAGCATTTGAAGAGGATTATGTGTTTAACAATACCCTTTTTGTCCAATATGCCAAACTTTGGCGTCGATTTATCGGCGATGTCTTCTGCGTATGGGCGGGACCACAGGAGACCCTAGATGAGTTTCTACTGCACCTCAACTCAATCCGTGATGAACTCCAATTCACCATGACGAGTTGTAATGAGAAAATTAGTTTTCTCGACACATTGGTGTTCAAGAACAAAGATGGTACTTTGGGCACAGATCTTTTTAGAAAAAACAGAGACAGAAATAATATCCTACACTATAGGAGCAACCACCCATACTCTACCAAAAGATTGGTGCCAAAATCACAATTTCAACGAGTGTGCAGAATCGCCACCAATACCATCCCTTTAATACTAAGGTTGACTCGGTAGTTAGGAAACATTGGCACATCCTCAGGACATCTTATCCAGAAATACAGGAATTCAACAATCCTCCATTAATCTACAATAAAAAAGCACCGTCTTTACATAATAAATTGATACGTGCAGATATGGGAGGCAATAGTAAATTACCACGACAAGTATTCCTAGCTACCCGGAAAAGAGGGACATTTCCATGTTTGGTGTGTTCTGAATGCTCTAATGTGTTAAAGGATGATACAATTTATCATCCCCATACTGGACAACCGTTCAAAATACAAGGGTGTTATACCTGCAAATCGCAGAATGTAATATAGTCAATTAAATGCCCTTGCGGTTACCTTTATATCGGTGAAACGATGCAACCTGTAAAAAACGCATAAATAAACACAAATCTACTATTAGATGTAAGAATGAACTGTTACCCATTCCCCATCACTTTCACGAGTGCAAGTGCCGGGATCTTTCTTTATATATGTTTGGCTCGGACCATACCGGGAGCACCGCACATTCCCAGAAGTGCCGTCCACCTGCTAACTTTGAAAAAGTTCACACTGTGATGACTCTATATTATATATGAGTTTCACCAGTGGCGTAACTAGACTCACCTGGGCCCCTAACCATGAACAACAATATGGCTGCGTTCACAAGGTGCATTTCGAGACGCAATCCAATGGCTCCAAATGTGATCACATGCTGATGTAACATTAAAGGGGTCGTCCACTTTCAGCAAATAATTTATATTTTATGTTTAAGAAAAAGTTATCCAATTTGCTAGTATACTTTCTATATCAATTCCTCAGCGGTTTCTAGAATGCAAATACAATATATAGACCTTACATTAATTATTCACATACTTACATGTCAGACAGGACTTCAGCAGGGGATTGGGGACAGCATCAGAGGAGCAGCAGCTGCAGAGAACAGGGAAGTTCAGTCTCCTTGCACCCTCTTCTCCGTCCTGTACATCTGCAATTTCCTGTATAGCAGGAGGAGAGGGGCAGGAGCCCAGGAGGAAGCAGGAGCAGCTGCTGAAGCAAGTCTTGCGGTGCAGAGAGGCTGCACACTCCAGGCACACTGTGGGTTACTATGTAACTCTTAAAATCGTGCCTTCGTGAAGAAACAAGCTGCTGCATCACCCGTGCACTGCATCAGGTGCCCGCAGCTGTCTGCCGGAAGCTTAGAGCAGATACAAATGGGCCTCTCTCCTCTTCAGGGCCGGTTGCATGCCCTGCGACCGCAATCGTTCAGATGCCTCTCCCTAAAGCCACTTTTTAAGCCATGTCTCACTAGATATGGCTTTGGCTCAGTCTACCAATGGTGTATTAGCATTTTGCATAGCAGTGCCTGTTTAATGGTGTTCTCACTACAGAGAGGTAAAATAAATGACCCTATTTCCCCTGCTCTCTGATTTTGCTATAGAGGTCTCAGCTCTTAAAATTGCATCCCAATTAGTCTGGTATAACTACCGGTAATTGTGAATACCTCATAGATCTATAGACAGATGATATTTGTCTGTTTTTATAGCAACTCCCATATGCCATATTGGTTATTAAAGGGAACCCGTCACCACTATTTTCACAAATACAGGTAGTGGCAGGTTCCTATAGAGCTCTAGTAACTATCTGACACCCTGCTTTTAGCTAAAAATTGTTCCCCTCAGATTCCCATAAAATCAGAATTATAATCTTGCCTGGTATCTATGCAGCTTTGGAGCGAGTCCACGGGGGGCGTGGCCTAATGTCATGTGAACAGGGTGACATCATCAAAGGTCCTTGAGCTACTTAATATGAAAACTATACCCCATGTAAATATCTGACCCCATAAAACCATCACAGCAGCCTCCATGGACTTCTACTCCTCTCCATGCAGGCTGCTGTGATTTCATGTGATAAAATATGCTGTGATTTCATTACTTTTATGCTTAGTGTACAGTTCCTAATGCTACAAAAGCTATAGGACCTGCGATGATGTCACCCTGGTCACATGACATTATAGCAGCATACAGAGATAGGGATGGGGAGGAGCTGCTGGATTCAGCCCGAGGAGGCCACGCCCACCTGGACTCGCTGTAGCCATGCTTAGTTACCAGATAAAACTATAAAGTTGAATATATGGGAATCTCAGGGGCATAATTTTTAGCTACAAGCAGGGTGTCAAATAGTTATTAGAGCTCTATAGGAACCTGTCACTACCTGTATTTGTGAAAATAGTGGTGACGGGTTCCCTTTAACAGGATATTCTCACCCCCAGGATATGTCATAAATACATGATAACTGTGGGTGTTTCTGAAGTTATATTTTACATTCTTTTCTGGAATAAACTCTAGAAATTGCTGTTTCTTGTATCATTTAAAATCTGGAATTCCTTTTCAACAGTGTAAATCCAAATGAAATCTGTTAACTATGAATGTAAATGTTTCTTTGCCAAAAGACAATTTTCAAATACAGAGCTTCCAATTATTTCTTTGACTTCTTCATTGACAGCACTGGGGACCACCTATTATTTTGGTGCTTTTCTCTTTTAATTCATGTGGCACGTAATTCCCTTAATGAAATGGCAAATGTAAATTTAAATTGGATATTGAATAAATAACCAACTATTGAAAGCTGATTACCATTGTTGGGTTAATTCCTTTCAATAAACAAGATAAAAACTAATTTAAACATCTGCTGAAGTTGACAACAGAATAAAACTTGGATAAACTGAGAGAAAATTCTCTCCTGCAGGAAAGGAAAAATGGTGTAGTTTCATTTCAAAATATGTTTTTTTTCTAAATTTATTATATCCCTCAAATTTTACAAGCCAGTGGCAGATATGTATCTAATTTTTTTTCTTTGGTGCATAATTGAGACTTTTGGTAGGTCTTTTTTGCGCCTTATTTATAATCATGTCTTTTTTCTTATGATTCATGTTTAGTTTACCTGTACTGGCAAGTGCCATTTTTTAACTTTTTTGTTGCAAATGTCTCAAATCCATACGGACACAAGTCATGTGAGAAAGGGGGAGTTATATACAGGGGTGGATACTACCGTAAATTTCAGATCTGAGGCTTTTAAGCACGCAAATCACACCCCAGAGACATGACGATATATGAGGGTGCAGTCACACGTGGCGTTTGTGATGTATTTTTAAAAGCAGGAAAAAAAGGCATACGTTTTTCATGCGTTTGGTTGGTTTGAAAGTATTTCTCTTCATTGTTGGGAGTGCAAGCACCAATGTTAATATGTTAATATTTTTACAGCTGCTTACACTTCCAGCGATGAAGAAAAAATGCTTTCTCAACCGCCATGTGTGACTGCACCCTTAGAAGTAACCAATACATTTCAATAAAATGTGAATGCAAAAATGCTTAAAAAAACAGCCCAAACTTTCAATGCCAAGCAGGTTTTTGTGCAAAATTTTAAACATTTTAAATAGTCACAATTTACATGTAAAAACAGGTCCAGGTGCGGGGTCCTTCCCCTTGGACCAGGTGCAGATTTGCACCTAAAAAGTTGCAAAAATACAGAAAAATAAAGATACATAAGTGAAAAGTCGCTCCAAACATCTTGAAAATAAAGATACATAAGCCAAACTGCACAAAGTGCAGACAATGATCTACTTGAGAAACAACAGCAGAAGTCACAGTTAAAAGTTGCAAAAAAGCAAAAAGTCGCAAAAAAGAAATTAAACAAACAACAGAAATAAAGATACATGTCCCCAAGTAAGTATTATCTTATCTTAGTTGTCACTTAATATCTTGAGCTTTCTTGTTATTTAGGTCATGTAATCTCATTGTGATATAACTCTGGAGGTCTCTATCTCATTTCAGCCTGATAAAATATCCCATTCAGGCTCTCCACAGAGGGAAGCACAAAACTTATTATAGCCACTGCTGATGATGAGAGAGGCTTATGTTTTTGCAGCCTTCTAGATGAATATTTATGACCTTTAGTCCTCATAGACTGTAAGCTCTTGGATGCAGGGCCCTCACTCTTTATGTTCCATATAACTGTTTGTACTCTAATTTTTCTTCTTAAGTTGAATTTGTATGTAAGTCGGAAATGTGTATCTTTTTGGTCTCTGTGACAATTGGATTTTAAAAATGTTGGGATGTCATAAAAAAACAGGATTAACAATAAAGCAATAACAATAACACCTTGGATAACTGTTACAGCTGCTAATTGTAGTCTAGGGCTAAAGTACAGTAAATTACCCATATCCAAATGTCCGTTTGTAACTAGGGATCGTCTGTAAGTCGTGTGTTCTTAAAGCATAAAGTTATAATGATTTTACCAAATTATTATGTGTGCTTCCCCCTTTAAAAACAAACAGAACGATGCCTATTTTGTGCTGTTTGTCCTTTTCTTTCCATGGCATTTTGGCATTTTTTGTTCTGAAAGTTTTTGATAAAAATCTTTCTCACCAGAGGTGAAGTGTGCGGAGACTAATGACTGTCAGTCTATGCCCTCAAGCCAGTAAGCTTGCCCACATATCCCATGATGCCATGTGTTCTCTCTCAAAGTAATTTAGCATTAAGTCAATTTAGTTTTCCACAAGTAAATCCACTGAACACAGTACAGTGCACACAGTGCACACACAGAATGTTTATGGTGGCAGCCTGGCAGTTCCTTCCCATGGAAGAGCAGGGAACATGTAGTAAGGGGTGGCAATTGTTAGTTCATGAAGTCTGTGCTGTAGCTTATCTCCACAGAGCTGATACTTCTGATAACAAGATGGGGGAATGGAGTAGGATGAAGAGAGAAGAAAAAGAGAAAGTTCTGTAGCATCACAGACTGGGATGGGAGGAACTGATAGGGAACAGCTGAGATCTTGTATCTCACTATTGTGTGCTGGATCTGTGTGTCACCAGATTTACAATAAGTGCTAGTATTACCAGTGAGCTCACATTTCTAAAGCATTTTATTTGTGCTGTGAATCTCTGCTATCTTCTCACATAAGGGTTACATGGAGACACTCTTCCACTATTTAAGATGTAGAAGGTACGGAAAGTATTCAGTCCCCGTTACATTTTTCACTCTTTGTTTCCATTGCATCTAATTGGTTAGATCCAAAACCCCATCTTGACAGAAAAAAACATAAATGTAGAAATTTTTGCTACTTTATTAAACAAGAAAAACTGAAATATCACAGTCATAAGTTTTGAAGAGAAGCTCCTTATGAGCTAGTACAACCATGAGTCTTCTTGGTAATGAGCAAGTTTTTCATACCTGGGTTTTGGGATCCTCTGCCATTCTTCCTTGCGGATCCTCTCCAGTTCCCTCAGGTGGGATGGTAAACATTTTTGGACAGCCATTTTCAAGTCTCCAGAGATGCTCCTTTGTTATTTTGAGCTGTGTGCTTAGAGTCATTGCATAGCTCCCAACCATCCCAATTTTGCCGGGACAGTCCCGTTTTTCTTACCTCTGCCCTGCATCACGGGCAGCTGTCAGATTGTCATGGATTTTTCCCTCAAGGTCCCACATGTCCCGGCTCTGTGTCCCGCATAGTAAATACTTTCAAAGCCAGAACTCATAGTACTGAATGGCTTCTACAAATATCGGGCATGGAATCCTTTTGAGAGAAGGGTCGGGCTAGCAGAGAGCAGGGACCACGTCATCAGGTTCAGATCTCTATCCATATATGGTCACTACTTGTCCTAGGGTTCCCCAGAGCAGACATCGGGCAGATCTCTATCCATATATGGTCACTACATATCCTCGGGTTCCCCAGAGCAGACATCGGGCAGGGAACCCTTTTGAGAGATGTGTCGGGTTAGCAGTGAGCAGGGACCACATCATCAGGTTCAGATCAGCATCTGTCCATATATGGTCTCCTAGGGCTTCCCCAGACACAAGCTCTTTATTTAAATTAAATAAATTTTTAGCCAGTCTGGGATTTCTAAAAATATTTTCATTATTAAGATGATTTTTATTAATATAATATGGTTAAAATTTGGGGCGTGCCAGGGAGTGATTGGGGGTGTGGCTTAGGGGATCGCCGCAATGCATGCCGCCATTTTGACCCTCTTTCCCTTTCACAAATGTTGGGAGGTATGATCATTGTCTGTCTTGTTGGATTGTTGGAAGGTAAACCTTTGGCCCAGTCTGAGGTGCAGAGCACTCTGGAAGAGGTTTTCATCCAAGATATTTCTGTACATTCATTTTTCCTTCTATTAAATCAGTCCTCCTGTCCCTGCAGCTGAAAAACACCCCCATGGCATGATACTGCCACCTGTGTCACTGTTGGGATTGCATTATTCAGGTGATTCAGTTCCTGGTTTTCTCCACACATACTGCTTAGAATTAACACAGACAAGCTTAACCATTGTCTCATCAGACCAGCGAATCTTATTTCATAAACTGTATGCAGGCTTTCATATGTCTTGCACTGATAAAAGGCTTTCATCAGCACACTCTGCCGGCCTCATATGTACTATGGTCTTACAGGTTCCACCTCTTCACTGTGTGACTCCACACCCTCATGCTATTCAGCTTCAGAACCTGGAACTATGGTAGTGGAGAGAGTGAATGATTTCCTGTACTCAGGGACTCAGCAGTATCAGTCAATATCAGCAGTCTCCAGCGCACTGAAACTTCTCATTATGTGTCAGGAGACAAGGCAGATGGGATGATGGGTCCCCCTTCTCCTGCTCACTGATGAGGACCCCAGGGGTCATGCTTCAGGTGCCCACCCAATAATCTGCCAGTGCTTATAATACTATTTGTTGTCATATCGGTAAATAATCCCAAATATTTTCCTATTAATAAAGTTAAGCTGAAGAAAAGAGCAAAAAAACAGAGGAGCTTACCAAAGTGTACACTGCTTTATTAATTTCTGAAAAAAAAATGCTTCAAAGTTTTAGTTACACTCTGAGTTTAGGAAAGTGATCACATTGTAAGCCTCAGCCCTGAAGATTATCCACACACAAACAATAATTTAGTTATCGAAATTATTTGCTTCTCCTATTATTTTGCTTAGCTCATTATTCTAGAGCTTTAGTGCAGGGTAGTCCAGTATCTCAAGTACTTTTCATCCCCTCTGTTAAACCTGCAACAGCCTTGCTCCCTCACAGTCACAATGAACCACCGAAACAAAGTTACCAAGTCATCCTTTTAGCACACATTTTCTAATATTCTTGATTAAGAAATTCTACTTAGTTTGTAAAGAAATAGGCTGCGAAGTGCACCTTATTAACAAGTTTATCTCTCTGTTGATAAAAAATCTGATGTAAATACTTTTGTGTAAAAACTACAAAAGTGCTTAAAGAATGATACCTTTATTGGCTAACCAGAAAAATTATATTTGGTGCAAGCTTTCAGGGCACACAGGCCCCTTCTTCAGGCATGGATACAAATGAAGCACTGAGAAAAACACAATATTTGAGGGATGTTACAACAAGATAATTAGTACATATGGTGAGACTCAATTAAGATAAGCTGGGGCAATAAAACTAGAGGTTATGTTACACAGAGAAGGGTGATGGGCAGGGGGTGGGGGGCTAGGATGGCAGGGGTCTGGAGTTAGTCTCTTGTGGGGATTGAAGCGAGTCCATGTAATGAGCCATAAACCCATAAACCCAGGCCTTGTGTCAGTGACTGGAAGCTCATCATCAGTTTGAACTCCCAGGTTTTCCTTTCTCTGTTGTCCTTAAAGTCACCTTTCAGTATTAGGACCTTTAAATCCTTCTCGCTGTGGCCTGGTCCAGAAAAGTGTTTTCCTACAGGTGTGTCCATCCCCTCACTTATGGTGTGTCTGTGAGAATTCATCCTGCCCTGAAGTTTTTGTTGGGTCTCCCCAATGTATATATTATTTGTGTGCCCTCTCAACACCAACACAGACGGGCACTTTTCCCTGCCATAACAAAAGATGCAAGACGTGTGCCCATGTTCTATCATCAAGCACAGTCCACATCCCCAACACACAACAGGAGTATAAAATGCGGCGGTTTTTCCAAATCCATCGGGTTTTCGTTTGGCCACGCCCCCCAATTTCCGTTGCGTGCATGCCAGCGCCGATGCGCCACAATCCGATCGCGTGCGCCAAAATCCCGGGGCAATTCAGGAAAAATCGGGGGAAATCGGAAGTATTCTGGTAACACGTCGGGAAAACGCGAATCGGACCCTTAGTAAATGACCCTCATTTTCTCTTATTTTCATAAGTATAAATGTATAACTTTAGTAATGGAGGACAGGCTGAGCAGAGATTTATAAGAGCTTATGGAAGTCAGTATAGATCAGAAAGGGTTAATGCTCTCTGCTCAGAATTGTATAAACAAACACTTATAGCCCCCATCGACACACATTTTAAAGGCTGGAAAACGGATCTCTACAAATCTCTATTCTGCGGTCTGCTCTTGTTTTATTTCGTTTTTTTATACACCAATCAAATGTCTTGATAAAGTATAATAGAAAAATGTAAACCTTCTCCCATACACACACACAAAATAATACAATTATACAATTTTTTCAGCTCAATAAACATTTTTTTTGTTGGGAAGCCGATTTAACCTACAGTAATGGTGAATAAACACAATGAACAAAAAATGAAACTCCAAAATGAACTCTGCTATACTTATATTTTTTTGCTTCCAATGTGTGTCCAGTAAGGTAAGATACATTCTTTGTTGGGCTATTTTTACACTGCATCTTATGTTAACATTCATGCTTAAAAGCATATAGACACCCATTTACATAGGAGGCATGCAGTTAGGTAGTATTTGAATTTTCATTTTGCTAGCTGCATTATGACAGAGATCGACATGGGAGCACATGTTTTTAAAATCTGTTTTTGTGCACTAGTTTTTTTCTGCTATTCTGGAGGCCTGATCTATCTTAGTGTTTGTTTTTGAGGACTTAAGCTCTGTAGTGAATTTCTAACCTTTTTTAACAAAAGTCCCAAAAAAACTCTCCATTAAGTCGCAAACAGCTCAGCACTATTTCCTATGCCTAATAGGGGCCAGGTATGGGTTTGTGCCAAAATGTGCAACTTTTACATCTGGAATCGGGTGGTAACTCAGGGAACATTACAGAAAATCTGATGATCATGAAAGCCCCATGAAAAGTCACAAATAAAGAAGCCAAAAGCCAAGCCAAAAATTAGATACATATGCCCAATTTTATTGCTTCTAAAGCGCAGATTTTTCATCATTTTTAGCAAAGGCAAGTAGTGGTTCTAGCAGACAGGATAGATCCTTCCTTTATTTTTTTACCATTTGGTATTCCCTTTGGCTTCGGCGGCTGCAAAAATCTTCTTTAATCCCACCCAAAAACTCCAATTGCGTGTCTACAGCCAAATATATAAGCATAAGACTGTGCTCTTCCATTCCATACTGTCCAGAATAGCAGACATTGATTCCTAGGGGATGGATGTCTGTTGAAAGCTCATACAACAGCATTAGCACATGTTGGACGCTCTACCAAAGCAAAAATGTAACATTCTGTGATATAAATAAAATATTAATAACAGTTCTAGAAATAGGTTGATAATAGTGAATAACTCCAACACATTTTTTTTAAATTGATAGGTGACCCCAACATTTACAGTAGATATTGCTTCGCAGCATATTTGACTTGATGCCCATCTCCTATCTCCTGATGCAAAATATTGTGACATCTTGTCTCCTGTCAGGTTGGTAAAGGCTACATGTGTTTGCTATAATATCCATTGCATCACAGAATACCTGCATGACTTTTTGACATGCTACCATTTAAAATGCTATTTTATCAGCAAAAGCAACAAAAATACTGTAAAAATGTTACAAGGTTAGATCTTTCTACTGGACAGCTAAGGCTTAGATTCTGTTTCCATTAACATTATACAGTACATTACATTACATGCATTTCCTGATAGACACACGCAGAGTTACTTACTATAAATCTTTTCCTCCTAGGTTGCAAGCCTTTTTTCTTTAGCTAAAATAAAGGTCAGTAATGTGTGAAAACAAGTTTATCAATATTTTTTTTCTATTTATATTTAAAAGCTTTCCCCCGGTACTAATTATAGTTTGTATTGCACAATATTCTATATTTCCCTTTGTGCCCTAGCTATGTATGAGCTTAAAGTAAGTTTCTGGCCAGCTCATAATAGGTCCATATTGAAGCAGATTTATCAATTCATTTGGATTATTATTATAGATAGATTATTATAATTTAATTTCTTGTATTTTTAAATTTTTTCTGGTTTAATCCCAGAAAGAATATTCTATCGGCATTTTAGGTTAATTTTTTGGGCCCATGTGTGGGGGGGTTTTGTGCAACTTTTTCCCGAACAGTTACAGTCACAAATGTTTGCATAATGGTTACAAAAAGTTAACTACACTCCTAGCTTAACTCCTGGTGACTCAAATGCCAGATTTAAAGGGGTTATCCAAGTGTTTGTAAAATTCTGAAGCATTTTTAAAAAACACACTTGTACTCACCTCCTCAGTTGCTCCAGACGCCCCATGCCGCCATTTCGCCATGCCCCTGTGGGTTAACAGGGGCATAGGAGCTCCGTTGAGTTCGGCTTCCTGCCGGCCGAGGTGGCTGGCCATGCCCACCTGATACAGTGCTAAAAATAGGAGCGGGATGTCTGCAGCATCTGAGGAGGTGAATACAGGTTTGTTTGTTCAAAAGTACCTCACTAGCCTGCCCCCAGAACTTTACAAACACTCAGATAACTCATTCAACATCCTCTAGGATAAATCACATAAGCCCAAAAACAAAAAAAGACAGGCAAAACATTTTCTGACTAAAGATAAAGGACTCTCAATACATATGTATATGGAGGTGACTGGATATTTTTCTTAGCTCTAGGTATCAATTTTTTTATTGTAGTTTTGATATGTGCATTGGTCAAGAAGTCATTGGGGGACTGTATCTTATTTTTTTCCTTTGAATTTGGAAGGTATTTTTTGCGCCTTATGTATGATCCTCTCTTTTTTCTTTTGATACATGTCTATTTTTTCCTGTCCTGGAAAGTGCAAATTTTGGCTTCTTTTTTCTAGACTTTTTGTTGAAAATGTCTCAAATCCACATGGACACAAGCCATGTGAGGGGGTTATATACAGGAGTGGACACTACTGTAAATTTTAGATTTGAGGCTGTGTCCTGCATTTTTAAGCACTGTAGTCACACCCCAGGGAGATGACGACATATGGTGCTGCAGTCACACATCGGTTTTCAAACACATTACAACAGCTGAGAAGAGATTTTCCTAATTACATTGCTGTTAACAAACTGCATATGTTAACAAGATGTAAACCACCCATGTGAACATAGCATTAACACATACATGTGTTAAGATGGAGTTAACATATGTGTTAATAGTGCGATAATGCATGTTGACAGCAATGTAATTAGGCAAATCGACTCTTCTTAACTGTTGTGATGCGTTTGAAAATGCATGTGTTAACGCTATGTGTGGCCTGACCACGTGTAACCAATACATTTCAATAAAATGTGAATATGAATTAATGTAATTATGAATTTAAAAAAATACAGCACAAATTTTCAATTACGAACAGGTTTATGTGCAAAACTTTAAACATTTAAAACATGTGAAATAATTCCAATTTATATGTTAAAACAAGGTCCATTAAAAAAAAAAATTCCTTCTTTTGCACCTGCCCTGGACCAAGTGCAAATTTATGCCTAAAATGTCACAAAAAAAAGCAAAAAAAGCGATACATAAGTGAAAAGTTTAATGAAAGAACAAGAAATCGCCAGCTCACCCACGAGGTATACTTCAGATTATCAATCCTCCCGATGCACGGACCACCGTGTAAGCCCTCCACGGAACAACAGGTGTAACATCCAGGAACAAATCCAGCACTTTCACGGGAGATGCAGATAAAATCAGTGATTCTTTATTTTCAAGCTTTTAAAATCCATGGTACAGCAGAGTAGGAACGGTACACATCAGACCTACGCGTTTCATCATACTGACTTGATCATGGTCTAGACCATGATTAAGTCAGTATGACGAAAAGTCTAGACCATAATTAAGTCGGTATGAAGAAACGCGTAGGTCTGATGTGTATCGTTCCTACTCTGCTGTACCATGGATTTTAAAAGCTTGAAAATAAAGAATCACTGATTTTATCTGCATCTCCCGTAAAAGTGCTGGATTTGTTCCTGGATGTTACACCAAAAGTTTTATGAAACATCTGGAAAGTAAAAATGCATAAGGCACACTGCACACGTTGTGTAAAAGTTGCACAAGTTGAAAAACATTGCAGGGAAAAGTTGCAAAAATGGCAAAAGTCACAAAAATTGGACAAATAAACTAGGAGAAAAAAGATAAAAATCCCCTGTTATGTTTCTAAATTCATTAAGGGATCTGTCCTAAGTCCAATTTATTTTTGAAGTCTGGTCTGTTGTGTAGATGTATTTAAACAGAAGACATAAAGTGGTCAAAGTGCATTTTTTACTACATTCCTCTTGCATTCCTATTCTTTTGCATGTTTTATGTCTTTCTTCCACAGCAAAATGTGCACAGGATTTTCATTTCGGTGTAACAGATACAAGAGTTATTTTCATTTTATTAAAGGGAACCTACCACCACAAATCTACCTATAAAGCTAGATTGGGTGGTAGGTGGATCAATGGGACGTGAGGATAGCCCTTTTATAGCCGGCAGGATCGCCGGTCGAGGGCCCGCAGCTACGCGGAGCTGCATGCCGAAGATGGGTGAGTAGGAGGGGAAAAGAGGCTACCGGGGCGTGGAGTAGCCGCCTCGTGTAACCTCAGATGCGGCTACTCCGCGCCCCAGTAGCCGCATAAGTAAATTTGAATATATGTCTAATAAAAGTTAACAAAAAAGTGTGGGGACGTGAGGATTAGCCCTTAAAATGGCTATCCTCATGTCCCATTGATCCACCTACCACCCAATCTACCTTTATAGGTAGATTTGTGGTGGTAGGTTCCCTTTAAAGCCTGTGGCAGACACATTTTAAACCCTCTAAGGCAGTGATGGCGAACCTTTTAGACATGGAGTGCCCAGACTACAACCAAAACCCACTTATTTATCCCAAAGTGTCAACATTTAAGTACATTTTAAGCAGTAACTTCTTGCTACCTTCTCTGTTATAGCTTTCAATCATATCAGTATCCTGAGACACCAATACAGTAGAAAAAAAAATGGGCCCAGAATTTTTGGGCCTGGAGCTGCAGCTACAATGATAATCCAGATTGGCCGACCCCTTCCCATTCCTCCTGTAGTCTCAGGCAGCACTGTTGCTTTAAGATAGCACTGAGCGCAGAAAGTCCTGGGCTGTCTGGGAATCCATTAAGATCCCTTGTGTCCTCTTTGGTGATGGCCTGGGTGCCCACAGAGAGGGCTCCGAGTGCCACCTCCGGCACCCGTGCCATAGGTTCGTCATCACTGCTCTAAGGCTACATTCACATTTTATAACTGGCATATGGTCTGTATATACACCAAGGAAGCTTTTGGTGTACACATTGAACATGTCCATAGACTTACACTGGCAGATGGAAGCATCCTTTTTTCACTCTGTCTGCTTACTATACATCTAGAAAGAGCAATATATGCTCAATGGAGGCCATTAGAAGGTACAGGTTTTGTATGCAACTGTAAAGCCCCTTCTACACTTGCTAGTGTGATGCAATGGACTGCGAGTGTGATGCGAGTTCATCACATCAAACTCGCGAGTGTAAAAGGGGCCTAAGGCATCCAACCCTGGTCTCCGCTAAGTATACTCTGTGGGTGTTTCCCCAGTGATGTAACTATCCAAATATGGACAGTTATGTCACTTAAGAGATGTTCTGCTCTCTACACTTTCAAGGAGGAGGAGCTGGACCAGAGGACAGATACACTATTGCCCTCCGTTGTAAGGATACACCATGAATTCTCCCTATTAAAAATGGTTTAGTACAAAAATGACCTAATTATATTGATCTAATTATAAATAAAAGAACCTAGGTAACTTTTACTTTCGCTTTTCGTAACTATAAGAACAATTTTTTCCGACAGAGAGTTTGTAAAGAAAAACAAATGTTTACATAGCGAGCTTCATACTACATTTCTGCCTTTGTAAATGCTGTAAATTATTACTGGACCTACAGTTGTAATAATAATAATAAACTTTACTTATATAGCATCATATTCTGTAGCACTTTACAAATCATAGGGGACATATACAAATAAAATACTGCATTACAGAGTAGAAATAGTCATATGGAACAATAGGAGTGAGGGTCCTGCTCAGTTATGTAACCAAGATTACCAAAATAGAGAAAACAAAAGTCCCAGTAGTATATATTTATGTTTGATAAGTTCAGTTATTAGTCCATTGCTCAAGTATACAGTGCTACAACATCAGCATTTTTACTGCCAAATGTTAAAGTGTCAAGAAGATTTACCATAATCAAGCAAGCAAGAGAACATTACATACTAAAAATGTGATGATGCAAAGAATTAAAGATGAGAGTAGGACAGTGTATATGACCTTAACTTATAACAACTCATAGAAAACCCAGGTTTCCCTGTGTAACATTTCCCAAAATACTATAGAAGGGTCAAATATAGGCAAACTGTGGGTGTTGCTGAAGAACTTTTGAGGAACATTTTTTCAGCAGTTAACAGGCAAATATTTCTCATATCTCTTAACTGGTAAATGTTTGTATTTCCTCAAAGACACACTGACTGCCTAGTTATATACAGTGAAATCACTCAAGTAAATCTACCCCATCTGAATTCTACTTTTATGGACCATATTAAACGTTCTATGTTGGTTGGCAGATAGATTTAACCCATTGCTCTCAATCCCCATTTCGGTTCTTGCTCCTTTCTTCAAAATGCCAGATCTTTACTTTTTTTTCTGTTTACAGAGCTGCATGAGGGCTTGTTTGCAGCATAAAAATTTGGACTTCCTAGTGAAATTATTTTATATTCTATGCCATGCACTGGAAAGCTAGAAACATGTCCAAATGTGGTGAACTTGACGAAAAAAAGCATTTGCTCCATATTCAAACAGGGTCTGTTTTTAAAGCTTTCACTGTATGGTTCAAATGACACACCTCCTTTATTCTTTGGGTCAGTATATGGAATTTATATAGGTTTTGTAATGTTTTAAAACATTTAATAAAAAAGGAAATCTTTTGTCAAACATGTATATCAAACATAATTTTGTCATACTTCTATGTACGAAACTATGGACATTTTCATTGTTATTATGTCTGGGAACTGTAGGTCTTCTATTGCAAATTTGCATGTATGGCAAATTGGTGAAACGTGTCGATTCTGATGTTTGGATGTTTCAACATGTTACAATTCAGCAGTGACCACATGGAATAATAATTTTTAAATGTTGTTAGCTCTGACATTTTGAGACCTGAAGATACCAAACATGTTTATGATTTATGTTTATTCAGATTTTAGTTCTAGAGAGGTGATTTGAACTGTTATAATTTTTTTTTCATATTTGTAAACATATTTTTTTATTATATGATATTTATTCATAGGCCACTTAGTGTACTCGAACCCTAGGAGGCCTAGGAGGACAGGGGGGACTGGAGGCTACAGGAGGCGGACAGGGGGGGGGGGGGGGGGGGGGGCAGGGGGGGGACAGGGGGGCTGGAGGCTACAGGAGGAGGACAGGTTGGGCTGTGGCACAGGAGGAGGACAGGGGGGCTGGAGGCTACAGGAGGAGGCTGGGGCACAGGAGGAGAATAGAAGAGGAGGCTGCTGGAGGACAGGGGGAAGCTGCAGGAGTACAGGGGAGGGCTGCAGGAGGACAGGAGGATGAGGCTGCAGGAGGACAGGAGGATAAGGCTGCTGGGGGACAGGAGGAGGAGGCTTATGGGGGACAGGAGGAGACTGCTGGAGAAGGAGGAGGAGGATGCTGGGTGATAGGAGGAGGCTGTTGGGGGACAGGAGGAGGCTGCTGGAGGAGGATGTTGGACAGGTGGAGGCTGCTGGGGGAAAGGTGAAGGCTGGAGGACAGGATGAGGAGGCTGCGGGACAGGAGGAGGAGGCTGCTGGGGGACAGGAGGAGGCTGCTGGAGGAGGATGCAGGGGGGCAGGTGGAGGCTGCTGGAGGAGGATGCAGGGGGAGGCTGCTGGGGGACAGGTAAAGGCTGAAAGACAGGAGGAGGAGGCTGCGGAACAGGAGGAGGCTGGAAGGCAGGTAGAGGCTGGGGACAGGAGGAGGCTGCTGGGGGACAGGTGGAGGCTGCTGGGGGACAGGGAAAGGCTGCGGGGGACAGGGGGAGGCTGGAGGACAGAAGGAGGCTGGGGGACAGGAGGAGTAGGCTGGAGGACAGGAGGAGGCTGGGGGACAGGAGGAGGCTGGGGGACAGGAGGAGGAGGCTGGAGGACAGGAGGAGGAGGCTGGAGGACAAGAGGAGGAGGCTGGAGGACAAGAGGAGGCTGCTGGAGGAGAATGCAGGGGGACAGGTGGAGGCTGCTGGAGGAGGATGCTGGGGGAGGCTGCTGGGGGACAGGTAAAGGCTGAAAGACAGGAGGAGGAGGCTGCGGGACAGGAGGAGGCTGGAAAGCAGGTGGAGGCTGGGGGACAGGTGGAGGCTGCTGGAGGACAGGTGGAGGCTGCTGGGGGACAGGGAAAGGCTGCTGGGGGACAGGGGAAGGCTGGAGGACAGAAGGAGGCTGGTGAACAGGAGGAGGCTGGAGGACAGGAGGAGGCGACTGGAAGGCAGGTGGAGGCTGGAGGACAGGAGGAGGCTGGGGGACAGGAGGAGGAGGCTGGAGGACAGGAGGAGGAGGCTGGAGGACAAGAGGAGGAGGCGGCGGGACAGGAGGAGGCTGGAGGACAGGAGGAGGAGGCTGCAGGACAGGTGGAGGAGGCTGGGGGACAGGAGGAGGAGGCTGGAGGACAGGAGGAGGAGGCTGGGGACAGGAGGAGGAGGCTAGGGACAGGAGAAGGATGCTGAAGGACAGGTGGAGGCTGGAGGACAGGAGGATGCTTGAGGAGGCTGGGGGACAGAAGGAGGCTGGAAGACAGGAGGAGGATTCTGGAGGGGACTGTGGGACTGGAGGACAGGTGGAGGATGCTGAAGGAGGGGGCTGGAGGACAGGAGGAGGAGGCTGGGGACAGGAAGGAAGGCTGGAGTACGGAGAGGATGAGCTTGGACAGGAGTGAGGCTGGAGGACAGAGGAGGGGCCCTGGGGACATGAGCGGCTGGAGGACAGGGAGAGGACATGACTGGGACAGGAGAGGATGCTGGAGGGGAGTCCGAGACAGAGGATTCTGTGGGACTGGAGGACAGGGTGGAGGATGCTGAGGAGGAGGCTGAGGACGGAGCTACAGAGATAATTCTGGAGCACAGAAGGGGAGGCTGGGACAGAGAGGCTGGAGGACAGGAGAGATTCTGGAGGGGACTGTGGGACTTGGTCACAGGTGAGATCCTGAAGAGAGGAGGCTGGAGGACAGGAGGAGGAGCCTGTGGGACAAGAGGAGGCTGGAGGAAACAGGAGGAGGCGCTGGGAACAGGAGGAGGGGCTGAGTACAAGGAGGAGGAGGCTGGGGACAGGAGGGGGATGCTGGAGGGGAGGTCAGAGGACAGGAGGATTCTGTGGGACTGGAGGACAGGTGGAGGATGCTGAAGGGAGGAGTGCGGAGGCAAGGAGCTACAGAGATTCTGGAGCCAGAAGTATGAGGGCCTGGGGACAGGAGGAGGCTGGAGACAGGAGTAAGCTGGTGAAATCAGTAGGAGGCTTGAGTACATGATTGAGGATGCAGGATGGGGATGTTCCGGAGACCGTAGTAGGAGCTGGAAGAGGATGAGGGCTGGCGAAGGACAGGAGGAAAAAAAAAAGGCTGCAGAGGACAATGGAGGGGTGGGGAACCAAATTGGGGGCAGAATGGGAAGCACTAGAACTGGGGGCATGGAAGTGGCAAAACTGGAGACAGGAGGGGGGGGCTAGAAATTTGGGGGCAGGAGGGGGGGGGGGGGGGGGGCACTACAACTTTGGGCAGCAAATGGAGGAACCAAAATGGGGGAGGGGGGAACAGTATTATAGTAGTTTATATTCTTGTACATATTGGCAGTATATATAGTAGTTATATTCTTGTAATAGGGGCAGTATAGTATTATAGTAGTACATAGCATTATATAGTAGTTATCTTTTGTACATAGGTGGCAGTATTATAGTAGTTATATTCTTGTACATAGGTGCAGTATTATATCGTAGTTATATTTCTGTACATAGGTGGCAGTATATAGTAGTTTATTCTTGTACATAGGTGGCAGTATTAATAGTATTTTATATTCTTGTACAGAGGGGCAGTATTATAGTAGTTATATTCTGTTACATAGGGGGCAGTATTATAGTAGTTATATTCTTGTACATAGGGGGCAGTATTTTAGTAGTTGTATTTTTTCTTACATAGGGGGCAGTAGTATAGTAGTTATATTCTTGTACATAGGGGGCAGTATTAAGTAGCTATATTCCTGTACTAGGAGGCAGTATTCTAGTAGTTATATTCTGTACATAGGCGGCAGTATTTAGTAGTTATATCTCTTGTACATAGGGGCAGTATTATAGTAGTTATTTTTGTACATATGGGGCAGTTATACGGTCGTTATAGTCTTGTAACAGGGTTTGGGGTCACCGCAACATTTGCGTGGAACTGTATTGCAGGGTCACAGCATTAGAAAGGTGAGAACCACTGCTTAGATGCTGTGGTAGGTTGTAAACTTTAAAAAAGTTAGATGCCGAGTTTAGTCTTATACTTAATTTCTCCTGGCACTCTGAATCACAATAGTGGGATGTCATCTTCTCTGGAGGTAGCTGGTTAGCCATATAAAAGTCTCTGGGTCTGTCTCTTCATTGGGCATTATCTACAGTCTGTGTGTTAGTTAACACACAGAATTTACTGTGCACACCACAGTAATTTTAAATGGTGTCGGGGACTTTACCAGCGATATTAAAAAGTTAAATTGGTAAAAAAAGTTAAAATGGGAAAAAAAGTTATTTTGGTGTTTACGCGGATTGGGGGTCCAGTTCAGGTACAGGTTTTTACAAGTAGAATCTTAACAGTAGGTTCATCATTACTTCGATTTGGAAATTGTGAAGCATTACCATAACCAAACTCAGAAGAAGTTTATGTATCAAGATAAAATAAATTGATTCATTTCCATTTTCCTATTTTGGACTTTATGCTGAATTCATCACGTCAAGGATCTGAAATTTGATATATATCATTTATGATTATCATGAAGAAAAGCTTATTTGACAACCTGGAAATAGAGAAAAATCCTTTGACCTATAGAATCCAGAGTAACTAGTTTTCCATTAGCGTCTTATATTGAATGCTCAAGCTCTAAATCAATAATAAAATGCTGTAATATGCATATTACAGTGTTGCCATTTTTTACAAATTTAACTGACAATTCGGAGGACTGTTCGGACCACATACATAAATTCTAATTTTTATAATATATTTCAAAAAATGCTTCAGTGGTATAATATAAGATAACTATTGTTATCATCATTAAAAAAAATATAGATATATAGGGAAGTTGTATCAATCTGTCTACTCACTCCAGAAACCTGCACCACATTTACTGGAAACAACCCCTGAAATAATTCTGGGTGGGTAGGGATGGGGTATCGTCTGACATGGTGAACACATCACGCAATGCCCTTATAATCCCCCAATCGCTATAAGTAATATATATATACGGTATACATCTAATATATTAAGTGTGCTTGTGTTGTTTAGAAAAGGCTTAAAACTTAATCTTAAACTTTTTGTCTTTCTTTCTTCTAACTATGATACCCATTTCTGTCTGTGGTATCACCAAAACCACGAAGGCAGCAGGCCTGTTTTTCATGGCTGCTGCATAGACTCTGACACCTCCTTTGCTTCACCGTATAGTTCAAACAACATTTGCCACCACTCACTGCCACATGCATCTCACATTTTTTACTAATTGAAACATCTGAAATGTCAATTGTTGCTTGAATCACTCTCATGTAGACTTCTTTCTGTACTCTGTACCTCCACTACTTGGTCTTTCCGCCACCATTACAATCCCTCCATGCAAGTGGCAGCCGCCAGGCTTGTGTCTCAGAACAAATGCTTTATGGATGTCTCCAGTCTGTTCCAGTTACTGACACTGGTAATATTTTAAATCATCAACCCTCATCCACAAGCGTCCTTCCCAATGTCTCACTCCCGTACCCCTCTCCTTCTCATTTCATCTATTGCACAACCCGTGCTTGCTCTTTGATCTTAGATATTCTTTGCCTTAATTTGAACCCCCATTCCCATCTCTAGGACTCCTCTTGTTGCTGTGCTGGCGTCAATTCTCTGGAATGGTTTCCACCCTGGACCTATTAGACTAATAGCCGCCGCATCATCTCACTCCTCCCTTACTTCTATATAACATTATCTGATTGACTGGCTGATGCGGTTTCAACCGTAGAATTATATTTATTAAATCATTTTATTACTTTCCGTTTCCTTTAAAGAATGGTTGACAATTATAACAAACTCTTATACTCTTGTGTCACCCCCTTTTCACCCCCACCTTCACCCTCATAACTGTAGCTCTTCGAGCAGTGGCCCTCACTCCTATTGTTCCATATGACTATGTTTTTACTCTATTGTTTTTTTATTTGTATATTTCCCCATGATTGTGTAAGCTCATGGAATATGATGGCTCAATATAAATACAGATTTATTATTAGTAACAAATATACTCTATGGAAAATCTACAACTTGCTATGCACGTATGGTGCAAATCTATCCGAAATGAAAGAAATAATAGTTGAATGTCCCTCCAAATACTTATGCAGAGCTTTATGAAAGTGCTGAGGTCATTGCCTTATTTGATGATATCAATATATTTAGTTCGCCTTCAAACGGATAACGGTGTGTTTTACAAGTACAGATGATCTTGAGTTATCTTCTCATGAGAGACTTTCAATGTACAGTAGTGATTATATTATAAAAAGTCCTAGAAATAGTTGAGCAAAATCTGCATTGCTTTGAAACAAAAACAACAACAAACGTGCTTTATTGTTCTTTTATGCTTATGGTTGTATTTCACTAACGTAATATAAGAAAAATAACAAGGGGAAAAATGTCCCACACAACTTGTGTAGACCCTGTGATGGAAAAAAATTCTCTCTCTCGTCATTGGTTTGTAGAATTTATGAAACAGGGCTTTAGGATGATGATATATTACCTAATGTGCTGCAAAGCATCACACAGTTAGTTGCCGTCAATTTAATGCTATTTGACTTGACTTAATACTTTAGAAATTATGTTATTTCCTGGAACTCCGTACCATGTACTTAATGGAGGTTATTTATCAGTGCTTCTGCGTCATGATTATACGAGCACTTGCGTTTATCTTCCCTTTCCCCCCCATCCACGCCAGGCCTGAAATAAATATAAACGCTGGCACAAGCCCCGCAAGTTGTTTCCCTATGAGCCTGTGATGGGTCAGTAGACTCATTTAAACTGTAAATGGGTCTGCTCATTTTTAGATGATGGTTTAATCTAGATAAATGTAAGGAAATGTATGTGTAAAAATGTATAAAAATGTTCTAAACAGTCAATTACTTGGTAAAACTTCTGCAAAAAGACTGGGTATTGGTGATGGTAAGGAATTCACTGTGCAGTGCATTCAAACGTGCCCCTCACAGGTCCATTTTTATGTGACTAAGCCTCATTTTCTCCATTTGGAAAGTGCTCCATTTTTAAATGGACGTTGATTTCTTTTCTTGTGGTTTACCTTTAGAGCATTAACTCATCCAAACTACTTGGGGTTTGCCTATATTAATTACTGGGCTACCTATATTAATTGCTGAGGACTGGCTAACATTAATTATGGGAACTGGATGTATTAATTACGGGCTGACTGACTATGCAATTATTGGACTGTAGTTGGGGGGGTGCAGGATATAAATAACTGTATAGGGGTTTGCTGCATATTTAATAAGTGTGGTGCTATAACTTAACTATACCATATAATAATACATATGTTGTTAACAATGAGGATTTATTATGTATTTTGTTACTGAGATTATCACTCGAGTATATCACAGTAAATGTGCTGAAAAACCCTTACTGGCTTATACTCGAGTCTATGAATAAAAACCCTGTACTAACCTTTCCCCCACGCCCCCTGCAGGTCTTTGTCTTCTGAATCTCCAGCTCCATCTTCGGGTCCCTGCTCGTTGCACACACCAGAGCCAGAGCTTCAGTTGATGACCTGTGGGGGGAATCATAAAGGTGAGTACAAGGATTTTTTTTTTATTGGCTGGGCAAAGGGGGTTATATAAATAAATAAATATAACAATAACATAACAAAGAAATTAAAGGACATTTCATTTATTTATTTATTTATTGTTATAGTTATTGTATATATTATTTATTTGAATTTTCCAAGTAAATTGACTTCACCTCACTGTCTGCTGCTTCGTGATCCCCTTAGTGGTTGGTTAATATCCTGGACACTGGCACCACAAATTTTTGGCCAAACTTTTTTACTCTTTTCATATATTATACGCAAGGAGGATCAGGCACACTGCTATTCACTATGTGGCTGCTGGCGTAATCTAGGGGCAGAGGCTGCGCTATATTATAGGGGCAAGGGGTTTTTGGCTATATCAAGTGCAGGGGCACAATTATAATACTAGGGGCAGGGGTGGCTATAACTGGGGACATGTTCTGCTGACTATATACTAGGAGGGGGGGCATGTGGCTTGCGGCAATATACTGGTTGTAGACTGTGACCAGGGCATTTCCCACCCTAGTTCTTAATTCGAGTCAATAGGTTTCCCGTTTTTTTTAGGTACCATTGGCTTATACTCGTGTCGGCTTATACTCAAGTATATATGGTACGAGCAGCACTTCATATAATGAAAATGTTTTTTCTCTTTATTCCATCATTGGTAACAACAGTAGTAACGTTTCAGCTCAAAAGAGCCTTTTTCAAGCAGCATTACATAAGAAATGGTGGATATATATACATGAAATGAGGTCACATGACCTGCTTGGAACACAACCCACCAAATTTACATATATTATGATACAATGTCTTTTAGACTAAGAATACATATATACAAACACATTAGGTGCATAATAATTACAATACAAGATAGATACATCAGATAAAAATACTTACGCGTTTCTATAAAAAAACATTCATTTCCATGTGCTTGTGGATCTTCTGCCACTAATCTCGTGCTAAGAAGTGATAAAAGTGCTTCTTGTGCCAAGCCCAAATTGTAGAGTGTGGTTCCCAGGATGTCCCCGTGGAATCCATGCCCCGATCGTCTGGAGATAAGTCGCATCCAAAAATAGCGGTGCAGCTTTTCGAACACAAGTTGAACGCACTACTGTTTGTACGTTACTGCGCATGCGTGGCTTTCCGCCGATACCATGTCCGGCATCATAGCAACCGGATACAATGTAACATGTGTACCGGCAGGACAGAAACATGTAACGGACTGGCTGCAGTAATATGATATATGAATACAATGCAGATATGCTCTTTGAATATATAAATGATGAATATCCACATTGTATAGAGAGCAACCTATGTAATTAACCATTAATGTACGGGACCTCAGTCTCAAACGGGACAACAGCTGTGGATAAACAGCAGTGGACCAGGGACAGTGTATGATGATTAACCACCTCCCGGGGAAACCATCACCTTTTGAGAGGTATCGAAACCAGTATGATTGAGGGTGTGTATTTATTATTGTAGAGCTACTTATTTATGTTACAGGACACACTGCATATACAGTGTATATACAAAGAATATATTTATATTTGGGGTAAGATCTAATCACATTTCAATGAATATTATATTTAGAAGTATATTATATTTTTTTATAGTGTGTTTGGGTCACTGTGTGGTCAGAAGTGCTATCTGAAGTGTTTGTTATGTTCTTTCCGTATTTGCGTGGTTTCCTTCGGGTCCTCTCCCTCTTTTCCTCCCCCACTCCAAAACCATACTTGTTTGTTATTGAATTGTGAGCCCTGATAAGGACTATTTGGGATTCTCTGTGCAGCGCTGCATATCTGTGCATAAAAATAAGGAATTATGGCTCTAGTAATAAAAGGAATTATTATTATTACATCTGGACTTGGTTGTTAGGAGAATTTCGACCCAGTGATGTTTACCTTAAAATATTTTCCAGAATTGGATAACAAGCTACATGAAGACTATTTCTGTAGCACCCGTGGTTACAAAAGATTGGTGATGCCCATCCTCTCCCAGATTTGAATTCCTGGAGCACATTGGTACACCAAATCCTGCATTCTTTTTACAAACTTCTTGGATGGGATAAGTATGGTTCCTTTTCTCTCATAAACCCCTAACCACAGTTTTTTTCTTTTTTTTTTTGCATTCAAACAATACAGAAAATATACTAAGCAGTTTGAACAATAGAGCACTTTAGGTTTATTTGAATGCATACAAAGACAAAGAAACATTCACAACAGTGGCATGAGACGCGTTTATTGAACATTTCATGATGAAAGATTCTGAGGATAGAACTTTATATACAATAGTGGAATGGCTATGTTTAATGAGGCATTGAAAATGTTTGCTCAAATCTCTATCAAGGGAAAACTTCATTCTAGCTATGTAGATCAGACTCTTTATATCAAACTAGCTATAGTGTGTGTGGGGGTGTTGTACAGTATTTCAGAGCAAAGTGCATCAGCAAGTTTTAATTTGATTTGTTTCAAAGAAATTAGGGGTGGGCATCTACAGCTTACAGCTGTTCCCTATCAACCTCTAAGTCATTATCAGCATTTGTAAGAGATATATAAATAATTGTATTTGCTGTAGGTGCATTTGCAGCATATGCTTTTATCTGTTTTAAGTACACCTACGCTCAAAGCATAATTTCTTTTAGCAAAGTCTCTTACTACTATATGTGAATGCATATTCCTTTCAGCTTCATCTGTAAAACATGTATTTTTAAGGTAAGAAAATAGCTCAAATGCATTTAGAAGAAATACAGTACTTGCATTGAAAATCAAAAGGATGTGATTCAAGAAATTCCTATCTGATGTGTAATTGCGTTCACTGTACTTACATTTCTCTCTACCTTGTTACAGCTGCTTTTGATTGCTTCCAAAAATGAAAATTCATGTCTAATATTTAAATACTAATTTAGTTTGGCTTTCAATTGGCTTCCAAAATTGTCTTTTATTTTCCACTAAAAGTTTTTTCCCCCCCTTTATTGCTATCACATGCAAACTAACAAAATCAACACATAGGGCAAGATTTATCAACTGTCTGAAGTCAGAATATTTCTAGTTCCCAAGGCAACCAATCACTCTCCCTTTAAAACACTCAATGAGCACTGGTAAAATCAAAAGCTGAGCTGTGATTGGTTGCCATGGGCAACTAGAAATACTCTGACTTTCAGACAGCTTGATAAATCTGCCGCATAATGTATATTATATTCATTGTGACCATGACCATAGGGTCAGTTTACCATGCTTTATGATATACATATAACACAGTGGGGCTTATTTACTAAGGATCCCGCGGCTGCTCCATGCCCCAATATATATGTTATTTGAATACCCTCTTCCAAATAATCTGCAACCAAAGGTCGTACAGTATGCAGCTGTCTTGAGCTGTCCATTTTTGAAAAGTTAAACTATTGTTATATAGATTTTGTGTCAATTGTTAGGTTTCTAGGAAACAATACCCTGGGCTCATGGGAGAACTACATAGAAAAACAGGAGGCTGCAACCATAAAAAAATATTTATGACACACAAATCATTCAAGTCTCCATATGAAAAAATTTTAACCTATTGCAACCCATCTTCTTGTGGGGCTTGGTTTCTACGGTTTTCACTGTGTGCCCCAGCAATGTCTGTCTCCCATATTCTTTGGGCCCACTACGATCATGGGGAGATTAATTATATAGGTTTTATAACATTTTATATATTTAAAATGAAAACCTTCTGTACAAAATAAATTCTTATTTGCCATCTTCTGCGGCGCTAATAATTTTTCAGTGCCACTGGCACATTGTACAAAGTGGTCTGAAACTATACAGTCTCGAGTCCTTCAAAGACCCAAGGTGATCATGGAGACAGATCATTGCTTCCCATGTACCCCGCCAGCCTTTTATGCTCAAAGGATTACTATAACAGCAGACACTCACCTTGTATGGAGAGGGCTTAGACTCTGATTCCTCTCTCCCCACAGACAGCCGACGTGTGATGACCAATACATCAGGGGTTAATATGAGAACAAAAAATAATGAGGATTTTGACCCTTAAAAAAGCTTTTTTATTGATGCAAATTGTTTAAAAACTGATTTGTGGACATCCTTTAATATCTTGGGTGCGCATTTGAGCAGATGTTTGAAATAAATAAAGTCTGTTATTAATATTTCCAGTGTTTTGTAAGCAAAGGACTTCAGAATATAGCTGATAGGAGTGTAAGAGTGCATCTCCTAGGCTAGAGCAGTTAAAAAGACCTGTGATGAAAAATTAACCTCCTTCTTTAGCCCGATAAAGAACTTCCACTTAGAGGCATGTTTAGTGGAATTTAAAGATATGAACTGGGGGGGGGGGTGTCAGTAATATATATACTGACAGTTCCCAGTACAGAGCAGGTGGGAGTTATAAGAAATGGGAATTATTAAACATTGGGTGCATTATTAAAAGCAATCGGGCCACAAGAAGGGGGCATTATTAAGATAGGCCAAAAGTTGAAGAGGGGCAATAAATAAGAGTGGAAGTCACCAGAGCAGTCACTATTATGTTAGTGCTCATATGTTTGATGTTTAAAAAGTAACATTTTTTGGTGGCAAGTTTTCAATTTTTGCTTATAAAAACACGAACCTCCTCTCGTGCATATAAAAAAGATTAGATAGGTTGACAAATTGAGTGTTGTGTTCAAAAGTGATGCCACAACTGGAGCTATATGTGGATTGATATTATTTTAGGAAGCATTATTTGTGTGATACTAGGTTGTTTCAGGTGCGCTTTGTATTGCACTATTACATTGTTTATTAGGGAACTAAGCTGTGATAGCTGCATATGACACGTTAGTAGACCAGAAGGAATAAAGAAGAACATAAATTTGTGGTGTGTGCAAATTCCACAGAACATTGGCCCAAAATATCAAAAGTGGTTCAAACAAACAACCGTAGTCCAGTTTGCCTCACTCATATGCAGGTTGTGCCAAATAATTTCAATAGTGAAGCAAGTGTTAATTTTATGCCCAATCTGCATGCGCCATAAAGTGTCAAATATATAGTACTAAAACTGCTCATTGTGCATCAGCCTTGTGTCTACCAAGACTAAACATTCTCCAAATGCTAACTAAATGCAGAGCTAAATGCAACTTTGTGGAAAATTTTGCTCTAACTTCCCTCAGCAATATCACCAAGCAATGTTTTCCACCCACAATGCCTCACTTGCCGATTCTCACCCACCCCCAATGTATCTGATGATCTTGGGGTTCTATGGGGTCTGAAGATGAAAAAAAAAAGAGAGCATATTTTTGCTTTTATTTTACTCCTGGTGATGTTTGTTTTAATAACTCTACTCAATTTTTTTTTTTCCCTAGGTGGTGTGCATACAAACAGCTGATGGTCACGTTGCTGATCAGATTTCCACTGTCATCCAAAACAGAATAAGGAACGCATTCCCAACAGATCATTTGCCACGGGCATTAGGAAAATCTGTATCTGAGGTGAAAAAAAAACAAAAAATATGACTGTAGGGCGCCTCGCAAAGCAGCTGGTCAAGAGAAGCGATGACTAAAAAACTTCTGTCTGCCCAATCTTTTGTACTAAAGAGGGAGAAGTGCAGAAACCTGAATGATGACAAGTTGCTGGTATGGCAATTTTTTTGATCTATGCAATTTTGCCGAAGGTATGTTGGACATTTATGTATGTGAAGGAAGAAACTTATACAGTGTGAAACTGTGACTATTGCATGTGTATACCCATAGTATAACAAAACTTTTCACAACGACCAGGGCTTTTTGTTTTGGATGTATCTTATCCTTTCCAATCCTGTTAACCAAGAATGACTTACCCAAGAAAGCATGAGGCCTGCACCCGAACATGTGTGAGAAGTCAAGAAGAATCAAGAATTAATTGATCCCAATAAGTTTCCTGCTGACACAGTCCATTAATGCAAATTTTTTCAATAGTATATGGTTCGTAATTAATTATTCATGCTTAGATTCTTATTCTCAGAAACAGCTCATCCTACCTATTGATTTTCGTTGGAAGGAATCTTTGTGAGACCATTAATAACATAGCTTAATTTGTTCCGTCACGCTTAAAATCCTGAAAATCAGTCTCATGATGCTTGTGAACGAGTCTCATGCTCCCTCCACAGATTTTTCCTTGTTCTGTAATCAGACCGGAAATTTAGACAGATCATCCCTTTACATCAGTTGAGATGACACTGTATGACAGCGTATTCAGTCTGCTACAGTGGTAAGAGTTCACTTAATCAGAATTCTTAAATAGGAAGCTTAAATCCCATAACTCCTTGTGTCCTCCATTCCTGTCTAAGAAAAAAAAACAAAAATAATAGTAGACATGATAAAGATTCCCTATAAGGATAAAGATCCCTATAAGACATTTCCTACATTACTTTCGGATGCTGAATCACATGTCCCACTTAAAATGCCTTCTGTGGGCTCCGCAGCTTTTAACCTCCCTCCCGCAACGATGTCGTTTTAACCATGTGGCACTTGATGAGTGCACCGCGTTACTTCTTCTCTTATTGAACATGCCACTTAAAATGGAGTTGGCCTTTTGTTTGCTTTCAATTGCAGTGTTGTTGTTTGGGAGGCTCAGATTCACACTACTATCATCCCAACATGTTGTTTTTTGGTGTACAGAGTAACGGAAGTGAGGGCTGTAGTGGTGTGAACGTCGCCTAATTTTTAATGTATCATTGCTAACTTATCACTTTTCTTTCACATTGACTAACGTGTATCAACTGTATTGGTTATCCCTGCGTATTTTATAATATACCTAAAGCCATAAAAAGCACCATCATACATAAAGTCATTTTGCCATGCAGTCTGTTATTTGGACAAGAAATGTGATGACAAACCATAATAACAAAACAAATGAAAAAGAGATATTTTTTCTCTTTGGATGAAAACATAAAATGATTCCGGTCACCCTGCCATTTAATGACTGCAGGTTGATTGGTAGGGATCTGCTTCAAAGGGAATATAGGTTGTTAAGTCCTGGTATTTCATATGTACAACAAACATTTGTAAAAAATGTCTCTGTGGTGATTAAACGAGGGAGTATGATCAAGGCAAGTCCAGCCTTCATACAATCCACAAATAAATATTCAAAGATCAGCTTCTACCTCCAAGCGGGATTCCAGATTTTTTATATGGTAAGTAAGTCCCATAGTACTTTTCAGTGCTTCAATAAAGCAATAAAAAAGAACTAACCCGTCTTCCTTCTTTTTCTCTTGTCACTCTTGTTGATCCTTGTTTCACATAATCTCAGAAAGAAACCCTGCAATACTCTCCAATCAACATTCCTCATGTGTTCTTTCTTTCACCAAGATATACTGAGAGAGACAGCCTCAATAGTGTAACACAGTAGAAGTACACTAAAATCACAATAAGCCAGCACACATTGTTGCCGACCTTGGGTTCGCGTAAGGCTTCTTCTCAGACAAGTCTCTAACTATTCACAGTAATACTTTTATATTGAAAAATAACTCATAAATAATAACATCCACTGTACATGATACTGTATGGTTGCACATTATACATTTTAGGTAACTTAAATGCGGTTTATCTTCTAAAAAAGGATTGACTAATAATAGTAGTCCCCAAACAATGGTTTCTAAATTCCTGCTAAATTCTATACCTATCTTGAATGCATAATGTTTGATCAATCAAATCCAAGTTGGCCAATCCATATCAGCCTCCATTCAGAGAAAGGAGGAAAAATTTCTAACAATTTCAGAAACGCTTATCCTCTAGATGACTGCCTAACCGAAATAGGATAGCCAGTCCTCTATAGGTTTTTATAAGAAAATTAAATTGGGTTTGTTGATATTTGTAAAGGATGAGGCGCTCTGGGATTGATATTGAGGGAGTGAAGTTAGTGTCCGATACGGATTTGAGATTAGTTAGATGGTTATATGGAATTCCTGTAAAGAGTAGCCGGCTTATGATTGGCCACTAGAGGAGGTGTGTCATTGTTTAGAGATTTTAATAGTGGAATAATAATAATAAGAAAATCCCATAAAGATGGGTTTTCTCGAATTGGTTAGAAATTTTCCCCTCCTTTTCCTCTTGAATGGATGGCTGGTATGAGATTTGGCCAACTTATAAAGGATTTGATTGGTCAACATTTGCATTCAGGGATAGGTAGAGTTTTAGCCAGGGTTTTAGAATACTTGATTGGGCACTATGATTGTCCCTTTTTAAAAGATAAAACCGCGGCTTATGAAAAGAGAATATTTAGAAAAGTAGCTGTTAAAAGTCTACGTTAAATTATATGTGCACACATACAGTATCATGTACAGTGGATGTTTTAAATTCTCGCTTAATTTCCAATATAAAAGTATACTGGTGAATAGCCAGAGACGCCTGAAGAGCTGACAGACGAAACATCTGGGTCGGTGCAATGAGGTGTGCTGGCTTTTTGAGATTTTATGTGTAGCGCTTTTAAAACTCAATTTGTAAGTATAATGAACATTTTACACACTACATTTTATCCCTACTTCTACTAATCTCTGACTGCGCTTGCACTATGGGATCTGTCTCCCTCAGTATATCCTTGGTGAAAGAAGAACAACATCGGGAAAGTGGATCGAATATCCCGCGTTTCTTTCTGAGTCTCCCATATCTTGTATTTTTTTTTTTTCTGAGATGATGTGACCAGAATCAAACGAGATGTGAGAGGGATAGAAGGAGACGACCTAACTCTTTTATTGTTTTATATTTGAAGCACCTGAAAAAGTACTATTGGGACATACTTACCATATAAAAAATTGTAATCCCTGCTTGGAGTAGAAGCTTTATCTTTGAATTTTTATTAATGTGTAGTTTATTTCCGTGGCTTTTTTATGAAATATTTTCAGGCTATTATGATTTTGCACACAGTTGGTACTATACAAACACGTCTCCTCCCAGAGAAATCTAAACAGCAAAAGCGACTTTTCAACATGCCAAAATTTCTTTTGATTGGCACCTTGTTTTTTTTTGTGGCCATAGTTACATTTCCTCTTTATTTCTGTGCTTGAATTAAGGTATGGTGTCATGAGCCATGTCCCCTAGATTTACAAGTAAAACAAAAACCATACCCCCACCATTATCAACAAGCTAAAGGGTTATGCCACATCTTATGTCGGTTTCTTTCACAAACACTATACCATGTTGGCTGTCATTGTATGGTAGTAAGTCAAATGGGCATGAGCACAATGGGGCCAGAACTCTGGGAAGAGAAAGGAACACCCACATCACATGTGCAGACATGTTAAGCCCGATCACGACTGGCAGGCTTATGTGATGTCACACACGCCATAAACAGGCAGCCATTTTCAATCTTAACATTTCATACTGGATGTGCTGTCTGTAGCGTCCATATGCTGTACTGTACTGTGCACTGCATTGATTTTTGCTCCAGGGTGGTCCGTTTGGGGATCTGATCAATAGCAGTTTTTTTTTGTTGCTGAGGTGAACGGAAGAATCTGTGTAAATCCACTACTTTCTGTCAAAGTCTCTGGGAATAGACACTGGACTCCCTGGACCACCGCGGGGAATAACACCCTTAGCCGCAAACCCGGGCGCGGGTCTAAGTGAACTCCTGGCTCTTTTCGCCAGAGCCTCAGCCCTCCGCAATGTATGGTCTTGCTGCGGCAGGGAGTCACCAGGTCGCTCCGTGGGTGCGACTAGGCCCGCGGTGGTCAGCCAAGGTAGGGTACACACGGGGACCACGGGATATGCCCCGGACCGCCACAGACACCAGGGACCGCCACAACACCATGACCCAGCCACGGAACAAAAGGAACACTGGAACACCACTAACACGGGAAACAACATGGAACACTGAAATCACCATGGAACACAGAAACAGAGCGTCTAGAAACGCTCAGAACCTTTCTTCCAGCATCCCCTGAAAGATCCAGCAGGGATGCTGGAGAGTGGCCAGGCTATATAGCCAAGCCAGGAATGCACAGAGCCAATAAGGGTACAACATGGCCCTCCACCACCCTATTGGTGGGAAGCAGGCGACTGCAGGGAAAAGCATGCGCCTACACGCTGGGAGCCAGAGTGCAGGCTGGAGCCAGGAGAGGTAAGTGAGGGCTGGGGAGAGGGGACCCGCGGCAGCAGCCGGGTTACAACCCCAATCCGTACCGATATCCACAGGTGGGATCAGGGGAGGCCTGTGGAGACTCTGAGGCGGCCTCAGGGTACCGTGGATCTCGGAGTGGCCCTCAGGAGGCCGGTGGATACTCTTGACGGCCTCAGGGGAGGCCGTTGGAGACTCTGGAGTGGGCCTCAGCGGAGGCACGGTTGATATCTCTGGAGCAGCCGTGCCAAGCTGCGGTTCCCTGAGCAGTCCGTGGGCAACTGCGGAGTCGGGGCACCACTGGAGCAGCCGTGCTCAAGCTGCAGAGTCTGCCGGAGTCTTGGACAGCTCTGGCCAAGCTGCAGATTCTTTGGAGCAGCACTCGGCAACACTTGCAGAGTCTCTGGAGCAGACACTGTCAAGCTGCGGAGTCCTGGAAATCAGTCTGCGTGGAAGCTGCGGAGCCACTGGAGCAGCTGTAGGGAAGCTGTCGGAGCAACTGGAGCAGCTGTGGGAGCATGGCTGACCGGAGCACTGGAGCTGCAGACACTGGACAGCCTGCGGGAAGCTGTGGAGCTATGGAGCAGCTGCAGGAATGCGGAGCCACTGGAGCAGCTGTGGGAGCTGCAGAGATGGACAGCTTTGTAAGCTGCCACGGAGATCTGGGAAGCTGTGAGCCACTGGAGCAGCTCGGGAGCTGCAGTGCTTGGGCGCCGCTGGTGCAGCTCTGGGAAGTTGCGAGGTCACCGGCGAAGCTCTGGAGGCTGCGGAGTCACGGGAAATCTCTGGAAGCTCGGTGTTCTTACGGAGCAGCTCTGGGAAGCTGTGGATTCACTGGAGCAGCTCTCGGAAGCGTCGAGTCCTGGGACACTAGGGACCAGCAGATGAGGGGCGAAGTAGCTTTAACTTGAGGTGGTTCAAATGTGGGACTGGTTTTTCTCAGAACTTGGTATAGGACCATTCCGGGTCACCACTAATCCAATAGAGGGTAGCCCAGGCTGGGCCTCTCCAGGATAGCAAACAATTAACGCCACCTTAGAACGTTCAGTGGAGTACTGGGAGATAACTGTTCAAGGTGCTGTGAGCACTGGGAAATAAATCTCGCACCTCACCATTTGGTCGCCTCCAAATTTGTCCCGTCAAAATTTTTGGATTCAGTCTCTAACTGTCGAAAACATTGTGGCGTGACTGAAGTCACGGGAGGAGTCATGGGAGCCTGCTGCTGGGAGGCCAATCATCCGAAGATTGCACAGCAAGTTTTTCCAAGAGTTCCTTTTGGACAGCAATTCCTCTTGGGCCTGCTGGCGAAGTGTGCTAGGAGGGTCACCCCGTGCAGTACTGATCCTCAACACAGTCCATGCTTTGCAGGATACAAGACCTTGGAGGAGTCCATGGCCTCGGCACTACAACGTGGACAGCAAATGGAGGAACCAAAATGGGGGAGGGGGGACAGTATTATAGTAGTTTAATATTTTGTACATATTGGCAGTATATAGTAGTTATATCTTGTACATAGGGGCAGTAAGTATTATAGTAGTTATATTCTTGGACATAGGGGCAGTATTTCTGATATAGTTATATTCTTGTACATAGGTGGCAGTATTATAGTAGTTATATTTCTGGTACATATGGTGGCAGTATTATAGTCAGATTATTCTTGTACATAGGTGGCAGTATAATAGTCGTTATTTCTTGTACAATAGGAGGAAAGTTCCAGTATTATAGTAGTATATCGTGTACATAGGGGCAGTATTAGTAGTTATATTCCTGTACATAGGGGGCAGTATGTATAGTAGTTATATTCTTGTACATTAGGGGGCAGTATTTTAGTAGTTGTATCTGTACATGGGGGCAGGATTATAGTAGTTATATCTTGTACATAGGGGCAGTATTGTAGTAGCTATATTCCTGTAATAGGAGGCAGTTATTATAGTGTTATATCTCGTACATAGGGGCAGTATTATAGTATTATATTTCTTGTACATAGGGGCAGTATTATAGTAGTATAATTGTACATAGGAGGGATTATGGTCGTTATAGTCTTGTACAGGGTTGGGGTCACCGCAAACATTTCAACATAAGGAACTGTATTGCAGGGTCACAGCATTAGAAAGGTTGAGAACCACTGCTTTAGATGCTGTGGTCAGGTTGTAACTTTAAAAAAGTTATGATGCAGAGTTAAGTCTTATACTTAACTTTGCTGGCACTCTGAATCACAATAGTGGGATGTCATCTTCTCTGGAGGTTAGCTGTTAGCCATATGTAAGTCTCTGGGTCTGTCCTCTTCATTTGGCAGGATCTAGCAGTCTGTGTGTTAGTTACACACAGAATTTACTGTGCACAGCCACAGTAATTTAAATGGTGTCGGGGACTTTACCAGCGATATTTAAAAAGTTAAATTGGTGAAAAAAAGTTAAAATGGTGAAAAAAAAGTTATATTGGTGTTACTGGATGGGGGTCCAGTTTCAGGTACAGTTTTTACAAGTAGAATCTTAACAGGTAGGGTCATCATTACTTCTGATTTGGAAATTGTGAAGCATTAACCATAACCAAAACTCAGAAGAAAGTTTATGTATCAAGATAAAATAAATTGATTCATTTCCATTTTCCTATTTTGACTTTATGCTGAATTCATCAGCGTCAAGGAATCTGGAAATTTGATATATATCATTTATTGATCATGAAGAAAAGCTTATTTTACACATGGGAAATAGAGAAAAATAACCTTTGACCTATAGAATCCAAGAGAGACTAGTTTTCCATTAGCGTCTTCATTGAATGCTCAAGCTCTAATATCAATAATAAAATGCTGTATATGCATGATTTACAGTGTTGCCATTTTTTACAAATTTACTGACAATTCGGAGACTGTTCGGACACATCATAAATTCTAAATTTATAAATATTATTTCAACAAAATGCTTCAGTGGTATAAATAATAAGATAACTATTGTTATCAATCATTAAAAAAAAATATAGATATATAGGGAGAGTTGTATCAATCTGTCTACTCCAGAAACCTCCACCACATTTACTGGAAACACATCCCTGAAATAATTCTGGGGGGGTAGGGAGGGGAGTATAGCTGACATGTGAACACATCACGCAATGCTACCTTATAATCGCCCCAATCGCTATAGTAAATATATATATATACCGTTATCATCTAATATATTAAGGTGCTTGTGTTGTTTATGAAAAAGCTTAAAACTTAATCTTAAACTTTTTGTCTTTCTTTCTTCTAACTATGATACCCATTTCTGTCTGTGGTATCACCATAAACCCAAGGCAGCAGGCCTGTTTTCTCATGGCTGTGCTAGACTCTGACCTCTCCTTTGCACCGTATAGTCAAACATTTGCACCCTCTTGCCACATGCATCTCACATTTTTTACTAATTGAAACATCTGAAATGCTAATTGTTGCTCTGAATCACTCTCATGTAGATTTCTGTACCTCCCTACTAATTGGTCTTCCACTCACTTTACAATCTACTCTCAATGCAGCCGCCAGGCTTGTGTCTCAGAACAAATGCTTTATGGATGTCTCCAGTCTGTTCCAGTTACTGCACTTGGAATATAGTTTAAAATTATCACCCTCATCCACAAAGCTCTGAACAATGCTGCACCTCCCTACCTCTCCATTCTCATTTCAGTCTATTGCACAACCCGTGCTTGCTCTTTGATCTTAGATTATTCTTTGCCTTAATTTGAACCCCCCATTCCCGTCTCTAGGACTACTCTTGTGCTGCGTCAATTCTCTGGAATGGTTTACCCTGGACTATTAGACTAATAGCCGCCATCATCTGCACTCCTCCCTTGGACTCTATATAACATTATGACTGATGACTGGCTGATGGCTGGTTCAAGCAGTAGAATTATTATTTATTAAATCATTTTATCCCGTTTCCTTTTAAAGAATGGTTGGACAATTATACAAACTCTTATACCTCTTGTGTCACCCCCTTCACCCTCATAGACTGTAAGCTCTTTCGAGCAGGGCCCTCACTCCTATTGTTCCATATGACTATGTTTTTACTCTATTGTCTTATTTTATTTGTATATGTTCCCCATGATTTGTAAAGCGCTATGGAATATGATGGCGCAATATAAATACAGATTATTATTATACAGAATATACTATATGGAAAATTCTACAACTTGCAGTATGCAGTAGTGTGCAAATCTATCCGAAATGAAGAAATAATAGTTGAAATGTCCTCCAAAGTACTTATGCAGCTTTATGAAAGTGCTGAGGTCATTGCCTTATTTGATGAATATTCAATATATTTTAGTTCAGCACTTCAAACGGATACGGTGGTTTTACAAGTACAGATGATACTTGAGTTATCTTTCTCATGAGAGACTTTCAATGAACAGTAAGTGATTTATATTATAAAAAGTCCTAGAAATAGTTGAGCAAAATCTGCATTGCTTTGAAACAAAAAAACAAGCAAAACGTGATTTATGTTTCTTTTATGCTTATGGTTGTATTTCACTAACGTAATATAAAGAAAAATAACAAGGGGAAAATGTCCCACACAACTTGGTAGACACTGTGATGGGAAAAAAATTCTCTCTCGGTCATTGGTTTGTAGAATTATATGAAAGCAGGGCTTTAGGATGATGATATGTAACATAAATGTGCTGCAAAGCATCACACAGTTAGTTGCAGCAATATTTTAATGCTATTTGACTTTGACTTAATTACTTTAGAAAATGTTATTCCTGGAACTCCGTACCATGTACTTAATGGAGGTTATTTATCAGGGCTTCTGCGTCATGATTATTACGAGCACTTGCGATTATTTTCCCCTTTCGCCACCTCCACGCCAGGCCTGAAATAAATATAAACGCTGCACAAGCCCCGCAAGTTGTTTTCCCTATGAGCCTGTGATGGGTCAGTAGACTCATTTAAACTGTAAATGGGTCTGCTCATTTTTATGATGATGTTTAATCTAGATAAATGTAAGGAAATGTATGTGTAAAAAATGTATAAAAATGTTCTAAACAGTCAATTACTTGGTAAAACTTCTGCAAAAAAGACTTGGGGTATTGGTGGATGGTAAGGAAGTCATTGTGCAGTCATTCAAAGTGCCCTCACAGGTCCTTTTTATGGACTAAGCTCATTTTCTCCATTTGGAAAGTGCTCCATTTTTAAAATATGACTTGATTTCTTTTTGTGGTTTTACCTTTAGAAGCATTAACTCATCCAAACTACTTGGGGTTTGCTATATTAATTACTGGGGCTACCTATATGAATTGCTGAGGACTGGCTACATTAATTATTGGGAACTGGATGTATTAATTACTGGGGCTGACTGACTATGCAAATTATTGGGACTGTAAGTTGGGGGGTGCAGGATATAAATAACTGTATAGGGTTTGCTGCATATTTTAATAAGTGGTTGCTATAAACTATACTATACCATAATGAATAATACATATGTTTGTTAACAATGAGGATTTATTATGTATTTTAGTTACTGTATATACTCGAGTATATACAGTAAATGTGCTGAAAAACCCTTACTTGGCTTATACTCGAGTCTATGAATAAAAACCCTGTACTAACCTTTCCCACGCCCCCTGCAGGTCTTTTGTCTTCTGAATCTCCAGCTCCATCTTCGGGTCCCTGCTGCGTTGCACACACCAGAGCCAGAGCTTCAGATGATGACCTGTGGGGGGAATCATAAAGGTGAGTACAGAGATTTTTTTTTTATTGGCTGGGCAAAGGGGGTTATATAAATAAATAAATATACAAATATACTATAACAAAGAAATTAAAAGGACATTTAATTTCTTTGTTATAGTATATTTATATATTTATTTATTTTAATTTTCAATAAATTGACTTCACCTCACTGTCTGTGGTTCGTTCCCCTTAGTGGTTGGTTAATATTCCTGGACAATAGCACCACAATTTTTGCCAAATCTTTTTATACTTTTCATATATATACTAAGGGGGCAGGCACTGGCTATATACTATGTGGCTGCTGGCTATATACTAGGGGGCAGGAGGCTGGCTATATACTAGGGGGCAAGGGGTTTCTGGCTATATACAAGGTGGCAGGGGCTACATGATATATACTAGGGGGCAGGGGGCTGGCTATATACTAGGGGACATGTTCTGCTGACTATATACTGGGGGGGCATGTGCTGGCTGGCAATATACTGGGTGTAGACTGTGACCAGGGCATTTCCCACCCTAGTCTTATATTCGAGTCAATAGGTTTTCCCGTTTTTTTTAGGTACCTTGGCTTATACTCGGGTCGGCTTATACTCAAGTATATATGGTAACGAGCAGCACTTCATATAAGATGAAAAAGTGTTTTTCTTCTTTATTCCATCATTGGTAACAACAGTAGTAACGTTTCAGCTCAAAAGAGCCTTTTTCAAGCCAATTACATAATGAAAAATGGTGGATATATATACATGAAAGTGAGGTCACATGACCTGCTTGGAACAACCCACCAAATTTACATATTTATGATACAATGTCTTTTAGACTAAGAAATACATATATACATAAACAATTAAGGTGCATAATAATTACAATACAAGTATAGATACATCAGATAAAAATACTTGACGCGTTTCTATAAAAAAACATTCATTTCCATGTGCTTGTGGATCTTCGCCACTAATCTCGTGCTAAGAAGTGATAAAGTGCTTCTTGTGCCAAGCCCAAATTGTAGAGTGTGGTCCCAGGATGTGTCCCCGTGTGGAATCCATGCCCCGATCGTCTGGAGATAAGTCGCAATCCAAAAATAGCGGTGCAGCTTGTTCGGAACACAATGTTGACACGCATACTGTTTGTACGTACTGCGCATGCGTGGCTTCCGCCGAATACCATGTCCGGCATCATAGCAACCAGGATACAATGTAACATGTGTACCGCAGGCAGAAACAATGTAACGGACTGGCTGCAGTAAATGATATATGAATACAATGGCAGATATGCTCTTGAAATATATAAATGATGATATCCACATTGTATAGAGAGCAACCTATGTAAATTAACCATTAATGTACGGGACCTCAGTCATCAAACGGGACAACAGCTGTGATAAAACAGCAGTGACCAGGGACAGGTGTATGATGATTAACCCCTCCCGGGGAAACCATCACCTTTTGAGAGGTATCGAAACCATATGATTGAGGGTGGTGTATTTATTATTGTTCAAGAGCTACTATATATTATGTTACAGGACACACTGCATATACAGTGTATATACAAAGAATATATTTATATTTGGGGTAAGATCTAATCCATTTCAATGAATATTATATTTAGAGTATGTTATATTTTTTTTATTTAGTGGTTTAGTGGTCACTGTGTGGTCAGAAGTGCTATCTGTAAAGTGTTTGTATGTTCTTTCCGTATTTGCGTGGTTTCCTTCGGGTCCTCCGGTTTCCTCCCACACTCCAAAACATACTGGTTGGTTTATTAGATTGTGAGCCCTGATAAGGGACTGATTTGGATATCTCTGTGCAGCGCTGCATAATCTGTGCATAAAAATAAAGGAATTATGTGCTATATAAATAAAGGAATTATTATTATTATACTATCTGGACTCTGGTGTGAGGAGAATTTCGACCCAGTGATGTTACATTAAAATATTTTCCAGAATATGGATATACAAGCTACATGACGATTTCTGTAGCACCCAGTGGTTACAAAATATTGGGTGATGCCCATCCTCTCCCATATTTGAATTCCTGGAGCACATTGGTACACCAAATCCTGCATTCTTTTTACAAACTTCTTGGATGGGGATAAAGTATGGTTCCTTTTCTCTCATAAACGCCTAACCCAAGTTTTTATTCTTTTTTTTTTGCATTACAAATACAGAAAATATACTAAGCAGTTTGAACAATAGAGCACTTTAGGTTTTATGAATGCATACAAAAGACAAAGAAAACATTCACAACAGTGCAATGAGAAGCGGTTATTGAACATTTCATGATGAAAGATTCTGAGAGATAGAACTTTATATACAATAGTGGAATGGCTATGTTAAATGAGGCATTGAAAATGTTTGCTCAAATCTCTATCAAGGGAAAACTTCATTCTAGCTATGTAGTCAGACTCTTTATATCAAACTAGCTGATATGTGTGTGTGGGTGTTGTACAGTATTTCAGAGCAAAGTGGCATCAGCAAGTTTTAATTTTGATTTTGTTTCAAAGAAATTAGGGTGGGCATCTACAGCTTACAGCTGTTCACTATCAGACCTCTAAGTGCATTATCAGCATTTGTAAGAGATAATATAAATAAATTGTATTTGCTGTAGGTGCATTTGCAGCATATGCTTTAAATCTTGTTTTAAGTACACCTACGCTCAAAGCATGAATTCTTTTTAGCAAGAGTCTCTACTTTACTATTATGTGAATGCATATTCCTTTCAGCTTCATCTGTAAACATGTATTTTTAAGGTAAGAAAATAGCATCAAATGCATTTAGAAGAAATACAGTACTTGCTATTTGAAAATCAAAAGGATGTGATTCCAAGAAAATTCCTATCTGATTGTGTAATTGCGTTCACTGTACATTACATTTCTATCTACCTTGTTACAGCTGCTTTTGATTGCTTCCAAAAATGAAAATTCATGTATATTTTAAATACTAATTTAGGCTTTCAATTGGCTTCCAAAATTGTCTTTTATTTTCCACTAAAAAGTTTTTCCCCTTTATTGCTATCAAATGCAACTAACAAGAAGTGCAACACATAGGGGCAGATTTATCAAGCTGTCTGAAAGTCAGAATATTTCTAGTTGCCCAAGGCAACCAATCACAGCTCCCCTTTAAAACACTCATGAGCACTGGTAAAATCAAAGCTGAGCTGTGATTGGTTGCCATGGGCAACTAGAAATACTCTGACTTTCAGACAGCTTGATAAATCTGCCGCATAATGTATATTATATTCATTGTGACCATGACCATAGGGTCAGTTTACCATGCTTTAATGATATACATATAACACAGTGGGGCTTATTTACTAAGGATCCCGCGGCTGCTCCATGTGCCCCAATATATATGTTATTTGAATACAACTTCCAAATATCTGCAACCAAAGGTCTGTACAGTATGCAGCTGTCTTTGACTGCCATTTTGGGAAAAGTTAAACTATTGTATATAGGTTTGTGTCAATATGTTAGGTTTCAGGGAAACAATACCCTGGGCTCAATGGAGAACTACATAAAGAAAAACAGGAGGCTGCAACTCATAAAAAAATATTTATGACACACAAATCAGTCAAGTACCATATGAAAAAAGTTTTTAACCTATTGCAACATCTTCTTGTGGGCTTGGTTCTTACGGTTTTCACTGTGTGCCCCAAATGTCATGTCTCCCATATTCTTTGGGCCACTATGATCATGGGGATATTAAAATTATATAGGTTTTATAACATTTTCATATATTTAAAAATGAAAACCTTCTGTACAAAAAAATTCTTAATTTTGCCATCTTCTGGCGCTAATAACTTTTTCATGTGCCACTGGCACATTGTAACAAATGGTCTGAAACTATACAGTCTCGAGTCTTACAAAGACCCAAGGTGATCATGGAGACAGATCATTGCTTCCCATGTACCGCCAGCCTTTTAATGCTCAAAGGATTACTATACAGCAGACACTCACCTTGTATGGAGAGGGCTTAGACTCTGATTCCTCTCCATACACCCACAGCCGACGTGTGATGTACCAATACATCAAGGGGTTATATGAGAACAAAAAATATGAGAGATTTGGACCATTAAAAAGAAGCTTTTTTATTGATGCAAATTGTTTAAAAACTGATTTGTGGACATCCTTTAATGCTTTGCGCATTTGAGCAGATGTTGAAAATAAAATAAAGTCTTTATTAATATTTCCAAGTGTTTGGTAAGCAAAAGGAGCTTCAGAATATAGCTGATAGGAGTGTAAGAGTGCATCTCCTAGGCTAGAGCAGTTAAAAAGACCTGTGATGAAAAATTAACCTCCCTTCTTAGCCCGATAAAGAGACTTCCACTTAGAGGCAAGTTTTAAGAGAAATTAAAGGGGGGGGGCTGGGGGGGGGGGGTGTCAGTACATATATTACTGACAGTTCCCAGTACAGAGCAGGTGGGAGTTATTAAGAAATGGGGCATTATTAAACATTGGGTGCATTATTAAAAGTCGGGCCACAAGAAGGGGGATTATTAAGATGAGGCCAAAAGTGAAGAGGGCAATAAATAAGAGTGGAAGTCACCAGAGCAGTCACTATTATGTGAGTGCTCATTATGTTGATGTTTAAAAAAGTAACATTTTTTTGTGCAAAAGTTTTCAATTTTTGCTTATAAAAACCCGAACTCCTCTCCTGGCATATAAAAAAGATTAGAATGGTTGACAAATTGAGTGTTGTGTTCAAAAGTGTAATGGCCACAACTGGAGCTATATGTGGATTGTATATTATTTTAGGAAGCATTATTTGTGTGATACTAGGTTTTTCAGGTGCGCTTTGTATTGCACTATTACATTGTTTAGGGGAACTAAGCTAGTGATAGCTGCATGATGACACTGTTAGTAGACCATGAAGGAATAAAGAAGAACATAAGATTTGTGTGTGTGCAAAATTCCACAGAGACATTGGCCCAAATATATCAAAAGTGGTTCAAACAACCGTAGTCCAGTTTGCCTCACTCATATGCAGGTTGTGCCAAATAATTCAATAGTGAAGCAAAGTGTTAAATTTTATGGCACAATCTGCATGCGCCATAAAAGTGTCTAAATGTATATAGTACTGCTCATGTGCATCAGCCTTGTGTCTATCAAGACAGAAACATTCTCCAAAATGCTAAGCTAAATGCAGAGCTAAATGCAAGCTTTGTGGAAAATATTTGCTCTAACTTCCCTCAGCAATATCACCAAGCAATGTTTTCCACCCAGCCAATGCCTCACTTGCCGATTCTCAACCCCATCCCCAATGTATCTGATGATCTTGAGGTTTCTATGGGGTCTGAAGATGAAAAAAAAAGAGAGCATATTTTCGCTTTTATTTTTACTCCTGGTGATGTTTGTTTTAATAACTACTCTAATTTTTTTTTCCCTAGGTGGTGTGCAACTACAACATGCTGATTGGTCACTTGCTGATCAGATTTCACTGTCATCCAAAAACAGAATAAGGAACGCATTCCCCATCAGATCATTTGCCAAGGCATTTAGGAAAATCTGTATCTGAGGTGAAAAAAAAATATGACTGTAGGCGCCTCAAAAGCAAGCTGGTCAAAGAGAAGCGATTAGCTAAAAAAATCTGCTGGTCTGCCCAATTGTTTGTACATAATGAGGAGAAAGTGGCAGAAACCTTGAATGATGACAAGTTGCTGGTATTGGCAATTTTGATCTATGCAATTTTGCCGAAGGTATGTTTGACATTTATGTATGTGAAGGAAGAAACTTATACAGGTGTGAACTGTGACTATTGCATGTAGTACCCATAGTATAACAAAACTTTTCAACGACCAGGGCTTTTTGTTTGGATTGTATCTTATCCTTTCCAATACTGTTTAACAGAGAATGACTTTACCCAAGAAATGCATGAGGCTGCACCCGAACATGTGTGAGAAGTCAACAGAAGTACTCAAGAATTAATTGATCCCAATAGTTCCTGCTGAACAGTCCATTAATGCAAATGTTTTTCAATAGTATATGGTTCGTAATTAATTATTCATGCTTAAGATTCTTTATTCTCAGAAACAGCTCATCACTACTATTGATTCTGTTGGAAGGAATCTTTGTGAGACCATTAATAACATAGCTTAATTTGTTTCACGCACGCTTAATCCTGAAAATCAGTCTCAGGATGCTAGTGTGAACGAGTCCTCATGCTCCCTCCACAGATTTTTCCTTGTTCTGTTAAGACAGACAGAAATTTAGACAGATCATCCCTTTACATCTTGAGAATGACACTGTATGACACTGTATTCAGTTCTGCTACAGTTGGTAAGAGTTCACTTAATCAGAATTCTGTAAAATAGGAAAGCTTAAATCCATCTACTCCTTGTGTCCTCCATTCCTGTCATAAGAAAAAAAACAAAAATAATAGTAAGACATGATAAAGATTAACCTATAAGGATAAAGATCTAACCTATAAGGACATTTCCATACATTACTTTCTATGCTGAATCACAATGTCCCACTTAAAATGCCTTCTGTGGGCTCCTGCAGCTTTTTACCTCCCTCCCGCAACGATGTCGTTTTAACCATGTTGGCACTTGATGAGTGCCAGCGTTACTTTCTTTCTTATTTGAACATGCCACTTAAAATGGAGTTGGCCTTTTGTTTGCTTTCAATTTGCAGTGTTGTTTGTGGGAGGCTCAGTTCACACTACTATTCATCCCAACATGTGTTTTTTGGTGTTAACAGAGTAAAGGAAGTGAGGGCTGTAGGGTAGTGTGAACGTCGCCTAATTTTTAATGTATCATTTGGCTAACTTATCACTTTTCTTTCACATGTGACTAACGTGTATCAACTGTATTGTGTTATCCTGCAGTATTTTTATAATATACCTAAAGCCAATAAAAAGCAAAATCATTACATAAAGCATTTGCCATGCAGTCTGTATTTTGGACAAGAAAATGTGATGACAAACCATAATACACAAACTGAAAAAGAGATATTTTTCTTTTTTGGATGAAAACATAAAAATGATCTTCGGTGACCTGCCATTTAATGATCTGGCCAGGTTGATTGGAGGGCTCTGCTTCAAAGGGAATATGGTTTGTTAAGTCCCTGGCTATTTCTATGTGAACACAAACATTTGTAAAAAAAAATGTCTCTGTGGTGATATAAACGAGGGAGATATGATCAAAGGCAAGTCCAACCTTCATACAATCCACAAATAAAATATTCAAAGATCAAGCTTCTACCTCCAAGCAGGGATTCCGGATTTTTTTTATATGGTAAGTAAGTCCCAATAGTACTTTTCAGTGCTTCAATAAAGCAATAAAAGAACTACGGCCGTCTCCTTATTTTTCTCTTGCACATCTTGTTGATCCTTGTTCACATAATCTCAGAAAGAAACCCTGCAATACTTCCAATCAACATTCCTCAATGTGTACTTCTTTCACCAAAGATATACTGAGAGAGACAGATCCCAATAGTGTAACACAGTAGAAGTACACATAAAATCACAATAAGCCAGCACACATTGTTGCCCGACCTTGGGTTTCGCGTAAGGCTTCTTCAGAGCATGTCTCTAACTATTCACAGTAATACTTTTATATTGAGAAAATACTCATAAATAATAACATCCACTGTACATGATGTGTGCACATTGTACATTTTAGGTAAACTTTAAATAGCTACTTTTCTAAAAAAAAAAGTAGGTTTTATCTTCTAAAAAGGGATTGACTAATCATAGTGCCCCAAACAATGGTATTCTAAATTCCTGCTAAATTCTATACCTATCCTTGAATGCATAATGTTGACCAATCAAATCCAAATTGGCCAATCCATATCAGCCATCCATTCAAAGAGAAAAGGAGGGAAAAATTTCTATCCAATTCAAGAAACGCTTATCCTCTAGAGGACTGGCCTAACCGAAATAGGATAAGCCAGTCTTCTAGAGGTTTGTATAAGAAAATTAAATTGGGTTGGTTGATATTTGTAAAGGATGAGGCGCTCTGGGGATTGAATATTGAGGGGAAGTGTGTCCGATACGGATTTGAGATTAGTTAGATGGTTATATGGGAATTCCCGTAAAGAGTAGGCCGGCTTATGATTGGCCACTAGAGGGAGGTGTGTCATTGTTTAGGAATTTTATAGGTGGAATAATAATAATAAGAAAATCCCATAAAGATGAGGTGTTTCTCGAATTGGTTAGAAATTTTCCCCTCCTTTTCTCTTTGAATGGATGGCTGGTATGGATTGGCCAACTTATAAGGATTTGATTGGTCAACATTATGCATTCAGGGATAGGTAGAGAATTTATCAGGAGTTTAGAATACTTGATTGGGCACTATGATTGGTCCCTTTTTAAAAGATAAAACCCGCGGCTTATGAAAAGAGAATATTTAGAAAAGTAGCTGTTTAAAGTCTACTTTAAATTTATAATGTGCACACATACAGTATCATGTACAGTGGATGTTTTTAATTCTACGTAAGTTCTCAATATAAAAGTATTACTGTGAATAGCCAGAGACATGCCCTGGAAGAAGCCTGACAGCGAAACTCTGGGTCGGGCAATGATGTGTGCTGGCTTTTTGAGATTTTATGTGTAGCGCTTTTTAAAACTCAATTTGTAAGTATAATGAACATTTTACAACTACATTTATCTCTACTGCGCTGCACTATTGGGATCTGTCTCCCTCAGTATATCCTTGGTGAAAGAAGAACACATCGAGGAAAGTGGATCGGAAGTATCCCAGCGTTTCTTTCTGAGATGATGTGAACAAGAATCAACGAGATGTGAGAGGGATGAAGAAGGAGACGACCTAACTCTTTTATTGTTTTATTTGAAGCACTGAAAAGTACTATTGGGACATACTTACCATATAAAAAATTGTAATCCCTGCTTGGAGGTAGAAGCTTGATCTTTGAATATTTTATTTCAATGTGTAGTTTATTTTCCGTGGCAATTTTATGAAATATTTTTCAGGCTATGATGATTTTGCACACAGTTGGTGGACTATACAACACGTCTCCTCCAGAGAAATCTAAACAGCAAAAGCGACTTTTCAAAATGCCAAAATTTCTTTTGATGGCACTTGTTTTTTTTGTGGCCATAGTTACATTTCCTCTTATTCTCTGTGCTTGAATTAAGGTATGGTGTCATGAGCCATGTCCCCTAGATTTACAAGTAAACAAAAACCCCCATTATCAACAGGCTGAAAGGGTTTAATGCCATCTATGTCTGTTCTTTGACAAACACTATACCATGTTGGCTGTCATTTGTATGGTATTAGTCAAAATGGGCATGAGCACAATGGGGCAGAGAACTCTGGGAAAGAGAAAGGAACACCCACGATCACATGTGCAGACATGTAAGCCGATCAGCGACTGGCAGGCTTATGTGATGTCACACAGCCCTATAAAAACAGGCAGCCATTTTCAATCTTAACATTTCATACTGGATGTGCTGTCTGTAGCGTCCATATGCTTGTACTGTACTGTGCTGCAGTGATTTTTGCTCCAAGGGTGTCCGTTTTGGGGGATCTGATCAAATAGCAGTTTTTTTTGTTGCTGAGGTGAACAGGAAGAAATCTGTGTAAAATCCACATACTTTCTGTCAAAGTCTCTGGGAAATAGACAGTGGACTCCCTGGACCACCGCGGGGAATAACAACCTTAGCCGCAACCCGGGAGCGGAGTCTAAGTGAACTCCTGGTCTTCGCCAGAGCCCGCCGCAAAGTGGGATGGTCTTGCTGCGGCAGGGAGTCACCAGGTCGCTCCGTGGGTGCGACTAGGCCCGCGGTGGCAGCCAAGGTAGGGACACGGGGACCACGGGATGGCCCCGGACCGCCACAGGACACCAGGACCGCCACAGGACACCATGACCGCCACAGGACAAAAGGAACACTGGAACACCACAGAACACGGGAACAACATGGAACACTGGAATCACCATAGGAACACAGAAACACAGAGGCGTCTAGAAACGCTCAGGAACGCTTTCTCTCCAGCAGAATCCCCTGAAGATCCAGCAGGGGATGCTGGGAGTGGCCAGGCTATATAGCCAAGCCAGGAATGCCAGAGCCAATAAGGAGTACACTGGCCCTCCACCACCCTAGTGGTGGGAGCAGGCGACTGCAGGGAAGAAGCATGCGGCCTACACGCTGGGAGCCAGAGTGCAGGCTGGAGCCAGGAGAGGTAAGTGAGGGCTGGGGAGAGGGGACCGCGGCAGCAGGCACGGGTACACCCTCAATCCGTACCGAGGATCCCAGGTGGGATCAGGGGAGGCCTGTGGAGACTCTGGAGCGGCCTCAGGGGAGGCCGGTGGAGACTCTGGAGTGGCCTCAGGGGAGGCCGGTGGAGACTCTGGAGCGGCCTCAGGGGAGGCCGGTGGAGACTCTGGAGTGGCCTCAGGGGAGGCCGGTGGAGACTCTGGAGCAGCCGTGGCAAGCTGCGGAGTCCCTGGAGCAGCCGTGGCAAGCTGCGGAGTCTGGGGCACCGATGGAGCCACCGGCTGTGGCAAGCTGCAGAGTCTGCGGAGTCTCTGGAGCAGCTCTGGCAAGCTGCAGAGTCTTTGGAGCAGCACTGGCAAGCTGCAGAGTCTCTGAAGCAGCACTGGCAAGCTGCGGAGTCACTGGAGCAGCTGTGGGAAGCTGCGGAGCCACTGGAGCAGCTGTGGGAAGCTGCGGAGCCTCTGGAGCAGCTGCGGGAAGCTGCAGAGCCACTGGAGCAGCTGCGGGAAGCTGTGGAGCCACTGGAGCAGCTGCAGGAAGCTGCGGAGCCACTGGAGCAGCTGTGGGAAGCTGCAGAGCCAATGGAGCAGCTGTGGGAAGCTGCGGAGCCACTGGAGTAGCTGCGGGAAGCTGTGGAGCCACTGGAGCAGCTGCGGGAAGCTGCAGAGGCTTGGGCGCCGCTGGTGCAGCTCTGGGAAGTTGCGGAGTCACGGGAGAAGCTCTGGGAGGCTGCGGAGTCACGGGAGAATCTCTGGGAAGCTGCGGTGTTACGGGAGCAGCTCTGGGAAGCTGTGGAGTCACTGGAGCAGCTCTCGGAAGCTGCGGAGTCACTGGGGACACTGGGACCAGGCAGGAGGGGCGAAGTAGCTTAACTTGAGGTGGTTCAAATGTGGACTGGATTTTTCTCAGGAACTTGGTATAGGAGACCATGTCCGGGTCACCACTATCCAATAGAGGGGTAGCCCAGGCCTGGGCCTCTCCAGAGAGCAAACAGATTAACGCCACCTTAGAACGTTCAGTGGAGTACTGGGAGGATAACTGTTCAAGGTGCTGTGAGCACTGGGAAATAAATCTCCTGCACAATTTGGGGTCGCCATCAAATTTGTCCAGCAAAAATTTTTGGATTCAGTCTCTACTGTCGAAAAACATTGTGCGGTGACTGAAGTCACGGGAGGAGTCATGGGAGCCTGCTGCTGGGAGGCAATCATCCGAAGATTGGCAGCAAGTTTTTCCAAGAGTTCCTTTTGGACAGCAATCTCTTGGGACTGCTGGGCGAAGGTGCTAGGGAGGTCACCCAGTAGCAGGTACTGATCCTCAACACAGTCCATGGCTTTTGCAGGATACAAGACCTTGGAGGAGTCCATGGCCTGCAGGAGAATAGACAGTGGACTCCCTCGTCCACCGCAGGGAATAACAACCTTAGCCGCAACCTGAGAGCAGAGTCTAAGTGAACTCCTGGTCTTCGCCAGAGCCCGCCGCAAAGCGGGATGGTCTTGCTGGCGCTGGGAGTTACCAGGTCGCTCCGCGGGTGCGACTAGGCAGCCAAGGTAGGGACACGGGGACCACGGGAAGGCATGCAGGACCACAGGAAGGCAGGCAGCACCACGGAATGGCAGGCAGGACCACGGGATGGCAGGCAGGACCACGGGATGGCAGGCAGGACCTTGGAATGGCAGGCAGGACCTTGGAATGGCAGGCAGGACATCGGATGTCTGGCAGGACCGCCACAGGACACCAGGACCGCCACAGGACACCAGGATCGCAACACAACAACAGAAACACGGGAACACCACGGAACACCACAGAACACGCGAACAACATGGAACACGGGAATCACCATAGGAACACGGAAACACAGAGGCGTCTCGAAACGCTCAGGAAGGCTTTTTCTCCAGTAGAATGACCTGAAGATCCGGCAGGGGATGCTGGGAGTGGCCAGGCTATATAGCCAAGCCAGGAATGCCAGAGCGAATAAGGAGGACGCTGGCCCTTTAAGGCTAGTGGCGGGAGCGCACGACTGCAGGGAAGAAGCATGCAGCCTACAAGCTGGGAGCCAAAGTGCAGGCCGGAGCCAGGAGAGGTAAGTAAGGGCTGGGGGAGCGGGGACTGCGGCAGCAGGCATGGGTACACCCTCAATCCGTACCAAAGATCGGGGGTGTAACCGTGACACTTTCTGTAGTGATTTCTGCTCGTATCTCAGGGTGTCAACTTTGGGGGATCTCTATACCCCAAACTGCAGTTCTTTTTTGTTAATGAAGTGAATAGGAAGAAATCTGTGTAAAATCCACATACTTTCTGTAGTGATTTCCATTTGTATCTCAGGGTGTCAGCTCTTGTGCTTCTATATTCCCCAAATTTCAAGTTTTTCTGGTAGATAAAATAGATCTGTGTCAAATCAACATAGTTGATTAACCAATATGTCACACAGAGGTGGAAGGTGGAGTAAGGGTACGTCGTGGCAGGGGTGACTTTGTGAGGCCAGAACTGCCGTTGTCATCTAGTGGCAGTGTGTTGCTAGTGGAGTCGGTCATCCACTTCCTGTCAGAGCCAAGAGTCCGTGGGTTCGTCAGATAAAACACTTAGTTGGCATGGCCCAGCAGCAGGTCAGCTGCCCTCACCTGTGCTCAACCAGCCTCTGTCCTGGTAATTTCCCTCAGCCTGAGATCTACTAGGTGGTCTTGGCCCAGTGCCACTATACAGCGAGGATGAACTCCTTGAGGACAGTCAGCAGGGAGGTTATGTTGGCACGGGAGAGTGGCACGGGAGGTTATATTGCACTTGCAAGTAGTCAGGCTGTGCATACTGAGACTGTTGAGGAGAATATCAGTGACAGGGAAACACAATTCAATTATGATGTAGTCGATCACACTTGGGAGCCGGGTAAAGCCAGGGATTCATCATCATCATCATCAGGAGAAGAGGGTTTCAGCTTGTGCGTCAGGCAGCAAAACAGGCAGCTACTGTGGCTGTGAGTCAGCAGAGTGGCAGCAGCACCAGGACGGGCGCCAAATGGCCGTGCGGTACAAACCCCGCTTCGCAGGATCAAGTAAGCAGTGGCACAGGGGCTCAGCGAGGCAGCTGCGTTAGTAACCACTCAGTGCAGAGTGTTGGCAGTAAAATCACCACCTCGGCGGTGTGGCAGTTTTTTGTTAAGACACCAGAGGAGCCGAGCGTGTGTATATGTAGAATCTGCAGGCAGAAAGTGAAGCGTGGCCAGGGAACTAACGTTGGCACAACGGACCTGCGTTAAAACATACAGCGTCACCATCCAATGGCCTGGGAGAAACGTGTTACAGATGTGGAGGTACATCCTGCAACCACAGCAACAGCAGCAGAACCTAGTGGCACACATGCCATTTCAGCCAGTCAAGGCTCTAGCACTTCTGCCGAAGGGAGCTATTTGCCTTTGACATCATCTCCCGGTCCAAATGCTCCTGTTCCTTACTACACATGGCGGCAGCAGTCGTTGCACGACTTCTCCACCACCACCTCAGCCTCCAGTGCTGCTCCATCATACCACATGGGCAGGGCACAGCAGTGTCACGCAGTTTTACACTTGGTTTGCTTGGGCAAACGAAGTCACGCAAGGGAAAAACTGCTCCGGTTCATGCAAGAAGAAATCAATCTGTGGCTTTCTCCGTGACAACTGAAAATTGGAAAATTGACAGACAATGGGAGGAACATGGTGTCCGCTCTGCACCGAGGAGGTATGGCCCATGCGCCCTGCATGCATTTCAGCCATTCTTACAAAGCCAAGCACACCCTCCTCGAGTTGCAGCGGCAGAACGACCTCCCTCAACATAGTCTGATATGTGACGTTTCCACTCGTTGGAATTGCAGCCTCCATATGTTAGACCGCCTTTATGAACCGAGAAAAGCCATTAATAATTTTTTGATGATGCAAGCGGACTGAAATACTCCCCTGTGTAACTTTGATGTCAGCCACTGGGAGCTCATGCGTAACACCTGCAGTTTGCTCAGGCCCTTTGAAGAAGCCACGTTATTTGTCAGTCGCCAGGACTGTAGGATGAATAAATAAATTCTATGCTGCAAAATCTGCCTGGTCAGGGCACTGGAGAAGTGGCGACTACATCTCATAGCCACATGAGTCTGGTGGGGGCTGAACTGGAGGACGAGTAGGAGGAGGACATTGAAGCACAGCAGAGTCTGGTGAACTCAATGGTTTTTCCACTCAGGTGACAAGAGAGGAGGAGCAGGAGCAATCGGAGGAGGTATAAGACGGGGCAGATGACCCAGAAGCACCATGGCAGTATACAGTGGAGATGTGCCACCTCCAAACTCTGTCATTGTGCCATTCTGTGGCTTACCATGTTGCTGCCTCCTCCACACTCTGTCATTGTGCCACTCTGTGGGCTCCTGCTTAATCCACCTCCACACTATCATTGTGACACTCTTGCCTACCAGGTTGCTGCCACTTCCACACTCTGTCATTGTGACATTCTGTGGGCTCCTGCTGCTGCTGCTACCGCCACCTCCAAACTCCATCATTGTGCCACTCTGTGACTTACCAGGTTGATCCACCTCCCCACTCTGTCATTGTGCCACTCTGTGGGCTCCTGCTGCTGCTGTTGCCCCTCCACACTCTATCATTGTGCCACTCTGTGGCCTACCAGGTTGCTGCCACCCAAAGAATTTGTCAGCATTCCACTCTCTGACCTCATGCTGCCCTCTCCACACTCTGTCATTGTGCCACTCTGTGGCCTACCAGGTTGTTGCCACCTCCACACTTTGTCATTGTGCCACTCTGCGGGCTCCTGCTGCTGCCACCTCCACACTCTATCATTGTGCTACTCTGTGGCTTGTTACTGCCACCTCCACACATTGTCACGTTGTCATTGTGACACTCTGTGGCTTCCCATGTTGCTGCCACTTCAATAATCTGTCATTGTGCCACTCTGTGGCCTTCGATGTTGCTGCCATCTAACGAATTTGTCATCGTGCCACTCTTTGACCTCATGCTGCTGCTGCCACCTCCACACTTTGTCATTGTGCCACTCTGTGGCCTACCATGTTGCTGCCACCTCCATACTCTATCATTGTGCCACTCTGTGGCCTCCTGCTTCTCCCGCCACCTCCATAATTTGTCATTGTGCCACTCTGCGGCATACTCATGCTTCTGCCAGCTGACCCCTGTCTCCCTGGAACACCCTGTGATTTCCATAATGCTGTTTTCACGCTCCATCACTTTATGACGTTGCCACTATGTTTGGTTTTCCCATTCATTTCATCTGTCAGAAGGAATGAAAAGCCTCAGGATTGATAGGTGTGGATACAGAACACAAAGGACATGCAAATATTCCATTTACTGGTCATCTCTGTTTTGGATCCACTCCTGTTTATTTTTGGCTTTAGCAATACTGATGTATTATTGACAGATGAAATGAAGGGCAAAATGATCAGTGGCCTCAACTCAAAATTACTGCCGAACTCTCTCCACTCTTTTGAGGGGTTTCTACGTGTATCCGCGTTTGACATCAGATGATTCCATAGATTACGACAGAACCTGTTCTGTTAGAGTAAAAAGAGTGCACTCTTTGATGTTTAGTGGGATCTTGGCCCTCAGCTCAGCCCTTTCGAGCTGACACTGATGTTATGTCAGGCTGTGTTCCCGCTTCTCTTATTTGGAATTGAATTTAATTAAATTTAATGGAATTGAAGCGATTCTAAGAGCAGCAGCTGATATGTGCGTGTCATACACACACAGCATTGTTTGAAGACCAAACCACGCTCCCTATGCATATTTGAGCATGACACAACGTTCTAAAACAGCTGTTTTTTAGCGCGATTCGTCATGATTTGATTCGGGTTGAATCAAATTTTTCTGGAAAATTTGGCGAATCGGGTTGACCCGAATTTCAACAAATTCGCCCATCTCTATTTATCATGCAATATGCTGTTACAAAGAAAAACAAGTCAGGCATGGATCCAGGGTAATTTGATTCCACATCTGGGATCATCATCTCATAATTTACTTGCACATTAAGCGATCTTCAGATGAAGCTGAAGGCACCAAAGCAACATGTGTGCAATCGATTTAACCAATTATATGGGGCATGCCACCAATTTTGAAAAATACTTTGTAGTTTTTCTGGATTTTGGCCATTGTTTTTAAGAAACAAATATATTGACAGCATCAAGGACCACATGGAGATATTTACTGAAGGTTGGTTGTGTAAAATCAAATCTTGCAGCAATGCAGTGCTCGGATGATGTTTTCGCAATTTAATATAGAAAAGAAATTAATTTGGAATGGCCAGGTATTGACTGTGTATGTCCGGTGTGACTGTGTGCTTCCAGCTTTTCATATAAATGCAAGATGGATCGTTGATCGAACCAAAATAGCTGATATACCTCTCCATCTGTGAAATTGGCAAATGAGATTTGTCCTCTTAATATGCGAAGTCGCCTTCTTTGTATTAGCAAGATTGTCGTGCACTGTTTTACTAATTTTGCACACATACAGTATTGGCAACATATTCATTGTCCTGTGTATCCATTGTAGTGATTTATTTTTGACGTTCTACCAAAAATTATCCCTATCTTTGGTGTATATTTCTTTCTCCCACTTTCAAAGGTCAGTCCTTTCTCTACTCTCAAGTTTCTCACATGTGTGTTTGTTTGAGTATGCTTTTATAAAGTTTTCTTGGTTTGCGTCGCATACATCTTAACTAGATTAGTAAAGGATGTAATTCAAACTTTCCACACAAACGCCAGAGTGTGCGAATAAATCCATGCATAAAACAAATCTGAAATCCATCTGAGTTACATAAGGTGCCAAGGACAGGAGCAGCCCACCAGTTAGAGTACACTCAACTCAAGAAAACTCCAGAAAACACTGCAAAAGCCTGTAAATCTAAGAGAAAGACACACCCATGATAGAATACAGTACATCTTTATATAACTTCAGGAACATATTTCACCATTGCCTGTAACCCCTTTCCATGAAGAAAAAACCAACATGGCCACAGCTGCAGGTAAAAACGACTTGCCAAGTCAGCAGCATTGCACAGTTATAAATAAAACTTCATTACATTCTTACATTGCAGATACTACCTAATGCTGACCTGGAAAAGCGCATCAACATAATTACTTTATGATTTATGATTCTGGGAGCCATAAGTAAAAATGAGAATCGTGGAACAGCTCTCTACCCATCTCCTGGAAGTATATGGCAAATTCCATTCAGTCTGATACATACAAAACGCTTTTTGAACATTTAAGTCAGGTAGAAGAAATTTTTAAAGAATGCCCGAAAAATTAACCAACGTGCAAAAGGTAATAAAATCACAAAATGCTGGGAACAAATGACATCAGTAATTTTTAGGCTTTCTATCCTATTCTGACGTATAATGGAGGAGCCAGAGGAAGGGGCAATTGCAGAACCTGAGGAATAGCCTGCAGAAGTGGCCAACCCCACACCACTAATCACAGGGAAACGCAAAGATGAGGCAAATACAGAAGATCCAAAAATGTAAAACAAAGTTAAATATTTGTAAAAACTAAAAAAATATGACATTTTTCGACAGGTCATTGATTAGGAGGAGATGATCACACTGGTGCTGGAACCTGTGCCATAACCAAGACCTGCGGACCAGACATTATGGGACGCAGAAGCTCAACCACCAAGTTGCCTTTCAACAACATTCAGCTTATCTTACAAAAGATGAAGCTCATGAATGCCAAAATGGATCTTTTTTTTTTGCCAAGAAGAAGCCAAAAAAAAAATTATATACTGTATATACTCAAGTATATGCTGACCCGAGTATAAGCCGAGACCCCTAATTTTACCACCAAAAACTCGGAAATCCTATTGACTCGAGTATAAACCGAGGGTGGGAAATGCATTGGTCACAGACCACCCCCAGTATATAGCCAGCCCCCTATAATATACAGCCTGCCCCCTGTAGTATACAGCCAGCCCAGCTTGCCCCCAGTAGTATACAGCTTGCCCCCAGTAGTATACAGCTTGCCCCCAGTAGTATACAGCCAGTCCCCAGTAGTATACAGCCAGCCCAGCTTGCCCCTAGTAGTATACAGCTTGCCCCCAGTAGTATACAGCCAGTCCCCAGTAGTATACAGCCAGCCCCCAGTAGTATACAGCTTGCCCCCAGTAAGTATACAGCCCAGTCCCTGAATAGTATACAGCAGTCCCAAGGTAGTATACAGCCAGCCAGCTTGCCCCAGTAGTATACAGCTGCCTAAGTAGTATACAGCTTGCCCCCAGTAGTAGTGTATTATAGACCAGTCCCAGTAGTATACAGCCAGCCCAGCTTGCCCCCAGTAATATACAGCGCTAGCACCCAGTAGTATACAGCTTTACCCCCAGTAGTATACAGCCTGCCCCCAGAAGTTACAGCAGTCCCCAGTGTATACAGCCAGTTCCAGTAGTATACAGCCAGCCCCAGTAGTCTAGATGCAGATTGCCCCCAGAGTATAGCCATCCCCAGTAGTATACAGCTTGCCCCCAGTAGTATACAGCCAGTCCCCAGTAGTATTACACTGCCCCAGTAGTATACAGCCAGCCCTCTTGCCCCAGTAGTATAAGCCTGCCAAGAATTAAAAAAAAATAATAAATTTATATACTCACCCTCTGGTGGCCCCGCCGGCCAGTGCTGCTCCCCCGATGTCCGTGCGACTCATCTTCTGGCTTCCCGAGAAGCCAGAAGACGAGCCGCACGGACATCAGGGGAGCAGCGCTGCACATCGGGGCCACTGGAGGGTGAGTATTTAAGTTTATTATTTTTTTAAATTCTTGGCAGGCTGTATACTACTGGGGACTGGCTGTATACAGCTGGGTATATACAGTACAATGATTCCACAGAGTTGTGGTCAACAATTCCTGCTCAGAATGGTCAGCAAGGTGAAAAACACATGTTGGGTGGTGTCTACCTTTGGTCTTTATTTACTTGTATATATATATTGTGTGTTTGTCCCTTGTCCTATGTCTTTCTTGTGGGTGAAAATACTTGCAATACTTGTAAGTAAATACATTTAATTGTTCTGAAAACCATACCTTCTTTACCTCTTTACAGGTCTACTGTGATATATTTCTAATGAATATTTAGTTGTTTAACCATTGGTGGACTTTTTCTCTGTATGTTGTCTTTTTAAATGGATTTGTTTTTAATAATTTATTTAATATAGCGGGGATACATTGGGGCTCATTTACTTACCCGGTCCAGTCGCGATCCAGTGGTACGTTCTTTTTTTGCTCATTAATGTACACTCTGTACCTCACCTTGGCAGAAAAAAACTGAAATGTAGATATTTTTGCTAATTTATTAAACAAGAAAAATTGAAATATCACATGATAATAAGTATTCAGACCCTTTGTTGTGACACATTTAATTAACATGTTGTCCATCTTCTTCTGATTATCCTTTAGATGGTTCTATTACTTCAGCTATGTTTAACTTCTCTCTGAATCAGAAGAAGATGGACAACATGTTTATTAAATGTGTCACAAAAAGGGTCTGAGTACGTATTATCTGTGATAATTCATTTTTCTTGTTAATACAATTAGCAAAAATATACCATTTCAGTTTCTTTTCTGCCAAGGTGAGTACACGAGTGTACATTAATGAGCAAAAAAAGAACGTACCACTGGATCGCGACTGGCCCGGTAACTACATGAGCCCCAATGTACCCGTTTATTAATAAATTATTAAAAACAAATCCATTAAAAAGACAACATACAGTGAAAAGTCCACCAATGGTTAACAAATATATTCTTATAAATATATCACAGTAGACCTGTAAAGAGGTAAAAGAAGGTTGGTTTTCAGAACAATTAAATGTATTTACTTACAAGTATTGCAAGATTTTCACCCACAAAAAGACATAGGACAGGGACAAACACACAATATATATATAGTAAATACAGACCAAGGTAGACACCACCCACATGTGTTTTTCACCTTGCTGACCATTCGGAGCGGAATTGTTGACCACACTCTGTGGAATCATTGTACCGTATATACGCGTGTATAAGCCGTTTTTCAGCACAAAAAATGCTTATACACGAGTCAAAAAATAATAAATTTATATACTCACCCTCTGTGCCCCGCCGGCCAGTGCTGCTCCCCCGTTTCCGTGCACTCATCTTCTGCTTCCCAGAAGCCAGAAACGAGCCGCACGGACATCAGGGAGCACGTCGCCCTCGGGGCCACTGGGGGTGAGTATTAAATTTATTATTTTTTTTAATTCTTGGCAGGCTGTATACTACTGGGGACTGGCTGTATACTACTGGGGGCAAGGTGTAATACTACTGGGGACTGGCTGTATACTACTGGGGCAACTCGTATACTACCTGGGGACTGGCTGTGATCTTCTGGGGGCAACTGCTTAACTACTGGGCGGCTGTATACTACTGGAACTGGCTGTAACACTGGGACTGCTGTAACTTCTGGGGGCAGGCTGTATACTACTGGGGGAAAGCTGTATACTACTGGGGCAGCTGTATATTACTGGGGGCAAGCTGGGCTGGCTGTATACTACTGGGACTGGCTATATACCTACTGGGGGCAAGCTGTATACTACTGTAGGGCAGCTGTATACTACTGGGGCAAGCTGGGCTGGCTGTATACTACTGGGACTGCTGTATACTACTCAGGGACTGGCTGTATACTACTGGGGGCAAGCTGTTACTACTGGGGGCTGGCTGTATACTACTGGGGACTGGCGTAGTAACTAACTGGGGCGCTTACACTACAGGGCAGCTGGGGCTGGCTGGTATACTACGGGGACTGGCTGTAACTCGGGGGGCAAGCTGTATACTACTGGGGGCAGCTGTATATACTACTACTGGGGGGCAAGCTGGGCGGCTGTATACTACAGGGGCAGGCGGCTGATATGTATAGGGGGCTGGCTATATACTGGGGGTGGTCTGGTGACCAATGTGCATTTCCCACCCTTGGTTTTAATACTCGTAGTTTAATAGTTTTTCCCAGTTTTTTGGTGGTACAAAATTAGGGGTCTCGGCTTATCTCGGGTCAGCATATCTTCAGTATATACGGTATATATTTTTTTGGCTTCTTCTTGGCAAAAAACAAAGATCCATTTTTGATTCAGAGCGTTCACTTTTTATAAGCTGAATGTTGTTGAAAGGCAACTTGGTGTTGAGCTTCTGCGTCCCATAAGGTCTGGTCGGCAGGTACTTGATTAGTGGCACAGGTTCCAGCACCAGTGTGATCATCTCCTCCTAATCAATGACCTTTCGAAAAATTTCATATTTTTTTTGTTTTTACAAATACTTAACTTTGTTTTAGATTTTTGGATCTTGTGTATGTTGCCCATCTTGCGTTTCCCTGTGATTGTGGTGTGGTGTTGGCCACTTCTGCAGGCTAATCCTCAGGTTCTGCAATTGCCCTTCCCTGCTCCTCCATTATACGTCAGAATAGGATAGAAGCCTAAAAATTACTGATGTCATTTTGTTCCCAGCATTTTTTGTTTATTACCTTTGCACGTTGGTTAATTTTCTGGCATCTTTAAAAATTTCTTCTTCTACCTGACTTAAATTTCAAAAAGCGTTTGTATGTATCAGACTGAATGTACTTTGCCATATACTTCCAGAGATGGGTAGAGAGCTTGTTCCCGGATTCTCATTTTTTCTTATGGCTCCCAGAATCACTAAATCATAAAGTAATTATGTTGTAGCGCTTTCCAGGTCACATTAGTGTATCTGCAATGTAAGAATGTAATGAAGTTTTTATTTATAACTGTGGCAATGCTGCTTACTTGGCAAGAGCGTTTTTTACCTGCAGCTGTGGCCATGTTGGTTTTTTCTTCATGGAAAGGGGTGACAAGGTCATGGGTGAATATGTTTCCTGAAGTTATATAAAATGTACTGTATTCTTCATGGGGTTTGTTTTTCTCTCTTAGATTTACAGGCTTTTGCAGTTTTTTCGAGTTTTCTTGATTATGGTTACTCTAACGGTGGGCGCTCCTGTCCTTGGCACCTTATTAACTCAGATGGATTTCAGATTTGTTTTATGCATGGTTTTATTTCGCACACTCTGGCGTGTTGTGTGGAAAGTTTGAAATTTACAAATCCTTTACTATCTAGTTCAAGATGTATGCGACGCAAACCAAGAAAACTTTATAAAAGCATACTCAAACAAACACACATGTGAGAAACTTGAGAGTAGAGAAAGGACTAGACCTTTGAAAGTGGGAGAAAGAATATACACCAAAGATAGGGATGATTTTGGTAGAACTTCAAAATAAATCACTACAATGGATACACAGGACAATGAATATGTTGCCAATCTGTATGTGTGCAAAATTAGTAAAAGCAGTCACAAATCTTGCTAATACAAAGAGCGACTTCGCATATTAGATGACAAATCTCATTTGCCAATTTCACAGATGAGAGAGGTATATCAGCTATTTTGGTTCGATCAACGATCCATCTTGCATTTATATGAAAGCGGAAGCACACAGTCACACCGGACATACACAGTCAATACCTGGCCATTCCAATTAATTTCTTTTCTATTTAAATTGCGTCAACATCATCCAGCACTGCATTGCTGCAAGATTTGGATTTTACAACACAACCAACGCTCGTAAATACTCCATTGGTTCTTGATGCTGGTCAATATATTTGTTTCTTAAAAACAATGGCCAAAATCCAGAAAAAAACAAAGTATTTTTCAAAATTGGTGGCATGCTCCAATATAATTGGTTAATAATCTGATGCACACATGTTGCTTTGGTGCCTTCACTTCATCTGAAGATCGCTTAATGTGCACAGTAAATTATGAGAGATGATCCCAGATGGTGAATCAAATACCCTGGATTCATGCATGACTTGTTTTTTTCTTTGTACAGCATATGGCATGATAAATCGAGATGGGCGAATTTGTTGAAATTCGGTCAACCCGATTCGCCAAATTTTCCAGAAAATTTGATTCAACCCGAATCAAACATGATGAATCGCGCTAAAAACAGTCTATTCCTGGTGCAGAGAACATGTAGGGTGTTTTAGAACGTTGTGTCATGCTCAAATATGCTTAGGGAGTGTGGTTTGGTCTTCAAACAATGCTGTGTGTGTATGACATGCACATAACAGCTGCTGCTCTTTGAATTTAATTGAATTTAATGGAATTGAAGAGATTCTATTAAATTCAATTCCAATAAGATGAAGGGACACAGCCTGACATAAACATCAGTGCACTCGAAAGGGCTGACCTGAGGGCCAAGATCCACTAAACATCAAAGAGTGAACTTTTTTACTCTGACATCAGATGATTTCCATAGATTACGACAGAACCATGTTCTGTAACCGCGGATACACGTAAACGCCCCTCAAAAGAGTGGAGCGGGTCGGCCAGTATTTGAGTTGGGCCACTGATCATTTTGCCTTCATTTCTCTGTCATGTCCGCTTTCAATCGGTCAATATACACAGTATTGCTAAAGCCAAACAATAAATCGCGAAGTGGATCAAACACGGCATGACTAAAATGAAATTTGATGTCCTTTGTGTTATGTATCACACCTATCAAGTCTGGACTTTTCATTTCTGACAGATGAGAATGAATGGGAAACAAAACATAGTGGCAACGTCATAAAGATTGATGAGCGTTAAACAGCATTATGGAAATACAGGGTGTTCCAGGGAGGACAGAATGAGGTCAGCTGGCAGAAGCTGAGTATTGCCGCAGAGGTGCACAAGGACAAATTTTGATGGCGGAGAGACAGGAGTGGCCACAGCGTGGCACAATGATAGAGATGAGAGAGGTGGCAGCACATGGTAGGCCACCAAGTGGCACAATGACAAAGTGTGAAGGTGAAGCAGCAGCAGCATGAGGTCAAGAGTGTCACACGATGACAAATTCGTTAGATGGCGCAACTCGAAGCCACAGAGTGGCACAATGACAGATTATGCAGTGGGCAGTCAACATGGGAAGACCACAAGTGTCACAATGACAACGTGACAAGGCGTGTTGAGTTGGCAGGGTAACATAGCCCCAGATTAGTCATAATGGATAGAGTGTGGATGTGGCAGCAAGCAGGAGCCCAACAGAAGTGGCAACAATGACAGAGTGTGGAGGTGGCAACACTGGTAAGGCCATAGTGCACACATGACAGAGTGTGGTAGAGGGCCAGCAATGAGTCCAGAGATGGATATACTGAACAAATTCTTTGGAGGCAGCAACCTGGTAGGCCCACAGGAGTGGCTTAATAGATGGTATAGATCTGAGGTGGCAATACAACAGCAGCAGCAGGAGCCACCCGAGTGGACACTGACAGAGTGTGGAGGTGGATCAACCCTGTAAGCTACAGAGGGAGCTGAGGGTGACGTGACAGCCGAACGTGACCCTGGTGTCTGGTGAGGAGCGGTGGGCGGTGGGGGTAGTGGTACAGCAGAGCAGGAGCCCACAGAATGTCACAATTACAGAGTGGGAATAGGGCGCAACCTGTGGTAGGCAGAAGATAGCAATGATATAGTGTGGCAGGTGGATTAGCAGGATCCCCAGAGTGCCACAACATGACAGTGTGGAGGGAAGGCTCAGCCCACATGGAAAGCCACAGGTGGACATGATCGAGTGTGAAGGAGGTGGTCGTCAGCAGAGCAGGAAGGCCACACATGAATGCACACATGACAGAGTTGAACTGAAGTAGGCACACATCTCCATGTAAATGCATGGTGCTTCTGGGTCATCTGCCTCATCTTATATACCTCCTACCGTTGCTCTCTGCTCCTGCCTCTTCTGTCACCTGATGGAAAAAACATTGCGTTTGTCAGACTCGCTGGCTTCAATTCCTACTCCTACTCGTCCTCCAGTTCAGCCCCCCACAGATCATGTGGCATGAGAGTAAGTCTCTCTCACTTCCCAGATGCCCTGACCAGACGATTTGCAGCATAGCATTTATTTATTGCAGCCTACAGGTGGCGCTGTCGACTGAACAATTAACGTGGCTTCTTCAAAGTCCTGAGCACACGGCAGATGTCACCATGAGCTTCCCAAGAGGCTGCATCAAAGATTACACAGGGGAGGGTATAATATTTCAGTACTGCTTGGCCATCATAAAAATTATTAATGGCTTTTTTCGTCAAGGTTCATACAGGTGTCTAAACTATTGAGGCTGCCAATTCCAATGAGTGGAAAACATCACAGATCAGACTATTGTTGGGGGGCGGAGTACCCAGGTAGAGATCGCTCTGCCGCCTGCATATCGAGGAGGGTGTGCTGGGCTTTGTAAGACAGGGCTGAAATGCACGCACAGTTCCTGTCATTTTAAGAATGTCTTGCAGAGGGGAAGACAATGAGGAACGTCTGTTGACACACAGAATTAAACACAAGTGCCGCCATCGGTGGAAGGGCACATTGGGCCATCATCCCTCCTCGATGCAAGAGGAGACACCATGTGCCTCATTATGTCTGTCACCATAGTTCAATTTTCAGTTGTGGTCGCGGAGAACCAGCCACACATGATTTCTTTTGCATGATACCGAGCAGTTTTTCCTACCATGTTGACTCGTTTTGCCCAAGCAGAATGTAGACTGCGTGAGACTGCTGTGCCCTGCCCATGTGGGTTATCATGGGCAAGCTGGAGGCTGTAGGGAGGTGGAGACAAGTCGTGCAACAACTGCTGCCAACCATGTGTAGAGAGAGGGAAACAGCGAGACAGGCTTGGACCCGGGCTGATCTGGTCATAGACAAATAGCCCCTTCGGCAGCGGTCTGGGCCTCTGATTGGCTGAAATGGCATTTGGTGTGACACACTAAGTTCTGCTGCTGTGTTGCTTAGGTTGAATGATGTACTCCGACATCTGTAACACGTTTCTTTCCCCAAGGCCATGGATGGGGAGACGTCTGTTAGTTGTTAAAGCAGGGCCGTTGTGCAACTGTTAGTTCCTGCGGCCCACGTTCACCTTATGCTTGCATATTACTCATATACACAACCTCACCGGGCTCCTCTGGTATCTTAACACAAAAACTGCCCACTGACGCTAGTTGGTGGATAACCACCACACTCTGCAATGAACGTGGTTACTTAAGCTCAAGCTGCCTCTGCTTAGCCCCCGTTGTCCTACTGCTTAATTGGTCCTGAAAAGCGGGGATTTTTTGCCCCGCTACAGCCAATGTCTAGCCCGTACTCCCCGTCCTGGGCTGTCCGCCACGCTCGCCTGACTCACAGCCACAGTAGCTGCTACTGTTTCTTGTTGCCTGATGCACAAGCTGAGAACCCTCTTCCTGATGATGATGTAATTCCTGGCTTTACCAAGGTCCCCAAGTGCTACTCCGCTACATCTGATTGAAATTGTGTCTCCTATCACTGCTATTCTCCTCAACCGTCTCAGTATGACCACGCCCGACTATTTGCAAGTGCAATATAACTCCCCTCCGATGCCCAACATATTAACCTCCCTGCGACTGTCCTAAGGAGTCATCCTCGGCTGTATAGTGGGCATGGGCAAGACCCCCTAAGAGATCTCAGGTTTGAGGGAAATTACCAGGACCAGAGGCTGGTTGAGCCAGGTGGAGGGCAGCTGACCTGCTGGTCTGTGGCCATGTAACTAAGTGTTTTTCTTGATGACCCCACGAAAGGACTCTTGGCTCTGACAGGCAAGTGGATGACCGACTCCACTAGCGAAACACACTGCCCCAGATGACAACGGCAGTTCTGGCCTCACAAAGTCACCCCTGCCGCAACGTACCTACTCCCTTATCCACTGCCACCTCTGTGTGACATATTGGTTAATCAACTAGTTGATTTGACACAGATCTATTTTAATCTCACCGGAGAAAAACTTGAATTGGGGATTAAAAGCACAAGAGCTGACACACCTGAGATCAATGGAATCACTACAGAAAGTAATGTGATTTATTACACAGATTTCTTCCTATTCACTTCATTAACAAAAAAGAACCTGCTAGTTTGGGGTATAGAATCCCCAAAGTGACACCCTGAGGAACTGAAGAGTATCATAGGCAGAAATCACTACAGAAAGTGTCACGGTTAACCACCCCCGACTATGGTAGGATTGGAGGGGGTACCATGCCTGCTGGCCGCAGTCCCGCTACCCAGCCCTTCTTACTCTCCTGGCTCCGGCCTGCACTTGGCTCCCAGCCTTGTAGGCGTGCAGCTTCTTCCATGCAGTCGGATGCTCCTCCCGCCACTAGCCTTCAAGGGCCAGGGTCTCCTTATTATCGCTCTGCATTCCTGGTCTTGGCTTATAGCACTTGGCCACACCAGCATCACTGCCGGAATCTTAGGTATTCTATTGGAGTAGAAGCATTACTGGCTCGGAAGCTAGTGACTCTGTGTAGTGTTTGTTTCAGGCGATTAACGTCCTCATGTGTTCGTCTCGTGTTCCTATGGTGTTCTGGGCGGAAACAGGTGAGGGGAGATGGGTCGCAGTGTTGTGCCCTTTGGGCCAGGGTGGTGGTTCCGCAGATTCGTATACTGATTGTGTGTTGCACTGGTGTCATGTTGGGGCCGGAGTAGATTCCTTGGGGTCCTGCCAGACATATCCGATGTACCTGCCTGCCAGTCCAAAGGTCCCTGCCTTGCTTCCAAGGTCTGACCGCCCATCCCCTTGGTCCTGACTGCCATCCCGTTAGGTAAAACGGTTCGAATACTCATGGGGATTGAGAGGACCAGCAGGAATGTAGTGATGGTTGTATCGGCGATGGGGTTAGATGACTGAACTGCTTCCTGATGGATCCTGAATGTTCTAGGTACCCGGATACCCACCGAGTACATGGCCTAGTCGGCCTCGCGAGACGGACCACTGGTAACTACAGGAACCAGAAGAGACCATCGCGTTGTCGGCGGCGGGGGGTCTGGCCGAGACCAGGAGTTCATCTTAGACTCCTGACTCCAGCGTTTGCGCTGAGGTTTGTTATTCCCTGCGGTGGCGGGAGGGAGCTCCACTGTACTATTCTCCTGCAGGCCCATGGACTCCTCCAAGGTCTTGTTATCTGCAGAAAGCCATGGACTAGTGTTGAAGGATCAGTAACCCTGCTTACTGGTACTACTGGGGATACTCCCTAGCTACCTCGACCAGCAAAGTCAAAGAGATATGACTTTGTCAAAAGGAAACTCTTGGAAAAACTTGCTGTGCCTGCAATCTTCGTAATGGATGGCTCCCAAGACAGCAGGCTCCCCATGACTCCTCCCTTAAATTCGCTCACCGCACAATGTTTTTCGACGAGTAGAGAGCTGAATCCAAAAATGTTTTGCTGGACAAAATTTGGCTGGACGACCCAAATTGGAAGGAGATTTTTTCCCAGAGTCGCTCACAGCCCTTGAACAGCTTATCCTCCCACGTACTCCAAGATACTGAACGTTCTACGGTGGTCGGTTAATCTGTTTGCTCTATGGCCAGACCCAGGCCTGGGCTACCCCTCTTGGTATACCATGGTTTGACCCGGCCACATGGTCTCCTATCACCATTCCTGAGAAGAAAATCCAGTCCACATTGAACCACCTCAAGTTAAATCACTTACTTCGCCCCTCCTGCCTAAACGGTTTCATTACTGCAGAGGTCAGTCACCCAGTGACTCCGCAGCTTCCACAGAGCGCCTGCTCCAGTGACTCCCAGCTTCCCAGAGCATCGCTCCGCTAAGCACCAGCATCTTCCCCCAGAATTCTCCGTGACTCCGCAGCCTCCAGAGATTCTCCAAGCGTGACCCGCCCGCAACTTCCCAGACTGACACAGCCGGCAGCCCCAAGCCTACTGCAGTCTTCCCCACGTGCTCCTAGTGCCTCACTTCACAACGCTATCCCCACCACTTACTCCAGTGGCCCGCAGCTCCCATAGCGCTGCATTTGCTCTGCAGCTTTCGTCCCACAGCTGCTCCCGTGGGCTCCGCAGCTTCTGCAGTCTGCATCCAGTGGCTCCGACCACAGCTTCCGCAGCTTGCTCTCGTGGCTCTGACAGCTCTCCCGTCAGGCTGCTCCGAGGCCCGCAACGCTTCCCACCAGCTGCCCAGTGGCTCGCGGTGCTCTTCCCACAGCTGGTACTCCAGTGCTCTCCGCAGATTCCCGACAGCTGCTCCAGTGACATCCGCAGCTTGCCAGTGCGCTCACGGACCTCGCACGATTGCCCAGGAAATCGGCTCCAAATCAATCAGTGCATTTGCCAGAGCTGCCTCCCAGACTCCGCCAGCTTGCAGCTTGCTCAACAGCCGGACCTGCTCCATGGTGCCACAGATCCGCAGCTTGCCCACGGTGACTCCAGGGACTACGCAGCTTGTCAGGGCCTGCTCCAGAGACTCCAACCGGCCTCCGATGTGAGGCCCACTCCAGAGAGTCTCCACCGGCCTCCCTGAGGCCGCCAGAGCTCACCACCCTGGCCTCCTCCTGAGGCCCTCCCGAATCTCCACCGGCCTCCTGATGGACCGCTCAGAGTCTCCACAGGCCCCCCTGATCCCAGCCTGTGGATCTCGGTACGGATTGAGGTGTACCCGTGCCTGCTTGCCCGGGGGTCCCTCTTCCCCAGCCCTCACTTACCCCTCCTTGCTCACAGTGCCTGCACTCGGTCCCAGCGTCGTGATAGGCCGCATGCTTCCTTCCCTCAGTCGCCTCTTCGCTCCCACCCACTAGTGGTGGTGGAGGGCCAGTTGTACTCACTTATAGCTACGAGCATCCTGGTCTTGGCTATATAGCCGCACCCTGGCAAACTCCCAGCATCATTCCCCTGCGGATCTTCGGGGATTCTGCGGAGAGGAGAGCGTGCACTGGGGTTTCTAGAACCGGCTCTGTGTTTCTGTGTTCCTAGGTGATTCCATGTTCCATGTTGTGCCAGTGTTCTGTGTGTTCCAGTTTCCGCTTTAATGTGGCCGGTGCGTATGGTGTTCCTGTGGCGGTCCAAGGTCTGGGTCTGTGCGGGTCACGGCGGCCATCCGTGGTCCCCGTGTCATACCTACTGATGGCTGCCACCGACCCCCGGGCCTAGTCGCACCCACGGACGCGACCTGGTTTACTCCCTACCGAGCAATGACATCCCAGCTTGCGCGAGCTGACTTGGCGAGAACGACCGGTGAGGTTCACTTAGACTCCGCTCCGGCTTGTGGCCGGCTTAACGGTTGTTATTCCCCGCGGTGGTCCGGGGATTCCAAATCTGTCCTATCCAGAGACTGGTACAGAACAGTATGTGGGTTTAACACAGATTCTTCTTGCTGTACACTCAGAACAAAAAAAAACTGGCTATTTGATCAGATCCCCATAAACGGACAACCCTTGGGCAAAATCACCTGCAGTTCCCATTACAGTAACAAGCATATGGACGCTACAGACAGCACATAGTAATGAAATGTTAAGATTGAAAAGGCTGTCGTTTTATAGTGCTGTGTGACATACATCATAGCCTGCCAGTCTCGTGATCGAGCTACATGTCTGCACATGTGATGTGGGTGTTCCTTCTCTACTCTTTCATAAGTTCTCTGAAACGCATTAGTGCTCATGCCCATTTTGACTATACCATACAATGACAGCCAACATGATTTATAGTGTTTGTCAAAGAAACATCCACATGATGGCATTAGACCCTGTCGCCGTTAGGATAACTGGGGGTAGGTTTTGTTGTACTTAGTATAATCTAGGGGACATGGCTCCTGACACCATACCTTAATTCAAGCACAAGCGAATAAGAGGAAATGTAACTATGGCACAAAAAAAAACAAGAGGCCAATCTCAAAAGAAAGATTTTGGCATTTCGAAAGTTCGCTTATATGCTGTATGAGTTTCTCGGAGCGAGACGTGTTTGATGATAGTAGTCCACCAACTGTGTGCAAATCATCAAATAACCTGAAAAATATTGCATAAAATTGCCACGGAAATAAAACTGTACACACGTGATGAATAAAATATTCAAGCAAAAAGATCAAGCTTCTACTCCAAGCAGGGATTACAATTGTTTATAATGGGAAAGTCTGTTCCCAATAATACTTTTCAGTGACTGCTCAAATAAAACAATAAAAGATGTTGTAGTAGTACTCTCTTCATCCCTCTCACATCTCGTGTGATTCCCTTGTTTCACACATCTCAGAAAGAGAAGAAAACATCTGGGACTACTTTCCGATCCACTTTCCTCGATGTGTTCTTCTTTCACCACGAGATATAACTGAGGGAATACATAGAGCAGTTAGAGTTAACAAGAGATAGATGCAGAGTCGGTAGGTTAGATAGAGTATGAGATATAGATAGGATAAATAGTGTTTAAATTTCATATTATATTACAAATTGAGTTTAAAAGCGCTAACCTAAATAAAATCTCAAAAAGCCAGCACCCATCATGTGCACCCCTCGAGCCAGACGTTTCGCTCAGTCAGCTTCTTCCGGGCTGTCTCTGGCTAATTCACCAGTTAAACTTTTATACTGAGAACTTAGTAGCATTAAAACCTCCATGTACATTTGGATACTGGAGTGTTTGCACTTATAATTTAAGTAGACCTTACAACAGCTACTTGTCAACATATTCTCTTTTCATCCGCGGTTTTATCGTTTTAAAAAGGGGACCAATCATAGTGCCCATCAAGTTATGTCTAAACTCCTGGCTAATTCTTACCTATCCTGACTAGCATAAGTTGACCAATCAACCCTTTAATAGTGGCCAAATCCATACCAGCCATGCCATTCAAAGAGAAAAGGGGGGAAAATTTCTAACCAATTCAGAAACACTCTCTGTTATGGGATTTTTCTTTATTCATTAATTCCACCTATAAATGCTCTAAACAATGGACACACCTCCCTCTAGTGGCCCTCTAAGCCGGCCGACTCTTAACAGGAAATTCCATAGAACCACTAACTATCTCAAATCCGTATCGGACCCTGTCCGCTCAATATTCACTCCCCAGAAGTCGCTCAGGTCTCTCCCAGGACGCTCCTAAATCTTATACACAATCGACCAAACCCAATTTTAATGTTTCTTATAAAACCTATCAGAGACTGGGCTTATACTATTGAGGGTTAGGCCAGCCTACTAAGGAAAGCGTCTAAGCGTTGTCTCTTTTCGTCCCTGAAATTTGTTAGAATTTTTCCCTCTTTTCTCTTTGATGGATGTGTGATATGGATTGGCACACCTTGGATTGGTGATGCAAACATTATGCATTCAAGATAGGTACGAATTTAGCAGTAATTTAGATATCATTTGTTGGGGAGCTACTATATAGTCATCCCTTTTGTTTTAGGAAGATAAAACCGCCATTAAAGTTTACCCTAAAATGTTATAATGTGCACACATACCAGTATATGTACCAGTGGATGTTATTATATTATGCGTATTGTTCTCATATAAAAAGTATATAGTTAATAGTTAGGAACATTCTCGAAGAGAGGCCTTACCGAACCACGGTCGAGGCAACAATGTGTGCTGGCTTATTGTTTGATTTTATGTGTATTCTACTGTGTTACACTATGGATTGTCTCTCTCAGTATATCTTGGGTGATGATGGAAAGAAGAACACATGAGGAACTGTTGATTGGAATATTGCAAGAGGGTTTTCTTTCCTGATAATTATGGGACAAGATCAGTGGCAAGACAAGAAAGAGGACAAGAGAAAAAGAAGGGAGAACGGCCGTCGTTGAGTTCTTTTATTGCTGTTATGAGAACACTGAAAAGTATATTGGGACCTTACCTTACCATATAACAATCTGGAATCCCTGCTTGGAGGTAGAAGCTTTGATCTTTGATTTTTTTGTGGATTGTATGAAGGTTGGAACGGTGGCCTTTGATCATCTCTCACCTCTTTTATATCCCCACAGAGCCATTTTTTTTTACAAATGTTTGTGGTACATATATACTAGCCAGGACTTAACAAACCTATATTCCCCTTTGAAAGCAAGCCCTCCCATCAATCACCTGGCCAGGCAGATCAGTAAATGGCAAGGTTGACCGGAATTCATTTTTATTTTTCATCCAAAAAGAAAAAATATCCCCTCTTTTTTCATGTTGTGTAGTATGGTTTGTCAATCACATTTTTTCTGTCCCAAATACCCGACGCATGCAAATGCTTTTGTAAGGATTTTTTGGCTTTTTATTGGCTTATGTATATTAATAAAAATACTCTGCAGGATAACACAATACCGTTGATACAGACACGTTTAGTCCACATTGGTGAAAGAAAAGGATAAGTTAAGCCAAATGATATTAAAAATTAGGCGAGAGACTTCACCCGATACTACCCGCTACACAAAGCCCTCCCCCTATACCGCTCCCCCTCACTTCCTTTCCTCGTGTAGCCCCCAAAAAAACACATGTTTGGGAATGAATAGTATGTGGAACTGAGCCTCCCACAGAACAGAACACGCAATTGAAGAAGCAAACAAAAGGCCAACCGTTACAGCCAATTTTAGAGTGGCATGTGCAATAAGAAAGAAAAGTAACGCTGGGCCGACTCTCAAGTGCCCCACATGTTGAAAAAACGACACTCGTTGGCTGAGGGAATGTAAAAAGCTGCAGGAAGCCCACAGAAGGATTTAAAGTGGTACATTGTGATTCAGCATAGAAGTAATGTATGGGAAATGTCCCTTATGGAGTTAGATCTTTATCCTTATATGTTAATCTTTTCATGTCTTAACTATTATTTTTGTTTTTTGTTTTTTTCTTATGCAGTAATGGAGGACACCAAGAGTAGATGGATTTAAAAAGCTTTCCTTTTTAACATAATTCGATAAGTGAACTCCTTAACTTCAACTGTAGCAGAACTGAATACAGTGGCATACAGTGTCATTCTCAAGATGTAACGGGAATCTTCTCATTTTCTGTCTGTCCTTAAACAAGAACAAGAAATAATCTTTGGAGGAGCAAGGACTCGTTCATCATCTCTGAGCATCCTGAAGGACTGATTTTCACAGGATTAACGTGCTTGACAATTAAAGCTATGTTTTAATTGTCTCACAAAAGATTCCTTCCACAGAATAATAGTATGATGAGCTGTTTCTTCTGAGAATAAGAATCTTAGCATGATAATTAATTTAACGAACCATATACTATTGAAAAACATTTGCATTCAATGACTGTTCAGAGCAGGAACTATTGGGATCATTAATTCCTGAGTGAGTCCTTCTGTTTACTTCTCACACATTCGTCGCATGTTGCAGCCCATTCATTTCTTTGGTCAAAGTCATTCTCTGTTTAAACATATGGAAAAGGATAAGATACAATCCAACAAAAACCCTGTTCGTTGGAAAATTTTTGTTATACTATTGGTAACTACTGCAATATTCACAGTTCACACCTGTATAAGTTTCTTCCTTCACATACATAAATGTCAAAACATACCTCGGGCAAAATTGCATAGATCAAAATTGACAATACCAGCCCTTGTCATCATTCAAGGTTCTGCCACTGTCCCTCCTCTTTATGTAACAAACAATTGGGCAGACCACAGTTTTTTTAAGCTAATCGCTTCTCTTTGACCAGCTTGCTTTTTGAGAGGCGCCTACAGTTCATATTTTTTGTTCCCCTCCAGATACCGATTTGCCTTTCCTAAATGGGCCTTGGGCAAATGATCTGATGGGGAATTCTTTCCTTATTCTGTTTTTTGGATGGGATTACAGTGACTCTATCCGCCAAGTGACGCATCAGCATGTTGTAGTTGCACACCACTAGGGAAAAAAAAATTGAGTGTTCTTAAAAGACAACATCACATCCCCCAGGAAAAAATAAAAGCAAAAATATGCTCTCTTTTTTTTCATTCATCTTCATACACCATAAGAAACCTCAAGTCATCAATCAGATACAGTGGTGGTGGGTTGAGAATCGGCAAGTGAGGCATTGGCTGGGTTGAAAACATTGCTTGGTGGATATTATATTGCTGAGGGGAAGTTTGAGCAAATATTTTCACAAGCTTGCATTTAGCTCTGCATTTAGCTTAGCATTTTGGAGATGTTTTCTGTCTTGAATAAGACCACAAAAAGGCTGATGCAATGAGCCGTACTATAATCCTTTAGACACTTTTATGCCTGCAGATTGTGCCCATAAATGTTAACACTGTTGCTTCACTATTGAATTATTTGGCACAACCTGCATATGATGAAGGCAAAACTGGACTAGTAACTATATACTAACGGTTTTTAAAAAACTCAAACCACTTTTTGATATAGTTGGTTGGGCCAATCTCGGTGTGGAATTTTTGCACCGCCATAGGACACAACAAATCCTTATGTTCCTTCTTTATTTTTATTTTATTCTATGTTCTCTTTATAATTTCCTATTTTATAATATTCCTATTCTTCGGGTCTACTAATCTACTATATATATAACTAACAAACAACAGGTCATCATTCATCAATGCAAGCAATCACTAGCTTAGACACTAGCTTATTTCCCCCCTAACAATGTACTAGTGCACCAATACAAAGCGCACCTTAACAACCCTAGTTCACACAAAATAAATGCCCTTCTAAAATAATATAAAACAATCCCATATACTCTCCAGTTGTGGCCATTCCATTTTGGAACACCACACTCAATTTGTCAAACCATTCTAATCTTTTTTATAGCCAATATCATGCCAGGAGAGGAGTTCGTTCGGTTTCGCGGGTTTTTATAAAGCAAAAATTGAAAACTTTTGCACAAAAAATGTTACTTTTTTAAAAACAATCAACCTAATATTCACTCACTATAATAGTGACTCGCGCTGGTTACTTCCACTTCTACTTTATATTTTTTGGCCCTCTTCACTTTTTGGCTCACACCAATCTTAATAATCCCCAAATCCCAAAATCCCCCTCTATTGTTGATTATTTTATATCTTTCTTGCCCTCGAATTCACTTCCATTGCCCTCTTTCACTTTTGGGCCTCATCCTTATAATCCGTCCCCCAATAATCCCCATCCCCTTCTTGTGGGGCCCCCCTACTTTTTAAATAATGCACCCAGTTAATAATGCCACGTGCCCCCATGTGCCATGCCAATGCCCCATTTCTCTAATACTACTCATAAACTACTCCAATAACTGAACTATAACAAACCCCACTTCTCTGTGACTGGGGAACTCTCTTCTGGGAAACTGTGCTGTCATATATATGTACTGACAAACCCCCCCAAACCCCCCACAACCAAACCCCCCCCAATACATCCCCGACAACCCCCCCCCCCCATTCTATATCTTTTACATTAAATTCTCACTAACAACCAACCATGCCTCTAAGAAGTGGAAGTCTCCTTTATCGGGCTAAGAAGGAGGTTTAATTTTTTCCATCACCATCACACAGGTCTTTTTACTTATTTTTACTGCTCTAGTCCTAGGAGATGATTGCACTCTATAAAAACTTTAAAAAAAACGTTCTAACTTAACAAAAACTGCTCGAAACACTGCTCGTTTTAAAACTAAAACTGCTCGGAAATAAACTACTGCTAAAACTATTTAAAAAAAACTTAATTATATTAACATATTTAAAAACTGCTCTAATGCTTGCTGCTAACTAACTAGCCTAGGAGATGCACTCCTCTTCTTACAATTGCCTCTTACATACTACACTACAGGAGATGCCTCTTACTCGTACCTCCATCAGCTACTATATTCATCCTGAAGCTATATTCTATTCTGGAAGTCTGAAGCTTTTTCCTTTTTGCTTACCAAACACCTTTTAACCAATAACACTTGGAAATTATTAATAACAGAATAAGACTTTATTTTATTATTTTCAACAATTTCAACATCTGCCTGTCTAAAATGTATCCTGCTCAATGCGCAAAGCATTAAAAGTATTCACAAAGGGTGGTTCCAGTCCAGTCCACCCAGTGTCCACACACATAAAAAAAACATTACCACCAAAAATCAGTTTTTCTTCTTCCCTTTCCCCTCCATACCCCTTTTTTTTCCCTCGTTCGCCTATTTCCCCCCCCCCTTTGGCCTCCTCCCCCACGCTTCTTTTCTGGTCCCCCTTCTCTCCTCTTTTTTTTGTTCTCCTCCATACCCACGCTCGCCCTCTCCCCCCCCCCCCCCCCCCCTCCCCCCCCCCTACCCCCCCCTTTCTTGTATTGTTCCCTCTCCCGGCCCCCCCCCCCAACGACCGCCACCGGGGGTATCCCCAATGCCCCGAAGCTAGAGAGTCTCCACAACGATACACTTCGGGGAACCAGGCATAACATACGGCCGCCCGCGAGTAACTTGAAGGGCCCCGGTAGTGCTGGTACCGTTCTTTGTTTTTTTTGCCATGAGAGGAATCAGAGTCCCTAGCCTCTCCATACCAGTGAGTGGCTGCTGTAATAGTACCGGGGAGCATTAAAGGCGCGGTCATGGAAGCCTATCTGCTCCCTGAGCACCTTTGGGTCTTTGTAACGACCGGAGACTGATAGTTTTCAGACCATTTGGTTACAATTTGCCAGTGTCACATGAAAGTTTAGTAAGCCCAGAAGATGGCAAAATTACGGCATTTATTTTGTCGCAAAGGTTTTCATTTTTAAATATATAAAAATGTTATAAAACCTATAGAAGTTTAATATCCGCCCTGTCGTAGTGGCCCCAAGAATAGGGGAGACATGACATTTGGGCACCACAGTGAAAACCGTAGGAACCAAGCCCACAAGAAGATGTTGCAATAGTTAAAAACTTTTTTCATATTGTAACTTGACTGCTTTTGTGTCATAACTTTTTTTTATGAGTTGCAGCCTCCTGTTTCTTTATGTATTTCTCCTTGAGCCCAGGGTATTGTTTCCCTAAACCTACATATTGAAACACAAACCTGTATACAATAGTTTAAACTTTTCCCAAATGGCAGTCAAAGACAGCTGCATACTGTACATACCCTTGGTGCAGATATTGGGAAGTTGTAATTCACATAACATATATATGTTTTGTCAACTTTATCCCCTCTTGATCCTTCTTCCATCATGCCCCACTTTTTTTCTTTCCGTCTCCTGTCCTACCTTGTATCACGCCTTCCTCCCTCATTTTCCCTATGTACACAATGAAATAATATATCCTTAATGCGGCAGATTTATCAAAGCGGTCTGAAAGTCAAGTAGTTCAGTTGCCCATGGCAACCAATACAGCTCAGCTTTGATTTTACCAGTGCCATGCGTGTTTTAAAGGGAGCTTTTTATTGGTTGCCTTGGGCACCTAGAAATATTCTGACTTCAGACAGCTTGATAAATCTGCCCCTATGTGTTGGCACTTCTTGTTAGTTGCATTTGATAGCAATAACGGGGAAAAACTTTTGTAGTGAAATAAAAGACAATTTTTGGAAGCCAATTGAAAGCCTAAATTAGTATTTAAAATTACATGAATTTTCATTTTTGGAAGCGAATCAAAAGCAGCTGTAAAGGTAGATAGAAATGTAATGTCCATTGACGCAATTACACAATCAGATAGGAATTTCTTGGAATCACATCCGTTTGATTTTCAAATACATTACTGTATTTCTTCTAAATGCATTTGATGCTATTGTCTTACCTTAAAAATCCTGTTTACAGATAAGCTGAAAGAGGAATATGCATTCACATAATAGTAAAGTAAGAGACTCTTGCTAAAAAGACTTCATGCTTTGAGCGTAGTGTACTTAAAACAAGATTAAAGCAATATTCTGCAAATGCACCTCCTCAAATACAATTTAATTTATATTATCTCTTACAAATGCTTATAATGCACTTAGAGGTCTGATCGTGGAACAGCTGTAAAGCTGTAGATTGCCCACCCCCTAATTTCTTTGAAACAAATCAAAATAAAACACTTGCTGATGCCACTTTTGGGCTCTAAATCTGTAACAACACCCACACACACATATCAGCTAGTTTGTATAAAGAGTCTGACTACATATCTAGAATGAAGTTTTCCGTTATAAGATTGAAGCAACATTTCAATGCCCTCATTTAACATAGCCTCCACTATTGTATATAAAGTTCTATCTCTATAATCTTTCAAAAACACATCATCAGCTGTTCATAACCGCTTCTCATTGCCTGTTGTGACGGTTTTCTTCTTTGTCTTTTGTATGCATTCATAAAACCTAAAGTGCTTCTCATTGTTCAAACGCTTAGTATATTTTTCTTTCTTTGTATGCAAAAGCAAAACAATAGATAACCCTTGTTTTTCTTCTTTGTCTGCTCTCCCCTTCCCCCTCTTTCTCCCCAATCCCCTCCTTTTGTAAAAAGAATGCAGGGATTTGGTGTACCAATGTGCTTCCCAGGGAATTAAATTGGGATAGGATGGGCATCAAACCTCAATATTTTGTAAACCACTGGTGCCTACAGGATACTCGTTCGCGTTTTTTCTTTTCCTCTTCCCATTCTTGTGCGTTTCTGCTTGTCTGGAACATATTTTTATTAATGTAACATCACTGGTTCGAAATTCTCCCACACCACGATTCCACATATCATTGTAACTCTAATCCTTTCGCTTTCCTCCCATCCGTCCTTAGCCTCCTATCCTCTAATGTCTTGCGATAGTCCCGTCTCCTTTCACCGTTTGCCCTCTTCAATCCTAGAGTTGCTTTCATTCTCGACAGCCCACTCCTTCCTTTGCGCTTTAGTTTTATGCACAGATTAATTCAGCCTCTGCACAGTTGAGAATACCAAATCACATTCCCTATTCGGGTCTCACAATCTAAATAAACCAACCAGTATGTTTTGGAGTGTGGGATGAAACCGTAGGACCGAAGGAACCACGCAAATCCGGAAAGAACATACAAACACTTTAACAGATAAGCAACTTCTGATCCAACACCGTGACCACTAAACCCTCCATAAAAAAAAATATAATAATACTCTAAATATAAAAAATATTCATTGGAAATGTAGGATTAGACTTACCCCCCAAATATAATATATTCTTTGGTATAACACTGTAATATGCAGTGTGTCCTGTACCTAATATATAGTAGCTCTTGAACAAATATAAATACACCACCCTCAATCTATGGTTTCGATACCACGCTCAAACGGTGATGGTTCCGCCTCCCCGGAGGGTTTAATCATCAATCCAACCTTTCTCCTGGTCACCTGCTGTGTCTCACAAAACGCTGTTGTCCCGTTTGAGGACTGAGGTCCCGTCATTATGGTTAATTTACCTAGGTGCTCTCGTTATACAATGTTGATATCATCATTTATATGGGTCAGAGCAAATCTGCCATTTGTATTTCCTATATCATTTACTGCAGCCATTCCCGTTACATTGTCTTCTGCCGCGGACACATGTTTACATTGTAATCCTGTTGCTATGATGCCACATGTATTCGGCGGAAAGCCACGCATGCGCAGGTACGTTTACAAACAGTATGCGTGTCAAACATTGTGTTCCTAACAAGCTGCACCGCTATTTTTTGCTTCGACTTATCTCCAACGATCGGGGCATGGATTCCATCCGGGTACCACATCCGGGACAACACTCTACAATTTGGTCTTGGCACAAGAATCACTTTATCACTTCTTAGCACAGATTAGTGGCGAAATCCACAAAGCAACATGGAAATGATGTTTGTTTTAATGAAACGCGTCAAGTAATTTTATCTGATTATCTATCTTGTATTGTAATTATTATGCACCTTAAATAATTGTTTTAGTATATATGTATTTTCTTTAGTCTAAATATAATAAAGACATTGTATCGATAAATATGTACATTTGTGGGGGGTTTGTTCGCACGCAGGTCATATGTGAACCTCACTTTCATGTAAAGTCCACCATTTTTCATTATGTATTGGCTTGAAAGGCTCTTTGAGCTGAAACGTTACTACTGTTTGTTACCAAATGTGAATAAAGAGAACACCTTTTCAACCTAGATGAAGTGCTGCTCGTTACCATATAACCTTGAGTAGAAGCCTAACCCGAGTATACGCCAGGTAAGCCTAAAAACAAACGGGAAACCTACTTTACTCGAATATAAGACTAGGGTGGGTAAATTCCCTGATCCTTTAGATGGTTCTATTACTTCAGCTATGTTTAACTTCTCTCTGCCACCCGCTGACTTTAGACTTCAGCGGTACAGGTCTGGAGTCTCCAGCAACGTCTATAGACGTCACTGCAGTTTTCTACTGCTTCCACGCTAACCACAGGAGCAGGACCCGGTCTCGGGGTTTCACAGGCACCCAGAGACCCTAGGGAAAAGGAAGATGCGGAATCGCGCTGGATGATCATGATGGAGCTGCTGGCTCCATAGACTCTGCAGTCACCTGACCAGCAGGTCGAAAGGGGTTAAATCGAGCTGCTGGGTCTAATTAAACCCAGTCCAGCTCTGATCAGAATCCCCAGTCACAGGTGGTGGTTTCCCCCTGTAACTGAGGCTCTTATAGATGCCTCAGTTACAGGGGAAAACTTGTAAAAGAAAAACAAATAAGTAAAATTTAAAGAAAAAAGGGAAAATCTCTCCCAGGTGTCTTTTATGAAAACCACACACAAAAAAAATATTAATAAATATTAATAAAAATACTATGACATTTTCCCATATAATAAAAAAAAATCCCCCACTTCACTGCAAAAAGCATTGCCATATTCGCCCCATTTGCCCAAGACTATACCGAATCTGGTCACGGTTACAAAATAATTTTTGCAGCACTCAATGTTTCTAAGAGCACAGTGGCCTCCATAATCCTTAAATGGAAGTAGTTTGGGACAGCCACAACACTTCCTCATTCTGGCTGTCCAGCCAAACTAAACTATTTTGGGCGAAGAGCCTTGGTGAGAGAGGTAAAGAAGAACACCAAGATCCCTGTGGTTGAGCTCCAGAGATGCTATAGGGAGATGGGAGAAAGTTCCACAAAGTTTCACAAAGTCAACTATGACTGCAGCCCTCCACCAGTCAGAGCAGAGTGTGGTGACAGAAGCTTCTTTTCAGTGCAAGAAATATGAAAGCCTGCATATAGTTGGCAAAAAAACACATGAAGAAAACAAGGCACTGCCCATCACCTGCAAATACAATCCCAACAATGAAATATAGTGGCAGCATCATGCTATGTGGGTGTTTTTCAGCAGCAGGAACTGGATGACTGGTTGCAACTGAAGGAAAGATGAATTTGGACAAGTACAGAAATATCCTCGATGAAATCCTCTGCCAGAGTTCTCTGGACTTCCAACTGGGCTGAAGGTTCACCTTCCAACATGACAATGACCCTAGGCACACAGATAAAATAACCCCTGCAACTCACCTGTATTCCATAGAACGTCATACTCATTAATATGAAACTACATACTCAATTGTACTAACTGATCCCCTAAAGCTTATCCGACCCGAACAAGAAATCAATCTGATGTCCAGATGAGTCATTTTGTTTTTTAAGTAAAATCCACCGGGACACTTAATCATGTTATATGATCATCCTTTTACTCTGGGGTAGTACCTCTGTAAATATCATCTTTTACACATGAATTATATCCAGGGGCAGACTGGCCATATGACCCACCAGGAGAAATTCTGGTGGGCCGACCAAACTCGGGCCGATCCAGGGCTTTTGGGGCATGTCGAAAAAAAAAAACATGTACCCACCTTTCCGACACGCCCTCCTGATACAATCCGGCCGACAGTGACGGCTCTGTGTATGGCGGTGTGACAGAATATGACGTCATATTCTGTGAGCTGCTAGGGGGCTGGCTGTATACTGGGGGGCTGTTTGGCTATATACAGGGGGGCTGTCTGTATACTGGGGGGGCTGGCTGATAATACACAGGGGGACTGGTTGGCTGTATACAGGAGGGTTTGTCTGGCTATATACTGGGGGGGATGTCTGGCTATATACAGTGGGGGCTGTCTGGCTATATACAGGGGGGGGGCTGGCTGTATACTGGGGGGGGGGCTAGTTATATGGCATAGTAGTTATATTCCTGCACATAGGGGCAGTGATATAGTAATTATATTCCCATACCTAGGGCGTAGTATTATAGTAGTGATGCAAACGAAAAAAAGGGAGAAAAAGTGTGTCAACTCACCTGGTCTGCAGTTCCAGTGAGTACCGTGCCAAGATGGAAAGTCTGGTCCGGTACCGTAGACCACAGGTACGATAAATACTTTGAAAAAAGGAACCATCAGCAGCAGGCAAAAATGTGATGTAAAACAGCAAAATTTATTGAAAAAACATTAAAAATGTGATCACATAGTAATAAGTGCTGTATCTACTTGTTTCTTCCTCCATGCCGCCATTGGCATTTTTGCCTGCTGCCAATGGTTCCTTTTTTCAAAGTATTCATTTTAGTAGTTATATTCTTGTACATAGAAGTTTGTATTATAGTAGTTGTATTCTTGTACAAAGGGGAAGTATTATAGTAGTTATATTTCTGTACATAGGGGGCAGTATTATAGTAGTTATATTCTTGTACATAGGGGGCAGTGTTATTATAGTTATATTCCTGTACATAGAGGACAGTATTATAGTAGTTATATTCCTGTACATAGGAGTTAGTATTATAGTAGTTTTATTCTTGTACTAAGGGGGAGTATTATAGTAGTTATGAACAGGACTCTTGGATGTCATGCGATGTCACTTCGCTATACATCAGTATTCCCCACCGTTTAGCATGTGAAGCATTCACTTATCACCTGTACAAATACTCAAAACTATATTTCTACTGTTTTACATTTTCTGCTACAAAAGAATTTTTTTATGTTTGATGACCATTTTTTCTTACAGGTTACTGGATGCCCAATGGGCGCGTGCTTCTCCCCATCACTGGCCAATATTGACATGGCCACATGGGAAGAGCAGTACCTTTTTCACTCCGACAATCCTTTCCTCTCTCAGATAAAATAATACAGTAGGTACATAGACAACTGCCTCCTAGTGTGGACTGGCCACCGGGAGGCGGTCGCCGAGATTGTATCTTATATCAATTTTAACACCCTTAACTTGTCTTTTACCTACGAATACGGTGGTTCGTCCATTCCATTCCTGGACGTTTACTTAAGGGGTGACCTCGAATTGGGTATTGTTCACACCAGTTTGTACCGTAAACCCACTGCCGATAATACAATCTTAAGAGTTGAAAGCTGTCACCCGAAACACACTATTCTCAATCTACCAATCGGTGAATTTATACGTGCGAAACGTGCCTCATCCACTGAGGCACAATACACAGCAGTCAACCCTCTCAGGCAGTCATCAAACCGACCTTTAGCACTCAATTTTCTCAACAATACACCCAGGTCGTTAACATTATTAAAAAACATCTGCCGATTTTAGAATGCGATAACACTTTAAAGAACATCTTCTCCCAGGGCATCATGTGTGTCCCGCCGGGCACCTACCTTGGCTACATCATTGTCGCCCAATGTATTTGTACATGTCGATCACACACCTACTTGGCTCACTTACAAGGGCAGCTACTACTGCGGTGGAAATAGTTTTAGTCATATATTTGCAAATGTTACAACTAACTCTTTCTCCTCCACTGCCAATCACCAAACATACAAAATTTCCAGATACATGAACTGTGACACCACTCATGTAATATATTTGGCAGAATGTATTCTGTGTCGCTTACAGTACGTGGGGTGCACCTTCAGGAAACTCAAGGACCGTATATATGCGAACACATTACCGGTGCAAACCACCGTACTATAGCAAGCACACGAAATATAACTGGTCTTTCAAAGCATTTTCTAGATGAACACAAAGGCAATATGACTTCCCTTAAAATCATTGCCATTGACCACATACCGTTCAACAAGAGAGGTGGTGACAGGGTTAAAATGCTTCATGTCAAGGAAGCTCAGTGGATCCTGTCACTCAACACACGCTATCCATTTAGTTTGAACTTCAGAAGCGATCTGAATTTCATATACTGAATACTGCAACACTTATTCATTTGATATTTTCACCTTTTTCCACTGGTATTTTTACTAATACTAACTTTGTTTTTCCAACATACATTTTACCGTTGTGCATTGCTTATTACCTGCTAGTGCCTGTGTTGTTAATTATGTGCCTAATGCTCACAGCTGTGTACATAGGGTGGAACACTCTGACGTGTTTCCTTTCTCCCTATATATGTGTAACCATTTCTCCATGGTGTAGGTATGAATAAGGACCCAGGTTTGTGATCGCATTTTTAACCATGTTCCAATAAATTTTTCCTTTTTTAACTCTTTTTTGCCTGTTGCCGATGGTTTCGCTTGTTTTTCCATCCATTATAGTAGTTATATTCTTGTACATAGGGGGCAGTATTATAGTAGTTATATACTTGTACATACAATGCAGTATTATAATATATTTTACTTAGGGGCAGTATTATAGTAGTTACATTCTTATTTAATGGAGAAGGTATTCTAGTAGTTTTTTGTGTATATATAACAGTATTAAATTGTGTTATTTTAAAAAGATATTTTATTCCTGTATAAGGGAGGCAGTATGAGTCTGTTTCTCTGTGCTGTACATGTTGATTTAGACCATCTATTAACAGTTTGTGTGGAGTTTAGTAACTCCACCCATATCACATGATCACGCCTACTTGTTTTGACCCCGCCCACAGAATGAGGACACTTAAATTTTTTCCAAGGCCACTTTAAATTCCCAGTCCGCCCCTGATGGTAACACTGTTTTTTTTTTCCTATGGTAAATGCTGTTAGAAAAGTGTGTAATATCATAATTGCTGTTTTTGTTCACCTCACCTCCCCCAAAACATGAAATAAAAAATATGCTAAGTCCCACAAAACTACAGCTCTTCTTGGAAAAAAACAACTCAATAAAAATGTATGAATAAAATGATAGGTGACCACCATACACAAAGGGATTAGCAGCGGTATATTCTCTATCAATGCAGCTTGATTCCTTTTTTTTGGCAGTAGTGCACTGGGTTCCATTACCTGATCTCATGAACTGTCCTGCTCTTCTAAGGGCTACTATCCACTTGTATATTTTCTATCAATGACAAAGTCATTTTTCTAACACCAGAGCGATTTAATATACCATATTTTGTATTTTTAATGGTTAGGATTTCTTCAGAAGATCAAACTATTTAGTGTTCCATCACCTTGTAGTAAACCTGCAGAAGAGCTGGAAGCATTATTGCTCATCTTTAATCATGATGAATATAAATAAGAAGTAATTAATCAACAACTGAAATCAGAGCAGATGCTGGAATTGCTAATATGGAAATCGCAGGAGATGTGTTGACAAAACTCCTTATAAGCAGCTGTTGAATGATCCATATAAGGAGTTCATCTATCTTTCAAGCGGTTCAGGCGTGTGTAGAGCACTTCCTTTCATTATTTATATAAATGTATTACACAGTAACAGTCTCCCTTGTACACGCATTACATTGTACATTTATCATACAGTACACACATTCAGAAAAGCTTACAAAGAGAAAGAGCTCTCACTGTACAAACAACAGTACAGAAATGAGATACAAAACATAGGGAAGGGGTGAAGTGAATATAGCAGAAGAAAATCAAAATATCCAGAGGGTAAATAGATAAGATCTCAATGCCAGCTCAAACCAAATTTCACAATAAAGCATCATTTGAACAATAAAACATCATACAGTAAGGTAAAAAAAAAAAATAGGGAAACACTGAAAACAAGACAGTGAAGGAGGAGTATGAGTAGGGAGAAGTGAAATAGGAATATTGAGGAGTAAGAAAGGGGGGGTCTCAGCATGTCACCCTCAGAGCATAGGATCAATAAAGTAAACTGGCTAATCTAGGGACACTATGGACAAGGTCTCCAAATGATTTCAAATTTATCTGTTGTATCCAACAAAAAATTATTGATCATAACCCTAGTGAGTTTCACCCTCACATGTGCCAGGGGATAGTCCTAGACTTCCATGCCCATGCATGGAATTCATATTGAATACATTTACCATTAGTTTTAAGTATCAGGCATAGAATCATTTGAAAGTGCCTGTAAAAGTTATGTACAAGGCTCCATACCTCTGACCAAAAGGTTTCGACCAGCGGACAGGTCTACTGAATACGAAAAAAATTTGACCTCCTGACCACAACTTTGAAAACAATGACACTCGGTTGAGCAAGCAATTTGGAGTAGCCTAGTTGGGAGCATGTACAAGTACATGATCACTTTATAACTAGCCTCTACAAGAGTGTTATTGATTGATAATTTGGTTGTGGAAAAGGCCAAGTCTCTACATTTAGGTGCTTCAAGTTCCATTCCCAAGTCTTGCTCCCATTGCAACATATGTTGTAAATTGGCAGGGGGGTTGCTATATGGGAAGACAGTTCAAATTTTTCTCCTTATCACTGAGGAGCAGCATAAATTCTCCATGGGAGTTAGATCCGGAATAACCTCATGCTTCCCAAGCTAGTAAAAAGCCCCAGAGCTGGTGATATTGAAGATAATGGGATTCATGAAAATAGTCCAGTGTCCAGAGACTGTCCCCGACCCAAAAGTCACTAATATGGTAGAACTCTTTATTTAGCCATTTTTGAAACTTAGGCTTTCTCAGTCCTGGGGGAAAAAGTTCAGATTGCAGCAAGTTATGGTCATAGAAGCTTGTTTGGAAATGAAAGAAAACTGCTTAAGGAAAGCATCCCACTGATCTGTCATCTGCTACAAAATCAGGTTAGAATGGGAGGTCTAGATTGTGGCTTTTCCACTGTATTGTCTCAATTGGCATTGGTGGTCAGCTTCAATCTCCACCCATTGTGGATATTAGGGTTGATCATATATTGATGTCACATCTGCCAAACAAGCTGTAGTATTTCAACAGGTTGGCCATCCCCATTCCCCTGGCATTCTTAGGAGTCTATAGTGTATTGCATTCTATCCTAGGATGTTTACAAATGTTACAATCCTGTATTGAAATAGAATAAACTCCTTTTTAGGGATTTTATAAAAAGAGATCTAAACAAATATAAAATACATGGCAATATTGTCATCTTTATGGTGGCTATACCTCTTAACCAAGACAAGGGTTATAGAGACCAGATCTATCTCAACTTAAAGAAGAAGAGATAAGTATACTAGTTATACTAGCAGTCAGTTTAACACTGAGGTAAGAAATCCTTTTAGACCACCAAGAAAAATCTAAGATAAGAAGCAGTAGGTTTACTGCCCTATATTTAACCCCTTCCTGACGTGAGCCGCAATAGTACGGCACACGTCAGCCGCGGGTGCTTGGAGAGGGCTCACGGGCTGAGCCCTCTCCATTGCATATTGCAGCAAACACTTACTGGTAACACCCACGATGGGTGCCAGCTTTGCCGGCAGCTTCAAAAAGATGGCGGCACTCACATCTTGGTGAAGATGTCGCTCCCTGTGACGTCATCGGGGAGCGGCGTTCGGTTGACTTGACAGCTTTGGTTCTTCTAAACACCCGAAGATGTCTTGTTTTACCTATTTATTACAATGTGAGCTTCGCATATTGTAATGAATGAGGAGGAAAATCCCCATATATGGTAGGATCAATCAGACAACCTAGGGTTAAAAGTATATGGAATATTAAACACCAACACTATGAAGTGCACTTTGTTAAGCAGTGGGGAGTGGGTTTTGGTGGAGGAGAAGATTTGTGTAGGAAGGGCGTTTGTGTGTTGTTATTGTAGGTGAAGGGGTCGTGTGTTGTTGTCAGTGAGAAGAGCAACTCTACTGTTAGTTGGAGAATGCAAGAATGAGACTTGTTTGTTGTCAGTGGGGGTGTGGACTTGTGTGTTGTCAATTTTGGGAGGGCGTGTGTTGTAAGTGGGGAGGAAGACTTGTGTGTTGTCAGTGGTGGAGTGGTGTGTGTTGTCAGTGGGGGTGAGGAGAGTGTTTTCTGTCAGTTGAGGATGTAGGACTTGTCTGCTGTCAGTGGGGGAGGGAGACTTCTTTGTTGTCAGTGGTGAATATGAGGCTTGTGTGTTATAAGTTGGGGGAAATAAAAAGCTATGTGTGTAGATCTACATGTACTGGAATGTTGCTGATTTTCATCAATGCTAAGAAACAGCCATATGTGCTCTATGTTTGTTCATGAACCTACTTACTTTTATATGTGAACCTGTCCCGCAAAACAAGCTTGTATGTGTGAACCACAATAATACGTGCTCTATTTTTTTGTGGTTAAAAATCACACATTGCCCAGAGGTTTTAAGACACCAGTACAATTGATAAACATGGCAGTGCATAAGTGCATAGTTCCAACGTACCTACCACCATGTGGCATGTGGCACGCTGATGTCATACACAGACTTGGATCCTACCAGAGTGGAAGGCAGATCCTAGGACCTCATGGCTCCTTGCTGTGCCTCCACAACCACACAGACTACATTAATCTTTAAACATGTGAGACTGAAGGCCGTGTATGTCACCTGCGCAGAAGATGGCAGCAGTGGAGGAGTATATAATTTAGTTTTTTTAGCTACCATGGGGCCCTGTGACTTCTGGGGGCACTGTTACAAAGGGCTACAAGGGGCCCAGGACTTTTGACTACTGTGGGCACTGTTACTTTACTGGCTGCTGTGTAGGCACAATTCAGATCTGAAGGGGAGCAAAAGAACATTGTGTGTTAAAAAGGTGGAATAGATATGTTATACAAATCATAGCTGGAAGAAGCTGACATGGCAGCCAAGTAGAAGAAGAAAATAAAAAAAATCATCTAGGAGTGACAAAAGTTATGTAGTAATATTGGTACAGTAATATATCTATGTAGCAATCTTGAATCTAGTACTGTATCTATATAGTAGTTTGGTTCTGGTGCTATATGTATGTAGTAAGATTGGTTTTGTTTCTGTATGCATATAATGGGTTCAGTAATATTATGGTTCTATGTCGCAAATTTGATTATATTACTGTTTTTATGCACTAAACATCAGATCATTTATAAACTGTAGACCATTAGGGAGGCCACAATCTACAATCTTGTGTGGCGTTATCGTTAGCTGTGAAAAAGGTGACCACTGAAGTTACATGGTTTTTGTTTCTCGTTTTTGGTCTAGTTTGTTGTATAAATCATGTTGATTGCTTTTGTATGTAGAGCTTTTATGGAGTGTTTTAGATGAGCGTTTGATGCATGTAAAATTGAAGTTTCCTGAAGTATCCTTTCGATATAAAGTAGTGACGACTAAATAATTAATTTTGTCATAAACCTTTGTCTCATGTTCATAAATAATATAATAATAATAATACATAGACATCAATACTCATTTGTTTGGTTAATCCGTTCAAAACGGACTCTAGCACAGTCTCTAAAATCATGTCCTCTTTCTTGAAACTTAATCCTTCCAAAACTGAACTTCTTATCTTTCCACCATCTACTAACCAACCTAACTCTGATCTCTCTATTTCTGTCTGTGATGTCATCATAACCCTGAGGCAGCAGGCCCGCTTTCTTAGGATTTTGCTGCACTCAGACCTATCCTTTGCACCGTATATATATTCAATCTGTTGCTGGCTCTTGCTAGATGCACCTTAATAACATCTCCAGAATCTGCCTGGATCTTCTTTAAATGTAGTTGTACTTAGGCTGCATAAGATGTAGGCTATGTGTCTTCTAAGCCTTACTGTGATAAGAATGAGTGTGTTTTAAGTTAATAAGTGCAAAAGAAAGCTAAGATTGCAAAGAAAACAAACAAATCCTCTCCATCATTATCAATCTATTGTTCAAACTTACTGTATACACTGGAGTATAAGCTGACCCGAATGTAAGCCGAGGCCCCTAATTTTACCACAAAAAACTGGGAAAATCTATTGACTCGAGTATAAGCATAGGGTGGGAAATACATTGGTCACAGCTAGTATGCTAGCCCTCAGTATATAGCCAGCAGCCCATTCCCCCACTATATAGTCAGCCAGCCCTTGCCCCCATTATATAGTCAGCCCTCTGATCCATTATATAGCCTGTCCCCTGCCCTGTATATAGCTAGCCCCCTTTCCCAGTATATAGCCAGCCACCTGCCCCAGTATATAGCCAGCCCCCTGCCCAAGTATATAGCCAGCCATAATTCCCCCATTAAATAGCCAGCCCAGTTGTCATAACCATGAAAATCTTATGTATTTGAAATCTTCTAAAAGGTTGAATCTCAGACAAGCTATATGTTCTGATCAAACAAAGCAAAAGCTTTGTCAATATGTCCATTCAGTCAGGCCCGGGAAAAGACATTTTGGTGTCCTATTTGGCAGACAAACAAAATTAAACCCTCCCCCACTTCCCCTGTATATTGCAAAAATACTGCAGAATCAGGGCAGATTCCAGACTTTCTGAAAAATGAAATCACATAAAAATATGTTACTGCAACAAATATACTGCACATACAAATATATACTTGAAATAAATATACCAAACACATAGATAGCTTTGATGACTATGATGCATAAATTAATCTATAGTGTTTATTCTTTAAATTCAATAAATATTTACATAAACATGCAATAAATGTAATGCACTTAAGGACTGCCATTAGGCAGGTATAGATATCACTTACTGTACAAAGTTGGTTCTGCTGCTCCATTCTCCCTCTATGCAGGCTTCATCCATCCTGTTTTTCTTCCTCACAAGTAGCAATGCCTCATGACCATGTATAGATCAACACAACCAGTTCTCCCGACCATGTCTTATCAGTCTTGAATTTGCCACTCTGGTGACTTTAGTATATGGAGCATATCTCTAAAATATCACAGTCATTTACAGAAGTAGCACTTCTGCTCAACACTGACCACAATGTTACCCCTGCATATACAAATAATAAACTGTAATCCATCAATATTTTATAGTATATACAATATCCCCTAAATTATTACACAGTACCTCCACCACATTCAGTTATTCTGCACAACTACACCATTATTATATATATTTTATATAATAAAGCACAGCACCCCCATTAGAAATCTAAGCAGAATACATTTATTATGGGGTTTTACATGATTTATATGAAGGCACTGTGCACAGCAACCCCATAATAATTGTATTACGTACAAAACCCCCATTACAATATATAAAATATATACAAATATATATTAAGAACAGTATCCCCATAATAAATATATTCTGTGCTTCATATATATTTATTAATGGGTGTACTTTAGAAATGTATCATGAGGATGCTGTGCTTAATATATACTTGTAATGGGAGTGAAGCATAGTACTGTTAGAATAGTACGTAGTGTAGCACTCTCTTTATACTTCATATTTTATCATTCAAATTGCTCCACAGCCCCTCCTCCCCCCCACCACCATCACCACCAAACTCCCTCTCATAGCCCCATCCCATGGCCTATAACAATAACATTAAAGGAATACTTACCGGTTCACTTCTGACCTCCTCCTCTGCCTCCCCATCCTGTAGGACGTAGTTTCCAGGGTGGCATCACCCCATTTGTAACTTAGAGAGGCATAGGCAATAAAAGCAGGGCAATGTCCATATGCTAACTACATCTTACAGGAGAAGCGAGTCAGTGACCACCGGTGGAGAGCTACAGAAAAAGAAATACACATTAGATACTCAATTGCCATGGCCTATATGCACACTCTACTCCATTACTCACCCAAAAGCATGTTCAAACGCATTCAAAATTTTCTCAACAAGATTCACACAGTTCTGGTAAATGCTGAGAGAATAGACGCTGGTCAGAGGGGACCAAAATTGCTGATAAGGTCACAATATGGTGAGCATTTGTCACCACTGTTTAGAAGCCGCAGTTGGCCAGCATTGATCATGGCAGTTAACGGCAGGTGTCTCTAAAAAGTTTTTATTGCGGCAGTGTACAAAAAAATCTTGACGTTTCGGCTTCAAATATAAGCCTATATCAAAATATGCGTACAAAATACTGATACGCCATCAACATTTCATTTTAGAAGGTAGTAGCACACTGACATATTTATATATAAGAGTCTGTATAACCTCGTAGAAGAAAAAAAACCCTCTCCATACAGCAATGTAAGCATTATCTGACCATGTTTTAATGTATAAAATTTAGGAATTAAATTACGTGAGGAAGGTGGCTCATGTAATGTCACAGTTTAAGAAGAACTGAATAGTTAATATATTATGAGAACTCTCATTGCAAAACACCATTTGATGTTCCATGCCTTTTTTATAACTTCAGAATTCTACTGGTACCCATACGAACAGCAGGTTATAATTAAAGTGACTCATTAAAGATGAGCTAAGACAAATATTTTTTACTATCTAACATTCTATTATATCCGGAACATATTGCATGTTTCTTACATAAAAAGCTTCATTTCCTAATCGTCATATGCATTTTAATTACACATTTAAGTATGGTAAGTTCAATGAAAGCTTGGATTTTCACCTCTAAAAAGCCCTAAGTAATGGTAACCCTAACCCACTTTCTATACAACCTGTTTTTATAAGACTAGAATCATTTATCCACTGCTATTTTTGGAAAATCTGCCACATGTAACATGTTAATTAATCATTTGATGGCCTTTGGGGGTTCATCTACCTTCTGATTGCTTAAGTTCTCCATGGTTTATTTTGGTTTTATTTTTTGAACATGATTTACTTTTCACCACTTTCTATTCATAATTCAATGACCGAAGAGAGAAATGATGGTGAAATGTTCTGCTGTCAATGATAAGTAATACTATTAAACCTAATTGAATATTAAACCACATTTTTATTGATCATAGATCTAAACATAAAAGTATAAGGTACTCTGCAATATACTAGCACATCCATTGCTGTTCTGATTGTGGTAAAGCTGTATTGGATGCATTAATACTACAGGCAGTCCCCGGGTTACGTACAAGATAGGGTCTGGAGGTTTGTTCTTAAGTTGAATTTGTATGTAAGTCGAAACTGTATATTTTATAATTGGAGATCCAGACAAAAAAAATTTTGGCCCCAGTGACAATTGGAGTTTAAACATTTTTTGCTGTAATGGGACCAAGGATTATCAATAAAGCTTCATTACAGACACCTTACAGCTGATTATTGCAGTCTGGGACTATAGTAAAGCATTCAGAAAGCTTCACCAAAGGTCAGAGGGGTCTGTCTGTAACTATGGGTTGTCTGTAAGTCGGGTGTCCTTAAGTAGGGGACCGCCTGTATTAGAGAGTTAAATCAAATTAAAACCTAAAGAAGACCTTTCACAACCTTCAACACTTTGCATGCATTAATAGGTTCATAAGTTGTTGGAATTTTTCCTTTAGCCTCCATTGTAATAGTGATTGTTATTAAATCCAGAGGTCTGCTGTCACAGGGGCCGGTCCAACCAGTCTTTTCGGAACCATCCATTTGGCAGTATAAAGCCTAATTAGCCATCCTGTTAATACTGTAAATAGTCTTGCAAATGGCACCTCTTCCATTGTTATTCCACTCACTGGCACCCTTGGAAGACCCAAACAAGCAGGACTCACAAACCCACACTGAGTTACCTTATTTAATACATATTATCTAAATTGCTCTTAAACAATTTTTAGTGAAAAAATGTTTGAATCTTCAGGTGTCCACAAACCCTGGTCAGTCACGAAAAGGTAATCTAATAGCAGTGAGGGTAAATTATGGATATAGGGTGCAATGGTGGGAAGTTGGGGAGTTAAATTGTTAATGTTTTTTGGACTATTATGTGTGTATGGAAATTTCTTTTCTTTTCATCTTGGATGGACATCTTCGTTAGCTCTACTTCCTGATTTTTCAGTAAAATGGGAACTACATCACACTTGGACCTGAATATATATATATATATATATTACACTCACCGGCCACTTTATTAGGTACACCTGTCCAACTGCCAATCACATGGCGGCAACTCAGTGCATTTAGGCATGTAGACATGCAGTTCAAACTGAGCATCAGTATGGGAAAGAAAGGTGATTTGAGTGCCTTTGAACGTGGCATGGTTGTTGGTGCCAGAAGGGCTGGTCCGAGTATTTCAGAAACTGCTCATCTACTGGGATTTTCACGCACAACCATCTCTAGGGTTTACAGAGAATGGTCAGAAAAAGAAAAAACATCCAGTGAGCGGCAGTTCTGTGGGCGGAAATGTGGGCCTTGTTGATGACAGAGGTCAGAGGAGAATGGGCAGACTGGTTCGAGCTGATAGAAAGGCAACAGTGACTCAAATCGTCACCCGTTGCAACCAAGGTAGGCAGAAGAGCATCTCTGAATGCACAGTATGTCGAAATTTGAGGCAGATGGGCTACAGCAGCAGAAGACCACACCGGGTGCCACTCCTTTCAGCTAAGAACAGGAAACTGAGGCTACAATTTGCACAGGCTCATCGAAATTAGACAGTAGAAGATTGGAAAACGTTGCCTGGTCTGATGAGTCATGATTTCTGCTGTGACATTCGGATGGTAGGGTCAGAATTTGGCGTGGTTTACAGAGAATGGTCCGAAAAAGAAAAAACATCCAGTGAGCGGCAGTTCTGTGGGCGGAAATGCCTTGTTGATGCCAGAGGTCAGAGGAGAATGGGCAGACTGGTTCGAGCTGATAGAAAGGCAACAGTGACTCAAATCGCCACCCGTTACAACCAAGGTAGGCAGAAGAGCATCTCTGAACGCACAGTACGTCGAACTTTGAGGCAGATGGGCTACAGCAGCAGAAGACCACACCGGGTGCCACTCCTTTCAGCTAAGAACAGGAAACTGAGGCTAAAATTTGCACAAGCTCATCGAAATTAGACAGTAGAAGATTGGAAAAACATTGCCTGTTCTGATGAGTCTCGATTTCTGCTGTGACATTCGGATGGTAGGGTCAGAATTTGGCGTCAACAACATGAAAGCATGGATCCATCCTGCCTTGTATCAACGGTTCAGGCTGGTGGTGGTGGTGTCATGGTGTGGGGAATATTTTCTTGGCACTCTTTGGGCCCCTTGGTACCAATTGAGCATCGTTGCAACGCCACAGCCTACCTGAGTATTGTTGCTGACCATGTCCATCCCTTTATGACCACAATGTACCCAACATCTGATGGCTACTTTCAGCAGGATAATGCACCATATCATAAAGCTGGAATCATCTCAGACTGGTTTCTTGAACATGACAATGAGTTCACTGTACTCAAATGGCCTCCACAGTCACCAGATCTCAATCCAATAGAGCATCTTTGGGATGTGGTGGAACGGGAGATTCGCATCATGGATGTGCAGCCGACAAATCTGCGGCAACTGTGTGATGCCATCATGTCAATATGGACCAAAATCTCTGAGGAATGCTTCCAGCACCTTGTTGAATCTATGCCACGAAGAATTGAGGCAGTTCTGAAGGCAAAAGGTGGTTCAACCCGTTACTAGCATGGTGTACCTAATAACATGGCCGGTGAGTGAGATATATATATATATATCCATGTATATATATCCACCATTTGCACTGTTTAGACAGCTTGAGGAAGGCTCTCTTGAGCCGAAACGTCGCTGTATGTTACTCACTATGGAATAAAAGATTTTACCACTTTTCTACGAAATTGGAGTGCTGCACATTTCTTCGAAATATATATGTATCCAGCTTCCTACCTTACATTAAAGGGAACCTATCATAAGGAATGTACCATCAGAAGTTGATGTGATGGTAGATTCCTCCTGCCTGTCTCTGCTCTAATCTGTAATTTAATAATCCTGGAACCAATTTAACTTGTTAAAAACATAAGCTTAGTAATATGTAAATGAACTGCAGAGGCTACTTGGGCATAGCTCCAGTAGCCCCAGTAGCCCCTGCATTTAATTTACATATTAATAAAATAAAGTTTTTTAACAAGTTAGGTTGGACTGGCCCACGTGACAGCAGACATCTGGATTCAATAACAATTACTTGCAAAGTGTTGGAGTTAATGGGGGTTGTGAAAGGTCTTTTTTAGAGGCTAAGATTGCGTGTACTTACACTGACAAGGCATTGGGAGCTAAGGCTACTCCATGACCCAGTAGCCTCTGCAGTTAATCTACACTTACTAAACTTAACTTTTTAATAAGTTAAGTTAAGTTCCAGGATTATTAAATTACAGATTAGGGCAGAGACAGGCAGGAGGAATCTACAATCAGATCTACTTCTGATTTTAGATTCCTCATGGTAGGTTTCCTTTCATGAAACATCACTAGTAAGGAGGACAGGACTCCCATTCTCTTCTGTGGATGAGGAATAAAAATCTAACTTCTCCTTTAATATTTGGAAGTTTTGGATCGCTAAAATCACAAAAGTCATAACTTGTCCCTTATTATTTACCTTGTAGTACTAAGTGACAACTGTGTATTTACGCCTAAATTTGTTCCTTTTTTGAAAAGTTGTATTTCATATCATACTACCCACAATATCTTGATACACATGTTGAATTTGGAATAAGTTGTTGCAATTTAGCAGATGGAGCATTTTGGAGACTGAAATGTCTGCAATTTCCACATTAAGATTTAGAACTCCTGCGTAATTGGGGATATAGCATATAAAGTATTACCAATAGTTTACCCCCATTGATCAATTATTAAGGTCTCAACCATGTCACATAAAGCATAATGTTAAAAACTATTATTTTAATAATGTTAAACAAATGCAAAATTACATGATATAATGGCAGAAGCGGGGGCATATGTCATCATAATTGCGGGTTGCATTAATAAGATAAATGGCTTTTATGGTGGTGCATTGGACTAGTGTACAAAACATTAACAACTCAGGATATACAGTACAGTATAAGCAGCTACATCTGGAATTGATTTTCCTTTAATATATAGTAATATATTTTAGGTTGCCATGGATCTTGCTGATGGCATTCCTTTTAAAGACAAGAAACTGCTACTCAAGTCATTTTGCATGAGATGAAAATCTATATGTGAATCTATATATTGATAAGTCACCCTTTCTTCTCATACCTTTTATTCACTGGAAATAGAGCTTTTGAATTCAGTTTTAGAAGTACTTTATTAAGATAAATAGAAATAGGTATAGATATTACACAAACACACATGTTTAAAAAGACTGTAATAGTGATAAAATTTGACCATTTCTCTGTCTGAGTATGCTACACCTCTGGGACGATTTTCATTCTTCTGACCTGTACTAATAAAACTTGAAACATAGAATTTAAAAACATACTTTCAATGTGAGTCAGGCGGGACGATAAATGAAACTTACTGTATAATCAAGGGAGGAAGCCACAGCACCCATTAAGTTAGATTCCAGAAATCTTTATTTTCATCCAGGCATAAAAAACACAACGTTTCTCGAAAATGCGGGGATCCCCGACGGAAAGAGGTGTTCCGTTGTACATTTGCAGCGTCCGGCACATTTATGTTGGAAGTCCGTCAGAAATGCACCAGTCTTCATTAAAGTGGCGCTTGCTTCACATCAGTGAGGCAAACTACATGTATTGCGGTTTGCCTCACTAATAATAAATGTGGGCCATTATGTTAAGATGAAGGATATAAAAAGGCAGGCACTTCACATGTCTATGGTGACACCTTAAAACAAATTAGGCTACAATTTTGTTTCTTAAAGATTCACCACATATTGCAATTGGGTAACATTTTTGCAAGTAATTGGATTAAGATTGAATTAAGATTGTATCTTAATTTTTGCTCTATGCATTTTTGCGACTTTTGGAAGTTTTATCTTGCACCTTATGTATGGTCAATGTATTTTTCTTGGGATCATTTTGGCCTTTTATTGCAACTTTTTGTGAATTTTTTTTGCAACTTTTTAATGTGAAAAGTGGCAATTGTTAATGGGAAAAGTCATCAGCATTTGGTCTAAAAATTGGAGAGCAGACATTGATCTGGATTGATGCAGTCCAGCCACAAGCCATGCATGCTTCACTTCGGTCAAGATCTCAAATGATTTGCTTCCATCATTTATCATGCATTCATCACAGAATATTTCGGAGAGTTTACAAGCATCTGAGCCAGTTGTATTTGGCTTTGATGATTCAAGTATAGATTCAGGAAACAGCCCATTCTGCCCCTGTTCGCTGCAGGAAAAAAACCTTTTCAACAGCAGAAAAGCGTCTTCTGGTAACAAAAGTTGGTACCTTTGGCTAAGCAAGTTTTTAATACATTTTGTTAAGCTTTTTCTGTATTAAACTTTATTTGTGGTTTTATTTTTCATTTAAATTTGTATAATTGTTTTGTATAATTTTTTGATTTTATTTTCCTCTATATGTTTTAACACTGGCCACTCTTTGTCTCACATGCTTATTTACTTATTAAGGGTGCTTTCACATGTTCATTTTTAGGTTGGTTTCACATTTTCACGTTTTCTTTCAAATCAGTGATTTTTCATTTAACCCATTTTGCCTTATGGACACGTACAGTTTTGTTTTGTCTTCCTGGCTTCAGTGATTTTTCACAGATGGCTTACTGAACCATTCCTTTCACTGGGCTATTTAACACATCAGTTTTTTCAACTGTTTTTTCAATGATTAGTGGTCAGTTTAGAACTTCTTTTTTTGTTTTAACTGACGTGTGTCTCCGTGTCCGCAAAGAAAAAAAGGAAGGTTTTATATTATTTTGAAAACATCACACGTGGTTTTTCAGCCTCATCAGTGAAAAAACAGATGTTTCATGTCGAAACAGTGCTGTGTGTAGTTGGAAGTCTGTTCCTTCTGGAATAGATATACTGGTTTAGTTTTAATCCCCCATCATGTCATAAGGCCTCTTGTAGGTCATTCTTGATGTCAAGGAAGCTGCCTTACAAGGTAGTTAAAAGAGGTGTGGTTTTCCTTATCCCATCCTAGAATCCCTCTAGTGGAGCATCCATGGCTATAAGACTAGACATGCCTACATGGTGGCCTTAATTGGCAGTCTACGTAAGGAGAACTCTTACTTCCTGTATTTTGTAAGGGTGTCAAACAGGACAGATCAACACTAAAAGCAGGGACCCAAAATAAAACCATTTTAAAAGTCAGCAAAATTGTTCCAATTAGCCCTGCACAATAGTTTACAAGCAGTAGTATAGTAAGGCAAAATGTACTATGGAACTGTAGGAGAATGTAGGAGGTGAACCTTTTAAAGACCGAGTGCCCAAATTACAACCAAGATCCACTTATTTATCGGAAAGCGCCAGCATAGAAATTTACTTGGTGATTTATACTGCCTGCTCTGTCACAGCTTTCATTCATATCAGCACCCTGAAGACACAAATAAAGGATAAAATAGAAGAAACTTGAAGGATCATTGTAGTTTCCCTCCAAAGTCCCATAAACAGGAAGAATTGTCAGGGCCGGAGCATGAGCTACAATGATAATCCAGATCTGTCCACACCTTCCCACTCCTCCAGTAGTTCCAGGTAGCGCTGTCACTTGAAAATAGTTCTGAGTACAGCAATTCCTGGGCTGTCTCGGACTGCAGGAAGATACCCGGAGTCCTCTCTGGTTGGCCTGGGTGCCCACAGAAAAGTGCCATAGGTTCGCCACCACTGTTATAGGCGATAGACAGATGATAGGTAGATTGGTGATAGAAGATAAATATGAAAGATGACCGATTTATAGATGCAGAAATATAAGGAGATTATAGATAGATAGAAAATAGACAAATTATAGGAGATAGATAACTAGAGGGATAGATGATATATATATATAGACAGGAGATATCTTCACCCGGGCATTAAAGCAAGGGGTTTTAAAGGTGTCCACAAAAGTCCACATGCAGGATAACCCTTTAAATCAGGGGACCCTGAGCAAATACTTAATTTTCGGCCCCCTAATGACAGCCCTGATGTCAACCCTGTAATATGTATAAAATTTCAAATAACATTTACAACAGAAAAAACAGCACTACATTCCTGACACATGGGGATTCTCCTTTTGGCTACAGGCTAGGGCAGTTCCCCACTGTCGCCACCTTCCTATGTTCGTTACCCCTATACTCACAAAAGAGCTTTACATTTTATACCCATGAAGCGTAAAAAGAGACTACATATACTGTATATACTGGAAGCACAGTTTAATGAGGGCCATGTGCCTGAGATCCTGGACACTTAGCTCCATAGACTGAACCATAGCAATACATCAATCACTTATACACAGTATCCTAGAATCCTGGTTAATCCTAGGAAGGTAATGTGGCATTGTTAAAATCTATGCAGTTACAAACTGGTTCCTCCCAAATTATTGGAAGTTGCTTCTACCTCATTGCATGGTTGAACGGGTACTTTGGAGGGACCATTAAACAATAAGTTAGGCTTAAAGTTACAATCTCTCTGCATACACTTGCATCATGCAGGCCAGTATTGCCACCTCATGCTTGGTTACTAAGCAGACAATACAGCTGTAAAATACTCTACCCTATCCACTAGAACTACTGACATCCTTATTCTCCAAAACACCAAGATACAGGGGAGAATTTTTCTACTGGAGGGCAGTGTGAAACACTAAGTACCATCACATAAAGTACTTGCTGGTCCCACCCTGACTCGCTTCAGGGTTGACAATTACTACTCTAGAGAATTCCACACAGTAATTAAGGAGTAATCAACAGAGATGAGCATTGGTCAGGTCTGTATTTTCATTCCCAATCACTTTCTCTTTTCCATTTCCATCTTTTTATATTCTACTACTCCTTCTATTTTTTCTAAGTTCTCTTCTTCTTGTTCCATATTACACAGTATACGTAATATAACATCCTCGTCAAACTGTACTTGGGACTTGCACACCTTGATGATATGTCTGTTTTTAATGAAGAAAAAATTATTTAGGTGGAGGAGGCAATACAATCTGATCAGTGCTGTCAGTAGATCTATAGAAACACACATATTTGATCATTGAAATCCTAATGCCCAATTTTTCATAAATTTCTAGCAGGAATAACAGTTCCATGATAGAAAATGGAGATGTTGCAGTATTGTTGTCAATGGATAACAAAAACAAACACATACAGTAAGGTCCACTGTAATTTTACATTCCTGTCTGCCTGTAACTCAATGACTCATTTGGCAAACATATTTGCCGTGATAGGCTATCAGGAATACAAAATACTGAAGGAACAAAGAGAGCAGCATTTCTATATGTAGATCTGACTTTTAATTGATGTTTCTAAATGGCTTGAAGCTTTTACCTACAGGCAGTCAATCTCTTAAGGGATATTGCTGTGGTGATTCACAATTTTCAGTCTTCTCCGAGAATAAAAAACCTGTTGACTATTCCTTAGAAATTGTGACCATTATGTGGTTTGAGGAGAGCTATAAATAGGATAGTTTTTCCTTCTACAGGCAACGTATTCCTATAGTTCACATTGACCACAGCTTGACTGTTTTTACGTTATGACAATTTCTTTCAATTGGTAGTCCACCGTTACTGTATGTGATGGCTTCGTCTACACATAAAATGATAAAACTTTCTTAAAAGTGCCATGATAGTGCTAGTGTTATAGATATTAAGGTCATCAAAGCACTATGAAGATAGTATCTCTTATCTGAAGAGATTAGTCACACATCAGGTATTACTGGGTGTTAGAACCCACAGTTAGCAAAAATGACAGAAGTTTCGACGCTTTGTGAGGGTATAGAATACTATAGAAACTGTTAGCTTTATGATCTGTTTCCACAACCTAAGGAATAACTTTATATTTGATGTTCAAGGTACAACCAAGATTGTATCATGATTCATATTCAGCCCACACAATGGCTGTTTTTAACAAAAAATATTCTTTGCCTGGCATACTTTTGACAGGTACTTTATTAAAATGTTCTTATTTTATGCATAAATATTTAACTCCATTACATTTATGTGACATAGAATTCTTATTTTTATTGTAGTTTGTATTATTAAATGTGCAACATCTCCACCGGGGGTCGACAGTGAATGAGGGCAACTGTAGTCTAGGAGTGGCTGACTTGATGTTGGCTAGGCAGGTGTCAGGGGAGCCCTGATTTTAGATTGGACCAGCAAAGTGAAGCAAGAAGAGGGGGAGGCCATGTGGCTATGAATGTTTCCCCCTGGGGCACTCCTAGTATAGATGATGAGTCCCCAGCAGATGTTATGAGGGAGTTCAGTGATGGAATCTCTAGTTTATTCTAGTAAGGTGAGTTCTGTTGTTTTTTCTGGTGACTGGAATCGTATTTTGGACCCAAGCCTGGACAGATGCACAACAGCCCATTGTACACACCCTTAATTCAGTCTAGAAGATATTTCACAGTTTATTATGCCATTACTGCCTAATAGATTCATCGCACGAGCTTCAAGCCAGAGACTCCACACCTAATGCTTTCTACACTGAAATAGAACAAATATCTCGATTAGCCCCTGCCCTGTCTTAAGTGACTGAAGCTATGAGCTTGTCAACACTGTAGTCTGACCATAATCTGGTGCTAGAGCCACTCCCACTACCCCCATCTTAATTCAGAGTCTCATAGGATGATAACAAGGGCAGATTACAATATGAGTGATTCAGGTGGCCACTCAGGGCTCAAGGCCATGGCCGCTTAAAAGTAGAGATCTTCCTGGGCACTTTATTATTGGTGTCTTTGGCAGAGAGCAGTAGTTTTACACTACCTGCCCTGCCATTACACTGAGGAGCACACAGGACATAATGGTACGGCACAGCCAGTGCACAAGCTGGACGTCTTAATAAGTTGTTTTATTTTGTTATGGCTGCACTGACGACCTACTAATTTGTACAGATGGTGCTGTATAAATAAGGGGTTTATGGATATATTAGAAAGTGCTGGCTGTAGTAGTTATTGGGGGCTGTATATATTCCCCAATAAGTAATATAGGGGGCTGTACATACATTATTAATGATTGGGGTCTAGAGTTATTAATTATTGTGGGCTGGCTATATTAAATACTGTGAGCTGGCTATATAAATTATTGTGGACTAGTTACATTAATTACTGGCACTTTATCTCTAAAGAAAGGGTTTGCAACTGTCTCCCAGCCTTAATCTTAGTGATATATGGAATAAAAATGACTACACATGGCTACAACATGCCACTAGCCATAAGTGTGGCCAAAACAAGAGCTAAGAGCTATAACCTTTTTAAACCGTATTTAAACTTCAATACAATTAATGCAATTTATATCATTACTAGTGATGCATTTTATAAAGTATGTGGGTTAAACCATGTCCTCTGTAAACCCAGATAAGAAGACATCTTTAGGATGTGCAGGGAGAAGCCAGTAATGTATCAGCAGTAACTTCACTTCAGATTATTTTTTTTTATCACAAAGGTTTGTCTTCTCTCATTGGTTAGAATCATCACATCACATGGTTTATAGGAGTAGCCATTGCTATTTTTGGAATCCGGAACAATCGGGTAGTGTATTTGTTTGTGATAAGATAAGTATTAGGTTCTTAGGTTCTAACATGTATGTCTAGGCTTGCTAAAACTTGAGACGCAACCTGTGAAAGATGAGTTCCGATGAGAAGGGTAAATTATTGGGCCAGAACATATCATATGTTATATGGTTAAAGTGAGGTGTATAGTAAGTCCGCTGTGTTATTTTATTTTTTTTTTGAATGGTTAATATTAGGAACATGTTTTTATTGTTCACCCATTACAAACATAATTTTGGTTGAGTGTTTGACTTGTCACAAGATATATGGATGGGTATTTTTAACATGCTTGTGTATGACTAGACCATGATTAAGAACACATCAAAAAGAATGGGTCTGTTACCCATTATTACGTCTGCTGATTTTACTCTTAACAAATAAGAATTTATATCTATCACTGCCATTGTGGATTATTCACATGTGCTGGGAACATATTTTGTTGCATGTAGAGATGAGCGAGTATACTCGTCTGAGCTTGATGCTCATTCGAGTATTAGCGTACTCGAAACAGCTCGTTGCTCGGACGAGTATCTCGCCAGCTCGAGATCGAGCATTTAGTTAATGAAACACAGTGAAGAACAGTGAAGAATACAATGAAAACAGTGAATACAGTGAACACAGGATCATTTAAGTGATGAACACATTGAAAGAACACAGTGAAGAACACATTGCAGATGTTCCGTACATCTGCTAACTTATTCGAAGACACGCGTGCCGAACGGTGTTCTTTACAATAGTATGTGAAAAACAATATGTGTGTAGAATACATTGTAGATGTATCACACATATTGTTCTTCACATACTATTGTGAAGAACACCGTTCGGCACATGTGTCTTCGGATAAGTTAGCAGATGTATGGAACATCTGCAATGTGTTCTTCACTGTGTTCTTTCAATGTGTTCTTTCAGTGAATAATGCTCAAGTCTCCCATTGACTTCAATGGGGTTCGTTATTCGTTACTTTTTTTAAACAGGTGGGATTTCACATAAAAGAGTGAGATTTAAAAGGACATTCAATACCCCTCCACAGGGTGCTTGTAGATTAAATGGGGTTAAATTTGGTGACTGTCCCGTTAAATACTACTTTAATTAACTAGGTCTTATCTTAAAGTAGCACTGTACTAGTATGCTCCTCTGACAAGACATCAAAACATGCAAGTACGATGCAAAAGAGCTGTTGTAGGCACAGTCAACTACTCCCTTGGCAGTGTATTTGGCCCCCTGCCCAAACTGATTCTTCTCAGCACTAGGGAAACCTTTGGTGGTGTACCACAGAGTGTCCAGAATAGTTACAGAGTGGTCTTTATGAGATGGCACAGCAACATGCTCACACACTCAGATGCACCAAGTTGAGGAACAGCAACAACTGCATTTGTGCTTCTCTGCAATGCAGCTAAACAGCTCCTACTGTCTCCCCCTTCTGACTTGCACCTCCATCAGGCCTATCGCTGGACAATTGATCACCACAACTGCTTAACAATTCCTTACCCTTAGGTAAGTGATGGACAGGTTGATATTCCTTCTGGATCAGGTCTGAACTACCTGCAGCTGGTGTTAAAAGAGGTTCATGTTTTCTGTATCGAGCACCATCTCTTAAGGAGCACTCAAAAACCTAGAAAGGGGAACTCTCATACTCCCAGGTTGCTTCTCAGGCCACTTTTCACAACCAAGGCCTCTTCTGCTCAACCAAGAGCATATGGGACCCCCTGAAATAACCGCTGCTTCAGCACTCACCAATGACTCTTCAACACAGTGGAGTCCACCTACAATGCATTAGACCTGCACCTGCAACTTTAAACTGCTAGTGGCTGAAATGACTACAAATTGGCACCAGATATCCACAAGCCTTGGAATCCTGCATACAAATTGGTCTCCTAGCCCTGAAAAGGAAGTGACTGCTCCTTGTATGCAAACCACTTAACCATAAAATACAATATTGCAAGTAGAGGACCCACAACAGATGCATTAAAAAAGACAACTGGAAAATAAGTTTGCACCATGACCAAAAAATTGGATGAAATTGAAAAAGTTCCCACTGCAACAATTTGTGGTTGGTGGGCCTTCCAGAATCACTGCAACTGTAAACCACCCTAGTCAGCTAACAATGCCTATTGAGGGATATTATCAATTTCTGCATCCAGGGGTGCCCATGTAAATTTTTGGAACTACCTTTATGAAACACTTATGAAACGTTTTTGTCTTTTAGCACTTTAACTTTTAAATATCTGTGAGTAGCTCTGACATGTCTGAAAAAAGAGAGGTCCCTTATTCCAGCTTGAAGCTCTGCCATTACCTGGTTGCTGGTTCATAATTTACACATTGGTCTGCTAATCTATGTGCTTGTACATCAAATAACATGTTTAATGATTTGTTTATATGCCAAAACCATTGGCAGAGGCCTTCTGGAGGTAATAATATAGAAGTAGAGTTAGCCAGGGCAGAGTTCAGCCCATGCTCATGTTCATTTACCCTGCTTACTTATTATCCCTCCTTTTTGTAACAACTTTACTGGCAGTTGTATCCTGGGTCACAGTCACACCCGTGTGCCTCCTTGTACCCCCGGAGCCAGTCTGAAGCCTCAGTTACCTTCCCTGTCTCCAGCGACGTTTCCCCTTGTGAACTCTATTCTGTTCCTGACTTCACTCCTGTTCTGCCTTTCCTGAACTTCTGCTTGTCCCTGACTCCATCTCTGCCTCATGATTCTGCACCTCGCGTTGGCCACCACCGCGGACAAAGTCGTGCCTGTAGAGCGACCTGGTGGTACCAAGCCACAGCAAGTCCAATCGCTTTGCGGTGGCCTCTGGAGAAAACCGGGGGAAACTTAGAATCCGCTTCAAGGTGTCGGTTTAAGTCAACTTCCATGGTGGTTCAGGGGGTCCACTACCCCTGAATCCTGACAGTAGTCATATGGTATCACTCAATCACACATTGGGCTTCAAATGTCCTCCTTTTACCCTGCAAAATGGACTGGAACAAGACAGGACTTTTTTTTTATATTTTGCATTGGAACCTTTGGCTCAGTACCTGGAAGATTCCTTTCTCTACTCAGAGGTCTAAATAAAAGTACATCTTTAACCCAATCTTAAACACATTGAGCAATTTGGAAGTTTTGAAATCATCCATTTAAATCTTAGTAAAATCAAATGACTAGACCTCCTCTCACCATCATCTGATGGTTACTGGCGATGTATGAGGCTAGAAACCAGGAAACTGAGAGAACTGCTTGTGCGGAAATGGTCTGTTTCCAAAACATGATGTGCCAGCAGGAAAACATATAATCATTGAGTACTGGAGCAAAGCCTTTCATACATAATGCCAACTATGGGTTTAACCCCTTAACGACTTGCTCATTTTGAACTTTCCTGACATGGCCCATTTTTTCAAATCTGTTGTGTCTCTATAATTATTTATAACTTTGGAATGCTTTGACATATTCAGGTGATTTGAGATTGATTTCTTGTGTCACACAACCAATGGTGGTGGAGGTTGAGCAGAAGTCAACATGGCATTCCACATTGTGGCCTTGGTGGTTTTTCTTCTGAATTGGCAACTTCCTCCTGCTACCATTGAGCTTTTAATGTGGGATGGGATCTCCGCCAGTAGTGCCTGCACCAAAGTGATTTTGTACTCATTTTAGTCTCACACTCTAGTATTGAAATGAAATATGTAGCATGGATCCAGCAGGGTGGCCAAACAGTTTTCATCACTGTTGAGTATCCAAGCTGAGCACAACTTGGCTGGGTCCAAGGCTGCTACAAGTTTCCGGACGTTGTTGCACACCACCTTGCTGGGCTTGAAGTTCAGTGGTGACAACCACTCATCTACCTGCTATTCAATCCCAGTCCACTGCTCCATGGCAGTGTGCAGTCTTTCGCCCAGACAGATGATTTTCAGCACAGCCTGTTGGTGCTCCCCCATGGCTTTGTTAAGAGGTACTGTGGGCACTGCTCGACTGACTGGATGTGGAAGCAGGAACAAAGGAAGCAGGAGTAGAATGCAACTGGAGGCAAGGAGTGATGTCCAGTGTGGGGGAAGAATGTGAGACCGAGTGGCTCCTGCCTCAGGATGAGCCACCACCACATTAACCAGGTGGTCAATTAAGGAGATACAATGTCCCTGCCAATGCTTATTGATCAGAATGTCAGTTGTGAGGTGCACCACAGGACTAATAGCACATCTTATTTTATCATCAACCTGTTGTTTCAGGAAAAGTAGTGGTGTCTGGAAACCTCAGATCTTTAACGCTGTCTGTCTCCACCAGCCTGAATGGGACCATTTCAAAGGCCAGTTATGCAACTATTCAGGACCTGAGATTGTGCTTGTGACGGGGCAAACTTTCACTTTCTCTCCATGTGTTATGTCTTCTGAATCGTGTGAGAATAAAAAGCTGCAGACACCTTGTTGGATGGCATTTATTTTCTGGGTCCATTGGCAGAGGCAGTAGATGTTGAGTCTTGTCCTTCTTTTGCTTGCTGCCCATGGCTTCCTGGCTACCACCTCTTCATCCAAAGTATTATCACATTCCACCCATTTCAGGTCTAGAACCTCTTCTTCTACCACTGAGCCCTTACCGCTGCCCTTCATCTCCGTCAGTACATTGCAAAAAGACACAGCTGTTAGCACTTGTGCTTCATCATCATCATCATCATCATAGGTTTCTTCAAGTTGTCTACCGGTCACATCCTGATCCTTCAATAAAAGCTCTTTGGAATCTTGAAACTTTATCTCTGCTACTGGGGCAGGGGCAGGTCAAAGGGCCACTGAATCCCAGCTAGGACAGTCATTGTACAACATGATTGATGCTCCATGACGCGTGGTTGAAACTTTTTTGGGGGGGTGAGGTGGAGTGGAGACACAAAAAAAGTGGAGACACAAAAGTAATCCCAATTTATTACATTGTGCATGAAATTGTAATTATTTCAGTCCTTCTAAACCAGAAAATGGGCGTAGAAACACTGATACATCTCCCCCAGTGTTTCTATCAAGAAACAAGAATTAAAGTTGATAAAGGGAATTTCCCTCACTTCTTATACAAGAAATTAAACCATATGAATTAAGCAGTTTCAAAATGCTAAGGTATTAGTTGTTGTTGACCATTTAAGATTATATTTTTGCCTTCACAAATGAGCAAATTTGGCTTTTCAGTGATACTGTGAATTCTTAACATTACACTAACCCCAAATCAATTTAAAAGCAAAATGTAATTTTTTTTACTTTCCTTTGAAACTTAGCTATTCCAGAAAGCTGAGACAAATGGATTTATTTTTGGATTTAGTGGCAATAGGTTACATTCTGACGTTGTATATAGCTTTCTATATTTTTCCTGCTATTTGCTAATATGTATCTCCCTATACAGAATTTTTAAAGCATGTGCTTCTTTTAACAGCTTTAGATAATTTCTGGTATTCCCCTCTAAAATTAATTAGCCACAAATATTTGTCATTGTGTAGTCTCATTTTGTGCCTCCTATTTCAGTTAATGGAAGTCTAAATATATTGCAGACATAAATGTAATTTGCGCAAGTTAGCTTAATTAAAATACCACAAATAGATAATTAAGGGCAATTGTGAGAGTTATCCGTTTGTGATAGTGGGAGATATATTTCTATTGCTTCCACTAAATAAATTTCATTTCTTTGGCTCAAACTTTTAGGTTTTTTGGTGTTCTGCCATAACTTTTTAGTTGCTGCATATACTTGAGTATAAGACGACCCGAGTATAAGCCGAGAGCCTTAATTTTACTACCAAAAACTGGGGAAACCTATCGACTCAAGTACAAGCCAAGGGTGGGAAATGCATTGGTCACAGCTTCCCCAGTATATAGCCAGCCAGCCCCCTGGAGTATATAGCCAGCCCCCAGTAGTATATAGCATGGCAGCACCCAGTATTATATAGCCAGTACCCAGTAGTATATAGCCAGCCGACCCCCAGTAATTTATAGCCAGTCAACAGTAATATAGTGCCAGCCAGCTCCCAGTAGTTTATATCCAGCCCCAAGTAGTATATAGCCATCCCCCATGTAGTATATAGCCAGTCAGCCCCCAGTAGTATATAGCCAGTCAGCCCCCAGTAGTATATAGACAGCTAGCCCCATGTAGTATACAGCTAGCCCCATGTAGTATACAGCCAGACAGCCCCCAGTCGTATACAGACAGCCCTCAGGAGTATACAACCAGCCAGCCATCCCGCAAATAAAGCAAGAACATTAAAAACACACTTACATACTCACCTTCGGTCCCGATGCCCGGCGCAGCTCCCCGATGTTTTGGTCTCCACAGTTCCTCTTCTTTCTTCTCCCTGCTGTATTAGCTGTCAGAAATGCATCCACGCGATCTGCCGGGCGGCGCACACTATGGTGTCATGTTGTGCGCCGGCCGGCAGATCTCGTGGACGCATCTCTGCCAGCTAATACAGCAGGGATAAGAAAGAAGAGGAGCTGCGCTGAGGATTGGGAGCCATGCCAAGCATCGGGGACGCCGGAGGGTGTGTATGTACATTTTTTTTTTTATAGACTCGTGTATAAGCCGAGCCAAGGTTTTTCAGCACATTTTTTGTGCTGAAAAACTTGGCTCATACACAAGCATATATATGGTATCTATTAATTTAGCTGTCTGAGGCCTTGTTTTCGGCAAGATGTTTTATCCGGTGCTATACTTTTAGGATACCAACATTATATCACAAATGTAAGTTCTCAATAGCGATTACTCTAAGTTAATCCTTTTAATAATTAGAACCCTTGAAAAAATATCCATGTGTCAGGTGAAAGCATCTTGTATCATATGTGTCAGGATTCGGGATCAGTGGATCCTCTGGTCCACTGTGGAAGATGGTACTAGCTGACACTTGGGACCGGATTCTAAGTGGCACCTGGTCTTCACCAGAGCCCACCACAAAGCAGGATGGTCCTGCTGCAGTGGGGTACCACAAGGTCGTTCCACAGGTGCGACTAGCTCACCGTGGCAGCCTAGGTCGAGGTACCTTATCAGAAGACAGTCTCATGGGCAGGTTCAGGCACAGGGTCAGGGCAGGCAGCAGAGATGCAAGGTCAAGTACATTCCGGGGTCAGCAACGGGAGGTCCAGGCAGATGGGAACGGACATACAAGAACGGACAGGAACACACAGGAGCACATGAACAGGAACACACAGGAGCACGGGAACTGGAACGCAAGAACACAGGAACAGGAACGAAGGAACACACAGGACACAGGAACACGGGAACTCAGGAGCAGGAACACACAGGAATGCAGGAGTATCGCAGGGGAGCTTTCTCTTAAGCGTAGGCACAAATATCCAGCAGGGAGTGCAGGAAAAGGCAGGCTTAAATAATTTTGCTGAAAATGGCAAGCCCCAATTGACAGCATGCTGGCCCTTTAAATTTACTGAAGGCGGCACATGCGTGCCCTAGGAGGCGGGGACACGCGTGCCGCGCTGCTTGAGTTGGCGCTGGATCCATCTTAGGACTCTTTCACATTAGCATTAGCTTTCACGTCCGTGGTTCAGTGATTTTCACAGATGCCTAAAAAAACCTTTGAATTCTATGGGAGTTTTCACATGGGTTAAAGTACCCTAGGGGGTCTGAAAAGAAGAAGTAAATAAAAATTTAAAAAGTATGAAATTAAATAAAAAAAACTAAACATTTAAATTACCCCCCCCCCCCCCGTCCCCTATAACGGATATAAATATGAATAAAAAGTAAAAATCATAAACATGTTATGTATCGCCGTATCCCAAAATGTCTGATCAATCAAAATATAATAATGGTTATTCACAGCATTTAACCCCATAATGGAAAATGGCGCCCAAAGTAAAAAATGCCACTTTTTTGCCATTTTGAAAAATATAAAAAAAATTTAATCAAAAGGCCAAAGAGTCCTCAAAATGGTAGCATTGGAAACTTCATTAAAAGTAGCAAAAAATGCAGTACCCACAGCTCCATACACTGAAGTATTAAAAAGTTATTAGCGCCAGAAGATTTTTGTACAGGAGGTTTACATTTTTGTAAGACATTATAAAATCTAAATACATTTGGTATCCCTGTTAAAGTACCGACCCAAAGAATAAAATATACATGTCATTTGGAACACACAGTGAAAGCCGTAAAATCCAAGCCCACAAGAAAATGGCGTAAATACATCTTTTCATCAATTTCCCTGCGTTTTGGAATTTTTTCCCACTTCCCAGTACACGGCATGGAATATTAAATACTGTCACCATGAAGTGAAGGTCAGGAGTGAAAAATGAAAATGCAAAAACTAAAAAGGGCCTGGTAACTAAGAGGTTAATGCTGCAGTTCAGGGAGGGGGATGGGCAAGGGAAAATTAAAATAATTGTAAAAATCAAGAAACCAGGAACTTTTTATGTAAAATCTGTGTTTTATAGGACTATAGCGGGTTTTATATGTACATTTTCAGGACACTTGGAGCAACATCAGCTCAGACTGCATAGATTCAGACCACACCTTTTGAACAATTCCATAAATCCTAAATTCTCTTTGAGAATTCACTGATCTTTAACAGGGAATAAGAAAGGGAAATGTATGAACACATTAAAGGGTTAAACTGTAGGTCAATTTATTTTAATTATAATTCCTTTTCATTTGAATTTAACAGCTTTACTTCCCACTTATTTTCGACACAATGGGGCTCATTTACTGGCGCGTTCTCCGACGCTGATTTGGGATTCACTAAGGTCCGTACGCCCGAGATCCACCAGGTGTCGCTGCTGCGCCGAGGTCCGACGGAGTTCACCTGCTTCTTCCTGGTGCATGTAAGTGCTGTTCTTGCGACACACTTTTTTTTTAAATTCAGCATTTTTTCCGAATCCGTTGGGTTTTACAACGGCCACGCCCCGATTTCTGTCGTGTGAAAGCCAGCGCAGATGCGTCAAAATCCGATTGCGTGCGCCAAAATCCCGGGGCAATTCGGCGCAAATATTCGGGAAACCCGATGAAAATGCGGCGTTTGGACCCTTAGTAAATGAGCCCCAATAGATTGTATTCCTTCTGTTTACTTTAAAACAGGATATTTTTTTTAAAAAAAGTACTTAGTAGAAATCACAGCAGGTCATATTTGTGTATGCAGCACACACAGACAGCCAATTTGTAGTTTTAGCAACGTTGCTAAACGTGAGGGTAAGTAATGATCTGCACAGATGGAGTAATGAAATGGGGAAAACTGTGTCAAAATGTCTGCCAGCATTTTCCTGGCAAATAATCCAGAACAGAGTAAAACACACAATATCAATTAACAAGACAAAGACATAAAAAATGGACATTGCAGGAAGCATAAACAATGCATTCTAAGCTAAAATAAGGAGTTCCCTTTCTTAATGGCAAATAAATAATAACCCCTGCACAAATCCCTCACACAAAGGTAACAGTAAATACCATGACGTGATCAGTTAATCATCTTAAATCTAAAGTCATAATAACTTGAGGACGATGAATAATAAAACATTTTACTCCCACATGATAAAACTAGGCAACCGCTTAAATCCATTATACTGTCAAATTAGATGTCATCAAAAGGTATCAAACTTAAAATAACCATTTTAAAAGTTTCCTTTAAACAACAAAGTTGTATTTATTGTTCTCTTTATCAAAAAAGGAAAAACTTATGCTCAACCTCAGTATTAAAATTGTTTTGTTTAGCAGATCTACTCGATCTCCATTTTAAGTGAATATTACCTTTTGTTTGTCCTGTTCTTCTATTATCTACTGCATATAAATAGCACCAAAAAATTTTTTGTTCCAGTGACAATTAGAGTTTCAAAATTTTTTGCTGTAATTGGACCAAGGATTATCAATAAAGCTTCATTATAGACACCTTATAGCCTGGGACTATAGTAAAGCATCCAGAGAGCTTCACCAGAGGTCACAGTGGGCAAAGGTGTCCGTCTTTAACTAGGGGTCGTCTGTAAGTCAGGTTTCCTTAAGTAGGGGACCGCCTGTATAAATTTATATTTTTTGGAATGGTTGTTGGTAGGAAAATAGTTTAGTCCTTTATTTTTGTAGTACTAGCAACATACTTTTAATTTATTTTAATTTAAGTTACTAAGTGGGCTATCATATACTCTGAGAATATTATTATTTATTATTTCACGATAAGTATACCATTTCAGTGCACATTAATTGACATATTGGGGCAAATTTATCGAGGTGTCTAAAAGTCAGAACATTTTAAGTTGTCCATGGCAACAAATTACAGCTTAGCTTTCATTTTAACAGCGCTCATGAATATTTTAAAGGGGAGATTTGATTGGTTGCGATGGGCAACTAAAAATATACTGACTTTTAGACAGCTTGATTAATCTTCCCCATTGTTTACTATACACGTGTATTTCTGATCATTTTTTTTAAAATATGTTATTTGAAGTTTGATTTATATTCATCTTTATATACTGCCATATATACACTTCACCTTTGCTTAAGAAAAACAGGGTCCACAACTGGAACATCTTATTTTTTCTTTATGCCATCTGGGAATGCTGTCGGATTTAGTTTTTGTGTTGGTTTGGTATAAGGGGTATATAATATTGTTTATATTACTTAGTGGAATTGTGTGTGACTAAGTTATTATTCAGGTGACATAATACTATAAGTGACATATTTTAGTTGCTTATAAGAGGCCCCTGAAATTCCAGGTGGCATTCCACTCCACACTGACACAAACATTAAATTCAATACCTTATGTGTGCCACTTATCCCTGCTGGAGGGCTATCCTGTAACAGTTGCATGCAGCCCTCTTCTCTTTATTCTAAAGCAGTGGTTAAAGAATGAATTAAAGGAGAACAATTTAGCATTCATTTTATTTTGCTCTTTTACTTTGTGTAAGCCCATTATTACTGTCTAGCCAGGAATCTGGATGGTTACAGCAAGGTACGGAGCATAGAGTCTGCCTGTTACTTTGAAAACAATCTTGCTGGACTTTTTAGAGCTACTGATTTCTCAATATTGTTGGATATTGTGCTATGTCCATTGTGCCACCAGGATGTGAAGTTATCACTTCAGTAGCAGACAAAGAACTTTCCATATCTTAAATCACATGATCTGCATCAAACAAAAAGAATACAACTATATGGCCAGTTCTTAAATGCCCTTAAATAATATTACATGACAACACTTTTTTTCTAATGAGTATACTAGTTGAAACCTTGTAAATTAGACATTTCCTACGTAAATGTATTTTTAGATAGAATCGCACTTCAGCATCGTACCCAGAAGATATGAATACGATGAAACGTACAGTAGCAGATGTATCTTATGGGGATGTTGGCTAAGAAATCATTGTGTGAAATGAGGCAGTAAAGCAATTCCATTTTCTCTGACATCTTTTAGCAAGGACTGATGCTGTGTCATGGCATCATTGGAACATCACTCTATATAATGATATGTACTGTCTTCTTCAAACATCAGGATTCACAAATTGTCACTTGGCATCCCACAATTATATTTTATTTACACATTTATTCACACTTGCAAACAGCTGTCAGACACTTTATCTAGCAATTTGTCATTGTGCCACCACCTACCTTCTATATGACAGGCATAAGTGTGCAGTTCAAATATTTTGCGTTCAAAATATATTGAGATTCAATAATGAAGGTATCCGGAACACGATATCCTGAACTTGATCCGTAACCATGTACCCTTACCTGATACAGAACCATGTATCCTGACCTGAATTGGTAACCCTGAACCCCATTCTGCCCTGGAACCCTGAAACTGTACCATAAACCATGTTTTAGAGCCTGCATCTTGTTCCAGAGCTTGTACTCCGTTTCCTTTTCTTACTTATCTGCCCTGAAGTACCTGGGGATTGCCGAGGAGTCAACGTTCGGTCTGCTGCAGGACATTTTGGATATTCATTGCTATAGAGAGGAGCACTGCATTGTCTATGTGATTCATTGAGGGGAAGCGCGCATGCGCAGAAAAAAATCTCGGGACACCGAGCTCAATGATATTCCCCATATTGACTCAGGTAGTAGAAAGTGGCAAGAAAGGACAGGCTAATAGTGTGACATCTTCGGGTAAAGATTTAGACGTGAAGGTGAAGATTGTGATCACCGTGGGTGCTTTTGGTTCAAATAGGCACAACCTTATTACAAGCTTTAAATGGGTTTAGTTCCGGTGTAGCCTCCAGGTGGAAATCTCCTGTATACCGTCACCACACTATACAGGATATGTGGAGGATGTTTGTGGTTGTGGTCCAATTGAATGGCGCACTCAGAGGTAGATACTAAAATTGTTTTATTATTAACTACTATGTCTTAAAAACAACGCGTTTCGGGGCGAAGTACCCCTTTCTCAAGTGAAAAAGACTAATGCCGAGGGTAGAGCGAGGATCCCTCCTAGTAGGCATTCCTAGAAATGCCTAGGAGGGATCCATGCTCTACTCTCGGCATTAGTCTTTGTTTTTGCATTGTTTATAAGACCTAATACTTAATAATAAAACTATTTTAGTATCTACTTCTGAGTGTGCGATTCATTTGGACCACAACCATATTCACTCAGCACATATCGGGACGCTGCATGATTGCAGTATGGAATATTTTTTATGACAACTTTGCCTTCAAGTCCCCACTATAAGGCCCCTTCCACACTTGCATTGCAGATCGCGTCAGAGTCTGTTCAGGGTTTGGTCAGTGAAAAATTTTTAATGCGTTTTTCACGCGCAGATAATGCGCGTCACAAAAGGACACAGGACTGAGCTCTATCTTTTCTATGGCAATTGATGTGTGAAAAACACTTTGCACTTGCGTGTGTCTCAGAGTGCGATGCTTTTTTGATGCATCTCCATAGACTTGTATGGTGCGTTTTTCACATGCGTAACTTGCAAAAGTAGAGCATGCCGAGATTTAAACACGTGTGCGCGTGAAAAAAAAATGCAAGTCTGAAAAAGCCCATTGATTACAATGGGTCAGAGTGCAATGCAAGTTCTGTGCATCAAAAGCATGCTTAGAACATGCACGTGAAAAAACGCAAGTGTGGAAGGGGCCTAACTGATTGTGAGAAACCAAAAAAAGAGAGAAGGTCACAGCATCCAATATGATGAAAAAAGGATAAACCTTTATTCACACAGGCATAGAAAAAACTGCAACGTTTCGATTCGCCATGAATCTTTGGCAAGCATTACATTGGATGCTTGAGGGACATTTTAGCGGAGGCAGAGGCTGTGATACAGAGAGCTGTACGGCAAGGCTGGACTTCAAAGCTGTTACATCTTTCACAGAGCCATATGTATTATTTAAACAAATAGAAGATGTATTTGTATGTTAAACGCTGCATTATTTCATACCATGTTATGTTTCCAGGTTTTTATACAAATGCTTCCAATTGATTCTAGTAAAAAGCCAATTCATGACTATATTAATCAGCTGTTGGCATATAACAAAGCACCGCTCCGGATGCCAAAAGAAAATTAATAGATAATTTATGCACTTTACAAAAAATGTCGCCTTTTCTAATGAGACAAATCATCTTATGTCATCAATATCTATGTAACTTAAAAAAACCTGCGTAAGCCATCTGGGTCAGAGTCACAGGAACACACAGCTTACAAATGTCCGACCTTCTTAATTCAGGGGTACAGTTTCTCTCTGTGACTAATTCTGAGCATTGGGTTACTGTGTTGTATGTTACTCCTCTGATCATTAAGAACTGACTGGATCTGTTCAGCAGAAGAAAAGGGATCAAAGAAGCACCCTCTTAATTGCCGGGATGTCTGTAACGATATCATTATAATGACGTATTCTGAAGGAGACACTGAAAGACATTATTAACATTAACATCTGCTGGTTCTTCTCATGTAAATGAAACCTTCTGTACGTCAGCTGCCCATTCTATTATGAATTCATCTGTTAGATCTTACTAATGTATGAAAGATCAATGTGGCCCAACAGTTCAAACTAATATTCTATGAAATATGGTCTGTTGTTAGAGAATTAATTATTATTAATAGACTTCATTTCAGACATTGACAATAAGCACATGGCAGTAATTCATTGTTGTTACCTAATACTGGCATATCAATTATATTTGTGACAGGGTGATTTCTTACATGACATTGTAATGTATGTTAGAACAATACCAAAGCGGTAATAATCTAAATTACCAATACCAGATTTTTGGTTCAAAAAGCTTAACAGAATGGCATACATGCCAGATTTTACAAGTTTAAAAAAAAAATGTTTTTTTGACAGTTTAGAGATAAGAGTTACAGGGAGTCTATTAGCAGTTTTCATAATGCAAAGCTTTAAGAAGCAGCCCTGGTGATCTTTATAACCAATATTTGTTTTTGAGTTGTTAGTAGCAGCATGACTCTGAAAATGAATTTAGTGTTTAGACCTGAGCCCACTCCATACAGACACCAAGCAGCAACACTCACAAATGAGCTCATACTGATCGTGGGTGTTAACCCAAGCAAAGCTGCCGATAGCATGTGACAGATGGTTGTGCATGGGGGCCACCATTTTGGATCAGATTGTCGCCATCCTGTGTGTCAACAGAGGATGACTATCTGTTGCTATGCTAGCCTGCAGTCTGTTAGAATCTGTCATGCGCCAGGCCAATACAAATCATGAGCAATACTGCCACATGCTGCAGTACATTGGTATTGAAGAAGTGATCAGACCCCATAGGGTTAAAGTACCCAAGGGGGTCTTAAAAAATATTTAAAAAAACAAAATAAAAGTTCACCCTACTTTACCTAGAACTGATATATAAAAAATAAATAAGCAAATACAATCATAAACATGTTACGTATTGCAGAATCCCATAAGTTCTGATGTATTAAAATATAAAAATTGTTATTCCTTATGGTGAATCCCATTACAGAAAATAGCTGCCAATTGTGCAACTAAATAATCAAAAAGTTTTCAATAGATCGTACAGTCCCCAAAATGGTAGCAATGAAAATGTCAGTTCATCGTTACCTTACTCGGTACATCAAAGTATGAAAAAGATATTAACATCAGAAAATTCCAAAATGAAGACACTTCTTACCGCTGTGTGATGTATCTGTACGTCACGTTGCAGCTTTGCTTATATGGAGAGGGTTCACGTTCTGAATGCTCTCCGTACAAGGAGGGTGTTTGCTGCATATTTAAGCAAACACCCACAGCTAACACCCGCAATCGGTGCTAGCAGTCAACAGGTGCTTGTGGGCACCACCATCTTGGCTGAGATTGTTGTTTTATAAGACCAGAGGCTCTATAGTTCCATAGCATCTATTACAATGTGCCAGTGGCACATAGTAGTAGATGATGCATATAATCTCCAAATTCCGTAATAATGTACTATGGGAGTTGGTAACATCAATCAAACAACCTAGTTTCCAAAAATGTAAATCACTTCCCTTTTCCTAGAACAGAAATAAAAATAAACTGTAAAAATCATAAAGATTTTATGTATCACCGCATCCCAAAATGTTTGATCTATGAAAATATAATAACAGTTATTCCCGGTATTGTACCCTTTAATGGAACATACCCAAACTTCTGTCAATCACTGCAAAGACAATCACTACAAAGTTGGTGTCGCCCATGCACCGCTGGGATTTAAATGGGTTAGCACTCAAAAATGGTGCATTCACTGATCAATGGTTTTTGCATGCTCTTGAGCTCTCTTCATATACCTGCAATCTCTAAAGGATGTACATGTACCATTTGTCGTCCTTAAGAGGTTAAATTTAAATACAGCACCATGTAGATTAGAAGTGTTACTTTCTGATATCCTTTTGTAGCTCTAGGGAGCTACTTTAGGCTAGCATGCCATTTGAGAACATATAAATCATAAATAGCTCCTGAAAAGAGCTAGCTCGAAGAATTAATTGAAAAATTACAAACTGTCCATGTAATCAGTTTTACGAGCAAATGGGTGATGTACATAATAAACTATTAGAAAATAAACTATTTTTTAAACCTTAACAACTCAAAGTAATTGCAATGGAGTGGGTTCACTTAAAATCCTATTGAGTTAGGCAGTGATTGTGAATAAAATGCGATGAGCTGTAAAATAATTAAAATGAACGGGGAAAGCAGTAATAAAAGACATTGAGGTAGAATGTAGTTTCATCTTTTGCTGACTAATAGTAAGAGTAGGAGCTGTTAACTTATTTTTGGTTTCTTTATACCATTCATGTTCAGAGATCTAGTTCTATGCAGAAACATTTTACAACATTTTGGTTTTACTCCTTCATTGTGTAAAGTCAGCTTTAAGAAAGTTTTTTTTATTATGCTCTATTTATAATAGTGAAGGTATTTAAAGTGTCAGTGGGTTCTTTCACACTTGCTTTATGTTCAAATCCTATCCATGATTTTCACAGCTAGCATACTGACTCATTTGGAGGAATATATCAATGTGTCGCAGAGTGAGCCAGTGCAGAGCAATAGTCTTTTGCTTCTTCAACAAGGCCAAGGAAGATAGACTCGTGGTCAGGTCCAGGCACAGGGTCAGGGCAGGCGGCAGAGATGCAACGTCAAAGTCCAATCGGGGTCAGCAACAGGAGATCCAGGCAGAATGGAACGGGAACACAGGCACAGAGGAACACAGGACATGGGAGCTCAGAAGCAGGAACGCAGGATACATGGGAACACACTGGAACGCAGGAGACACAGGATTGCAGGAGTATCGCTTTTCTGAGGCTGTGAGGCACAAAGATCCGGAAAGGCAGGAAGGGAGGTGCCAGATTGGTGGGTGCCGGATTGGCATGGATGCGCCCGCGATCCGAGACAGGGTTTGCAGGAGCACCTGTGACAGTACCCCCCCCCCTTCAGGCTCCCCCTCTTCTTGGGCCCGAGAAATCGCTGAAGCAGGATCTTGTCCAGGACATTATCTTTTGCATCCCACGATCTCTCCTTAGGACCAAAACCGTTACAGTCCACAAGAAATAAGCGCCTACCTCTCACCGTCTTCATGTCTAGGATCTCCTTCACCTCAAAGACATTGGTGGAATCAGCCTCAAGCACTGGGGAGGAGCAACTTGTCGGGCAAAGCGATTCAAGATGACTGGTTTGAGGAGAGAAACGTTGAAGGAGTTGGGAATGCGCATGCTAGGAGGCTTTCAGACAGACAGAGGTTTCCCTGGCGTCTTCTGATGTGCTCCTGGGCAGATAGTCTGGCTCTGTCCAACTCAATATGCTCCTCTGCAGATGGTACAACCGGAGGCTGGAGCGGCCTTTGGAAAGCAGGTGCCAGGTGTGGAAGACGTCATAGGGGGACTTGGGGTTGTTCGTTGCCTAACTTTTCGGTGCGCTCCCTAAACCGCACGTCAATCCGGGTGGCTGAGGTGATGAGACCTGAGATCCTGAGCGGCCAGAGCATCCTTAATGTGAGAAAAGAGTCCCTTTTTGAAAGCTGCAGACAGGGCCCCATCGTTCCAGGAGAGTTCCCAGACCCGGAATTAAAACAACCAGAAGACCCAGAATTAAAACAATAAAAGGAATGACGCGTTTCGCGCTCGTGCTGAGCGCTTCATTAGATTCATGAATCTGATGAAGCGCTCAGCACGAGCTCGAAACGCGCCATTCCTTTTATTGTTTTAATTCTTTTATATTTTATTGCCATAATTGGCTTAAATAAAAGAAACTTTTTAAGCAAGCCAGTGCCGATTATTTTCAAACATTCCAAATAGGAGACAAACGCACCCTTCCTGGATGCTATCTGTTTATTCTTCAAGTTACTGCACATGGACCTTTGGGGAGCCAGAAGCGGAACGAGGCAGCGGCATTAAGTCTCATACCAAGCTTCAATAGTAGTTGTGCCCTATCACTACATCTCAGTAAATCCTAATATAACGAGGGTAACACACTATAGGAGCGCTCTTTTGTCTCTCCTTGTCTCCCCTACATCTCTACTTTACAATTGGATACAGAGGCATTCATACAGCTAAATGAAAGTTTTATGAATCCTCCTGTCCTGGTTATACCTGATCTGAATAAACCTTTTATTGTGGAGGTTGACGCTGCAGAGGTTGGGGTGGTGGCCGTTGTATCCCAGTTTTACTCCCTCACCATTCTACAGCCAGTGGCCTTTTTCTCAAGGAAGGTCTCTTCCTCAGAGCACAATTATGATGTGGGCAACCATGAACCCCAGGCCATAAAATGTTTGAGAAATGGAGACACTTCCTTTTAGGCAGCCAAACACTAAATTATAATAATTACTGACTACAAGAATTTACTACAAGAATAATACCAAGAGTGGTGGAGTATAGCAACCGCTGCATCTTAATGCTTGAGAAACTATCTTGGACTGGCAGTAGATGGTGCTGTACTGTTTGTACCTCTGGTACATGTATATTTTCTAGTATTGATGTTATGTTTTCTCAGGTGTTCTCCATCTTGTTGATGATGTTTGTGTTATATATGATGGTTGCAGCTTATTCCTTAATAAAGTAACCCAGTTTGTTCTCCTACAATGGTTGTCAGTTGCTGAATATAGTGTCTCTGCAACAAAGATATTATCTCCCAGACAGGCTTGTTGGGCATTGTTTTGGACAATGTAAAATGTTGAGGCTGATGCCCCATCACACAATGTTTGCAGCAATGTTCCAGAGATTGTTTGTTTTTGTGATGTTCAAGGCTTTGTAACTGCTTGCAAAGTGTGTAGAATGTAAATTCAAAATTCCTGAATTTTGTTACCACAGTGTACAGCTTGTGTCTGAATTCTTAGAATAGTTTTCTTGTCTTAAAGTTTGTCTGGAAACTTTTCTTGTGTGTCTATATGCTATAACTGAAATTATTAAGCCAGTGTCCTTCATAATGTATTCCATAAATTGCTGTTGAAAAATATATTCCCCCTGTCTTGTCTAGCTATAAACCACCAGCTCCTGTAGTTATTCAGGGAGAATCGTAATTTGAGGTTGATAAAAATTCAAAAAACTGTTCAATATTCATTGCACTGGAAGGTGTATACATGGAGCCTACATGGGTCTCTAACAGAGTTGTACCATTGCCAGAACCCTTCCAATTAACATTGCCTAATTTTAAAAGTTTCTTATGTGAGAATTCCTTTAGGAATGTTTATAGTCTTTACAAAAAAGTAACTTAAATCTTACTGTAACTCATAATAACAAAATGAGGTTTAACAACATAATAACATACAAAAAAGTAAATTGTGGGGGCTTGTGTCCAGGTGTGATGCAGACAGGATGCACTTCGATAGCTATTTATAGGCAAATCAGGTCTGCATCGTTCCACCAGAGGCCTTCGGTATGACGTAACTCAGCGTACACCAATTTCTAACTTTTTCGAACTCCTATGGCAGTGCTCTCATTTCTCTAGTGGTAGTTCCTTTCATCACTCCCTGTCCAGTTGGCCATCTTACCAATGGAGATCCAACATCTGTGGGGCAGTCCAATTGCTCATCAAGACCATCTTCTCCTCACTCTGCTCCCCACCTTGATCTCTCCCCTCAAATCGTGCCTGTTTGATCTAAGGCCCTGGAAAATGCAACTCAAAACAACTAATGCAGGGGCAAAAAGGGGGCAATAACGGGAACTAGATCTATAGCCCAACTTCCAAGAATTCTCTTTTTAACTCTCATAGAGGAGAGTAAGGGAGACCTTGCACTTTGAATACTAGTCTGTTAATCACAGCTTAATATTTATCATTCACATTTTGTATGTTTCTGTTTTTTCACAGGTTCACTTATTCTATATGTTGGACATCACAATTATATCATTGCATTCACATTTTTGGTAAAAAATATTGGAAGAAAGAAAGATGCACCACCAATTCACAATAATATTCACGTCAACTACCTTTTTAAACATGATTATCTATATGGCACCACAAAGGAACACAAATAGAAGCACTTATTTCCCTATGGACGCCATAGACATCTACAGCTTCAAAAATCTGGCCACATAGAATCATGAGAGACGGATATACACAAGAATTGATTTATATGCTGCATGATTGCCTCTATCTGAACTCCACGGCTTTGCTTGTATTCTCTATCTGGACTATATCCTCTGCTGGGACTTACAATCGGAGTGACCATCATCTTTGGTCATCAGATTATATTGCACATCAGCATAACGGCACTGCCTCTATACATTACCTGTTTGCATCCAGCGCTGTCACCCACTTGGGCTCCACTGTATTCCAGGCTCGTCCCTCTGTATTTATTATTTTGTATCACGTGACTGTGCTGGCTCTGGCTGTGCCCGGCCGTGATGTTGCATGGCCGGCCCAAGTTGGAGGCAGTAGGATTGGGCCAGTCATGTGACCTCGCAGCGGGCGCATGCGCAGTCAGTGGCAGTACACGCTGAGACTCCACACAGGTGAGCAATCTGCCAACTCCCATAAATAGTGCCTATTCATGATCCTAGCGATATACCCCTGAGGAAGCCACAAGGCTTAGTGGCGGAACGCGTGGGGAGCCTGCCCCCTCTTCTCATACCCATTGATATTCTTTTCATATATTTTTCACTATTGCTGTATTTGTTATATGCTGCTGCTGCTGCTGCAGTCTATGCTGGTATTGTACGATAGCTCTACAAGATTTAGGAACCTATTCACATTCTTAGGAGTAGCAGGGGGGATAATAGCAACTTTGCTTATTTTGCACAATAGTGTTTGGCTGCTATTGGTACCAGTGCTAATTTATGCATTTACTCTTCTGGTAGCCCTTCAGAAAGCTATGTTTGTGTTTTTAATTGTTTTGAAATGTTTGGCTAATATTGTTATATGAATTTCTATCACAATAAAAACTATAATCGTATTTTTTATTAATTCATTGATTGCATCATTCCAGTACCTATGACACGTCACACTTCTCTTTTGGCTTTGTATAGTTCATACCAGTATTGCAAGCTCTCCCTCTCAACCAACTATGACTGGGAAACTGCCTGCTGGCTCCAGCACTTATCTAACTTCACCACTGCCATGCTTCAGACCCCCAGGAACTTCTCCAAGACTTTCCTCCAACTGACATGGCTTCAGGCGTTATTGGCTCACCTGCCCTCTAAATGTACACTTATTCCTATATCAGCTTGAAAAAGCGGCAGGATTAGTCTCAAAATGCAAAGCTAAAGGATTTGTATTTTGTTTTTATGATTTTTACTATTGTTTGCACTGTCCAGTGTACAAATTTTATTAGTGGAAATAAAACAAAAGATACCACCCCACTACAAATTACATCATACACTCCTGAACACAATAGCATCCCTGCATCTTCTGGGCATAAGTGGGTGACAATAAAGTGAAGATAAAGGACCCTTATCAAATATGGCTCCTGTCTAAAAAAAAAAAAGGAAGCTGGCGTTAAGCTAGGTGCTCTTCTACATAACCTTCATACCATGGAGGCCAAACATAAACAAACACTCCAATTAATATGCTTCTTGATGCTAAACCCCAAACTGAGGCAACTATGTGCCAGATCCTTCCATGAATGGGGCAATACATTTGGCAGACTACTAGCTTTCCTTCCTCCTCTCCCCTAGCAGATGTTAGCATAATATATCCATCCCCTACCTTGCCCACCATGTTGTTGTAGTAAATAGAATCCCTTGAAACTCCATGGACTCAAGAGGAATTACACCAAGTGATTAAGTCTCTGCCCTGTGCCTATTCATGATCCTAGCGATATACCCCTGAGGAAGCCACAAGGCTTAGTGGAGGAACGCATGGGAAGCCTGCCCCCTCTTCTCATACCCATTGATATTCTTTTCATATATTTTTCACTATTGCTGTATTTGTTATATGCTGCTGCTGCTGCTGCAGTCTATGCTGGTATTGTACGATAGCTCTACAAGATTTAGGAACCTATTCACATTCTTGGGAGTAGCAGAGGGGATAATAGCAACTTTGCTCATTTTGCACAATAGTGTTTGGCTGCTATTGGTACCAGTGCTAATTTATGCATTTACTCTTCTGGTGGCCCTTCAGAAAGCTATGTTTGTGCTTTTAATTGTTTTGAAATGTTTGGCTAATATTGTTATATGAATTTCTATCACAATAAAAACTATAATCGTATTTTTTATTGATTCATTGATTGCATCATTCCAGTACCTATAACACGTCACACTTCTCTTTTGGCTTTGTATAGTTCATACCAGTATTGCAAGCTCTCCCTCTCAACCAACTATGACTGGGAAACTGCCTGCTGGCTCCAGCACTTATCTAACTTCACCACTGCCATGCTTCAGACCCCCTGGAACTTCTCCAAGACTTTCCTCCAACTGACATGGCTTCAGGCGTTATTGGCTCACCTGCCCTCTAAATGTACACTTATTCCTATATCAGCTTGAAAAAGAGGCAGGATTAGTCTCAAAATGCAAAGCTAAAGGATTTGTATTTTGTTTTTATGATTTTTACTATTGTTTGCATTGTCCAGTATACAAATTTTATTAGTGGAAATAAAACAAAAGATACCACCCCACTACAAATTACATCATACACTCCTGAACACCCTAGCATCCCTGCATCTTCTGGGCATAAGTGGGTGACAATAAAGTGAAGATAAAGGACCCTTATCAAATATGGCTCCTGTCTAAAAAAAAAAGGAAGCTGACGTTAAGCTAGGTGCTCTTCTACATAACCTTCATACCATGGAGGCCAAACATAAACAAACACTCCAATTAATATGCTTCTTGATGCTAAACCCCAAACTGAGGCAACTATGTGCCAGATCCTTTCATGAATGGGGCAATAAATTTGGCAGACTACTAGCTTTCCTTCCTCCTCTCCCCCAGCAGATGTTAGCATAATATATCCAGCCCCTACCTTGCCCACCATGTTGTTGTAGTAAATAGAATCCCTTGAAACTCCATGGACTCAAGAGGAATTACACCAAGTGATTAAGTCTCTGCCCTCAAGTAAAAACACTGGCACTGACGGATACGCCTCGGCCTTCTTCAAAAGGCTACTGAATAAGCTCTCACTGTATGGCAGCGTTCAATTAGATCTCTGACAATGCTCAATTTCCCCCTTCCTTTGTCCAGGCACAAATCACAATAGCACACTAATAAGGGAAAGACCCTCAACTATGCCCTAAGCTATAGGTTGATCTCACTGGAAAATGTAGTGGTCAAAATCTATGCAAAACAATTTCCTGCTGGATGGCTTGCTCCCTGGGAACCCTGGTCGACCCTGATCAAGTTAGATTCATCCCCACTAGAGAGAAGAGAGACAATACATTGAAGGATCTGTAGATTGACTTTTGTCAGACTTCCCAGTATTTTCAGGTTTTGCGCAGCTGTGACAGATATTTAACAGGGGATTGTGTCGCTTGCGATCGGATCTTGGCGCAGCTGCACTGGCTTTCATGCAACAGAAATCTGGGGGCGGACTGCCAGACAATCCGGATGATTAGGATTGAGCGTGGGATTTAACTCTCAATTTGTGTCACAAGACCGAGCACTTACATGCAACAAGATGAAGAAGGTGCACTATGTGGAACCTGAGCCGGAAAGCGATACATCCAGGATGACCATTGGACAAATGCACTTTCTGTGAACTCCAGTGGATGGGTAAGTAAATGTGCCCCATTCTCTTTTATACAGAACACCTCTCACTCCTCACTTCCTACTCTTGCCCTTTCTCTAAAGGCTGAGGAGGCTTTTGATTGGGGGGTTTCATAAACTCTAAAACAAATATAGGCCTTACCACTTTTGCAAGGATTGAAGCTCTCTACCAGGTCCCCTGTGCTCAGATTAGAACGAATGGTTCCTAATCCCACCACGGTTGTGTTTGGCAATGGCACTAAGCAGGGTTGTCCTCTGTAGCCGCTCCTCTATGCCCTGTTAGTAGATCACCTCTGTAATCATTCCCAAGAGGAAATAGAGGGAGTCCCAGTTGGAACTAAAGCATTTAAGTACTCGGCCTTCCCTGACGACGTATTGCTGTACCTCACTACCCCGTCTCCTCCCTTCCTCCCCTCATGGATGAACTTAACACCATTGGCAATGAAATTTGGAAAAAACATTTCCAAATGTGTGGCCATGGGGATAGGCTCACATACCTCCACCATCCGCCCCATACAGGATCACTGTCATGATGCTATTCGCTCCCTAGGTATCCTATTCCAGCTGATTTTTCCTCAAATTTTGCCCATTGTTATGATACATTTCTCAGAAATCTACAGCAAGATTTGTTGTCATGGTCTTCTAAAATTATTACTTGGAGTGCTTGACGCAACTGCATTAAGATAACGATTCTTCCCAGACCACTCTATCATTTTAAACACGCCATCTGGCACTTTTAGGTATTCTGAATCAAAATTTATAGGCAAATCCTCCTCCAAGAATCGCTAAAATGACCCTGATGTGTATGAAGAGACAGGGGGGCCTTTGTCTCCCGGACAAAGAATTTTTCTTAGCCTCCACACTGGCCATATTCTGGTCTGTTTCCATAATACTAAGAACAAACTGTGGGTAAAAGTTGAGAAACAGCTCTCCCCTGCCCCACTCCTGTGTTATTCAATTTATGCTTTGCTGGATTATCATATTTGTATAAATTCGCTCCATTGTTCGCTAATTTGTACATGGAAAAATGAGAGGAGGAATACATTTATGAAGAGAAGAACATTTTTAAAAATAATATAGTATTATTTAAAACTATATCGATGATCATACCATCAAATGGAAAGGAGACAGATTGTAATGGTTACATGTTTGTTATTTCCATAGTCTGTATGTACAATAGAACATAAATTGTTATATTCTTCTGGATATCTATATATCTTTGTATATAGCAAGTATTGCATATTCATAAAGTTTAAATCCTTACAATACTGTTGAGATAAAGAAACAAAGTTCGAACAAGAATATGGGGATGGAAAGGTGCAGGAAAAGAGGGGAGGGAAGGTTGGGTAAAGTATTCTCAGTCTGTCAGTGTGGTGTAATCAGGAGAATTTACAAATTTTATCCAAGGGTCCCATGTCTGCATGTGAACTGTCACTGAGCGTTGAAGCTCTGCAGAGAGCTCCTCCATCTTCTGCAAGTGTAATATTTCAGTGAACCAGTCTGTCACTGAAGGTACCCTAGTGGACTTCCATAGTCTTGGGATTAAGGATCGTGCAGCAATCAAGAGGAAGCCAACCAGGGACCTTCTAGCTTTAGTGGGGGGCGTATCAAGCATTGATAGTAGGAGTTGTGCTGGTTCGTTCTTCAGATTGTGTCCTGTGACTTTGTTGGTTATATTAACAACTCAGGACCAGAAAGGTTGTATTATTGGGCATTCCCACCAAATGTGGAGCATATTTCCTAAGTTCTGTCTACACCTCCAGCACTCTCCTGAGCATGAGGGATAGATTAGGTTTAGTTTGGCAGGGTTCCAGTACCACCTAGACATAATTTTAAAGTTAGTTTCCTGAGCTTTGCCAGAAACCAATTTATAAGATTTTTGAATATAAAAGATTATAATCTGAAATTTACTTACCAAAAAGGGGAGAATATAATTAGTTTTTTAGATCTAGAATTGTTTAAAGATGGGACAAAAATTAAAAGTAGGAATTACTTCAAACCAATAGACATTAATAGTTTTATACAGTTTAATAGCTGTCACCATAGACCGTGGATTGTCAGCATATAGGGGAGTTTAATAGCTGTCACCATAGACCGTGGATTGTCAGCATATAGGGGCAGTGGGTCCTCTGGACCACTGCGGGAGATAGTACTAGCCGACACTTGGGACCGGTGTCTAATTGGCACCTGGTCTTCACCAGAGCCCGCCACAAAGCGGGATGGACTTGCTGCGGCTGGGTACCACCAGGTTGTTCCACAGGCGTGACTAGCCCGCGGAGGCAGCCGAGGTAGAGGTACCTTAGAAGGAGCAGGCCTTGTAGTCAGGTCCAAGCACGGGGTGAGGACTGGCAACAGAGATGCAAGGTCAAGTCCAAACTGGGGTCAGCAACGGGAGGTCCAGACAGATGGGAACAGGAACACACAGGAGTGCAGGAACACACAGGAATGCAGGAATATCGCAGGGGAGCTTTCACAATGGCGTAGGCACACAAAAGATCCGGCAGGGGACACAGGAATGGGCTAAAATATATGGTGAAGGTTTTCAGCCAGCGCACCAATCAGCAGTGCGCTGGCCCTTTAAATTTCAGACAGCCAGCGCACGCACGCCCTAGGTGGCAGGGACACATGCATGGCATTCTGAGCCGAGATAGGTGAGTACATTGCACAGGCCGGAGTGGGGGCACACGGAGGAACATGGGATGTGAGACAGGGATCGTGAGAGCACCTGTGACATTACCCCCCCCCCCCCTTTGCCCTACCCCTCTTGTTATCCTCTGGCTCCCACGATCTCTCCTCAAACTCCTTCCAGTCTACAAGAACTGCCTACCTCTCCCCGTCTTCTTATCGAGGACCTCCTTCACCTGCCTGGAATCATCCTGAGGTGCCAGAGGAGGAGGGATTTGCTGGGCGAAGTGGTTCAAAATGACTGGCTTGAGGAGAGAAACATGGAAGGAGTTTGGTATGAGCCTACTAGGAGGCAATCACAATTTGTAGGCCACCGGGTTGATGCGACTGAGGACCTCAAATGGACCCAAGAACCGGGGTCCCAATTTGTAGCCAGGGATCTTTAGTCAGATGTATCTGGAGGACAACCAGATCTTGTCACGAGAGCGAAGACAGGAGAGGGTCTGCGTTTTTTTGTCCTCTTGACGCTTGGTCTGAACAGAAGCTTTTAGATCCCGTACCCATTCCTCCACAGCAGGCACATCAGCAAACACAGGTAACGGAAGAGGGGGGCGTGAATGCAGCCCATAATAAATAAAGGAGCAGAACTAGCAGGAGAATTCTTCCCATGGAAGAAGAGAAGTCCAGTCGTCCTGACGGGCGGACACAAAGTGATGGCAGTAGCAACCAACTTCTGATTCACCCTGTCCACTTGGCCATTAGAATGAGGGAGATAGGCGGAAGAAAAGTCCAATTTCACCTGCATCTGGTTACACACAGACCTCCAGAGCTTGAACACGAACTGAACACCTCGATCTGAAACAATGTGCAAGGGACGGCTATGAAACCAGAAAATGTACTGGAAGAAGAGACTAGCAAGAGATGGAGCACAAGGCAAACCTGGTAGAGGGACAAAATGGGACATTTTGGAAATGCATTCAGTCATCACGCAGATGACGGTGTTGCCAGATGAACCCACAAAATCCAGAACGTCCTTGACCAAGTTGGGCCACCAATAGAATCAGGAAATGAGGGCCATAGAGCGCTGTACCCCAGGGTGTCTAGCCACACGAGAAGAATGTCCCCAGGTCAGGATACTCTTTTGAAGACCAAGTCGCACATAAGTCTTGCCGGGAGGTAGTTGCCGTTGGTTCTCGGAGTAGAATCCGCCCCCATAACATCGAAGCACGGGACCAGGGGTCAGCATTGATGTTTTTCTCAGCAGGAAGGAAATTGATTTGAAAGTCAAAGCGGGAAAAGAAGAGAGACCACGGGGCTTGACGTGGGTTCAGTCCCTGAGCCATCTGAGGGTATTGAAGGTTCTTGTGGTCCTTGTAAATGCTAACTGGAAATCGGGCTCCCTCTAGAAGATAGTACCACTCCTCCAAGGCAAGCTTGATTGCCAGAAGCTCACAATCTCCAATAGAAGACTTTCGCTTGGCGGAGGAGAATGTTTTGGAGAAGAAGCTGCAGATGAGAGTTCGGCCCTTAGGCCCTTTCTGGGTAAGGACCACCCCAGCTCCAACTAAGGAGGCATCAACTTCCACAAGAAAAGGCTTTTCGGTATAAGGTCAGGTAAGAACTGATGCAGAGGAAAAGGCAGTCTTTAATTTTGTGAAGGCCTCCTTCGCAGCTGGAGACCAGAAACGAGAATTGGCACCTTTCTTTGTAAGCTCCACCATCGGGGCTACCAGAGAAGAGAAATGTGGGATGGATTGTCTATAATAGCTCCCGAAGCCCAGAAATCTCTGAATGGTACGGAGTCCCATTGGGTGTGGCCACTGAAGAACCGCAGACAAATCAGAGATTATGAAGACGAGGAATGAAAGGCTCTTCTGATAAAACTGGCACTTCTCCTGTTTGGTGTAGAGATGGTTAACCCTGAGGTGGCTGAGCACTTGGCGTATGTGAGACTGGTGGGACTCGAGATCCACAGAATACACAAGGATATCATCCAGGTATACCACATAAAAACTGCATAACAAGTCCCTGAAGATGTCATTAACAAACTCCTGAAAAACGGCTGGCGCATTACAAAGTCCAAAAGGCATAACTAAACATACAAAATGACCATCACGGGTGTTAAAAGCGGTCTTCCACTCGCCCCCCTTCCTGATGCGGATGAGGTTGTAGGCCCCAACGAAGGTCCAATTTGTAGAAAACTCTCATGCCCTGTAGACAGTCAAACAGCTCCGTGATCAGCTGCAGAGGATTCTTAACGGTGACCTTGTTAAGACCTCGATAGTCAATACAGGGGCGGAGAGAACCATCCTTCTTGGAGACAAAAAAGAAACCTGCGCCAGCAGGATCTGCATATGAAGCCCCTTTGCAGATTCTCCTTGATGACATGGAGGCAGTCTCAGGAACCGAGAGCGAGTACACCAGACCCTGCGGAGGAGAGGAGCCAAGCAGCATGTCAATGGGGCAATCGTAGGGACAATGTGGAGAAAGAGTCTCAGCCTGCTTTTTGGAAAACACATCAGCAAAGTCCCGGTATGAAGCAGGAAGCACCTCCAGAGACTTGGGAGACAACATTGAAGTCCTGAAAGATAGGAATATCTATACAGTGTATGGAACAATCCCCAGAGGACCAGTCCAGCACATAGGCATGATGTTGTAACCAAGGGAGGACCAGCAGGAAGTGTATTGGGGTAGCACAAACAAAGAAAGTCTCTCTTTGTGTAGGGCACCAACTTGCTTGAGTAGGAGTTCCATGCAGAACCAGATGGGCACAGAGAGAATCTGGCCACTGACCAAGGCAGATCCCCATCATATTTGGACAGTAAGGAAAGTCTCAACCCAGATTCAGTAGGAGGCAAGCAAACAGAAGAAACAGGAGGAGAAGCTGACGCTTGCTGTGGTGGATGCGGCTGGGAAGTCCATTGATGTTGCAGCATGACAGTGATCTGATCGAGCAGCTGACCTTGTACATTGATCCGCTGGAACTGTCGAGCCAGAGGCGTGGTGATATCTGCCAGCTCAGGGAGCAGAACCTCTGCGGGATCCATGTCCGGATCTTATTGTCAGGAAACAAGGACAGTGGATCCGCTGGACCACCGCGGGAGATGGTACAAGCCAACACCTGGGACCAGAGTAAGTGTCTTCACCAGAGGCTCCGCAAAGCAGGATGGACCTGCTGCGGCAGGGTACCACCAGGTTGTTCCACAGGTGCAACTAGCCTGTGGTGGCAGCTGAGGTTGGGGTACCTTAGCAAAAGACAGTCTCATTGTCAGATCCAAGCACCCGTGACATGGATTAACAATATTCCTGGGGGACAGATTAAAAGAATAGAAAAGAATTGTATGAATGAAAAAGATTCAAAACTACAGGTGTAGATTATCAAAGAAAGGCTTAGGGAAAGGGGTATCCCGAAAATGATAAATGGTCATGAAATTAAATTTTTCTATCATATGAACTGTGACACTTCTAATGTTAATAAATTTATTGATATGTCCATGTAGATTAGGTTATATAGGTAGAACAGGGAAAAAGTTAAAAACAAGAATAAGAGAGCACGTAATAAATATTAGGAAAGGGTTAATAATGCATAGTGTATCAGCACATTTTAAAAAGAACATAATTCAAATCCAGGTAAATTGAAGTTTTAAGTGATTGATAAAGTGGAAACACAATGGAGAGTTGAACATCTAAACACTGTATTGAGTAGGAGAGAAGGACAGTGGATATATAAATTAGGTACACTTGCATCAGGTGGATTAAATATAGATTTTGAATTAAAATGTTTTTTGGGGGATATATGACTAATATTATTAATACGTATGGAAGAATTCACTGTTATACACTTGGATTAAGGTGAGATAGATTATGGATGGTATTTATGTATTGTAATTTATTTTTAATGTCAAATTGTAAAAAAATGTATCAATATTTAACATATATTGAACACATAATTATGAAAGACTAGAATGCATGACTTTTGAGAAATATATATAATAATAATTGGAATTGGGAAAATGCTATAACATAAAAATATTCTTTAATCGGGACACAAGAGAGATGAAAAAGAATATAGTTGTCAATATATTAAGGGTACTATTCGGAGTATCTCAAATTTTATAAGTATAGTTTGAGGAGATTAGTGAAATCAGGCCCAAAGTTCCAAATACTGTAAATGTACTATGTTAAAAGAAAATTATACATTGTGATCGTCCCCTCGAATATTACAATGCTTCTTTTAGTTGCACCTATAGCAAAAACGAATCTATTCAAGCAGAGAAAACACTAGAGAGAAATAGTGTGGGAGGTATGTGGAGAGTGTGTAAGGGTGTAACTTCTCTGATACGCTGAGAATAGGGGCTCTAGATTGGAGGAATCCGTTGGAAGAGGCGTGTTAGCTATGGCTAATCCTTATACGCCATAGATAATATTACCTGATTGGTTGAGAGCTTCGCTTTAAGCCTATTGGACAAAGCCCACGTGGGTTTTTAAATGTGGGAAATTTAAATGTTAACAAACAGGTACATTTATGTAAGGAATGAATATTGTCTACAATATTTTTGATGTGTTAGTGAATTTTATTATTAAATATACGTATAAATTGAAGGAGAGGACTGACGTCGGTCATGCCCCGGAAGAAGCTGTGAGACGAAACCCTGAGTCGGACAATGACTGGCGTCCTCATGAATTTATTCATTACGTGCAGATTTTTGCCCTATTTTATGTGATTAGAACTAAGAATAAAATTTTATGTTTGTTGAAACTGTCTACACTATGTCCGTACATATCTTTTCTATATAGCAAGCCGAGCTATGGAGGATATCGAAAGAGAAAAAAAACTGCAGTGGTTTTGTATCTGTATGGCATCTTATTCTCAAAGTAGTCTTTGATCAGATTATTTCTACCAGCTATAAGAAGTTTTATATGTATGTCGGAATAGAAGGAAAATCGAACAAACGTTTGTGAGCTCCGGTCAGACTGTATTTTTTCTTGAACAATGTATATTGGATGATTGTTGGACCTGCAACATCCCCCATCGAGGGTCTAGCCTTTTACTTGGGGCCTGGAGACAGCCGGGGCCCGGAATACCGGAGTGGCTGGCGGTTGCGGCCTAGCCACGTCAGTGTCACGGTGCTTGGTATGGGGACCGGAGGGCTGTCCTACAGCCTGGCAAGTCTCCAGCAGGTGGTGTTGGCAAGAAATGATATAGAGGGAGAGGCTGTTATGGTAGTTCTCCCTGGGGCAACCCTTTGAGGTCTGGAGTATGAGTCCCTGTGTAGTGGATAGGGTGCCCGTGATGGTGACAGCCGTATTAGCAGGGATCAGACGGAGGCAGACGTTGTACAAAGTAACTTACAGTGCTTTATTGGAACCAACAGGAACAGTGGATAACGTGCCAAATGAATCTTGACAGTGGTAGAAAGCTGGGGAAGCACTTGGAGAGGGAACCACCGGGATTGATCACCAGCCTGGATGCAAGGGCAGGCTGGGAGGTAGCTGTGTCCTAGTAGGATGCTTCAGCTTGTCCTGGGTTACTTCAGATATCACCCTTGAAGGTAGGATGATACCCCTTTACTCTCACTAACTCCTCAGAGCTGCTCAGGCAATGAGCTGAGCTCTCTTGATCTACTCTTTCTGACTACTCAGTCTGTCAAACTGGTCTTGTCTCTAGGACTTTCCTGACCAGCGGTTTTATTACTCCCACTGGTCTGGTGGTGGTTACTCCTCCAATTGCATCCCAGCTTACAATACAACATTAGAATAGATGTGATTGGCTGATGGAAAGACATCACATTAAACAATTAACTCCTGCCTTACCAGGCAGGATCTGCCGTTGCAGTTTTCCCCGTGTTGTGTAGTGACCTGCTGTGGGGTTGATGAGATGAGCTACATATTGGGACATATTTGCAAAAAACACTCCGCCTTGCATCGGCAGGGGTGTTGCATACCCCTGGGGCAGTTGAAAGAGCTGCCCTCGGGGTCCAACCGCTGGCCAGTTGGTGTCGGACTAAGACAAGGACATGTGTATTCTAAGTACGACAGTTGGCCGCTGACACCGTTAAACCAAACTGTACAGTATGAAAGGCGTGGCGTCATGTAATGTAATCCACTCCTTGCACCAAGCCCTGTATATATTCGTTTATGAACACTTCTTCCCTGGCGACAAATATATAGTATATGTGCATTGAATTGGCATATGTGATACAATAAGACATTGTACAATTTACCTGCCGACTGACATTCTTACCCTTGTGTAATTGGCATCCAGGTGCTACAGCTCTATCACCCCTGGTCCCCTAAGGACCCGCAGTTTACGGACTAAGATTGCGGTCAGGGTTTACATGAAAACAGTCCGCCACATGAAAAAACAGCCACACTACAGTCTGAAAAGCCTATGACTGCAAAGGGACCCACTGAGGCTCTGTCACCAAGGCCCTACTGAAACCTGGAGTTGGCTTTGTCTCACCACCTACGAAGTCACTGCTTTATTCCCAGTCTCCCACTAATTTCTCCATAGAGACCTTACATATTTTGAACTATTATGCAGCATTCCTGCTGCCATTCCACATTCCATCTCTGCTATTTCTAGCTTCTTTTTTAATAAATTAGCAAAAATTTACACAACCTTCAAAGTAGCTTGGGAATGTGATCTCAGTAGAACCTTCTCAATCCAAGAATGGGATAGAGCTCATGAATTATGCCACAAACTCTCTGTCTCGGGAAGAGCACAATCTGATGCCTCATAGTGACCACTTACATGCTTTCATCATCTGGTGGTTAATGGCCTGTTACTGGTGTTGTTTCATATCAGAGACACTGCCAGTGGATATCTGCTGTCTAAAATAAAATGACTTAATAATAAAGATATGTTTGGACATCTAGCTAATGTCCAGTGAAATCGAAGTGCAAATGTGCTGAGGAATCAAGTGATAAGGCTGATGAAGATATTGGACGTTATGTCTGGTTGAGTATTAAAGAGAACCTGTCAACAGGTGTTCTTTATTTGGATCCCCCATGTCCCCATAGAGAATAGTGTGCACATTGCAAAAGTGTTTTTATAATAAAATTGTCCTTTTTTGTTAAAAAGAAAACTTAGATGAAAGTTTACCTTTCTTTCTGCAGAGCAGTGTCCCATGGGATTGGCTAATGAGAAGCGCTTTCCCTCCACCCTCTGGAAATCGCTCCGTCATGTGTCCGTTTCAAATTTTAAAAATCCCCATCTCCCACCAATTGGAAATAAACGCATGAACCTTTCTTTTTATCAGAAAGAGACAGTTTTATTATAAAAACACTTTAGCAATGTGCACACTTTTCTCTATGGGGGTATGGGGGAAACAGAAAAGGGGCTCCTGATGACAGGTTCCCTTTTAGGGTGTTTTATTAAACAGTTCAGGAGTAAACAGGCATACTATAGGCATATTTTGCCTGTCATTAGGAGGACAAACTGGTGCTTTAGTGTCTTGAATTTAGGGATAGGTTCTCTTTAAATATGAAGCAGTTTACTACATTTATTTAAACAGAGACATAGAAGAGGTTTAATTGAATATTATTGAGGGGGCACAAATGTGAGGTCAAAATGAGTGAGAGACGCCTGCAAGCTTTGGATAACAGACAATTGGGACCTGAATAGCAAAGCATGTCCCAGTATAGAAATACTCTGTGAGCAATTCTCCTTGACCTTGTTTTGTCTGTGTAGAACAAAGAAAGAGGCATAGATAAGAAAGTGTATTGCAAGTCTACAGAAAATAATAACACCAATGATAAAAATGCTAGAGAAAGAACAAAAAATAAAAAATATGCTACAAAGTTTTTTGACAGATGCTGATAAGTTTGAGTTTGTGTTAATTATATCATTTTTAAAAGATGTTTCTTACTTTTTCTTTTGGAGAATGCTAATCATAATTACTCCTTTGAGATTTCTTCTTTTTCCTTTATTAAGATAGGATTTAACAATGTACAGGAATGTGCCCACTGCACTGATTCAGCATTCATTAGTCTTTTTGGTCAGCATTCTTGTAGAGCCTTGACTTGTTCTGAACGGTTCACAATGCTGCTGTAGATGTTGCCAGCCAAGTAATTAAGTGTAACAGTTTATACAAAGTACAAATAAAAATATAACATGTGTTTGCAAGTTTTTATAGTTATATAACCTATAGTTATATACCTATTCTTTATGATGGCAGGTTCTTGTGTCAGTGGTAAGCAGTATTGCCATGTAGCATTTGGGTCCTGGGAACATGCTTACCTCTGCAGGGAGTTTGTGTGTTTGCTCTTTTTTAGGGGAAAATTTTAGAAAAATATTAGAAAGCTGCATTGCTAGTATTTTTAGGGGTGGTGGCGTCGGACAATTCGACGCAATTTGGAGCGCAGGATTTAGCTTTCAAATGGTGTTGCAAGCGCAACACTAGATGCACCAATAAAAAAAGATGGTGAACTCTCGGACCTGAGCGGAGAAGCGTCAAATTCATGATTTGAAGACATTTGACCACCCACAGGCTCATTTGTGCTGTGGTTAAGTGTCCACCTTATCTGGAAATGCTAAAAAACATGTATACCTCCCCAGGCCCACTGTCTGTGCAGTAGTTCAGTTTAGTACATCCTGGTTTCTGAGTACATTGGGGAACATTTATCAGGGATTATACACAAAAATCCTGACATAGACGCAATACCTGGCGCATAGTCAGGAATCACGCCTATTTCCATTATTATGCCACATCCATGGCAAGTCGGCTTGAAGGGGATACACCCAGCAGTAAAGTGGGTCAGTGCAGGGCATTGCAGCCCTGCGCATAAGCTATAGCCTCTGCCTGACTAGGCACTGGCTATGACCCAATTCTACAACAGGCTGGACCTGGCATAGAACTGCCCCCTTGGCCCAGCACTGCACACCAGCCATTCTGATAAATCCAACGGCTGCCAGGGGCAGGAGCAACATCATAAATTGCCACACTTAGCTCCAGCTTATGATAAATATTCCCCATTGAGAATAATGCATACTTAGCCAGGTTTACAGAAAATAAGATAACTATACATGGTCCCAGACAGCGCCCATATAGGGTAGTATGGGACACTAAACTAGTCCAAAAAGACCCATGGGTGGTGAGTTAACTTTTAGGGAGAATTCCTACAATTTTTAAATTAAGCGGAGAACCTTTACAAAAAAAAAAGTATTTACTTGTAAAATAACTTGGGGCACATTCATTAAACTGGCTGTACCAGTTTTCTGCCCTAGTTTTCACATAAATACACGTGCAAAGTCCTTCCACATGTATTTGGGAAAATGTTTGTAACAGTTTTGTGTCATGGCTGCACTCTGTCCAACAAGACACAAAACTATGCCCCTAAAGAGGAATTCCAGTGCTGATTCACACTGTGCGCCACATTTATGTCAAAAGTCCAACAGAAATGTGGTGTACACCCGTTAAACCTAGTCCAAAAGAAAAAAAAAGGGTGCACTCAGTTTAAGCAAAAACAGTGCATGTAGGATGCACAAGATCATTGAAAACCATACGCCAGTCTTCAATAATCTTTTGTACTCTACACATTAGTGAAGCTAACTGCATGGATTATAAGTACCTGGCAGACCAGAAGTGAAAACTGATAACTTGTATATTATTCCCTTGCTTTATTGGGCCATCAGTGGCCTCAGCAAATTTCAATAGGTATCGGTGCACATCAGATAAATGGGGGGGTGCTTAAGGATTAGGGATGCAGCTCCAAAATATGCACAAAATGTAATATAAGCACTCCAATATGCAAAATAGAGTTTTATTAGAACATATGGCCAAAAATACATGCGTGAATGTTTTCGGCTGGTGTAACAGCCTTTATCAAACACTGAAAATGTGAACACAAAAGATTTAATCAGTGACAGAAATGACAAAACAGTAACTTGGTTACAAAACACCAATGCATTCAATATGTGTACACAGTATATGCTCTGTATAGGATGAATCTGTATAGTAGATGGATGGTTTGTTCTTAGCAGCTCCCACAGCTCCAAAATACTCGGACCTCGAATAGAGGCCGGTGTAGACAGTGGAGTAAAAAAACGGAAAAAACAGGAGAAAGAAGCTATCGTGGGGAGCTAAAAGGCCAAATCATGTCTACAATAGTGATAAATAGCTTGAAATAATCTATATTGAAAATTATATCTACAATAGTGATAAATAGCTGGAAATAATCTGTATTGAAAAGATTTTCAATACAGATTATTTCCAGCTATTTATCACTATTGTAGATACGATTTGGCCTTTTAGCGCCCCACGATAGCTTCTTTCTCCTGTTTTTTCAGTTTTTTACTCCCTTATACTTTATGCATATATTTCGCTTCACATCCCACCTAGCCTACCTCTATTGTACCTGTTCTTATTTATACATCTCTCCGCTACATCCCTGCCTCATCATAGCCACAAACAACTCTCCTGCGCGAGCGCAGCCTTCAGCCTTCAGTAGCCTATTGCACAACTTCTCTAAATCCTAAAACCGGAAGTAACAGAGTTACGCAACTTCCGGTCCTCCACACAGCGCGCTCACAGCCCCATCCTTCAAAGAGCAGGCAGCTCCACTATCTAATAAGCGCCATAAGTCTAGGAATACTGCAGTACTGTTCCCAGGCACCACCACTCTGCATCTATCCTCACTCTCTACTGGCCTATGGTAAGATTACTCATACTCTATTTTTCTTCCTACAACCAAGACCTCCACCTGGCTTCCCAACCCACCTGAGGACCACTTAGCCACGTCTGATACCCGACCACCATGTATCTCAATGGTATTTGTCCAGGTTCTTTTCCATATTGACCTTCTGCTATGCGCACTACTATATACTGATAAATATTGATATATATACCGATATCTATTCTGTCTACATGACTGTCTTGTATAGACTACATACTATATACGCATTTTGATTCTATACAGATTGATCCTATACATAGCATATACTGTGTACACATATTGAATGCATTGGTGTTTTGTAACCATGTTTGTAACCAAGTTACTGTTGTGTCAGTTCTGTCACTGATTATATCTTTTGTGTTCACATTTTCAGTGTTTGATAAAGGCTGTCGAAAACGTTCACTCATGAATCTTTGGTCATACTGGTCTCAGCAGTTCACATGTACGTGTAACTACTTAGGCCAGTGATTGGTTGGGCATTATTTTGAATGATTTACATGTTTGAAAGTGAGAAGAGGCCCTAATGCCTGCAGGAAGTCTTTTACAACAAAAAGTAAAATTTTTATGTTTATGAGGCTCTCTGCTCCCAGGTAATTGGTGAAACATTTAAAAACACTTGTTTAAATACAGCTTATCTGCTTGTATCATGTATGTGTAAAATCCTCAATTTAGATTTCTAATAAACTTGAACTCTGCTAGTTTTCTTCAAATCCTAAAATGCTATTCCACTGCTATCCCTTCTGTAATTGTTTGACTAAATTTACAACTATAGACTATAATCTCTTGTGAGCAGGACCCTCACTCCTATTGTTTCATATGACTATAATAATAAGTATTTATTTATATATATATAGTGCACACAGATTATGCAGCGCTATACAGAACTGCCAAATTGCTCCTTGTCCCCAACGGGGCTCACAATCTAATAAACCTACCAGTATGTTTTGGAGTGTCGGAGGAAAACCATGCAAACACGGAGAGAACATACAACTCTTTGCAGCTGTTGATCCTGGGACTTGAACCCGGGTCCCCAGCACTGCAAGGCTGTAATGCTAACCACTAAACTATGTTTTTAATCTGTAAGGTATATTGGGGGGCCATAATCTGTAAAGCGCTATGCAAAATGATGGTTCTATATAAAGATTATTATAATAATGAAGCATTACTATTTCTCTTGTCAAAGGAATTCTAAATCTGTCCATTCGCTGCTAACATTTAATGGGCTGTGCTGGAGCTTTCTTAACAACTGAATAACAAAAGTTGGGCCTGTTAAGAAAGACACCTTAGCACTAAATCAAAGTTGCATTGCTTTGTTCTCAGGATTAAAGATGGAATGCTCAATCCTAGCAATATGCCATATTTTACTTGTTGGGAAACCCTTTATCACCCAAAAAGCATAATTGTAAGTCTTATAAGTATTATTACTGTTTTTCCTTTTCTTACACAGAGATGCTTTATAACAAATTTTGCTGCCATTGTAACCTTTGCCAGAGGGCTTACAAAGAAAGTATATTTAAGAACGTGTTGCAATGCACTGCTTGAAAGGATTTTCATATGTTGGAACAGCAATCATTGGTAGATTAAATATTGAAGCGAGCAAAAGGGATCAAACATCAGACTTGGAAATATGAGTGTGTTTAAAGAAATAAGAAATATATAAAACAATTGAAAATAATACAATGTAAATAATGTTCTGGAACAATAAGAATAAATAAAGTAGCCTCGTGTTCAATATGAAATTTCCATACATAAGGAAAATCACATTCAGTATTTGTTTTATTAAAATTTTGCTCTGCCATAAAATATGCAGTTATTTTAGCTTTTTTTTTAATTTAAGGAATTGACCCTTTCCTACAAAGACTTATGGTTGTATTTTAAAGTGACTTGTAGAACATAGCTTTCATCACTTCTTAACCCCATAGCGCAATAAGACGTACCCTTACGTCTTACTGCGCATGGGGGAGTATGAAGAGGGCTAACAGGCTGAGCCCTCTTCATACTCACCGGGCGTATTGCTCTCATAATGACAGCAAAAGCCCGTCGCTAACACCCGCGATCGGTGCTTGCTGCACCGATCGCGGGTGTTACACCCTTTGATTGCCGCCGGCATCTTGGCTCCGATCGTCACTTCCCCGTGACGTCACCGAGGAGCGCGATCCGTTGCCATGACGCCTGGGATCACACAAAGATCCCAGGCTGTCATGATCGGGCTATCTATTATAATGTGCGATCTGCACATTATATAGATGGTATGCAAAATCCCCATATACTGCCATACTGTAGTATGGCTATATGGTAGGATCAATCAGACAACCTAGGTTAAAGTACCCTAGGAGTCTGTAAATAGTAAAAAAAAAAATCAAAAAAAGTAAAAAAAAAAAAATTATATTAAAAAACATAAAATCAAATCCACCCCTTTCCCTAGAACTGATATAAATATAAATAAACAGTAAAATCATAAACCAATAGGTATCGCCGTGTCCGAAAATGCCCGATCTATCAAAATATAAATAACCGTTTTTCACTGCGTTAAACCCCGTAGCGGAAAATAGCGCCCAAAGTCGCAAATGGCATTTTTTTTGCCATTTGAAAAATAGAAAAAAATTATATAAAAGTGATCAAATGTCGAACAGTCCTAAAAATAGAAGCATTGAAAACGTCATCAGAAGTCGCAAAATGACAACCACTCAACGCTCTACACCAAAGTATGAAAAGTTATTAGCGCAAGAACACTGCAAAATGAAGATTTTCTGTTCTGTACAGGAGGTTTTAATTTTTGTAAATGTATGAAAACATTATAAAACCTATACAAATTGGTTATCCCCGTGATATTTGACCCCAATGAATGAAATAGAACATGTCATTTGGGGTTGCACAGTGAAAGTGTAAAAAACCAAGCCCACAAGGAAATGGGCGCAAATTTGTTTTTTTCATCATTATTCACTGATATTAGAATTTTTTTCCCTCTTCCAGTGATTTTTCCGCTTCCATTTTTTGGCGCATGGAATATGAATACCATCACTTACGACAGTGCAATTTGGTTACGCGAAAAAAAGATAGCCCATCACAACAGCTTGCTACATGGAAAATAAAAAAAGTTATAGATTTTTGAAGGTGGGGAGTGAAAAATAAAAACGCAAAAACGAAAAAGGGCCTGGTCCTTAAGGGGTTAAAGATGTTGTGAGTCTTAGCTAATAAGGGAATATAGGTTAAACTGGCAAGCTGCTGCAAGACATTCTCAACAGGTTCCTTATTAAATCACGCTGGCTAATGAAAGCTTCATTAATACTAGTTTACAGTAGTCCAGATCACAAGTCTCACTTAAGAGACTATATAGGGCTGGAGCAGTAGACAATTGCTTATAGGTATCCCTATTGGAATGACACATGCTGATTAAATGAAGCAAACTTGAAGTCTGAGGTTTCGGCCAATTTGAAGAGAATTAATCAAGAGCTGGTGCATTGTCTTGATTCCTCCTCACAGTACATAATGCAACAAAAATACTAAGAGGCTCGTTCATGTTGGATCAAATTAATTCTATGTAGAAGTAGCCTGATGTAGAATTGTGCTATAACCAGGTTATAGTTATTGTGTTGTGCCTTCCTTTCATTGACCACCACATGCCCCTTCCCGTCACGCCCACTTGGCATGAGAGTGAGAAAAAGATGCAATTCCTACCCAGGATAAATTTCCATTCTGTGTATCCAGGCTCCTGTGATATGAATAGAGAACAGGATGGATTTTTTCCATACTATGGATATAAGGAAGGTTTCAACTGGCTGTGGCTTACGCCTCCTAAGGAGCCTTGGATGGCCACACTGTACAATTAGCAAAGTGAGGGGTTACCATTCCTTTACTCCTATATCAATGTATACATCTGCATGGCAGCTAGCATAGGTATCTAAAGGAACTTTTATAGGACCTTCACATAACCTCAAGCTTCTACAAAAGATAACTGTGGCAGAGTATGTGTATATGTATGGTTGTATCTCTGTTTTTGTTTGTACATCTATAAACCTGCTTTTTTAATGTGTTTATAAGAAATACACAATCCCATCACAATCCTAATTTACTGTATGAGCATAGCATATTATTATTTTTTTAATGTTGTATATATGAGCACAGCAAAGAACTCCTGTTTCAGTTTTTATGGCATGAAACTGCTGGGTACCAATGTAAAGTTTGCTTCAAAATCTCTAATATGGATTGCTTGCTTCTCAGGTAACCATAAAGGGATATTGGGGGGGGATGTGAAAGCCCAAAAAACACAGTCTTGGCAATCACAGAAATGCCAATGCAAGGCTGCTGCTTTATTGCATCTGGCTCATCATTAAAATTAAAACCACTTGTACTTTTCTATCCATAGATCATCAGATATTGGATTGTACTCGCCTCTTACACACAACTTTGGTGATGATGAGTAATGGCTTGCGAGTTATTCGTGCACTAACTAGCTCAAAACCCCGGCCGAAATAATGCACATTGGATGTTAGTGGAATAATTGAAGTTTGAAAGCACATACTATTTTTTATCCATTGTTTCTAATGGAATTTAAAAAATGTAAATAAAATGTTGTATGAAAAAATAATAATAATGATACATGCAATGTAATGGGAAACTATAAATGCACATGCAGTACCATTGACATAAAAACGCAGTTGTGCCACCCTGCCAGATGGATAAGTGGGTGTGTGTTATTCACTGTGAGGCAGTGTATCTGTCATCTCACTGCTGTCAACAAGTCCCTCTTCCCCTACGCTTGTGCTGGTGAGTCATCCTCTTCTCTGCAAAGATGAAGACAGGGGTGAAGTGAAGACATGAGGTTAAAGATACACCGCCTTACATGAGTAACACATGCCTCTAGTGACTCGCTGCTCCTTCTGGCAGGGTGTCAGGTAAGCTTACAAAATCCATTTTCTGGGCATAGGAACTAAACAGTTTTTAGCTAAAAACAGTTTGAGCATGAGTTAGAACAGTGCTGTGGTTACTTGTTGTTAGGCTTATTAGTGAAAATCTGGTGACAGATTCCCTTTAATAAATTCCCCCTTTGTCTTCACATGTTTTAAGTAGAGTTGAGCAAGTCGATTCATTAATTTCTTTTGCCCATTTTCAAGCACCAAATCAAATGCATTTTTTTCTAATTCGCTTGGGGGAAACAATGTTAATTGGTATATAATCTCATCTTCTAACACATTGTACATACATGTTTATATACATTTTTTCATTAGGGTTTTGGTCTGGGTTAGCATAGTAAATGAATGAAATGAGATAAGAACTAGAACCAATTTCCAGAACAATTTGAGGCATCAGCATGCCTAATATGATATTGGAATTATGTTATAGATATCATTAATAACATATATGGTTTTCTTTTATTTCTGATCTGCAAATATATATATTTTACGTTTTGAGTATAAACCTAGAGGTGAACAGTGGAATAAAAAGGTTATTATGCTATTATTGTTTCATGCTAGGAAATTAATATTTGCTAGGAACTCATGCTAAGAAATTAATATTTGCTAGGAAATCATGCTAGAAAATGAAATCATGCTAGCTGGCTATATATCAGAGGCCTGGCAGGCTATATACTATGGGGCTGGCTGGTTATTAACGTTGCAGAGTTTAGATGAAGGGCATGTATATGTTGCAGTTGAACACACTTGGAATCTGATTAACCCTGACTTCTACCCTATTGAAGTTAGAGTGGAGGCCTTGGACAGATTCCAGAATATTAGGGAATTGGAATTAAAAAAAACTGTATGATGTTAATACTAGAAAAATTCCCAACATTAACCCATTAACAACTTGGCCTTTTTTAGTTTTTCACTTCCATTTTTCACTCACCACCTTCAAAAATCTATAACTTTTTAAATTTTCCACATAAAGAGCTTAGTGATGGCTTATTTTCTGCGTAAACTGCACTTCATAGTGACGGTATTTAATATTCCATGGCGTGTACTGGGAGGCGGGAAAAAAAATAGTGTGGTTGGGTGATGTGCCGTACCAGAATTTGTCTCCTATTATAGTAATTATACCATCAATCTCAAATTTACATACAATACATATCTGGGCAGTATTGTTTTTTTGGACTAAGTGTAGAGCAGAGGAGGGTAAACTTATCATAATTATGACACATAGAAAAAGCAAGGAAATAACATTCTCCATGCTAAGGGCTTCCCATCCAAAACACACAATGCACACACACAGGCACATTTACTAATTACTAATTATTTGAAGAGAAGTCATATGGAACATAGTATAGACCCCCAACAAGTTGCAGAGCCGCCACCAGGTTACGGCCGTTGTCACACACAACCATGCCTGGCTTCAGGTTCAGCGGTGCCAGCCACAGATCAGTCTGCGCCGTGATGCCCTGTAATAGTTCTTGGGCGGTGTGCCTTTTATCGCCTAGGCTCAGCAGTTTGAGCACCGCCTGCTGTCGCTTAGCGACGGCACTGCTGCTGTGCCTAGAGCTACCGACTGATGGCGCCATGCCCACGGATGGTCGTTCGGAGGAGGAGGTGGAGGAGGGGTGGGAGGAGGAGGAGGCATAGTAGGCCTCAAACACCTGGACCGAGGTAGGCCCCGCAATCCTCGGCGTCGGCAGTATATGACCAGCCGCAGGGTCACACTCGGTCCCAGCCTCCACCAAGTTAACCCAATGTGCCGTCAGAGATATATAGTGGCCCTGCCCGGCAGCACTCGTCCACGTGTCCGTGGTCAGGTGGACCTTGTCAGAAACGGCGTTGGTCAGGGCACGGATTATGTTGTCTGACACGTGCTGGTGCAGGGCTGGGACGGCACATCGGGAAAAGTAGTGGCGGCTGGGGACCGAGTGTGACCCTGCGGCTGGTCATATACTGCCGACGCCGAAATTATTTGAAGAGAAGTCATATGGAACATAGTATAGACCCCCAACAACAAAAAAAACCATCTCCAATGTTGCGAGGCATTTTTATGAGAAGCAGAAGCATCCGATACGCATGAACAAGAGAGGAGGTGATAAACAAATAATACTTAGGGACCAAGAGGCATTTTGGATTTTCCATCTGAACCTGAGAAATTATGAAATTATGTTTCACTATTAAAGTTGTCCATAATTTTACACATCAAGTAGTGTTTGTTACTCAAGAAATGTATATACAAGAATAGAGATTATCTAGCCTATCCACTTTGGTCTGAGTGTGTCTGCCGTATCGCAATACTTGTTGTTTAGTGAAGTAAGGAAATGCAGAAGAAACTACTGCATTTTTTCATTTATTTGGCCTTGTACAGACTTGTATGTTGCACTGTAGGATGTGACACACATTAATCATAGTGTTTTTTCCTGACTGACTGTACTGAGTGTATCTGTGACTTTCTGGTGTTGTCCAGTGTCTTGTAGCGCAGGCGTGGCTTTTCGTCTCCCTGGGTTACGGGGTTAACTTGCCGGGCATGAATGCCGGGGTATTCGGACATAGACTCAGACACAGTGTTTCCATTCATCCGTACTATAGTTAAGAAAAGTTAAGAAAAGTCGTTGGTCAATGTTCACACACACGCAAGTTGAACATAAAGGTAAGACCAGATATGCATAAAGGGGAAAGGAATAATTAAGGAAGAGAGGCATGACAGCCTCGCACACATATAAGCCCAATATAGAGGCAAGATTCTTAAGTAAAGGTAATTTATGGAGCCTTGCGTTTCAACGGTGTTCATGGGGGTCACAAAAATACAAGATAATGTTCGTGCTATGGATTAATGGGAAGGAAATGTTGTGGTAAAGTGAATGAAATAAAAATGAAATAAATAAGTTAGGGAAGACGGTATAACAAAATGGTACATATTTTGTAAAAAGTATTTTGTTTGTTGGTATTTTGTGTTTTAATTAAATCTGCATCATGTTTGTATTTTATTGTACTTAAAATCTTATTGAGACATATTAAAAGAAAGAGGACGTAGATCGTTTTTGGAACAGGTGTTCCAAATATCACAACAACAGCCTTATAAGATGTTAATGCCAACTACTGTAACACAGGAATGAGGAAGGATGAGGAAAAATAGTGTGGTTTAAACTCATGCTGAGTTTTATGTTTTTTTTTTTTTTAAGCTGTTACGTATAAGAATTGAAAAAATTTTGACTATGGTCCTGAAATAAAAGCATGAATTTTTATCTTTGAAAATATCGGGTTTGGAGTGTCCTGTTTGCTGGATCGCAATGAAACTTGAAACTTGAGTGCGTTTTTGCTCCAATCCAGGAGGGATCTAAAGCACGGACCAACCTGCATGCTACAGATCGGTGAGCTGACTCTACACTCACCGGACACTTTATTAGGTACACTTGTCCAACTGCTTGTTAATACTTAGTTTCTAATCAGCCAATCACATGGCGGCAACTCTCCTGCAGTTCAAACCGAGCATCAGTATGGGGAAGAAAGGTGATTTGAGTGCCTTTGAACGTGGCATGGTTGTTGGTGCCAGAAGGGCTGGTCTGAGTATTTAAGAAACTGCTGATCTACTGGGATTTTCACGCACAACCATCTCTCTCGGTCCCAGCCTCCACCAAGTTAACCCAATGTGCCGTCAGCGATATATAGTGGCCCTGCCCGGCAGCACTCGTCCACGTGTCCGTGGTCAGGTGGACCTTGTCAGAAACGGCGTTGGTCAGGGCACGGATGATGTTGTCTGACACGTGCTGGTGCAGGGCTGGGACGGCACATCGGGAAAAGTAGTGGCGGCTGGGGACCGAGGAACGGGAGATTCGCATCATGGATGTGCAGCCGACAAATCTGCGGCAGTTGTGTGATGTGATCATGTCAATATGGACCAAAATCTCTGAGGAATGCTTCTAGCACCTTGTTGAATCTATGCCATGAAGAATTGAGGCAGTTCTGAAGGCAAAAGGGGGTCCAACCCGTTACTAGCATGGTGTATCTAATAAAGTGGCCGGTGAGTGTATATACGTGACTGTATTGCATTTGGCTGGTTATATACAGGGGGCTGTGGGCTGGCTATATACTTGGGGTTAGCTCGCTATATACTATTAGGCTGGCTGGCTATATATTAGTGGGATGACTGGTTATATACCAGGGGGCTGGCTGTCTATATACTAGAGGGCTGTCTATATACTATGGGGTTGGCTGGTTATTTACAGGGGGTTGGGGGGTGAATGGCTATATACTGGATGCTGGGGGTTGACTAGCTATATACTAGGGACAGCGGGCTGACTAGCCATATACTGGGGCAGAGGGCTGGTTGGCTATATAATTGGGGCTTGGGGCAGGCTATTTACTGGCGGCATGGGCTGGCTATATACTGGGGGAGTGTTTGGATACAGCTATACTGGGTACACGTGCTGGGGCTACCAAATTAATGAGTGGGAAATGATATAGTAGTATATATCATAATCTATTGATTATCACTTTGTATTATGTGTATATGCAGGTGTCACTTAGATGTTATTTTGGGGACATTATATTGACTGATATTTTTTAGCAACAGAGTGTGGAGATGTTATCCAGAAGCCACAGTCACCTGGTGGCAAATTCTACAGTCAATGCCAAGAAAGTTGCCATGATGTTCTCTACCTGATGGAGAAGGATTGCCAACATTGAGGAGGCTACAAGGAAGAAGAACGGGATGGACTAGACCACCACAGACATAGAAGGAAACAGCAGCAGCCTAACAGATGTCTGTGCCGGAGTGCAGCCCAGATGTGCCGTACATTTAATGCTGACATATGTTGATGTGTGCAGACAAATAATTTTTGGTATATATTTATAAGCTCAGGATATTTTTATCCATGTTGTGTATTCATTGCTGGTAAATATTTATATGTGCGGCTTAGTCATTGGTATCTATGTGTTTGATATATTCATTGCTGTAATATATTTATGTGTTTGCTACATTCTCTGCAGGTTAATTATTTTGATATAAGCTATGCAGGTATTTTCACTGGAGGGACATATTTTTCTATTTTACGCTATATGTACTGCTACGAGGTCTTATTGTAGATGTTCCCATAGCAGATGGCCTCTTTTTTTCTTATGATTTCTAATCGGGGGCATTTCAGTTTTCTTATTAAGATCGCCCCTAATTCGCCTGTATTTGCTTATATGCTCTAAACAAAGGCTGTTGGAGGCTTTTGGTTAAATGTAACAGTAGTAACCCAGAGGATCAGAAGAAAAGGGACACCATGAGTGATAAAATGTCTGAATACTTATGACGATGTGATATTTCAGTTTTTCTTGTTTAATAAATTGGCAAAAATATCTTCATTCCTGTTTTTTTTCTGTCAAGATGGTGAGCAGAGTGTATATTAATGAGCAAAAAAAGAAATTTTTTGGTCTAACCAATTGGCTGCAATGAAACAAAGAGTGAAAAATTTAGAGGGGTCTGAATACTTTCCGTACCCACTGTACAAGTCATGCAAGCATTGCAAGCTGATTTTTTTTTCACAGACCACCACCTATCTTAATATAGCCCTACTCATGCAAAATATTTAATATATGACAAAGCAACTATCACTGGATTCTATGCTGCTACCAACAGATAGGCAAGGAATTTCTAAGTAATTAGTAAGTAGATCATCAGTGTCCCACATTTTCATGAAAGCATTTTTCTCAATGGGTCAACAGTGCTTGGAGTAATGAAAAAGCCTTGTTGACTCTGGTCTAATTGTAACAACAATAGGAGAATAAAATCCAGCACTCGTCAAGATTTAGTAAAGAATAAAATCAGTCCATCAAAATCTTCATAATTAAAAATGTAAAATCTTAATCAATAAGATAAAAGGACCTATGCATTTTAAACATCTATACCTTTTGCAGTAGCACAGAAATTGGCTGCTGCTTAAGGAAAAATTAAAGAAACTGGGATTAAAAATTGCTGACCAGATATAAAGATCTTGAGAACTTCGATATAAAAGGCCATATCATATACAGTACTATTGAAAATAAAACAAGAAAAAGATATTTTTTAAACTTGGTAGATAAATATTTAGTGATTTTAAAACTGTTTGCAGCCCATCATGGATTCCTCCCTACAAGTGTAACATGAAGAATGACAGTTGCTATTAAACTGCCCGATTGAACTGTCACTGAAATACAAGCTACATTTTTCAACTTCCTGTCACACCTGGGAAACCGGATCAAATATATTCTTTGCAGATAGAAAATCTCCAGCATCCTTCATGGATTTACTCATTTTCACTATTTTAGTTTTTCTTGCCTGGTTTAGCAGATGTATCAGACCACCCTGGGACTGCTTTCTTTCTGCATTTAGACATTGCAATCAGTTAGAGGTAGGTGGCGCTTTGTCATATAACAAATAACTATATAACAACTTATGTGATGGTCAAAGCAATTGTACATGTGCCTCTCCTAGTCTGCCAAAATAGCCAAGGAGTAGCCTGGCCTCAAAATAGCCAAGGAGTAGTATTGAGCAGACCCAAACCACAAAATGAGTTCATTGGAATTCCCACCGCGGTCAATGCCCACGATTGGTCCGTGAACCCAGACCTGAACAGGATTTAAAAATTAAAATTTTAACGGGTCTGCTCATCACTACTATGAAGTAGTAAACAGGAAAAAGTCAACCTTCAGAGTAAAGGACAAAATAACAATGAAATCAATCCAAGCTGAAATGCGTGCTGAAATACTGGATACCAAAAAAGCATATGGAAAAAGCCTAGAAAACAAATTGGAAAAGATTGGCATCAAGGAAATCTGGGCCAGCCAAAGGAAAGTAACAGGGTTAGAGGCGAAAGCAGGACAGGAGGCGTGCTACAGTAAGTAGTCAGTTGAAGGCGTAAAGTGTAACCGTCATTTTTAAAAAACATTTGATATGTTGTAGGGCAGGCAATTTTAAGCACTTTTGCAATTGGATTAGATACCCGAATCTTGGTCCTTCCTCTTGTATTCTGCAGACTTCCCCTAGATGTGAGTATACTCACATATGTCTATTGCTTAGCTCATCCCGTCTTCAGAAAGAAGCGGAGACTACGATGATAACACACGCCCCCATCCCCCTCCGTCCAATCAGCTGATTACCTCATGTGTCACTGCCCCAGCACTGTCATGTGCAGGGAGAAGCCCTCACTAACGTAATAATCAAACACCTACACTTATCTCTCCTCAGCTGTCCCTACACTTGTGTATACACACATAATCCACACAGACAAACTGCAGCCCCCCATCACCTCACACAAGGAAGTGGCAGGAGATACTCCAAGCTGTCCTCTCATGTGCTGTGCTGGAGTATTACTTAGATAGGTAGGTACATAGATAGATACATAGATGATAGATAGATAGACAGCAGGGCTGTTGGTCCTTAAATAGTTGGATCTGTGTCACTTTTGTTATGCTTGAGAAAGGTGCGGTTTAGCACCAAAACGTCACTGTGTGATGGAATAAAGGATCACCGCTTTTCTACAATTTTTGTAGTGCTGCCTCTTCACTACTTATATCGAGGACCCACGCCAAGGGATCATCGGCTATTGCACCAACCATTGGCTTGTGCTGCTCTGGACTCTCCATATTCTAGATAGATGGATAGATAGATAGATAGATAGATAGATAGATAGATAGATAGATATGGGCTAAGTAGATCGATAGATAGATGATAGATAGCTATGGTGTCAGCAGCAGGCACTTGTGATGAGGTGACAGGAGGCAGCCCCCGTCCCTCCATCTTGCAGATTGTAGGTTTTTTGAGAGCTGAAAACCCTGGTTGCTATGGGACAAAAGAAGTACTAAATGACGACCTAGATGCAAAATACTTTGAAGAATGATTCCCAGGGACACCTGGAGCAGAATTATGTTTTGTTTTTTTTTGCTCAGAATGACGGTTACACTTTAAATCTCTTCTTCAACTGATTCTCTGAAGGGCATCATCAGGGATTATTAAGGGAATGGGCGGACTGGAATATAATGATAGATTAAAAAACTTGTAGTTGTTCAGCTCAGAAAAAGGATGATTAAGGGGAGCCATCATTACAATATAAAAAGATCTTTGGAGTGATCTCTGTACTGACAAATTCAGTTTTATACCTAGGCTTGTGGCCAGGACAAGGGGGCATCCTCTACACCTAGAGGAGAGGAGGTTCTACCATTGTCATATACAGGGGTTTTTTACTGTAAGAGCACTGAGACTATGGAACTCTTTGCCACAAAATGTTGCAATGGCTGATAATTTGAACATGTTCCAGAGGGGCCTGGATGCCTTTCTGGAGAGCAATAATATCACATCATATGGTAGTAAAACTTTTTGTCATCACAAACGTATACTTCGGTATGCACATCAATGACGAGCTGGAAAATGAACATTGACAAAGTATACAAAGGAGCTGTCTAAGTTACACCTCTTGACAAAATTGAAATCTGTCACGGGTGTCCACTGTGACCTCGATTCTGTTTCTGACTTTGCTGCCTGTCCTGACCTCCTGCCTAACCACCTCCGTCTCAGCCTTTTCATTCTGTACCTCGACTCTGCTATGACACCGGCCCTGCGACTGTCCTATAGACCTGTTGCTGGGCACATCTCCGCCACAGAGTCAGGTGTATCCACTGTCAGTACCTGAAACCGCTTCTATGTCGGCTTATGTGAAGAAGAATCTGCAAAAGGCTTTCATACGTTATGTCCTCTTCTCCTGCTAGTGCTGGATTCTTCTTCATGGTCAAGAAGGATGGTTCACTCTGCCCATGCAATAACCAACGCGGTCTTAATAAAGTTACGGTGAAGAACTGCTACCCACTACCTCTGATCGTGGAACTCTTAGACTACCTATGTGGAGCCAAGGTCTTCACCAAATTGGTCCCACGGGGGGGATATATTCACATCCGCATCCGTGAAGGCACCACACAATTTCAGTATCTGGTTGTGCCCTTTGGACTCTGTAATGCACTTGCTGTATTTCAAGAGTTCATCAATGACATTTTCAGAGACTTGCTTTATACCTGTTTCATGGTCTGCTTCGACAAAATCCTGGTGTTCTCTTAAGACATTAAATCCCATTAGGTCCAAGTACGACATGTTCTCAGGCGCTTAAGGGCCAATTGCCTATATGCCAAGCTCGAGAAGTGCTAGTTCCACCAAAAGAGTCTTCCGTTGCTCGGGTATGTCATCTCTGACAATGGTCTACAGATGGCTCCCACAAAGTTGTCTGCCATACTTCAGTGGCCTCGCCCAGTAGGACTTTGTGCTATCCAGAAATTCCTGGGCTGCGCTAACTACTACAATCAGTTCATACGCCATTTTTCCTCTCGCTTGTCTCCCATTGTGGTGCTAAGAAAAACACTGATCCAAAACTCTGGCCTCTGGGTGCTAAAGAAGTTTTGACCTCATTCCTCTGCTGCCAGCCCTGCCCTTCCACCTTGTTCCTGACTCTGATCCTGTGCCGCCTGCCCTCCTGCCTGACCATGACTCTGTCTCTGCCTTATGATTCTGAGGATCTGCGATTAGCTATAGGGTAATAAATATGGGAAGGCGAAAGTTGATTTAAACTCTTTCTTGTGGGAGGGCAGAGATAGAAAGAAATAAGGGACTCTGTTGAGGACAAGATTAGATAACAAGATGGTGAATGGGAGTGGAACGACAGTAGATGTTCCACTCACATATGCTATTTGTCCTTTGTTGTGCTTCAACACAAAACCAACTTGTAATGCTTTCATTAAACGAATAATTACCTTAAAGGGGTTTTCCCACAAAACGAGTTACACCCTATCCACAGGATAGGGCCTACCTTGCTGATTGGTGGATGGATACCCCGTTCCCGTGATCAGTGAGGGTCTCATCACTGAGACTACCACCAATCGACAAGTTGGGCTCTTTCCCTTTAACCCCTTCGCGCTCCGCGGCGGATATATCCGCCACGGAGCGCAGTGACTTAGCGCTCAGTGGCGGATATATCCGCCACGAATGACTACATTTATGAGAAATTATCTTCACACAGTAACATTTTTTTTAATAACATCTAATTGAAGAAATGTTTATGTATGGCAGATTTATCAAACTGAATGTGAATGCCCAGGCGAGAATACCCCTTTAAGTCTAATCAAATTAGCTGTCATCCATGAGGACAGAGGCTGACTCTTAAGTGGAGGTAGCTATCCTATAAATTTAAAGGGGGATTCTCCTCTGGGCATTCACATTTAGTTTCATTAATCTGCCGTATATATACATTTCTTCAACTAGATGTTATTTAAAAAATTTTCCTGGGAGCTGTCTCGTTTCTAAGGGACAACATGGCTACATTTATGAGAAATTATCTTCACACAGGAACATTTTTTTTAATAACATCCAATTGAAGAAATGTTTACATATGGCAAATGAATTAAATTAAATGTGAATGTCCAGATGGGAATACCCCTTTAATGTAGACCTTTATGAAGTATTGTAGCATGACAAATCTTCTAGCGTATTAAGATGGGGAAGGTACTGTATACAGTATCATGGATCATAAGTGCTTTTTAAGTTGTAATTAGTGTTGAGTGAACCTGTGAAGTTTAGGTTTGACAAGTTTGGCTGAACATAAGTTCAGTTTGGATTCCTGAACTTGATCAAACCATTGAAATCAGGGGGGGTCTTAACACATCACTTGAGTGTTTGTTCTCAAAAATGTATATACCTGAGAATAGAATTATCTAGCCTATTCCCCCCATCTCTTGGTCTGAGTGTTTCCTGCCGTATCGCAAATACTTGTTTTTTAGTGAAGTAAGGAAATGCAGAACAAACGACTTATGATTTTTCATATCTATTTTGGCCCTTGACAGCCCTTGTATTTGCACTGTAGGTTTGACACACATTAATACATAGTGTTTTTTATCCCGACTGACTGTAATCTGATTGTATCGATTGACGGTTCTAGTGTTGTCCATGTCTTGTAGCGCGGCGTGGCTATTTCGTCTCCCTGGGTTACGGGATAACTTGCCAGGCATGAAATGCCGGGGTATTCGGACATAGACTCAGACGGACAGTGTTTCATTCAACCGTACTATAGTTAAGAAAAGTTAGAAAAGGCGTTGGTCAATGTTCACAGACACAAACAACCCACGCAGTTGAACATAAAAGGAAGACAGATATGGTAAAGGGAAAGGAATAATTAAGGAAGAGATGCTGACATCCTCACCACATGTAAGGCACCAATATAGAGGTCAGATTCTTAAGTGAAAGGTATTTATGGAGCCTTGCGTTTTCCAACGGTGTTCATGGGGGTCCAATATACAAGATACTGTTTTCGTGCTATGGATTAATGGGAAGGACATGTGTTTGTGGTAACGTGAATGAAATAAAAATGAAATAAATACGTTAGGAAGACGGTATAACAACCACGGTACAATATTATTTGTAAAAAAGTTATTTTGTTGTTGGTATTTTGTGTTTTAATTAAATCTGCATCATGTTTGTATTTTATTGTACTTAAAATCTTATTGAGACATATTAAAAGAAAGAGGACGTAGATCGTTTTTGGAACAGGTGTTCCAAATATCACAACAACAGCCTTATAAGATGTTAATGCCAACTACTGTAACACAGGAATGAGGAAGGATGAGGAAAAATAGTGTGGTTTAAACTCATGCTGAGTTTTATGTTTTTTTTTTTTTTTTGAAGCTGTTACTCAATAAGATTGAAAAAATTTGTGACTATTGTCCTGAAAATAAAAGCATGAATTTTTATCTTTAAATATCGGGTTTGGAAGTGTCTGTTTGGCTGGTCGCGCAAATGAAACTTGAAACTTGGAAGTGCGTTTTTGCTCCAATCCAGGAGGGATCTAAAGCACGGACCAACCTGCATTGCTACAGAGTCGGTGAGCTGACTCTACCTTCACCGGAACACTTTATTAGGTACACTTGTCCAACTTGCATCATTAATACTATTCTAATCACCAATCCACATGGCGGCAACTCTCCTAGCAGTTTCAAACCGAGCATCATTCATGGGAAGAAAGGTGATGATGCCTTTGAACGTGGCATGGTTGTTGGTGTCGCCCGAGTCAGAGGGTCCTTGGATCTGAGTATTAAGAAACTAGCTGATCTAAACTGTGCGACATTTTCATGCACAACCATCTCTAGGGTTTACAGAGAATGGTCTGAAAAAGAAAAAACATCCATTGAGCGGCAGTTTCCTGTGGGCGAACTGCCCTTGTGATGCAGAGGTCAGACGGCAGAATGGTGCGAGACCTGTGGTTCAGATGCTGATAGAAAGACAGAGCGAGAGTGGACTTGACCTAATTGTGCCACCTCGTTACACCCAAGAGTGAAGGCAGCATGAGCATCGCTGAACGCACTCCATATGGTCGACTGTTGTGAGGACTATGGGCTCAGCATGGCGAATACCACACCGGTGTCCACTCCTTGTCAGCTAAGACAGACAACTGAGGCTACAATTTTGCACAACTCATTCGAAATGGACCGTAGAAGATTGAAAACGTTGCCTTGTCTGATAGAGTCTCGATTTCTGCTGCGACAATTGATGTAGGGTCAGAATTGACATCACACATGACAGCACTGGATTCATCCTGCCTTGTATCAACGGTTCAGGCTGGTGGTGTCCATTGTGTGGTGGAATATTATTTCTTGGCACTTCTTTGGGCCCCTTGGTATCAATTGACATCGTTGCAAACGCCACAAGCGTACCTGATATTGTTGCTGACCAGTGTCCATCCCTTTATGACACAATGGTTACCCAACATCCTTATTGGCGTACTTTCAGCAGATAATGGGCCATGTCATAAAGCTGAATACTCAGACCCTGGTTTCTTGAACAGCAATGAGTTACTGTACTCAATGCCTCCACAGTCACCATATCTCATCCCATAGAGGCCATCGTTTGGATGTGGGTGGAACTGGGAGATGCTCCTATGCCGGCTCGGCTCTGGCTTTCATGAGCCAGATACCGGCACTCGGGAAAAGGGGGGCTGGCTGTAACTAATAGACGGGCATACCCCAGTGTAACAACCGCGATCGGAGTTGTCTTCCGATATCGCTGGGGTGCTGCCTTTTACAACCGTCAGATGCCGCACGAGTCCAGCGCGATCGCGGCATCTTAACAAGTATCTGGGGGGTCTTACCCACACCAGATCGGGCCCCCCAACCGTTCTCGGGGGCGTCCCGATCGGTGCTATGTAACTCTGGGGTCGATTCTGGACCCCAGGAGGTACTAGCAAGAATGCCAGTAAGATTGGTTGCGTGACGTCATCTTTTTACTGGCAAATAAGCTGCCCAGCCTCTATGCCCCAACCCCGTGCCATAGTGCTGACACTGATATCATACTCTGCAATAATTTGAGTATTGCAGAAGAATATTATCATTGGAAGAAATTGCAATCGAGGATGGGCTTTTCATGTCCATGGTATAAAAGTGAAAAAGTGAGAAAAGTAAAAAAAAAAAAGTCTATTCAATAAAAAAATGTACGAAAGTTAATAAATGTCACTTAAAAAATGCCCCCTCCCGCCCCCCCCCCCATAGACCCCCAAAACATAAACAGCGAACTTAGACCTACAAAAAAAAAAAAAGTCTACTGTATTATATCTATAACACAAAACACACAAGATATAGTATCAACCGTCTGTCCGTACACAAAACCTCGTGATATATAAACGGTAAATCATTATGAACCCCCAGCTAAACGCCGTTAAAAAAAAAATTGTTATAAACCCTCCAAAAATTATGATTTTTACCTTTTCAAGACCACAAAAATTATGACTATAAAATGCGCCCAAAAAAAACCATATCGTACTAGAATGATACTGTGCAAATTGCAAAGTACAAAATGTCCCGCAAAAAACAAGCCATAACCAGCCGCCGTAGCCAAAACGTAACAAAAGTTTAGCACTGGAAGATTAGCAACTAAAAAAGATTATAGATTTTCCCCACTTTATCTGAGTAGGGTTTTGTTGACAAATTTAGTTAAAAAGTTAAGACAAAAATATATTCTTTTTACTGGTTGGTATGCCCCGTAATTAGTCTATCAACTCCATAGGAATAAAGATAACATGACTATTCGGCTATAGAGCTGTGCTGTGAAACTAACACCAAAAAAAAAAAAAAGTAAAAAATCCAGTAACATATATTTTTATTGATGATGTTCTACTCCCGCCCTTCCAAAAAAAGTTGTTTTTTCCTAAATTTTCAACATAGGTGATACCCAACCCCCAAAATTTGGTATAACAATGGAAAAAAGCATCTATTCCCTGCAAAAAAAATGCCGTCACATGGCCCCAATAACGAAAAAGCGGAAAATTTCTATAGCCTCAAAAGGGGCCAATGAGGAAACCTAAAATTCTCTGGCAGATGCCAGCGCCGACCTCCTTCCCTTCTGCGCCTCGCTGGCCCCATAAAACAGGAACGGCCACATGGTGGGCGGGGCTTTGTACTCAGGAGAGAAAGTTGCCACAGAACAAATTGTAGGTGGGTTTTCTCTTTTTATATTTGGAAAATGTTTGCTTTTGGACATCTTTTGGGCTAATGAACGCATATGAAGGGGAACAATATGCACCATTCATGAAATGTTCACCTCAATTTTGATTCAATTATCTAGGAATTATCTCAGGGGGTTTAACAATCTACGTTTAAAAGCTGTTTCGATAGCATGAGGGTTTGTGCCAGATTTGAAAAGGGTGTTTGTGGGATTTTTATAGGGGGTTTTGATGACTAAATATGTAAATTTCATCAGAAACTGTATATTATCCCCATAAACTAGCAATTCTGAAAATCAGGAAAGCGATATCTATTGTGCAAAGACGCGGGGACGTTCAAAATAATTATCCAGATATTTAAGCAGAAATATGAAAATGTAAATTAGCAACAAATGGGAAATGTTATCAGCAATTCGTATTTAGTTGGCTTAAATCTATCTGCCTGAAAACGTGCCATGATTTAGAAATTCGAAAATGGCAAAATTTTTTCAAAAAATTCATAACATTTTCTTTTTTTTGTTAACTAAACGCAAAAATTTATCTGCCAAAAAGCTTACCACTAAAAGAAGTCAACATGGGGGGAAAAAAACAAATCTCAGAATCGTTTTCTTTGGGATAATAGTCAACAGTGTTTGTTTCATAAAAGTTCATAATCCATATATTAGCGAAGCATTAGTCAGAATCCACAAATCGCTTGGTTCTGCTGTGCTGAGCCTTAAGCTTTGTATAAAGTGGCTGCGTCCTTGAAGGGGTTTTATAATTTGTCAAAAAATAGGTATGATAATTAAAAATTAGTACATAAAATTGAATCATCAATAGTACATTGACTTTATGCTATGGTACTAATTTTCTTTTACAAGTATATGGGATTGATACGTAAGACAAGTGCCTATATAGAACAACGGAAAAGGCATCCTCTGTTGAATATGAGAAATGGGGCATTCTATGATAATATGGTTGTCTTGTCTCGAAGAATGTTGCAAAGTCCAAAATAATAAATAGGGTGTCCTCCTTGTTGGATTATAGGTGAAAAGGAGTTTACTTGACTAACCGTGTTTCGGATCAGAATAGAGGTCAGCCACTGACTTCTAGGGAATAATTTGCTTTTATGTGACAAGTTGCCCTTCGCAGCATTTGGTTATTTTATGGTTTTTAATTAGAATTTTCCAAACCCGCCCCACATAGCAGTTGGGTCTTCAGAGAGTACTTGTGTCAACGTGTTAATATTAAACGTGCAATTTTGCCAGAAAGTTGATCTTTAAAACAATGTCATCTCAGCAAATTTTTCTCTCAGTGGTCAGACTACTTATCAAATCCTGAGGGTTGCGGTCACAGTGCGTTGTAACGCATGCGTTAAAAATGCGCATTGGTTGAAGAGCTGAAGACGTGATTTGACCATATTATGAAACCACCTCTACATCTGTCGTGTTTACAAAACGCATGCTGTTTAACAGCGAGGTAACGTCATAATTTTGGGATTTACAGCTTCGTGGCGTTAACAACGCATGCGTTAACCGCGATGTTAACGCAGGCGTAAAAATTGCGTAACGTTGTTTCTCTGTTGTTTTGTTATTATTTACAAATTGTCGTAGCAGCTTCTTGGTTAATTAGGCCAACATCACTCTCCAGCTATTGCAATGCGTTTGGGTTAAACGCATGCGTTAAACGAGACGTGTGACAGCACCCCAAAGAGACTCTGCGAAATTTTTATAGCACTAACAAATTATGTTCACAGTGAAACCAGACTATGAAAACACCAATATACACCTGCAGTGGCGTTGTAGAGTTGCCACCAGGCAATGAGCGGCCAATCCTTATTGGGCTCCCCTCACCCGAACGCGTGTGCCAACCAATACCTCTAAAATGAGAATTAATAAAAAAACATTTTATCACAAATGTACTGTAGTGCCAAGGAGCAAATATGGACTCAGTGCCATGATTAATATTACATGTAGTGGTAATAGTATTGTAGCAGACATGGTATGTTTCCAAAAGGGCACCAAGGCAGTAATTGCTGCTAACCTCTGCACCTTCTATCTACCTCATGTTTTGAAAGAGGACTCTGTCAACCCCGAAAAGACCCCCACCAAATGTGTTCCTCCCATAATCCGTTCCCAGCCGTTTCTGAACCGGCCAGTTTTTTTTTGAATTTATGTTTGGAAAGTTGGTTACAAGCAATTGTCAGCGCGGCACCAGCCGCTATCCTCGGCAGTATTCGGGATTGACCGGCCGCGATTAGCAATATATGCAGTTGCTGAAGCTTTGTTTTTCTTCTCTACACGTGTCCCATGACAGGGGCGTGCTGGGGCGTTAGTGTCAGTCGGCCCCTTATGAATAAACCATATGCCAGCACACAATATACGAGGGATTCCAACGTCTTATTTGGGAAGAGGTCGGATCTGTTTAAACATTCAACTCCAAAATTAAATAAAAAAAAAAATTTTTTATGTCTGTCTTGGGATTTTTGAATAAAGGCGGCTGAGGATGAGGACTCATGACGGGGGGGGCGCGAGGGCACTCCTTTATTTGGACCCCCGGGGGTGCAAATGTGGTGGTGGTCTGTTGGACGACTTATTTTTTTTTTTTCACCGTGTGGACAGGTCTCTTTAATACCACCTTTCTTAGTAAGCAGACATTTATTTGCCCACATTCTAGTAATTTCCCCTTTTGTGCCCTATTACATATAGCCAGATTATCAAAGTAATTTGCAGGCAGCAACAGATAATTGAATACTGGAACACAATTTTCAATTACTATGCACTGCCTCAAGTGTGCGTATTACAATTCTGTCAAGCTGCTGTAATAAATGCATCACCAAGCTCAGATAAGCTTTTTTTTTACTAACATCGCCTCGTCCGGTGCACCTCGTCAACCACTTAGTGCAAACAAACACAAAACCTGGCTATGCACAATACATTTAATACTTTTCAAGCTCTAACGAGCTTTTTTAGTGCAAGGGTGTTGGCTAAACTGGGGCACAAGTTGTGAACGTATGGGAAATTTTTTTTTTTTTGTTTCTTTTTCAGTACTTAGCCCTTATAGTAAAAGCCCCTCTTCTGTTGCATCTTTTATATTGAAGAACAATTTTTAACACCTTCTCAATACATTACCATTATTCGGCATTCCACATTTATAATAAAAGAGCCGCTCTGTCGCCCCCCACATTCCTTTCTAATGTCTACCTATTTCTCCCATTCTTTGTAATTTTAATGCACTTTGTTTTGCCTGTCCTCGTGGAGAGTAATGCTCAAAATCTGTGTCGCCCATCCCCCTTACATCATAAAAACTATCATAAGGCCCTTATCAATTCTACCATACTAAGCCCAATTTCATAATTGCCCTCATTCACAAATGGTACCTACTCTCATTATGTCCACAGCCCTAAGCCCTTCTCATCAGCCACTTTCACAAGTGTCACCATCTTTGAAAAATGCTCCTCTCTCTATCAGTATGACCGTGCAGAAACCTGATGGGAAAATACAAAAGGATGACCTGGACCGTGTCTAACTAGTCCAAGACCGAAATAAAGGAGGACGGAGGGGGACTATTCTCAAGGCAGGTATTAAGACAACTATAGGCCAATGATCTGCATTAAGGTTGTAGGCCCCAACCCATTTACTCCTTAGAAATAATGTGGCCATTATTGTTGATTAACCTAGACTACTTAAAACCGAAGGGATGCCATACAAAGTTACTACATACAATAGTTAAATTGCAGTTTTACTACAATCCCATACCTCAAGATGACCAAATTAACACAATACCATTGAAACGAAGAATCTCATAGATTACAGAAAAGAAACACTAACCGGGGGGTCTGAACAAACAAGATGGGTACCAAAAACTGACCCAAGATGGCTACTTTTTTTTGTTTTTCATCCAACCCAAACGCACTACAAAAAAATAAGTGCCCAGACCAAAGAGAGCTACCAGAACCCCGCTACAGAACTCAAGATACCTAACCAGAACTGTACCAAACCAAAAATACTTACATCGAAACGTTACCAGAACCAGCTTACTACAAAAAAAGTCACGAGATACAGTGAGCTACCTTAACCAGTGCTTGGGAGATGCATGTGAAACACACTGCAGTATGAAGATGTGCATTTGAACCAATTTATACTTGTCTTGAGGTAGTAGAAAGACACACAAACTCGGTTATTTCCTAGTATACAAGGCAATCCCTCATTGCTACTCACGACAAAGAGAACGCATTGAGTGATCACTCGTATAAGTGTGCCTCGCTGTATGTGAGATACTAAGAAAGAGCTATAAGAACAAAGAAAAAGGATCCTCTGTGAATATGAGAATGGGCATCTAATGATAAATGGTTGCCCGAATGAATTGCAAAGTCCAAAATAATAAATAAGGTGCATTTGTTGGAAGGTTGAAAAGGAGTTTACTTGACTAACCTTGTTCTGCCAGACTAGCTGGTCCAGCCACTGCTTCAGCGGATAATTGCTTTTATTTGACAGTGCCCATCTGTCAGCATTGGAATGTTTTATATAGAATTTCAAAGCACAATATAGCAGTGGGTTCTCAGCTAGTACTTGTGCAACGGTAACTTAACTGCAATTTGCAGCAAAGTGATCTTTAAAACAATCATTTATGCAAACTCTTCAGTGGCAGAACTATCACATTAAAGATCCTATGGTAAATTAAGCACTAACAAATTAATGTTCACAGGACGCAGTGCGTTAACCGCGATGTTTTAACGCATTACGTTAACAATGCGTTAACAACGCATGCGTTAACCGCGATGTTAACGCGCGTTAACAATGCGTTAACGTTGTTTTCGTAACACACAGGTTAGCAGCTGTTTAATTAGGCAACATCACTCTCCAGCTATTGCAAATGCTTTGTTTAAAAACCAGCGTTAAACGAGACGTGTGACACGCACCCTAAGAGCCTATGGTAAATTAAGCACTAACAAATTAATGTTCACAGGAACCAGACATATGAAAACCCATATACATCCTCAGTTGCGTAGAGTGCACCAGGCCCTGGGGCCAAATCCTTATGGGCTCCCCTCCCCCTAACTGTGTCCACCAACTACCTTAAAACTGATAATAAACAAAAATCATTTTATCACAAAGTACTGTAGTGCCAGGAGCAAATATTGCATCAGTGCAATGATTAATATTACATGTATTGGAATTAGTATTGGTATCAGCAGTATTTCCAAAGGCCTCAAGAGTAATTGCTGCTAACCTTTTCACTTCTATCTCATCTCATGTTTAAAGAGGACCTGTCACCCCGAAAAAGACCCCCCACCAAATGTGCCCCCCATAATCCGTTCCCCAGCCGTTTTCTCCCCAGCCAGTTTTTTTTTAAATTTATGTTTGGAAAGTTGGTTTACAAAGCAAGTCCGCGGCCACAGCCGCTATCCGCGGCCGTATCGTGGAGGGCCGGCAGCGATTACGCAATATATGCAGTGCTGCCGGCTTCTCCTACAGGTCCCCACTGACAGGGGCCTGCTGGGGGAGTGTCAGTCGACCCCTTATGAATAAACCATACTGCCAGCACACAATATACGAGGATCCAACGTCTTATTTGGTAAGAGGTCGGATCTGTTTAAACCAACTTTCCAAACATAAATTTAAAAAAAAACTGTCTGTGGAGAAAGGGGCTGAGGAGAGGATTATGAGGGGGGGGCACATTTGGTGGGGGTCTTTTTCGAGGTGACAGGTCCTCTTTAATACCACCTTTCTTAGTAAGCAGACATTTTATTTGCCCACATTCTTAGTAATTTCCCCTTTTGTGCCCTTATACATATAGGCCCAGATTTATCAAAATTTAATTTGCAGGCAGCACCAGATAATTGAATACTGGCACACAATTTTCAATTACTATGCACTGCTCAAGTGTGCACTATTTTATTTTTGGTGGGTCTAGCATACAGTGTTCGACACAATTCTGTCAAGCTGCTGTAATAAATGCCTCACCAACTCAGACTAAGCACTAACATGCCCCTTTAGGTGCACATTGTCAGACACAGTGCAAACAAACACAAAACTGGCATGCACAATACATTTAAATACATTTTCAAGCTCTAAAGACTTTTTTAGTGCAAGGTGTGGCATAAAACTGGTGCACCAAGTTTGAAAGATCTGGGACATAGTACTTAGCCCTTATAGTAAAAGCCCCCTCTTCTGTTGCATTTTTTAATGAAGTAACCAATTTTTAACACATTCTCAATACATTCCCCTTATTCTGCCCCCATTTCTAATAAACGACCGCTCTTCTGCCCCCCATTCTTTATAAATGTCTCCTCTTTCTCCCCATTCTTAATTAATGCCCTTTCTTTTGCCTGTATCGTAATGCTCAATCTTTTCCCCCATACATAATACCAACTTTCATAAGACCTTCTCAATTTCTCTCATACTAAATGCCCAATTTCATAATGCCCTCATTCACAATGTCCCTTCTCATTATGTCCCCATCCATAATGCCCTTCTAATAGCCCCTTTCACAATGTCACCATTTAAAATGCCCTCTATCATTATGACCTTGCAGAAACCTGAAGGGAAATACAAAAGATAATTACGTGTCATAACTAGTCCAAGACCAAATAAAAGGAGGTAGGGGACTACTCAAGGCAGGATTAAGACAACTATAGGCCATGATCTGCATTCAGGTTGTAGGCCCCAACCCATTTACCCTTTAAAATAATGTGGCCATTATTGTTTACACAGTAACTAAACCAATGATTCTACACAGTTTACTACATACAATAGTAAATTGCAGTTTACTACAATCCCATAATCAAGATTGACACATTAACACAATACCAGAACGAAGATATCTACATAGATACAGAAACATAACCTGGGTTCTGACAAACATATGGTACCAAAAACTGCATGGCTACTATTCCATACCCAAACTCACTACAAAAATAAGCTGCCAGAACAAAGATAGCTACATAGAAGCTACCAGAACCAAGATTACTAAACAGATACTGTACCATAACCAAAATTAATACATAGAAACGTTACCAGAACCAAGCTTACTACATAGATACTGTACCTTAACCAAGTGCTGGGAATGCATGTGAAACAAATTGTAAAGATGTGCATTTTGACCAATTAACTTGTATTTGGTAGGAAGCAAAATGTATTTTCCTAGTTAACAAGGCAATACACTCATTGCTACTCACAGAAAGAAAGCATTTTGTTCACTTTGTGTGACTGCTGCGTAAGGGTATGTTAAAATGACAACTTTTAAGGGTTTGAGGTGGTGCAGCGGGTATGTCTTATGCTATGGGGCTTACCCGCACATGGCAGTTTCAGGGGTTATAGGTCACAGTGCTTTTTCTAACAACTCAAAAGGCAAAATAGAAACAATGTCCAGTCTTGCTAGGAGGAAAAATTCCAGTGAAAAAATTATGTCAAAATCCTCTGTGACCCTCAGACACAGTAACCATACAAATAACATCCACCCCCACATAATTAGCAAATGAAGATTTTTGACTTGAGTGAAGCTGAAGAAATTGACAAGTATGGGATGCAAACCCATGCATGCAGAGGACAATGGATTGGCAATCCATTCCCTTTACCACTCGGCCACCTTGCGCTCATTAAATTAAGATGCTTTGTACAAGTTGAACCAAGGATCTCTTGATCTGCAGTCAACTACTCTATATGCTATAAAACTCCTGATTTCAGGAGGGAACATTTTGAGTAGCTAAGGGAGGAGCTTAATGAAGTAAACTGGATCAATGTCCTTGAAAACTAAAGTACCCAAAGTACTGTAAATGGAACATTTTAAGAAATATTCTAAAAGGGTCCTGTGAAAACACATACAGTATGAAGTAAAAGAAACAGTAGAAAAATGTAGTTTAAATAATATGGTAGGCAGTACATAAATGAGAATGATAAAGGATTAAACCATAAGGGGTTGTCCTATGAAGACAAGATTCTTAAATTACCGGATAACAAAATACCCATTGTTTATTAACAAAAATACCGCAACTTTATTTGCCCTGGATCTAACTGTACATCTTCTGCTTGGTTGGATACAAGTCGCTCAGACCACAGACCTTCCCTGCTAGCAAGCAGAGTGTGCAAAACTTACTCCACAAGCTTACCGATAAGTCTTATCCCGGAGGGAGCCATAGCATTGCTGACTGTGTGTGTTAAGTTGAGTTAGCAAATAGCCATGTAGATAAACCCTTACTCTGATAATCTAAGCACATTGTCAGCACACAGCACCTCACAGCACTAAAGGGATCATAATGTGTCTGCTTAGAGAGTCCATGCCAATACTCTGGAATTTTACACTGACCATCACTGAGCTACAGGGGCTCAAAATACAGCAATAAAAATTGTAAAGTAAGGGGGTTAAAATTATTTTTATTGTCTAAACATCACTGGGGAATTACAATTTGAGAACTTTCTTTCATGGGCTAACCCCAGGACAGAGCTCATTTTCACCTTTAGGACATAGTCCGAATTTCCAAATGCCATGTGTCACTCATTATGCATCAATGCATAACTTTGGAACATAAATTTCTTAAAGAAAGCTGAAAGGAAAGCCATTAAGAAAGATAGAAGGTTGCTATTGGAATATGCAAATAAACAAACATTTCCAGATAATCAACATACAACAGTAGCTTTCTCTACACCTTATAGTAAAAACTATTGCCAAATTGTAAGCATAATGAAGAAATATTTACAGGAGATGATAAACTTTTTGCCATCCTACAAAATGGTTGTCGCTTTGCAGCACGTAAAGCTATGTCACTATTTGCATTTTGCCAAACCCCACCGCTAGAACCGCGGTCGGTGCTTTCACTGCGCGCTTATTACCCTCTAAAACGCCCGCCCGCAACAGCGCGGGCGGCGTTTAAAGAACGCGGCGCGCGCTCGCCGGCCACTTTTTTTTTCGATCGCCCCACGCCCCCAACGTCATCGGGGGGTCGGCGAATCGGTTCATGTAGCCTCTCTTCCTCTTGACACGAGGCTACATGTTTATGCAGGTTCGTTCATATGAGCCTTGCTCATTGTGTATGTATACCAAATAGCCTATATTGCTACGTAGTATTGCAGTATTATCTGGTAGGCAGCGATCTGATCATCTTCGTAATTTACCCTAGATGTCTAAAAGATATGGAAAAAAAAAGAATAAAAAAAGTTAAAAATTTAAAAAAGATTAATAATATTAAGTTCAATCACCCCCCTTTCCAGAACGGATATAAAACAACACGTAAATCACGACTATTAGGTATCGCCGCTGTCCAAAATGCCCTAGCTATCAATAAAAACGTTACTGGCCGCGGTGACCTCCGGCGGCGGGCATGGCGCCCAATAGGTCCGAAATGCGACTTTTACAACCTTTTTACATAACATAAAAAATGAAATAAAATGATCAAATGGTCGGCACCAGTACCTCAAAATGTGTAGCAGAGAAAACGTCTCCTCATTTCGCAAGAATGACACCTCACACTTTCTGTGCGCCAAAGTATGAATAAAGTTATTACGCATAGATGTCAAAAATTTATTTTTCTTTTTGTACACATTCTTTTAATTTTTGAAAATGTATTAAAACCCAAATACACCTATATAAAATTTGGGTATCACCGATCGCAACCAACCAAAGAATAATTAGGCGTGTTATTTGGAGCGAATAGTGAAGTCCGTAAAAACTGAGCCCACAAACGTGACGCACGGGGTTTTCTTTTTTTCAATTTTTCCACATTTGGATTTTTTTCAGCTTCGCAGTACACGTGCGAGTTAAAATAAATAACATTCGGGAAAGTAAATTTGTTACGCACAAAATAAGGCCCTCCACACGTCTGTACACGTAAAAACAATGAAAAAGTTATGAATTTTGAAGTTGGGAGAGCGGAAATTCCGAAACCCTACAACCCTCCGTCCTTAAGGGTTAAAGAAAGCTGAGATGAAAGCCATTAAGAAAACTAGAAGTTTGTCTATTGGAATATAAAATACAAACTTTCCAATAATCAACATACAAAACAGTAGCTTTCTCTATCCTTATAGTAAAAACTATTGCCAAATTGTAAGCATAATGAAGAAATATTTACAGGAGATGATAAACTTTTTGCCATCCTACAAAATGGTTGTCGCTTTGCAGCACGTAAAGCTATGTCACTACGTTACATGATTTCACCATCTGTATACCACATCAAATCTATTACACAACCCACCACAAGGCTAACATTTATAGTAGCACTTGGTACTATCCCCTGTTGTTTTCTTGCCATAGGGGGCTCAGACTGCTTCCAGACTGTTCTTGATATCTATTTTTATTGCAGCTTTTTTACATACTTCTCATTTCTGCCACATTATCTCAGATTATCTCAACCAGCAAAAGACTACAGCTATAAGAACCCTTCAGCTTTAAGGAAATCCCCCTACAACACACAGTTACTTTTGCAAATTCTCTCTTTTATGTCAGGATCAAATAAAAGGTCACATTTGGTATAAAATTGTGCAGCTATTGTCTTTTTATACTTTAATAAGTCCAACCATGTTAATTTGTCCCAGAAGCTAATTATCTTATAAATTTAAACTGCAAAGTTGAATTATTCTGTATTATCTTTGCTAAATGTATTCTGCCAGAATTAATCTTGATTTATAGAGCAGGCACACATTAAACAATGCCGATCATTAAATAGCTTACAGTTTAGAACCGTTTGAGCCATAGCTTTTCTGGGTCAGGACTCACAAGCATGATATTTTGTCACACACCAACGCTCAGTGTTTTTCAAGTTAGAATGTATATTGAGATTGAAAAAAAGTGAATGGAACATTTTATATGTGGTTTACTGGAGTGCAGCAGAGTCAAAGTGCTGACGCGGTGTAGTAGATCTCTGTCATGCTCAATATGGTGTAATGACAGTGTTATGTGCATAAATTAATCTTTTTTACTGTGCATGGCACAGTTACATACATAGTGTACAAAATCTTACACCTGCACTATCGCAGAATTTTTGGTAAACCTTAAGGGAGGGGGGGGGTTGAACACCAGTCTTAATACCCCCCCCCACCTCCCCCAGCGGCACACAATGTGCTGGATTTACCCATAGTAGGTTTAAACAGTGAGCAGGAATGAATCTCTGCCAAGTCAGACCAGGTCTGGTTTGGAAGAAATTTCAGCTATAATTCAGTCTATAGGCTGGTTTTGTGTCCCTGTCCCCACCACTTCCGCACCTGGTTCCTCAATTTTCATGCCCAAAGTGGAATGCATGTCAAAAAAGCCTAAAAGAATGAAGAGAGGGGGCTTTATACATGCAAATATACTGATGCTAAATATTTTAAGCTACACATGATTGACATAAGGACTTATACACACAATCCACCATGTTTATCCATTTCAAATAGAGAACATGCTATGATATTCTTTTTACTAATGTGAAAAGGTCTAGGGAAGAAAAACAGACATCACTCTAAACAATTCTGGATGTTAATTGTGTGATTAAAATCTAAGGAGAAAAACATGTCTGAGACTTCAGAGCCAGAGCAATATATCCCGAGGAAACCTTGTGTCTTGGAACAAATTACGGGCAAAAGTGAAAGGTACAAGTAGAAAATAGGTGAAGTTCCAGCACCCTCTTCAAAGTGCTAGCTTTATTTCAGAGATGGAGAACACCCGGCAGATACTATCTGAGACTATATTAAGTGTATCACAGTTTTCACCTTTAGTTTCATTCTCTCTATTTTTAGGGCAACAATTCATCTCTCTCAATGTTTAATTTGAATATACAAACTGAGCAGTCAGTGACTAATCTCCAGTGATTTCAAATGGCAGCACATGGGGGATTTAGACAAGCATATTCACATGCTGCAAAAAGAACCTGCAACAGTAATCAATAAATGATAGTAAATCTGCTCAGGCCTGTGTAGTCATGCTAACATTTATAGTAGCACTTGGTACTATCCCCTGTTGTTTTCTTGGCATAGGGGGCACAGACTGCTTCCAGACTGTTCTTGATATCTATTTTTATTGCAGCTTTTTTACATACTTCTCATTTCTGCCACATTATCTCAGATTATCTCAACCAGCAAAAGACTACAGCTATAAGAACCCTTCAGCTTTAAGGAAATCCCCCTACAACACACAGTTACTTTTGCAAATTCTCTCTTTTATGTCAGGATCAAATAAAAGGTCACATTTGGTATAAAATTGTGCAGCTATTGTCTTTTTATACTTTAATAAGTCCAACCATGTTAATTTGTCCCAGAAGCTAATTATCTTATAAATTTAAACTGCAAAGTTGAATTATTCTGTATTATCTTTGCTAAATGTATTCTGCCAGAATTAATCTTGATTTATAGAGCAGGCACACATTAAACAATGCCGATCATTAAATAGCTTACAGTTTAGAACCGTTTGAGCCATAGCTTTTCTGGGTCAGGACTCACAAGCATGATATTTTGTCACACACCAACGCTCAGTGTTTTTCAAGTTAGAATGTATATTGAGATTGAAAAAAAGTGAATGGAACATTTTATATGTGGTTTACTGGAGTGCAGCAGAGTCAAAGTGCTGACGCGGTGTAGTAGATCTCTGTCATGCTCAATATGGTGTAATGACAGTGTTATGTGCATAAATTAATCGTGTGGAACATTTTAGTCTTCACTATCCAGCTAATTCAACACAGGAAAACTGGTGTATGTAAAACTGTGCCATACACATGACTTGCAAAATAAAATTTCAAGTATTCGTGTTTTTTACTGTGCATGGCACAGTTACATACATAGTGTACAAAATCTTACACCTGGGGGGTTTGAACACCAGTCTTAATATCCCCCCCCCCTACCCTCCCAGCGGCACACAATGTGCTGGATTTACCCATAGTAGGTTTAAACAGTGAGCAGGAATGAATCTCTGCCAAGTCACACCAGGTCTGGTTTGGAAGAAATTTCAGCTATAGTTCAGTCTATAGGCTGGTTTTGTGTCCCTCTCCGCACCACTTCCGCACCTGGTTCCTCAATTCTCATGCCCAAAGTGGAATGCATGTCAAAAAAGCCTAAAAGAATGAAGAGAGGGGGCTTTATACATGCCCTCTCCATAAGGAAACTTGCAGAGTAGGCATAGTATATAATCCCATACGTGTGTAGAAAAAGCTGCATGACTAGCAGGGATCCTAAAAATGAGCCATTTACTAATTGTATGCACCAACATTATGGTACAAAATATTGATGCAAAATATTTTAAGCTACACATGATTGACATAAGGACTTATACACACAATCCACCATGTTGATCCATTTCAAATAGAGAACATGCTAGGAAGAAAAACAGACATCACTCTAAACAATTCTGGGTGTTAATTGTGTGATTAAAATCTAAGGAGAAAAACATGTCTGAGACTTCAGAGCCAGAGCAATATATCCCGAGGAAACCTTGTGTCTTGGAACAAATTACGGGCAAACGTGAAAGGTACAAGTAGAAAATAGGTGAAGTTCCAGCACACTCTTCAAAGTGCTAGCTTTATTTCAGAGATGGAGAACACCCGGCAGATACTATCTGAGACTATATTAAGTGTATCACAGTTTTCACCTCTAGTTTCATTCTCTCTATTTTTAGGGCAACAATTCATCTCTCTCAATGTTTAATTTAAATATACAAACTGAGCAGTCAGTGACTAATCTCCAGTGATTTGAAATGGCAGCACATGGGGGATTTAGACAAGCATATTCACATGCTGCAAAAAGAACCTGCACCAGTAATCAATAAATGATAGTAAATCTGCTCAGGCCTGTGTAGTCATTAATAAAAAGCCACAACTATTTTGTACATATTTGTTTAGTTTTTTTTTTTTTTATTCCCAAGCGGTTGCTTACACCCAAGTGCCTTTTTATTGTTTACTGCTAAATATCATTAAGTTTCCTTTTGGCTATTTTCAGCTCTGCTGCTTATCTACTGCTCATTTGAAAATAGTATGTCTTTGTAGCTACAAGTAGTAAAACCCTTGAACTATATTTTCTATTTTACAGACCACTGAACTCTAATTGAGTTGAAAGGTTTCTATGAGCATTTAATTAATAAGTAAAGGGAATGTTTGCAAACATTTTGGTAATATTTTAACCCCTTCAGGACTGTTTGTACGTTAAGGCTCAGTCCTTTTTTAAAGTGTCTCTTCCTGTGATAATCATTTTTCAACACTTTAACATATCCCTGTGATTTTCAAATGTTCTACTTTTAGACAAAAAGTTATACCACAATTTTTTTTGTAGAAACCTTTTGCCATTTGTCTTCTCTATATTTCCATAATTTGTTTTACATTTCATTTTTTATGGATGTTAGAAGGTTTATACTTTTAGTAGCAGGTTCTTAAACTTTAAATTTATTTTGGAAGTACCCTATAAAGACTTATAAACTATAAGTAACACCATTTTATGAACCCAACATCTCAAACTATTCAAATCAGTAAAATAGAAACCTGAGAAGTGACACCATTTTGGAAACTACATCCCTCAAAGAATTTATCTGGAGTTGGGGGTGAGCATTGTAACCCCCAACATTCTGGTCAAAACTTAATACAAAGTGAATGGTAAAAATTGCATTGCAATTTATCAAATATGCTATTGTAGTGACAAATGTATTTTGCCTCACTCATGCCACTGAGGACAAACAAGTCAAAAATCATTCTGCGGGTTATTCCGGTTAGGGTAATACCCCATATGTGGCAATAAACTACAGGATAGGTACACGGCAGGGCTCAGGAGGAAAGGGACGTAATTTAGGTAATGGAGCTTAATTTTCACTTGATTGATATTGGGGTGCCCCTGAGGTATCAGTACAATAGAACCCCCATAGAAGTGACCCCATTTTGGAAAGGGCTCTCCTCAAACAATGTATCTATGGTTGTATGAGCATTCAACCCCTAAGATGCTTGCTCAAATGTAATACAAAGTGAATGGTGCTGCATAAAAATTGCATTGTTTTCTCAAATGTGCCATTGAAGTGACAAATGAAATCAGCCCAACTCATGCCACTGTGGACAAACACCCCAAAAATCTTTCTGCGGCTTATTCTGGGTATGGCAATTTCCCATGTGTGGCAATACTCTGCAGGATGGAGACACAGCAAGGTTCAAAAGGGAATTACTGCCATTTGGAGCACAGACATTTTACATATTTTTTAAAATCTATTTGGCATCATGAAGCATTTGTAGATGCCAATAGGGACCAGTACAGTAGAAAACCCTAAGAACTGACCCTATTTTGGAAACTACACCCCTCCATGGATTAATCTAGAGGTATAGTTAACATTTTAACCCCACAGGTGGACACCAAATAAAATGCATTATGGATAATGCATAGTAAAAATATCCATTATGTCATATTGTGCCCAGCTCCTGCCACGTGAGACAAACATCCCAAAAATCATGAGAAGTGCTCTCCCGGGTATGGCAAAACCCCATATGGGGCAATAATCTACAGGTTGGGCACATGGCAGGGCTTAGAAGGGAAGGTGCGGCATGCAGCATGATGTATAAGCTGTGTGTAGTACATCAGGGTAAAACCTACATCTAAAGGTCCAGGGATGTGTGATAACTACGGAAGCAATCTTTCATACATAGACTTGGTTTTTCTGGGTATATTTCAGAATGATGTCCTTCCGTCCTTCCGAACGCCTTTTTGAAGCACATCCTGCACCTTTTTTTCCATTCTTGGCAGAACAACGCTAACACAGCGCACTGAAAAGTGCGTTTGGGTTCAGAAGGGAAAGACTGGAGATGGGAAAAACGGAGGTCAAGTGTGATCATGCAAGGTGGTCACACAGGGAATATGCAGGTCGCAGGATGGAACAAATAGGGAACAGATAGTGATCAGACAGTGTTATATTGGTTTTGGTGTAACAGTAACACTCAGCTCCTCTATCCAGCAATACCAAACCAAATTGGGGCTGCTGGAGGGAGGAGGTAGGAGATAAAACCTTGTTTTCCATCCCCAAAATGCTGCAATTGGTCAGCCAGACTTGACTAGCAAATCGCACCGATCAGCGGGCGGGACCAATCTATTAACCTGGGTGACGTCAGTGGGAGGTTCTCCTGCCTCCGTTACCCGAGTTCTACCTGACAAGGTTACACGCAATGCACAGGGTGCGCTAGTGCCACTCTAGTACTCTTGTATGGAGCAAAGTACCAAGGGGTTAAAAGCTACACACACCTTTTTTGCTCTAGTGTATGGTAAGTATGAAAGTAAGAAATATTCCTGATAACAAAAGCCAGTTTATAAATCTCTTATACTTTATTCAGTGTGGGTTTGGATCTTAGCATCAATGGTAGAAGTTTTTGGATGTTTCTGGGCATATTTGTGGTGCTGAGGGTCTAAGGAATAACAATGGAGCTTTGTGCAATGCAAAAGAAATGGCTTTATTCAGCTTTTAAACAATTACAGGAACACAAATAGCAAACAGCTCAGCTGCTACATAAGGCACGATCTCACTTCTTGAACACTAGCAACCTTCTAGGTTAAAAAAAAAAACTGTTTAGATCCCTCCAGAGCACTCTGACTCTCACTGAGCTCAATCAATCAATGCCCTTTTCTGGATTCCAGTCCTCTTAGAACTCTTGGTGGTGCTTTTGTCCTTTAATGTGCCAGGCACAAAGGCTTGGTAAAATAAACTTTTGCTTGTAGCAGAAGTACTCTTTGTTTGTTGCAAAGAAGGTGATATTTTATTTGGTGGAAAGCACAGCAAGCATAGCTTCGGGCAATGCGGCTTTGTCAAACTGTAATAAATCAGAGGGAACATAAGGAATAACAAAATGGGGGTCATTTACCTTTAGTCAGGACATTTGTGTGTGCCTTATCTTGTTTTTTTTCCGGGTTTTGGACTTGTGGATTTATCTTAGAAGTTAATATATCAGGCAGCCGAGTTTATGGGTTAAGGAAGGTCAGCAGGAAAGGAAAGGAAGATGTAAGTATAGGAAAAGAGCTTACCAGTAGCCATAAACAGTGCCAGGCCTTATGGGAAACTGCCAGGAGAAGCGGAGTTGCATATGCGCATGCGCCACTCCACACCTGCGTGTAATGTTACAGGGGACAGTAGTGCAATGCCAACATCAGAGTTAGTCTGCTGTCGACAGTAAAGTTAGAGTGGTGAATCTGTCCAGTTCAGCCAGCCGAGAAATGAGTAAAACTATGTGTAGGGAAGGAGAACTTCCCCACTATCCTCTGCTGTATGTGTATATTGAAGAAAGATAATGTGTGCTGTGCAATATATGGAAGGCAATAAGTAATTTAATGGAATGTGTGATATGAAAGGAAAAATTTGAGATGAAACTAGTGAGAAGATACAGTAGGAAAATAAATAGTGCTAGGTCTCACCTTTGTACAACAAACCACAGGCACAGTTAATCAAGTATACCACAAAGTTACTCTTACATGTAGAGTAATCCTATAACTGGAATGAGCAGCCAGTGGAGGGGTTGTAGAACTTTTTCTTATGAACATTGGACACTACCAAGACCTACAGCCAGAACATTGCATTTACTTATGCCTTGCATCTGAATTTATCTGTTTTATTGAATAGCCTACTGTTTCTCCTAAAAGCATAGCCTGATGCATTGTGTTATTCCTTATGTCCCAAATTGGCTTAATATCGGCTGAAATACCGTGTTATGCTTGCTGTGCTTTCCACTAAACAAAGTCTCACCTTTTTTGCATCATACAAAGAGCGCTTCTGCTTTATGCTTCGCTGTTATTGGGATAGGAGTCCAAGCTCAAAGCACCAAACCTTAGTCGAAGAGCGGCTGCAAAGTAACACAATTTTTCTCCTATAAAGCAACATTGTACAAATGGATGCGTTTGAAAGGATGCTCATGTTTGCTATAATTTGCAGTGCTAGTAATTTATTTTACTGGTTTGAAAAAGGCATTTTGAAAAAAAGTCTACAATGGACATACCACAGTCATTTCTACTACTACAGAAACTGGCTGCTTCAGTTTTAAGTTACACACAGTGGCAAACTGGGGCGTAGAGGGCCCACCAGAGGAACTGAGTCTATGGGCACACTTTCTATTTCAACAATCTTGGTTTATTTTTTCCCCTGAGGCTGCTTTCACACGTTGCGTTTAAACCACGTTTTAGGGTGCGTCCATGCATTCAGTTTTTCAGATGCAGTTTTTGAAGCCAAAAACAGTTGTGGAGCATAACGGGTGAGACAAATAATTGAAAGCTCCTTCACCTTCTACTTTTACTCCATTCCTGGTTTGGGCATCAAAAACTGCATCTGAAAAACTGAACGTGGTTGCACCCTTAAAATGCAATGCAACAGCTGTGGAGAGGAGATTTGCTTATTTACATTGCTGTTAATGTGTGTTCACAAAACATAATTTTAATGCAATGTTGACACATACATTAACATTGTGTTAATGTTTCAGTTTTATGATGACATGTTAACACATGTGTTAACACCACATTCACATTGTGTTTTGTAAACGCAGTGTAATTGGGCAAATCTCTCTCCTCAGTTGTATTACATTTCAAAATGTGATATAAAGCAACAGCTGAGGAGAGGAAATTTGCCTAATTACATGGCTGTGCAAGTGCATTTACAAAACACAATGGGGGACATTCGCTATGGCGTTTCCACCAGTTTTGTGGCGCTCTCACCATATGTTCTGCTCTCTGACCTATTCATTAGCTGGCGGCGCCAGAAAAAATTAATTTTTCCACCTGCTGCGACTCTTCTGCGAAAAGGGGCGTGGCTTTGGAGGAGTGGAAACTCAGACACAATTAATATGTGTCACAGCCATTTTTTGGGTGTTGTAAACTGGCGGAAAGTAGACCAAAAGAAAGGTTTAGCAGGAACACAAAACCGTGCCTGTCCTTCTGGTGCCCAATTTTAACTGGACGAGCTGTGGGACGAGGTCATCCACTGATGCATTGCATTATATACAGTATATACAGTACATTCATACTCAAAAAAGATCAAAACTTACTTTTCTTCCACAATGGAACTTGCCTTCACTGTTGGACATTAGTTAAGGCAATCACATTAGATCTGCAGCTGGGGCTTGGAGGGGGCATAAAGGCTGCTGGGTGTGGTTAGATGATAAGACTGAAAATATTAGGGGGGGGACACTGGAGTTAAAGCAGCTGAGGGGGGGATATATCAGATAAGAAGTACAGCAGTAAGAAGTAAACATGGAGGTAAGCAGATGAGATGGATCTCAGGATTGAGCATTTGAAAGGAGACACAGGTGGAAAGGATAGTGAAAATATAAGGAATAATTCAGAAGAGCTAATAATGAAGTTAGGAGGGAGATGCAGAATACAGTAGAGAGGAGGAACCAGCCTGCAGGAAGCTGCCATAATCTTCCTTTCTTTTGGCTCCATTCTACTTCCTGTGCAACTCTTTCAGCCTCCCCCTCCTGTCACTGCCGACTGCATAACAATGTAATCAGCGCAGGGCTGGGGAGGAAGAAAGACAGGATGGTTAGTGAAGAGCTGGAGAGGGAGGGAGACAGGATCTCTAGCGAGAAGCCTGTACTGAAGCCAGAGCTCCGGCTGTATTGAAAAGAGCAAACAGCAGCAGCTCTGCTGAAGCTCCGAGCTGGTGGTCGGAGCTTACTCCTCTCGGTGTCCTCTCCTGCCGGTAAGTTCGGTTAACGGGGACCACCGGAGGTCTCTCCAGTGCCCCCATGGCCCAGTCCAACACTGGTTACACATAAAAGCAAATGCACATATAGCTACATCAACAGAAACCTAAAAAATTGAATATTAAATTGAATAATAAATGTTGTTTTTTCAAGACTGATTTGACTCTGTCTGGCATCCATTTTCCATGGATCCTCATAAACTATTGTCTAGAAGTGATCCATGAACAATGGTTCTACTTTTAAACTGATCAGTCACATGGTCTGAAAAATAAAAACTGTGGGCACTGGTCCATTAAAAGTTATTGCATTCAGTCCATTTTTCAGTTTAATTTCTATTGCAGTTGTCAGCATACAACCGAGTTTCACTATCATGGCTAAGAATAGATCCAACAAGGAAGATAGATATACACTGCTCTCCTTTCCATCTTAGTTCTGTTGAGAAAAAGCAAGTAAACATTAGAATCTCCTTTCCTGATAAACCTAGTGTAAATTTTTCAACAATATGGCAGTGTCCGTTCATGGTTTTGAAGAAAATTACAGTCACATATAACAAACAATTTATTATCATTTCTATTTTAATCCATTAAATAACATTTGCTGTGCATTTTCTTTTTTGTGTGTATACAATACAATTTTGTATCAGTAGAGAAAGTTAGACTTCAACATCACAATCTGCCTCCAGAATCTTAAATCTTCTCTTCCCTATCAACCATAAATTTAAGTGATGGTGGATTCCCATAGGTCCTATAATGTGTGTCACATAGCATTGCTATACTATGTCACAGCCTGGAGGAGGTAAAGTGCTCTGATTACAGGGAGTCCTTGGGGTAACAACTTCCTGAAATTATTTCAGCATTTCATGATTTATTCATTTGTTTCCTAGAAAACCTCAGATCAGTCAAGGATGTGAGAATCAGCTCAAGTACTTCAAAGGAATCTTTATTTTTTCATAAATAACTTTATTTCCTTTCTCCTTTTCTTTGGTTTCATTTTTACTGCGCCGAAACTTTTTCCATTTACTATGATCCTTTCCTTTTGTCTTCCTTTCAGATCATTCTCTAATTTTAGCTTTCTTGTTATTCCTTCTGTCACTTCATAGTTCTTTTCAATCAATATATTGGACAGATAAGCGTCTCAGGTACTTTAAAGCCTTGCTTCCTGTAGTACTTAGACATAGACACATCAATTACATTTTGCAAGGACTAAGTGACTGGAATTTAATTACTTAATGCTTAGTGAGAGATTGTCTAATGAACAGTGTACAAGCTTTATTTTTTGATAATTAAGCAATTTTAATTTGATGTGCAGCAATCGATGTAGAAGAACATTTAATATTCACATACAGCATGAGTACAAGAAAAGAACTTTTAGATACATAAAATTTCCTATACTGTCTATTCTACTACCACTAGACTCCAAAGACGAAGTGGCTCCCTGGGTACACTCGACACGAGTCTAAAGGCTGGACGGGCTGCCATTATCACCTTCAATACTTAAAGGAAACCTACCACTTCTGATGGTAGGTATGAGATGTAAACACCGGGCACCAGCTCAGCCAGAGCTTACCTTAGCGAGTGTTTTAAACTGCTATATCGCGGTTTAAACACATTTTGATTTACAGCCCCGAGGTAGCTTCGGCGCTGCGCGCGGCCGTGCGCGCGTGACGCCTCCTGCACTTCGTATGGAGGCGTGGGTCTCATGAAATTCCACCTTAGTAACACTCCCAATTGAAGATGTTTTTTGAAACAGAATTCACAGGTGGATCTGTAAAGTATTGCAAATGGGAAAATCAGGGCGTTATTTTATAGTGCAAGGGATTTATGCATGTATTTTCATCCAGAGTATGCATATTTGTGAATTGCAGAAATCATGTGCAGAACTATAATGCTCCCTCATTTGCTTCTCATTGCCGGCCATATCAGAGATGCAATATTTCAAAGAAATGGTAATAATTCTTGGCAAACTTTCAAGTCAGATTAAAAAGAAAAATAGAACAGTTCAGGTAAAACCTCATAAAGAATAAATCACATGTAATGAGAAGAGATAGACCAAATGGGCTCCTTTGGGATTAAAATTATACAATTTCCAAACTACATCTTTAATATTCTAGAAGAACCACTGTAACATATTGAGCTTTATTAAGAATCCATTAAAAAGCATACAGAATCATCGGAGCTTCAATATGAGCCAGTCCAAACATGTTAACCTTTTGATAATGGTGAAAATTGTGCGATGTTGTCTTATTTTAAATATGTGCAACTTGATGACACTCAACCATTTAAGTGTTACCTCTTTTCTGTGCTATTTTATTTCTCCAGTATTACTAATGATATCATTCAGTATCTTAACCAACATTTCTTTATCAATTTGTGTGTGAGCGTAACTACCATCTTGGAACCCAAGATATCCCCAGACTAGCTCAGAAAAGTCAGAATACAACAATGAAGTATGTGTAGTATTACAACAATGTGTAGTCTACAAAACTACTACTACCTGGTACTGTAGGTTATAAAGTAGCCCATTCTTTGGTACTACTTGCATATAATCTATCATCAAATACCTTTTGTTGCTATCTCCTTGGTTAATTCCCTCCCTTGGTAAACCAATGTTTCCTAGATACATAAAGGTACCATTTGATAGAGGATTCTTGAAGTACAGGGGGTTTCCCAGTAGAATCTAACGCACAGGTATAACTTCAGGTTTCTTCAGGTATAGCCCCAGCTGGTGGCTTACTCCTGGATAGCAAGAAAGAAAACTATATAGCGCTGCAAACTCCACCATGGTGATTTCACTTTCCACTACGGGCTATTCCTGGTAACTATATGTTCCTGCTGATATATGTGATCATCCTTATGTGGTCCACTATGATACTGTGACGGATAGCATTTTACACTTTAGCCAGAAAGGTCAGATTGGTGCTGTAGCTGGATTGGATGCATTCATACAGTATATGTTGATCAATTTAACATCTTCCCTACATACAGCGTACTACTACAACATGTCATGAATGGTTGTATGGAGAGTGATCTCCACACAAGGTGGGTTTTTATTGCAAATTGCAGCAAAAGACCACTGGTAGCAAGCGCAATCGGAGCTAGCAAAACTGCCGGAGGCATTTAAATCTTGGCAGTGCACGCGCGCTACCATATTGGTTTGGATAGCCATCCGCAGGAGATTATCGGAGGAGGAAATCAGCTAATTTCCCCCCAAGGGTTAAAGTACTCTTGGGGGTGGGGGGGTCTAAAAGTTAGCAAAAAAAAATTTAAAAAGTTGAATATATATATATATATTTTGTCACGGTCGCACCCGCGATCCTCGGTACGGATTGCGGGTACACTTGTTCCCTTCCATGTGGTGCGGTCACCCCCTGGCCTGCATTACGAACCAAACATGCCTTGAGAATGCTGTAGATACACTGATACAGAAACATATACTGAATGCAGAAACGTAGCCTGATGCAGAAACATATCCCTGAACTGAGTGTTTTTACTGAAAAAACAATCATAATATTATGATAATACAGCTCTCTTGCTCTTGTGACTGCCCCAGCTCTGTCCTCACCCTAATTATACACTGCTCCAGCCTTGTCCTGCCCAGCATAAGCCGAGAATACATCATCTCTGACAGGCAGAAGTAATCGCTGCACCATCCCCCAGCTGCTGTGTATGAGTCATGCAGCTCAGGTTGATTAATCCTGTCCAGACAGTTCAGGCAGCACCCAGCTTTCCCAAGGTTCTGAATTTCATAATTGTTTTTTGAGCAAAACTACTCAGCACAGGGATTAAACAAGATATTCTTCTGCTTCAGTGTCGCTAGAGCATTCTCAAGGTATGTTTGGTTCACAATACATAAAAAAACAAGATTGGTAGATTTCCTTTAAGAGTTAGGAGTCTCACTAACAGTCAAATTAGTGCTTCCAGCAGCCAATAGTTTCCATCAGTCCGGGACATTTGGTGCCTATGGCAACACAGGGACCTAGTTATTGCCAAAGCCTCCCACTTTGACAAAGGAAGTTCTCCTTCATGACCTGTTTATTATAAAGACTCAAAACATATGTTATGTTATTATTAGCATTTTCTGTTTTAATTCCTTATAATAAAATTTCTTTAAATTGTTGTATTATGACACACAAACGAAGTTACTGTATATATTTGAGTATAAGCCAACCCAAGTATAAGCCAAGGTACCTAATTTTAACAGAACAAACTGGGGAAGCCTATTGACTTGAGTAAAAGCCGAGGGTGGGAAATGCATTGGTCAACCCCCCAGTATATAGCCTGCCAGACCCTGCAATATAAAACCAGTCTTCAGTAGTATATAGCCTGCCATCCCCTGCAGTATATAGCCAGCCCCTGCCACCCAGTATATAGCCTGCTAGCCCCTGCAGTATATAGCCAGCCCCTTCCCCCCAGTATATAGCCTGCCAGACCCTGCAGTATATAGACCACCAGCCAACAGAAATGGGTTGTGGTTCCTGTATTTTAACAACAAATAAAGACAAAAATATAACATTAGCTTTTACCAAGAGAAATGCTGGCACCATCTTTATGGGTATACTAATGGATACTCATGTACCACAGGTATGGAACAGACAAAAAAGTGTTCCAGGATATTGATAAGATTGATAAAGAAATGGTTGCTGAATTGGCCCCCACAGTCCCCAGCTTTCACCAGAATGATTCCAGTAGTGCTGAAAGGCATAGGTGGATTTACAAAATTAATGAAATAATAATAATAATAATAAATAAATGTTTTGAAAAAAAAAACAACTTGGCTTATACTTGAGTGTATAAAAAAAAATTAACTTGTATACTTACACTCTTGCACCAGGGGTGGACTGGCCATTAAGCCCACTGGCTGGTCTGAAAATAATAAATGCTGTACTAACCTTTCCGACGCTCCCCCAAAGCTCTGCTATTTTATCCAGTCAGGCCAGCAGTGATAGCTCTGTCGAGCACTGCGCACAGAATATGACGTTGGCAAGTGGCTGACGTCACAGTCTGTGCACCCGCATGAGCACACGGAGCTGTCACTGCCGGCCATACTGCATAAAGTAGCGAAGCTTCTGGAGAGCATTAGAGCTTCTTGCTGTATACTGAGGGGACTGGCTGGCTGTATACTGGAAGGACTGGCTGGCTGTATGGTGGGGGAACTAGCTGGCTGTATACTGGGGGGCTGGCTGTATACAGGGGAGGGAAGGCTGGCTGTATGCTGAGTAGGGGGGGGGCTGGCTGTATACTGAGGGGGGCAGGCTGGCTGTATACTGGGGGGGGGGGGCTGGCTGTATACTTGGGGGGAGCTGACTTTATACGAAGGGGACTGACTAGCTATATACAAGGAGCTGACTGGCCGTATTAGTCAGTATTAAGTTGTGTTCTTTTAAAAAAGAAGCTTTATTCCTGTATAAGGGAGGCAGTATGAGTATCTTTCTCTGCACTGTACATATTGATTTCGACCATTGATCAACAGTTTGTATGGATTTTAGTAACTCCCCCCACATGACATGGTCATGCCTACTTGTTTTGACTCCACCCACAGAATGGTGCCACTTTTAAAGTTTTTTCCCAGGACCACTTTAAAATTCCCAGTCCGCCCCTGTCTGGCACTCATACCCAGGGTTCTTTTCGCCTCATGGATTCTCTTCTCCCTGCAGCTCAGGCTTTGTTTATTTTCTCTGCCTACACACACACACACACACACACACTATGTTGGCACATAATTGCATTATATTGTGTGCGTGCAGGCGCCTCTGCCACCAATGAGGGCGTGGAGTAGCCGGACATGAGGCTACAAGTGGCGGCTACTCCACGCCCCAGTAGCCACGTTACTCCGCCTACCATTTAATCTTCGGCGCGCAGCTCCTCGTAGCTGTGTGGCCTCGTCCCAGTCCCCGGCGTTCTGCGCAGAGCCAACTGCGGGGCCGGTGCCACTGCGCATGCGCAGAAGGCCGCAGTTGCCGGGGGACTCCTCATAGCTGCGCGCCGAAGATTAAATGGTAGGCGGAGTAACATGGTTACTGGGGCGTGGCTGCCCTATAGGCTGGTAGAGACCGAGGCCTTTCACAACCTCATGGCACGGGCCGCCCCTCGGTATTCGGTCCCCAGCCGCCACTACTTTTCCTGATGTGCCTTCCCAGGCTTGCACCAGCATCTGTCAGACAACATCATCTGTGCCCTGACCAACGCCGTTTCTGACAAAGTCCACCTAACCACAGACAAGTGGACGAGTGCTGCCGGGCAGGGCCACTATATTTCGCTGAGCTTATCCAGCACTGGCAGGGGTACGCTTTACAAGGCCTTTGCCAGTTTTATGTCACCCCAGCAAGACACTGTCACCTGTCCCCAGTCTCGGCAGAGTAGGGCTGATCTTTACAGAAAGATGGTGAGGGGGTACGTAGCTGACCATACCATCCTTCTAAATGATCACACAGCTCCCTACAACTACTGGGTTTCAAAGCTGGACATGTGGCACAAACTGGCGCTGTATGCCTTGGACGTTCTTGCCTGCCCTGTCGCTAGCGTGTTGTCCGAGCGTGTTTTCAGTGCAGCTGGTGGCATCATCACCGATAAGCGTTACACACCTGTCGACTCACAGCGCTGACAGGCTGATGCTTATCAAGATGAATAAAGCCTGGATTTCTCCGGATTTTCATTCTCCACCAGGTGAAAGAAGCTCAACCTGAATAATGTATACACTCCTCCTCCTCCTCATTGTCCTTCTTCTCCTCCTCTTTGTACACTAAAGCAGAGGAAACTGGCTATTTTTTTCCAGGGCCAACTGGCTATAGCTATAGTACTCTATTTAATTTTTCTGGAGGGCCACCTACCCGGTCCTCTGTTTTAAACAATTTTTGGGATTGCCACATTCAGGCACTCAATCTATTTAATTTTTCTGGAGGACCACCTACCTGCTCTTCTGGTTTGAAAACTTTTTTGGACTGCCACATACAGCACTATCCAAATTAAATTGTCTCCATAGCTGCCTCCACACGTCGTCTTTTTAGCTGCCTCCACACGTCGTCTCCATTGCTACCTCCACACGTCATCGCCATAGCTGCCTTCATAAGTCGTCCATATAGCTGCCTCCATACATGGTCCCCTTATCAAACGAGCTGTGTCTGGCAGAATTTTGGGTTGTTTTCATGGCTTCCACATCAAACTTGTTAACTTTGTCGCCACCCTGCTGTGTAATCCACAATTGGCATAATGGTGCGATTAAGCAGCCTCAGAGGCTTCCATGCATGCTGCCCCTGCTGTTTCCTGTCCATTTCCGTGGTGTTTCTATCCTTTTCTGAGGTTCCCAGGTGTTTGGCCAAGCTTCCCTGTGCAGAGCCTTGGTCCCCTTGAAAAATGCTCGAGTCTCCCATTGACTTCAATGACCCATTGAGCATCGGGAAAAGTTCGTCTCAAATAACGAGTACCCGAGCATTTTAGTGCTCGCTCATCTCTATAAGTGATTACATGACCCGTTATCCAGAGGCTATTCCCTTAAGAACTATCACCACAAAAAGAATTGCAGAAGAACTGATGACGTTTTTCAGTCAGATGGGTATTCCTCACACAATTCTAACAGACCAAGGTTCAAATTTTCAGTCCAACTTAATGAAGCCAGTTTTTACGACTTTCACTCTGCTCTCCAAATAACACCTCTACTTTCTTCTTTGGTTCGGTACGATCGCGGTGATACCAAATTTATACAGGTTTTATTGCGTTTTAATACATTTTCAAAAATTAAACGAATGTGTACAAAAAAGAAAAAAAATTTTGCCATCTTCTGACGCGAATAACTTTTTCATACGACATTTTGATAATTTTTTATTACATTTTTTATGTCATCTAAAAAGGTGTAAAAGTCGCGTTTTGGACATTTGGGCGCCATTTGCCATTCCGGAGGTCACCGCCGTCAATAACCGTTTTTATATTTTGATAGATTGGGCATTTTGGTGTCTGTGATTTTTACTATTTATTATATTTTATATCAGTTCTAGGGAAAGGGGGGTGATTTGAAATTTTTTTTTCCTTTTTTTAACTTTTTTTTTTTCTTTTTTTTCCCATTATTTCTTAGACCCTCTAGGGTACATTAACCCTAGATGGTCTGATCGCTCCTGCCATATACTGCAATACTACTGTATCGCAGTATATGGCATTTCTGCTCACTATACATTACAATGAGCCACAGGCTCATTGTAATGAATATGCAGAAGCCATGTATCCTCGGGTCAAACGAAGACCCGAGGCTACCATGGCAACCAATCGCCGATGACGTTCGGGGGAGCGGCGATCGGAGGCAAGATTTGAAGTGCGCCGGCGATTGCCGGACCGCAAGGGCCAAAGAAAGGTTAAACCCGAAGACTACGGGTGCAAGCACTGACCGCGGGTGATAGCGATGGATCTTTGCTGCGATATTCAGCAAAGCCCATCTCTGTATGAAGAAGGCTCAGCCCGTGAGCCTTCTTCATACAACCTTCACAGCTCCATGGCGGATATATCCGTCACGAAGCGTGAAGGGGTTAAATACCCAACTATTTCCCTTAAGTCTTAAAGGGATACACCCCTGGTTTGCACCTTTAACAAACATCACACAAAGATACATTTCTTACTTGATATACATAACACCACAATACAGTATAATACACAATATAAAAATAAAGGGGAGTTTACAATAAACACAAAGTAACCAAAGTAAGAAATACAAACATAAACCGCATGGCTGCAGCTCTGCATCACCAGGCAGTAATCAGGTGCAGCTATATAACCCCAGCTCACCCTCTGCTCCGGTTTTGCACACACACATGTAAGATCAGGTAATGCTGAGTGGTGGCTGCTGAACTGGTTTGTCTGTTGAAACTATAGTGGACAGAGACAAAGGTTTGCTGTCCAGCAGGAGGAGAAAAAGAAGAAAAGGTACAAACACACAGACAGACAAACAGTTCACCATTCACCCCTCAACACCCCCTCAGACAGTAGTCTATGTAATATACAGTCCCAGTCAGTAATCCATTTCATATACAACCCCCAGACAGTATCCCATGTAATATACAGCCCCCTCAGTCAGTAATCCATGTGATATACAGACCCAGTCAGTGATCCATGTTATATAGAGCCCCCTCAGACAGTAGTCTATGTAATATACAGTCCCAGTCAGTAATCAATTTCATATACAACCCCCAGACAGTATCCCATGTAATATACAACCCCCTCAGTCAGTAATCCATGTGATATACAGACCCAGTCAGTGATCCATGTTATATACAGTCCCCCTCAGACAGTAGTCTATGTAATATATAGTCCCAGTCAGTAATCCATTTCATATACAACCCCCAGACAGTATCCCATGTAATATACAAACCCCTCAGTCAGTAATCCATGTAATATACATAAAGAAAAAGTAATGTGTCAAGTTATAGGGCTAAAAAATATATATCTTTATTAGATTACAGTATACATATTTTAATGAGAAAACAAAACCCTACCATTCAACCCTCAGAAGGAGGGGTGAAAAAACCAACATAATCAGCGAACAAACATATAAATAGTAAAAAGTTACAAATTTTATTGAGTCAAATAACAACATAACGGTTACAAATGAACCCACATTAGGAGGGACACAAGCATGAGTTGCATCGCAGGCAACCGATCAGCACACCTAGGTATGAATATGTGTAGGCAACAGTGACCAAAGATGGGTGTAGAAACAATATTAATGGGAAGCGCACAAACTGTTAAATTTTGTAGCCTGGGAGTCAGTACACACAGATTATAACGAGCTTACATATATTGCGATCGTTGCCTGAGATAGCAGCAACCCCAAGTAATGTGTCAAGTTATAGGGCTAAAAAATATATATCTTTATTAGATTACAGTATACATATTTTAATGAGACACAAGTAAAAACAATAAAAACATATATACAGCAAAGTTGTGAGACCACAATACAGTAACTCAACAATACATCTCTACCCTCCAGATGGGTGTAGTGTCCACCAGCTAACATCTGCAATCCGCCAAATTAGGATAGTGCATTTTACAAGACCAAGTTATCTGTGGAGTCAGTCAATTATCTCAAACCTCCATGAACAGATATAGTAATAAGGTATTATCTGTATGCAGTATAAGATGGCACTCACGGGAACAGCACACTTTTAAGTGTGATTTGGGGGCCGGGGCCAGACTGATGATGGGAGTGATCACAGGGGTGATCATAAAGGGGGGAAAGTCTCCTCTTGATGCTGGCAGCGACCAGAAATGGGTCACCACGTCACCCAATATGGTGACATCATCTGCAAGGGCTTCAGCAGCTGCTAATACATCTGCTGAGGAGCGTTGATTCACAGAGATTAGCAATGGATATAACTCAATCATGGAGAAGAGTTAAAATAAATATGATTTTGACTATGTTTTGTTGTATTGCATTGTTTGATACAATCTTCTCTCCATTAGTTACATTTTATCTATGAGAAATATTCCTGGCACTCAAACAAATATATCTTTTTCATTTTATAATTTATGGCTATGGAACAATATATTCTTTTATTCAAGGTTTATGTTAGAGATAATTCTTTGATTCTTTATTATATACCTGATAATATCTTAACCTTTCTATTGGTCCAATGTAATGTAGCTTGGATTACCAGAAAAGCCTAGAACATTTTGATGTAGGTTTTTGAAATTCTTACAAGTTATCACCAGAATAGATTCTCAATAGTTTCAAAGGGATGTGGGTTTAAACTTTGTAACATGCCAGCACAATTTCTTTCCAATTACTGTCTTACCTTTAAGCAGAATCTTTTTCAGAAAACCTCTCTATCCCTACAGAACAATTTTCACATAGCATAGAAAATAGATTGAGCTTTCATGGTCAATTGTATTCATATTAAGGTGATGATTTTTCATTGGCTGTCAACAATAGCATGATTTATATAGGAGAAAATCAATAAAACGAGTCTGTTCTAAAAAGGACATAAAAAGTCAGTGTATGGTCTTTGTGCCATCTATAATCCTAATTCACTTTGTAAATCAACTAAAAAGTACAGCATGACAAAAAAATACTGTTGCTGCCTGAAAACTGTTAACAAGCAGGGTATCTGCTCCAGATTTTACGATGGTGGGTTTCTCTTTGGTTGTCTGTTGCGTTATTCTGAATGGGATCCAAGTTTGATTGACTTATTAAGAAGGAGCTTCATACAGTTTTGTGTTTGGTTGCCAAAATGTACAGTCATGGCCAGAAGTTTTGAGAATGACACAAATATAATATTTTCACATGATCTGTTGCCCTCTGGTTTTTATGTGTGTTTGTCAGATGTTTTTATCACATACAGAAATACAAGTGCAATCATATTATGAGTAACAAAAGCTTTTATTGACATTTATAATGAGTTAATGCAGCAAGTCAATATTTTCAGTGTTGACCCTTCTTCTTCAGGACCTCTGCAATTCTCCATGGCAGCTCTCAATCAACTTCTGGACCAAATCCTGACTGATAGCAGTCCATTTTTGTACAATCAATGCTTGCATTTTGTCACAATTTGTTGGTTTTTGTTTGTCCATCCGTCTCTTGATGATTGACCACAAGTTCTCAATGGGACTAAGATCTGGGGAGTTTCCAGGCCATGGACCCAAAATCTCTATGTTTTGTTCCCTGAGCCATTTAGGTATCACCTTTGCTTTATGGCAAGGTGCTCCATCATGCTGGAAAAGGCATTGTTGATCACCAAACTGCTCTTGGACTGTTGGGAGCTGTTGCTCATTTTGTAGGCAAATATTGACTTTGCAATTAATTAATTAATTGCTGTTAAGCTGATCACTCTTTATAAGATTCTGGAGCATATGCAAATTGCCATTATAAAACCTGATGCAGTAGACTTTGTAAAAATTAACATTTGCATCATTCTCAAAACTTATGACCATGACTGAACGTGAAGGCCCCTATTTTATGATTATTATAAAATCTCACTCCACATACACACAGATAGCACGTCACTCACCCTATATTTCACAAACGGCACTGAAGTCTTTCAATCTCCAGTGTGTGTGGGTACACATCCTCTAAATGTAATACCGTTACAGGCATGTGGGCATGGTGCCTATGAAATTATTTCATCAATCAGGATGAAGGAATATATCCAAACAGTTTTTTTGTAAACTGCACAAAAATAGGAAGGCATTACTACTGGCTAACGGGGGTATTATAACTTGCTAATGGGGACATTATTACTGGGTGCATTATTACAGGCATTATTATTGTTGGCTACAGGAGGCATTACTGCTGGCTACTGGGGACATAACTACTAGGTGCATTACTGCTGGTTGCCGGAGAGTTACTGTTGGCTACTGGAGGAATTATTACTGGCTACTGGGGGTATTATTTTTACTTGCTATTTGGGGTATTTACTGCTGGCTACTGGTGGCATTGCTGGGGGCATTACTTATTACGTTCTACTGGGTGCATTGCTGCTGGCTACTGGGGGCATTATTATTGGCTACTGGGGGCATTACTACTAGAGGCATTGCTGCTGACTACTGGGGGCATTTTTACTGGCTGTTTGGGCCTTCTTACTACTGGCTATTGGGGGCACTGTTACAACGGGCTACGGAGGGCATTACTAGTTCTGGCTACTGAAGCAACTTATACTACTAATCTAATGCATGAGGGACATTGTGACTAAACTTTATATCTTGGAGCCCTGTTACTACTACCTACCTTATTGCACTGTGTCCCTGGCTACTAAGCTCTGTAATATTACTCTGTTAAAGGGCTATATCGGACTAGAAGTTAAATTAGAAAAGAGAAGAAAGAAAAGCGATACAACAGTTTCTTTTGGCTGGTAAAAAAAAAATATATATAATTGGTAATCTGCTCACCTTTTCTGGTTGTACAAGCGGTACAACTCGTATAGTAGCTTAGGTATTGTATGTGGTCTCGGCAGCCGTCCTGGGGTTTTTTCTGGCAATAGAATTCGTTGAGAACAGAGTAGTAAATGTATGGCAATCTCCAGGCTATCAGCGAGCCAATCTCCAGAATATGTTCCTTTCATAAATTAATATCTTATATTCATAGCGAATAAACGCGTTTCGAGCCCGGATAGGGCTCTTCCTCAGTATATATCCGCATAAAACTACATTAAAAACATGTCTGACTTATATAATGACCCTGGTAAAAAAAAAAAAAAAAAAACTTTATGTGCTAGTGACGCTGGAATAAAAGTTAATGCATGTTAGAATAAAAAGTAAAAATTTGTACAGGAGGTATGTGTGAACAATTTAACATAGTTAGCGAAACGTTATTTTAAATCTAGTCTAAAGTGTATAATGATGAAAATCTAAATTACGGTAAATAGTTTAAAAAAAAAAATTATTTTAATAATTAATATAATATTGTAATCTTAATTATGGGGGGTATGTATATTGGGTAAATGTAGAATTCTAAAATCGCTAAAATGTGTGGGGAGGGTTTTTAATTTTGACAAAGTATAAAATGAGATGCTTCAAATATACTGCTTCTGCTCTATACAATAGATTACAGGAGCTCAGTTATATCAAATATCTATGGTAATGGTTTTTTAGTAAGATGCTACTGACAAAAAAAAAAGAGTGGAGAAAGTTTATCAAAGAACATTTTGTCACCCATTGCCACTTGGGCGTTACCTGAACCCTGACTAAATAGAGCTCTATCTGTGCAGAACCATTATAGTCTTTAACCGTATATGGGAAAATCTTTCATTAATATTACATTATATCTTCTATTCTGACATGATTTTTTAATAAAACGTCTAACAGGTATTAGAGATGAGCGAGCACTAAAATGCTCGGGTACTCGTTATTCGAGACAAACTTTTCCCGATGCTCGAGTGCTCGTCTCGAATAACGAGCCCCATGAAGTCAATGGGAGACCCGAGCATTTTTCAAGGGGACCAAGGCTCTGCACAGGGAAGCTTGGCCAAACACCTGGAACCTCAGAAAAGGATGGAAACACCACGGAAATGGACAGGAAACGCAGGGGCAGCAGTCATGGATGCCTCTGAGGCTGCTTAATCACACCATTTGCAAAAATTATGGCAACAGCATGGCCATGACAGAGTGACAAATGAAGCAAGATAGCATCTAAACACATCCATAATTGACCCTGACACTATAGGGGACGGCATGCAGAGGCAGCGGCAGCAGCTGCAGGCTAGAGATGGCATGGGCGACATACCCTAAATGGACTCAGGCTTCAAACCAATGGGTGGCATAGAGGAACCAAGGAGGTGAGCAAGAAGCGCTCAAATAACATCGGTACATGATAAAGTTTGCCAGTATATTTTGTGGATTACCAGCAGGGGGTGGCGAAAAGTTAACATGGAAGCCATGAAAACAACCCAAAATTCTTGCCTGACACAGCTCGTTTGATAAGGGGACCATGTATGGAGGCATGAACTAGTATAGATTAAAGGTGCTGCAGTTAAACTATGTTAGTTGGATCTTGGCATGGAGCTGTGCGCTCCGCTGCCCAGCCGAGCTTTCGCCAATCCAAGCCCCTATCCTCTAGGCTAACTCCCCAACCGCACTTTCTACAGAACTCTTTTGTAGTAAAGATCAAGCAATTGTAGTCTGTGTGTTCTTACTCATTGTTGTGTATCTATGTCGTTGTGAGCATGCTAACATCTTCCTTCCAGTCGCGCAGACATCTCATACTCTTTGCTCGCCCGCTCTTCGCAATCTTATTGTCCGGTAAATGATAAAGTTCCTTGCCAGTCTATTTTATGTGATTAACAGCAGCATCGGTGGCGACACAAGTTATCAACAGTTTGATGTGGAACCCTGTCTAATAGTCTTGGGCGGTGTTTGCCTTTTATCTTCTTTTGATCTCTTCCCTAGTGCATCACAGTTTTAGCACCCCTGCTCTGTCTTTCTTCGCTGGCACTCCTACTCTTGTTTTCCTAGACTTACCGACGATGGCGCCATGGCCACGATGGTAATTCGATGAGTAGGCGTGTAGGACGGTTGGTGGAGTAGTGTTTAGGTAGTTAGGGTAATTGCTTTTCTTTTTTACCTTTGGGCGGTAGCTCCTCATTCCCTCCTGCGTCGGGCGGCTTCTATGCCAAATCGTCGCCTCCATGCAGTTACGCGTCTCTTCTTCCTTGCCCTAAGTCCTAAGTGTCGTAGCCTTTCCTTCATCTTAGTGGGATGGCAGGAGGGGAAAGCCTGCACCAAGTTCAAGTGTAGTAGCGTCTTATAAGTTGGATTGGCAGGTGAGGGAAGTAAACAGATGCGCAAGAAGCTCATGGTGCGCATGGAGCTGGCGCTCCGCTGCCACGAGCTTTCGCAATCCAAGCCCCTGTCTCTAGGCTACTCCCACAAACACACTTCTAAGAACCTTTTGTATAAGATCAAGTGTAGTAGCGTTCTTATAAGTTTGGATATGCGGTGAGGGGAATGTAAACAGATGGCCAAGAAGCGCATGATGCGCATGAGCTGGCGCTCCGCTGCCAGGCAGCTTTCGCCAATCCAAGCCCCGTGTCCTCTAGGCTACTCCCCAAACGCACTTCTAAAACCTTTTTGTAAAGCAATCACTTGTAGTACGCTGTCTTATAAGTTTAGGATTGCGGTGTAGGGGAATCAAAAGATGCGCAAGAAGCGTCATATAATAATTTGGTAAATATAAAGTTTGCCAGTAATTTTGTGGATAACACAGCAGGGTGGCGACAAGTTAACACTTTGTGATGTGGACTCCATGAAAACAACCCAAATTTCTGCCATACAACACACCTCGTTTTGAATAAGGGGACGTGTATGGAGGTAGCTATATAGTGGACGACTTTTGGAGTAGCAATAGAGCAACGTGTGGAGGCTCTCATGGAGACAATTAATTGGATAGTGCCTGTATGTGGCAGTCCAAAAAAGTTTTCAAACCAGAGGAGCGGTAGGTGGCCCTCCAGAAAATGAAATAGATTGAGTGCTGTATTGTGCAGTCCAAAAAGTTCTTCAAACAGAGGAGCAGGTAGTGGGCCCTCCAGAAAATGAAAATGATTGAGTGCCTGTATGTGGCAGTTCCAAAAAAAGTTTTCAAACCGAGGAGCGGTAGTGGCCCTCCAGAAAATGAATAGATTGATGAGCCTGTATGTGGCACTCCCAAATTGTTTAAAACAGAGGACCTGTGTAGGTGGCCCTCCAGAAAAATTTAATGCAGAAAGTACTATAAGCTAAGCAAGTGGGCCCTGTCAAAAAATAGCCAGTTTCCTCTGCTTTAGGGTACAAAGGAGGAAAGGAGAAAATGAGGAGGAGGAGGAGTGGATAATATTATTCATGGTTGAGCTTCCTTCCCTGGTGGAGATTGGAATTATGAGAAATCCAGGCATTATTCATCTTAATCAAGCGTCAGCCTTGTCAGCGCTGTCAGATCGAACAGACGGTACGCTTATATCGGTGATGATGCACATCCCAAATCGCTGGCTTTCCCTCTTTCCTCTGAACAAACCCCCCTCTGCTTAGTTGAAGTATAATAGGTTGCAGGAGGGGTCAGTAGGTACAATAAGAAACGAGCATCTCTTTGTTTTAAGGAGATTGGGCTGTCCTCAACTATGGGGGGAGGATGCGAGCGGCGCTTGGGGGAAGTGGTAAGTGCGAGTGGGCGGGGCGACGCGTGTATCTGCGAGGGGTTGGAGAAGGTAGAAGCGTACCCCCTCCTCTGGCTTATTCCTTGCTGCAAGAACCTCCTCCTCTCAAGGCCATTCAGTCGCCATTCGTGCCACATGTTGTCCAGCGTTTGAAACCCCATAAGTTGTAGGGAGCTGGGATCATTAGGACGGGTTGGTATGTCAGCTCGTATCCCGCACCATCTTTCTGTAAAGCATCAGCCCTACTCTGCCGATATGGGGACATGGTTGAACATGTCTTTGCGTGGGTAATAATAAAGCGGCAAAAAGCCTTGTTAAAGCGCTACCACCCTTGCCAACGTGCATGGACCAAGCTGCCCTGCTCGCCTACTCTCCCTCGCTACTTGTCCGCAGAACTACGGGCACCTCTGCGCTAGCGCTGTCAGAAGGGAAATACTGTTTTCCCCAAGCTTGTGCACCAGGGCCTTCTGGTATATTTTCCTTCTTTCCAGCTCACATTCCTTTCCTCATCCCAGGTGGATTGAGAGGAGGAAAAGATTTTGCTTGTACCGTGGTTCAGGAGAGTGACAAACCAGATAAGTCAGGTGCTGGAATAAATTTTGAACGCGAGGGTCACCGGGATGAAGCAGCCTAGCATGAATCTGCCAACAAATAGTGGGCCAGAGTCACCAACGCGTAAAGAAATTCACTCCCTCACGCTGGCCTGACGTACATTCCTTCCTCCTCAACTCCTTACCAAACATTCCTTTCTTCTCACCATGACTAACGACCTGAAGCCGCAGTTGAAGGACTTCAAACACATGCGTCCCCTCTATGGGCGGCACATTCTCCTCCTCTTGTGTTCTAATTTGTGCGCCCACACCCCCTCCTGTCTCTCTGCCAACATTCTTTTTCTCGCTCCTCTTCCTGTTCCTCCGTTCCTCCTCTCTCTTTGTCACATTCATTCTCCATTCCTCAATATCCTAGTTCCTCTGTTTCCTCCTCCTCTTCCCTACCTCATCCATCATATATTTACCTTCTTCCCTCCCCTTCCTCCCTCATCCTCCTCCCCCTCTCACTCCGCTCTCGCTGAGATAAACAGACCTAATGGGTCTTTTGTTGCAATCAACTAAGGGGATCTTCTTTCCAAGCGGAATCTTCTATCTCTGATACCCATACCCCGTCTCTCTTCTTACCCCCGTCTCTTGTCGACGCAGCGGGGCAAATGCTTACCGACTTCATGCTTATCAGAACGTTTTCATCAACAGGTCCAAGCAGCGGGATGGTGAGGGCTGATGATAGTTGCGGCAGCATCGCCACTGGACCATCTGTGTTGACGCCTCGAAGTTACTCAATCAAACAACCTGACAGATACAGACAATCCAACCTCCACTTCCTCATTGTAGACTTGAGGAAATCTGACTGACCTTTACACTACTTGTCGGAGTTGACATCTGTCAGCGTCTACAATTGGCTCTGCGGCGCTGCTGGTAACCTCTGGATAAACATGGTTAATGTTGAATGTCCATCCTCGTTGGGCAACGTCGCACAACGTCGGGGAGCGGGCAGTTGGAGGACAATCCGATCGCGTGCGCCCAAATCCCGGGCAATTCAGGTACAATCAGTCGCAAATCGGAAATATTCGCAGCGGCTAGTCTATCCCAGGGTCACCTGATCTGGCCAGCCAACCACTGCTATCGACGTGTAAGGGTACCACGTCATGCTGGGTGGAGTGCAGAGTCTCCTGGCTTGTGATTGGCTCTGTTTCTGGCCGCCAAAAAGCAAAACGGCGGGAGCTGCCATTTTCTCGAGCGGGCGAAGTATTCGTCCGAGTAACGAGCAGTTTCGAGTACCCTAATGCTCGACCGAGCATCAAGCTCGGACGAGCATGTTCGCTCATCTCTATTCTGTACGTTTTTATTTTTAATATAATACTTTTGACCTAGGATTGCTGTGAGCAATCTAGATATATTGGGGCACATTTACTAAGGGTCTGAATCGCATTTTTCTGCCGGGTTTCCTGAATTTTTCCGAGTTGCGCCAAATTGGCCTGGGATTTTGGCGCACGCGATCGGATTGTGGTGCATAGGCGCCAGCTTTCACGCAATATAAATCGGGGGGCGTGGCCGTCGGAAAACCAGATAGATTCGGAAAAAACGCAGAATAAAAAAAAAATGTGTGTTGCAAAAATAGCACTCACATACACGAGACGCAGAAGGTGAACCCCGGCGGACTTCAGCACAGCAGCGACACCTAGTGGATATCAGGCGCATGACCTTAGTGAATCCCGGCAGAACCCGAATCAGCGTCGGAGAACTTGCCGCTGGATCGCGACTGGACCGGGTAAGTAAATCTGCCCCATTATGTTTGTTATAACCTCTTTCCAACAAGCAATTAGGTACTGACAAATATGTTGTCTGTAGAACATATTCTCCTTGCTCTGATAAATTGACCTTTTGGTAGGCTCCAAGTTACATGTAGTGGGTGGTGTGAAGCAACGTATTGCCTGTAATCGGTTTTCTGTATAAATTTGTTTCTTTTTTAGTTGTGTTGGCATTTCCTATTAGCAGCAAGTCAAGGAAAGAAATTTCTTTGTGTGAATATGTGTACGTTAATTTGAGATTAAAACTATTGTAATTTAAATACTGTACAACCTGAGGTATAAGTGTGGGGATGCCATTCCATAGCAATAGACAAACGTATATGGACCGATTGTAACTTTTAATTGCATGTACATATGGGTTTTTATGATGAAAAATTGTCTTCGAACAATGACATATAGATATTAGCTCGTGAACGGGAGAACTTTGAACCCATAGGGCATCCCTGTAGTTGTACATAATAGGTTTTATCGAACAAAAAAAATTTGATAACAAGAACAGTACATCCAAAATGTAATGAATTAATGTATCAGAAAACTGACTATACTTATTCTGATACATTAATTTATTATCAGTGGCTCCAAGAAAGTAAGTATTTGCAGCACATCCTGGGAACAATGGGGCAGATTTACTTACCCGGTCCGGCTCTCTGGGAGATCGGGTGCAGCTCTATATCAGGGCATCATCCGATCTACAGCGGTTAGGAGGGTCTGGCAGTGCTGGATCCTCCTGACCTTCTGTCTATGGTTAGGAGGGTCTGGCAGTGCTGGATCCTCCTGACCTTCTGTCTATAAGACGCAGGCACTTTTTAGCAAGATTTTTTCCTAAAAAAATGGTACTTTTTAACAAACTGTGCATATATAAATGGCAAAGGAAAGTATTAAAAACTAGAGGAATGCTTCTTTCTCCATTTACTTTACTTCTAGCATCTACACACCCTTTTAAGAATGTAGTCTATTTTGGCTTTGGAGTATACATAAACTTTGAAATTATTTATCATCAATTTCATGCAACAAAAGTATTAGTAAACTTTATTATTTATAGTTTATTCAGGAAGAAAAGTAGGACAGCTTCTGGAGGCAGAAAAATAGGTTATCAGGCCAACTATTATATACAGCTCTGTTTTCAGAGACATTACTCATTAGATGCTATAGTCGTATGTCTTTTTTCTGCCCTCACTCTCCCATGTTCTGCTCCTCTACACCCATAAACCTTATTGTCAACCAATGAAAGAAATTTCCTTTAGTAAAAAGTTATTTATTAAAAAGCTTGTTAGATCCACCTCATATATTACAATGTTTAACCCTTTAAGGACCTGGCTCTTTTTTGTTTTTTTTATTTTTCACCCCCCACAATCAAAAATCTATAACTTTTTTTTTTTTTCACGTAGAGCTGTGTGACGGCTTGTTTTCTGCCTAAAAATGCACTTCTTAGTGACGGTATTTAATATCCCATGCCATGTACTGGGAAGCTGGAAAAAAATTCAAAATGCTGTGAAATTGGTGAAAAAACCCATTTGCGGCATTTTCTTGTGGGCTTTCACTGTGCGCCCCAAATGTCTACTTTATTCTTTAGGTCGGTGCAATCACGGGGAAACCAAATTTTGTATAGGTTTTATAATGTTTTCATACATTTACAAAAATTAAAAACTCAGAATTTTTTTATTTTTATTTTGCCATCTTCTGGCGCTAATAACTTTTTCATTGATTTTTTTAAATATTTTTCAAACATGGCAAAAAAGTGACATTTTCGACTTTTGCCGCTATTTTCCGTTACAGGGTTAAATGCAGTGAAAAACGGCTATAATATTTTGATAGAACGGGCATGTATGGATGCGGCAATACCTAATGTGTTTATGATTTTTACTGTTTATTTATATGAGTTCTAAGGAAAGGGGGTGATTTGAGTTTTTTTTTTTGTTATTATAAAAATAACATACTACTGTTTGGCAGTATATGGGGATTTTCCTCCTCATTCAATACAATGTTCAAATCCCACATTGTATTGAATGGATTGAATTAAGACAGCCTTGGGTCTTCAGATCCACTCCCCGATGACATCAAGGGGAGCGGCGATTTCCAACTTTTTGAAGCCGCAGCAGCTTTGCTGTGGCGGTGATGTGCGGGTTAACAACCACGATCAGTGCTAGCACTGACCGCGGGTGTTACCGGTAAGTCTTTGCTGTGATATGCAGCAAAGACTTGCCCGCTATGGAGAGGACTCAGCCTCTCCAAGCACCTTCAGCCGACCCGTGACGACCCAATTATGTCACGGGTCGTGAAAGGGTTAAACAAAATAAAAATACATACTTGAAGGATGTATGTTTTCATTTTTTTTTCATTGTTACATTTTGAAAGTTTTTTTCTTTTTTGACATTTTGTATGAGGGGTCTTTGTTCCTTTTTTGTTGGTTTTCATTGTTACATTTTGAAAGTTTTTTTCTATTTTGACATTTTGTATAAGGGGTCTTTGTTCCTTTTTTTGTTGGATAGATTTAGTTTTTTATTGCTACCACTTTGGGGGGGGGGGGGGGGAAAAAGGATTTACTAACTAATTTATAATGACACAGAAAACAGAAAAGTTACCTATTTGTTTAGTGTTCTACTAGTATAGGCACCAAAAAGTATCAATTACAGTGTTTTCTATTTGGTAGAACATGCATTACAAATAAATGATCAATAAGTAATAGTTTAGTAGCATAAATCACTACTAATGCAAAGATACCAAATATGTACATTTTATCTTAATTGCTGTACATTTTTTCTAGTGGTTCCAACACTATTTTAAGACTGAAATATTTATGTTTTCCTCAATTATTTTACCCCATTAAAATAGCATCCTCCTTTTGTAGTATATTATTTATCCTCTAACATTTCCTATTTTATGCAAAATCTTGCCTGTTTACCTCTTCCAAAGTCATGTAAAAATGAGCAGAAAACTGTCATAGCTTCTCTTCATCTTGATCCCAGCGCTGTCCATTGCTAATCTTGACACGCCGGGATCATCTAGAATAGAAAGTTATAATTAGCAGCATGGAGCATAGGGATAAGATATCCAGCAGTCCAGGTTGCTAATTATGCATGCTTTCGTCAGCTCCCTCAAAAACGTGCCAAACTTGCTAAAAATTTTACTTTTTCATAAAATCCTTTAATAAAGTTATGTGCATCAAAATGGTACCACTAAAAAGAACAAATTAGCAAATAAAAAAATAAGGCCTAAACCAGTTCCAAACAGTTGGCGATAGATGAAAACAAAAATGTATCTCCACATTAGTTTTTCTTCAGTAAATTAGAAAAATATATGAAAAACTATAAAAATAACATAAAGCCAAAATCGTAATGATCTATAAAGATAACATAATTAAAGATAACATTATTTTTATGGTACAGCGAACACCTTCTTAAAAGATTCAAAAAATACTAAACCAGAATAGACAATTTTCTTTTCCTCCATACATGCAAGAGTTAATAAAATCTCCTAAATAAACTAAACCCACAAAAATGAAAGATTTGTAAAGTGCATCTAATCTTGCAAAAAATAAGCCCTTATATGTCCAAATTGCAAAAAATAATAAAGATTGTATAGCGCTCTTTCCCTTCCATGTCACGGCGTGTGCCCTAACAGCAGGTTACCACCACATATGGGGCATTGTTATTCTCGGGAGAGATTGGGTATCAAACTTTGTGGAGCATTTTGGTATTTTTATTTACTGAGAATGTTCAAATTTTTTGAAAAATACCTTCATTTAGCCAAAAAACTTAAGTTTCTAAATTGCAACTGATTTTGTTTTAGCCCCTGTAAAACAATTTGAGTTAACAAATTTCAAAAAGTTGTTTAACATCAGTTGAGGGGTATAGTTTCTTAAATGGTGAAATATATAGCGTTTTACTATAAATTAGGCATCTCAAAGTAACCTGAAATCTGAACAGGTCCGTCAAAAGTATGATTTTGTGTCTTTATGAAAATGTGAAAAATTGCACCTAAAGTTCTAAGCCTCATAACATCCTACAAAAATGAAAGGATGCATAAAAAAACCATGTCAACATAAAACAGACATTTGGTTAATGTTAGTAATTGCTAATGTTAGTTGTTTTGCGGTTATGACTACAGGCAGTCCCCGGGTTACGTACAAGATAGGTTCCGTAGGTTTGTTCTTAAGTTGAATTTGTATGTAAGTCGAAACTGTATATTTTATAATTGTAGATCCAGACAAAAAAAAATTTGGCCCCAGTGACAATTGGAGTTTAAACATTTCTTGCTGTAATGGGACCAAGGATTATCAATAAAGCTTCATTACAGACACCTTACAGCTGATTATTACAATCTGGGACTATAGTAAAGCATTCAGAAAGCTTCACCAGAGGTTAGAGGGGTCTGTCTGTAACTATGGGTTGTCTGTAAGTCGGGTGTCCTTAAGTAGGGGACCGCCTGTATTTGTCGAAAAAATACAACATTTTTAATTTTGAAAAATCAAGATTTTTAAAAAAAAAATTAGAAATGTTTTTTCATAAATACGCTAAACATATCATCCAAATTTTTGGCTCTCCACTCTCTTGGACCTTTTCTACCAGGCAAATATGGGTGACTTTTTTTCCAGCTGCTAGGAGGGAGAAACAACTGGCATACTATAGAGAAATACTGTGCACAGAGTTGGCCGCTGCCTATGTGCGACATTGTCCATTCTCTGTCAGGTCCGGGGGATTCCTGGCAGTCATCGCTCACTACTGCCACGGCTGCTCAAGTCTGGATTCCTTATTGAGCAACTTCCTCCACCCGCCTAGTGAGGAGGGTAGCCACCACCAGCAGCAGCAGGACAAGGAGAAGATCCTGCACCAGCAGGTGGTGGCCTACTTGGACAGCACTTTACCACCTCAGGTAGAGGATCCCATGGACTACTGGGAAGCCAAAATTGATGCGTGGCCGCAACTTGCAGAGTTCGCAGTAGAGAAGCTGTCCTGCCTGGCCAGTAGTATGGCATCAGAGCGGGTGTTCAGTGCAGCGGGGGCCATCGTTACCCCAGGGAGAACCCGCTTGTCCACCCGTAATGTGGAGAGACTGACCTTTGTCAAGATGAATCAGGCTTGGATCGGCCAGGATTTCAACTCTCCAATGCCTAATGCATCAGATTAGATCAGCCATGACGCCTCCTCCAAACGTTGAGAAATAAGTTGGGGTTCTAACTACCTGCCTCAGCCACTATTCTGATGCTCCCACCCGCCTGATGCCACACATCTGCCAATTGCACCTGCCTCCTACTATCTTTACCAGGGACTGGAATTGTCTGCCACCTCCACACTATTCCATGGTGCCACTCTGCAGGCTTCTGCTGCTGCAGATGCCACCTCCACACAATATCATTGTGCCACCCTGCGTTCTCCTGCTGCTGATGCCACCTCCACACTATATCATTGTGCCACCCAGCAGGCTCCTGCTGCTGCTTCTGATGCTGCCTTCACACTATATCATTGTGCCACTCTGCAGGCTCCTGCTGCTACTGATGCCACCAACACACGATATCATTGTGCCACTCTGCGGGCTCCTGCTGCTACTGATGCCACCTTCACACTATATAATTGTGCCACCCTGCATGCTCCTGCTGCTGCTGACGCCACCTCCACACTATATCATTGTGCCACTCTGCGGGCTCCTGCTGCTGCTACTGATGCCACCTCCAGACTATATCATTGTGCCACTCTGCGGGCTCCTGCTGCTGCTACTGATGCCACTTCCACACTATATCATTGTGCCACTCTGTGGCCTACCATGTTGCCGTCACTTCCACACCTCTGACCTCATGCTGCTGCTGCTGGTGCCACCTTGGGAGTTCTTTTCTGTCAAAGGCCTGATATTTTCAGGAAAACTGTAATGTATTATGGATGTGGTGTCTCTAATCTACAAATTAAAATGGAAAATCTCAACTTCTAATGCATTTCAAACTTCGTCATTGTGCCACAATGTGGCCTCCTCTGCTGTTGGCTATATGGGCTCCTCCTGCCGCCACCTCCAGACTCTGTCATTGTGCCACCCTGTGGGGTCCTGCTGCTACTGATGCCACCTCTACACTATATCATTGTGCCACTCTGTGGCCTACCATGTTGCCACCACCTTCACACTTCTGACTTCATGCTGCTGCTGCCGGTGCCACCTTTGGAGTTCATTTTTGTCAAAGGCCTGATTTTTTTCAGGAAAACTGTAATGTATAATGGATGTGGCGTCTCCAATCTGCTGCTACTGATGCCACCTCTACACTATATTATTGTACCATGTTGCCGCCACCTCCACACCTCTGACCTCTTGCTGCTGGTGCCACCTTTGGAGTTCTTTATTGTCAAAAGCCTGATTTTTTTCAGGAAATCTGTAATGTAAACAAAACATTAGCAAAACAATACAAGTATGGTCGGCACCATTGATGTTGGCACAGCGAATGCAGCCACATAAATTATGGCGACTAAACCATATATATAGTGAAAAAGTACTAAGGTGCTGAAAAGACAGGTAAGTATCCTGTATATATGAGTAATATCAGGGAACCTAATTGTCCACTGGTGAGTCACGGGGTTAAACAGGAAATATATACTAATAAGTAACAGTAGAATAATCGGCGGCATGATCTAATCGAGTAAAATAATAAAATTATCAATAAAGTGCATAAAATATGCATCCAGAAGAGCATGCAATCATGAAGTGTTAGGGTCACCCCCAACCGACATGGAATGTCACGCGAATAAACATGTAAAGTGCAAAGGTGCATGGAGTGAATGACGCTGCTCCAATAAAAACACATTATACAAGATAATAGAGACAACGAATGGTGTACCCACAAAATCCTAGATTGGGAGCGAATGTCACCAAAGTTCCCCACATCCATGTATAAATGGTGGACTTACAAAAGGACAAAAGAAACTTCATGCTGCTGGATAGGGTATGTATAAAAAGGGTATAGGTTTTGGGGTCCACGGAGCCACACCAAGGCCGACACCGCACGCAAAAGAAGGCGAGTAGAAAGGTAATGTATATTATGAATATAATAAGTGTGCTTCTGATATAGCATGCAAAGGTTCTGCTCATTGTATTGGTCACAGAACACAAAAAATAATGAAACTTCAATTTTTAAAAAGTTATAGTTGATCCTTTCAAGCATGATAACTCACACTTCATGATTGCATTCTCTTCTGGATGCATATTTTATGCACTTTATTGATAATTTTATTATTTTACTCGATTAGATCATGCCGCCGATTATTCTACTGTTACTTATTAGTATATATTTCCTGTTTAACCCACTCACCAGTGGACAATTAGGTTCCCTGATATTACTCATATATACAGTATACCTACCTGTCTTTTCAGCACCTTAGTACTTTTTCACTATATATATGGTTTAGTCGCCGTAATTTATGTTTTCTATTTCTATTTTTTGTTGCTCAATAAAATTACTTGTACGCATCCTCTTTTTCTTTGTTCTTTATGTACTTATTTGCTTGAGATGCAGTTTTGAGTCATCTCTTCAACCATTTTTTTGTATACTTAATTTACCTAACAAGGGCTCCCATACCTTGTTTTTCTGGGTGTTTTTCATCCTAATTATCCATTTGTTTGATCCTAGATTCATTTATCATTTTGATTTCTTGACTATTTTAATCTATACCTTGTTCTTTATTGTCTTAGGATTTACGTATTACGCTCACTTCTTCCATTGTCTCACATACTTTCTCACCTTCAGGGGAGATTGTACTTGCTTATTCTCCCCATGGATTTGCAGGCCAGGGAGGCAGTTTGGAGTAGCCGGACTGGAGACCTTTTTCAAGAAACTTCTTCCCTTAGCTCCAATACGGACTTCAATAGACTCTCCACCGAGTTGATCAATCTACATAAAGCTTTTACGAAAACTTGGTGGAACATCAGATGCTTGGAGGAATACTTGAAGGTAAAAATGTGCATGCAAAGATGCTGCTCATTTATTGGTCATAGAACACAAAAAATAATAAACTTCAAACTTTTAAAAGTTATAGTGATCTTTCAAGCATGATAACTCACACTTCATGATTGCATTCTCTTCTGGATGCATATTTTTGCACTTATTATAATTTTATTATTTTACTCGATTAGATCATGCCGCCATTATTCTACTGTTATCTTATTAGTATAATTTCCTGTTTACCCCGTGACTCACCAGTGGACAATTAGGTTCCTTGATATTACTCATATAACAGATACTTACCTGCTTTTCAGTACCTTAGTACTTTTTCACTATAATATGGTTTAGTCGCCGTAATTTATGTTTTCTATTTTTTTTTTTGTGCTCAATAAAATTACTTGATTACTTGTAGCATCCTCTTTTTCTTTGTTCTTTATGTACTTATTTGCTTGAGATATGCGGTTTTGAGTCACTATCTCTTCACCCATTTTTTTTGTATACTTAATTTACCAACAAGGGCATACCTTGTTTTTCTGGTGTGTTTTCATCCTATTATCCATTTGTTTGATCCTAGATTCATTTATCATTTTGATTTTTGACTATTTTAATCTATAACTTGTTCTTTTTGTCTTAGGATTTACGTAGTAACGCTCACTTCTTCCATTGTCTCACATACTTTCTCACCTTCAGGGGAGATTGTACTTGCTTATTCTCCCCATGGATTTGCAGGCCAGGGAGGCACTTTGGAGTAGCCGGACTGAGACCTTTTTCAAGAAACTTCTTCCCTTAGCTCCAATAACGGACTTCAATAGACTCTCCACGAGTTGATCAATCTACATAAAGCTTTTACGAAATACAATATTCTGCAGGGATTTAAGAGTTCAGATCTTTCACTTCTGGGAAGTGATGCAACAGAAAAAGAGACCTGGGAGAAAGGCTTATCGCCATGTTCCCATATTTTGACGAACAGTTACTAGGACCATGATCGTAATTTGCTACACCATCATAGGGAAACAAATCAAAAACTAAAACTAGACTATTACCTTTGATGTTCTAGCTTAGTTGGAACCTTTTTGTACAAAACTTTAAGGACATTATCGATTCCTTTGAAAAAGGATATCATCAAAGGGAAACAGGATAAATTTGCCACGGGATAAGGATGACTATGACAAAGGAGTTAATCTATAAGTGCGACACATACGGGACAAAAAACGAGAGATTTAAACTGAGGCCCAGGACTTGGTGGAACATCAGATGCTTGGAGGAATACTTGAAGGTAAAAATTTTCCCCAGGGATTTAAGAGTTCAGATCTTTCACTCTTGGGAAGTTGATTCTCTTCATTTTTTTCCCCTCATTCACACACCCTCACCCTCCCTCCCAAGCTTCAGGCTTCCTACCTTACTTCATTTTTCATTTTCATGGCACATCCTCACAACTCACTGTGGCACATATTCTCATCTCGAATACATTATTATTGTAACATTCTAAATTTTTTTCTTAATGTATTTCTTCACTTAGAATGAGACCCTGCAATGTGGTCTTCCCTATGTACAGTACATTAACTCATCATACCCTCTGATGATTCTCGTCGGCTCCGCAGCTCCAAGATTCCTCGGTCATCGGTTTCCAGTGTTTCATACTGATCTCTTCTGAATCCATATTGGCTGATCTACCCTCTTGAAGGTTGAATGTTTGTCTTCTGCCTTTATTCCCAAGATGCTCTATATACGCATCTTTATGTATTTTTCATGTACATTCCTAATTGTATCTCCACAAAGCTTCCTCCACTGCTTTCCCCTCAGCAGTTTTGCAAACCATACTGTGAGTTATCATGCTTGAAAGGATCAACTATAACTTTTTAAAAATTGAAGTTTCATTATTTTTTGTGTTCTGTGACCAATACAATGAGCAGAACCTTTGCATGCTATATCAGCAGCACACTTATTATATTCATAATATACATTACCTTTCTACTCGCCTTCTTTTGCGTGCGGTGTAGGCCTTGGTGTGGCTCCGTGGACCCCAAAACCTATACCCTTTTCAAACCGGCATGAAGTTTCTTTTGTCCTTTTGTAAGTCCACCATTTATACATGGATGTGGGGAACTTTGGTGGCATTCACTCCCAATCTAGAATTTTGTGGGGACACCATTCGTTGTCTCTGTTATCTTGTATAATGTGTTTTTATTGGAGCAGCGTCATTCACTCCATACACCTTTGTACTTTACATGTTTAATCGCATGACATTCCATGTCGGTTGGGGGTGACCCTAACACTTCATGATTGCATTCTCTTCTGGATGCATATTTTATGCACTTCATTGATAATTTTATTATTTTACTCGATTAGATCATGCTGCCGATTATTCTACTGTTACTTATTAGTATATATTTTCTGTTTAACCCCGTGACTCACCAGTGGACAATTAGGTTCCCTGATATTACTCATATACACAGGATACTTAGCTGTAGAGATGAGCGAGCACTAGAATGCTCGGGTACTCATTATTCGAGACAAACTTTTCCCGATGCTCGAGTGCTCGTCTCGAATAACGAGCCCCATTGAAGTCAATGGGAGACTCGAGCATTTTTCAAGGGGACCAAGGCTCTGCACAGGGAAGCTTGGCCAAACACCTGGGAACCTCAGAAAAGGATAGAAACACCACGGAAATGGACAGGAAACAGCAGGGGCAGCATGCATGGATGCCTCTGAGGCTGCTTAATCGCACCATTATGCCAAAATTATGGGCAACAGCATGGCCATGACAGAGTGACCGAATGAGGCTAGATAGCATCTAAAACATGCAATAATTGACCCTGACACTATAGGGGACGGCATGCAGAGGCAGGGTTTTAACAGACGGTGGTAGAAAGAATTTTGTTTTTTGCAGTGGCATGTGTTAAAGCTAAAGATAAATATATAAGAAGAACTGTTTCCATTTTTGGCCATAAACTGGAGTTTAATTGTTAGTAATTCCAATCACCCAATGTATAATTCTACTGAGGTCTACAGTAGTTTTTTTTAGCAGCAGATACATTCAAATTACATCAAGTAAAACTCAGAGGTTCAAAAGGACTTTCATTCTCTCACCAATGTCCAAGGTCAATTTGTTAAAACATTGGGGCACATTTACTTACACGGTCCATTCGCGTTCCAGCTGCGGCTTCTCAGACGAGCGTTCAGGTCTTCCTGCGAATCATGAAGGTCCTGCGCCCGATGTCCACCAGGTGTCGCTGCTGCGCCGAGGTCTGCCGAGTTGCGTCGGAGTTCACTGATCTCTTCCTGGTGCATGTGAGTATGCCCCGTGCGACCAATTTTTTGTTTTAAATGCTGCGGATTTTCCGAATCCGTCGGGTTTTCGTTCGGCCATGCCCCTCGATTTCCGCCGGGTGCATGCCAGCGCCGATGCACCGCAATCCGATCGCGTGCGCCAAAAACCTGGGGCAATTCATGCAAAATCGGCGCAATTTAGAAATATTCCGGTAACACGGCGGGAAAACGTGAATCGGGCCCTTAGTAAGTGACCCCCAGTGTGTCCTCCTATAACTGCCCTGATGATTCTATTGAGAGCACACGGTATCTATAAATTTATATGACTCTTATATTATGTGTTTGTTGTAAATGTTGTATCTTATAATGTGCTTACAAATATTTGTACTCTGAAGTTGAAATAAAGATTTTCCCTTGGGTAAAATAAAGTATTATTATTATAATTATTAGATGATCTTTAAACTGATTGTATCACTCATGTTATGATGGCATTTTTTATGAATGATACTCCCAGAAAATATTTACCTACCTTGCCTTGTACCCAGTCTCTCCTTTCTTTGTGTGTAGTTTTTTGTCCCTCTGATTTGAACAACAGTGTATTTCATCCTAGTTCTCAACACAGTGGGGCACATTTACTCAGGGCTTTGCGCCGCACTTTTGTCAGTCTGTTCACGCTCTTAATGGCTAAAATGACTTGCACACGTATTTAAGAAGTGTGTGGGCTGAGATTGTGCCGTACCCAACCCTTTTGTGGCAGAGCTGCCCTGGCTCCCATGCAACACAAATTAGGGGGTGTGCCATCAGATGATCCGACTGATTCTGACTGAGCTCCGTATTTAACTTTGAAATTGTGTTGCACGCCCTATGTTAAAGATGCACCACGAAACAGAAGTTGAACTCTGTCTGACCCAAGCGGGGAAGCTACACATTCATGATTTCTGGAGCACAATCGCCACATGCAGCATTAAAGACGGACAATGCACAGTGAACTCGAGTGGCATTGTTTGTGTACTCAAAATGACCTTTCCAAGTTTCCCTGTTATGGTGTTAGACAGGTTTACAGATGGCAGTACATGATTCATACTGTATAGCATGTTGCCATTATACGTATTATTTCCTGCTCTGCCTTAAACAGAAGTCTACCGTCTATTGCCTTGTTCCCCAGGCGGAAATCCAGATCTGGATACATAGTAGACCATCCAGGCACCCGAATTTCCCTCACTTGGTGGGGGCCCCTCTAACCCCTTCCCGACACGTGGCGTACTATTACGGCTTACCGGTAACATGCCCATGCGCCGTCATCTTGCCGTGGATTGTTACTCCCCGTGACGTCATTGGGGAACGGCGATCTGTCGCCATGACTGTAGTATGGTAGTATATGATAGGATCGATCAGACAACCTAGGATTAAAGTACCCTAGATAATCTAAAAAAAAATAGTAAAAATAATTTTAAAAAGTCTAAAAAAAATTATTAAAAATCTATAAATTCAAATCACCCCCTTTCCCTAGAACTGATATAAATATTAACAAACAGTAAAAATCATAAACACATTAGGTATCACCGCATCTGAAAATGCCCGAACAAAATAAAATAACGTTTTTTCACTGCGTTTAACCCTGTAATGAAAAATAGTGCCCAAAGTCGAAAATGGCACTTTTTTGCCATTTTGAAAAATATTTTTAAAAAGAATAAAGTAGACATGTCATTTGTGGTGCACAGTGAAAGCTGTAAAATCCAAGCCCACAAGAAAAGTGCGTTTTTTCACCATTTTCACTGCATTTGGAATTTTTTTCCTGCTTCCCAGTACACTCAATTGAATACTACACACATTGGGGGTCATTTACTAAGGGCCCCATTCGTGTTTTCCCGACGTGTTACCCGAATATTTCCGATTTGCGCCAATTTCCCCTGAATTGCCCCGGGATTTTGGCCATTGAATACAATGGGACAGAGTGCAATGCAAGTTCTGCACGTCAAATGCACGCGCAGAACTCGCGCGTGAAAAACGCCAGTGTAGAAGGGGCTTAAGGGGGAGATGTATTCTTCATAGCTGTGCTAGATCTAATAAGCTCTGTTTAATACTTTCAAACCCAGTGATCATCTAATAAACCGCTTATACATTCTCCCTAGTGTCTCCTTCTCTCCATGACAGCTGGAGACCCTGTCCTGCACAGCAGCAAAAAAAACTCTGCAAGACTCAACCTGACATCAAAAGAAAGTGAGCGTTCAGGGATTAGTTAATTAATTTTCTTATATTTTCTTACAAAGTGCTCCGCCTCTCTGCCACGCCAAATTCGCTGTATTAAATACATCAGACGTCATCCATATGTGTGTGTCATACATCATCTGTCTCCTGGGATAGACAAGCACATCACAGACACAATCCACAATCACAGACGCCAGTTGGGTGCAACTGGCTGCAACTATTTTTATTAGCTTCTTTGAAGCAGGAACAATGGCAAAACAATACAATTCTAACAGACCAAGGTTCAAATTTTCAGTCCAACTTAATGAAGCAAATCCATCAGCTTTTAGGAATCCAGGCAGTAAGAACTGCTCCCTATCATCCACAAACAGATGGCTTGGTGGCAGGCTCTCAATCAACTTCTGGACCAAATCCTGACTGTTAGCGTCCATTTTGCCAATCAATGCTGCATTTTGTCACATTTGTTGGTTTTGGTTGTGCCAACCGTCTCTTGATGATTGACCACAAGTTCTCAATGGGATTAAATCTGGGGAGTTTCCAGGCCATGGACCCAAAATCTCTATGTTTTTGTTCCCTGAGCCTTTAGGTATCACCTTTGCTTTATGGCAAGGTGCTCCATCATGCTGGAAAAGGCATTGTTGATCACCAAACTGCTCTTGGACTGTTGGGAGCAGTTGCTCATTTGTAGGCAAATATTGACTTTGCAATTAATTAATTAATTATTTGCTGTTAAGCTGATCACTCTTTTAAGATTCTGGAGTATATGCAAATTGACATATAAAACCTGATGCGTAGACTTTGTAAAATTAACATTGCATCATTCTCAAAACTTATGACCATGACTGAACTGTAAGGCCCTTATTTTATGATTATTATAAAATCTCACTCCACATACACCAGATAGCAATCACTCACCCTATATTTCACAAACGGCACTGAAGTTTTCAATCTCCAGTGTGTGTGGGTACACATCCTCTAAATGTAATACCGTTACAGGCATGTGGGCATGGTGCCTATGAAATTATTTCATCAACAGGATGAAGGAATATACCAAAACGTTTTTTGTAAACTGCCACAAAATAGGAAGGCATTACTACTGGCTAACGGGGTATTATAACTTGCTAATGGGGACATTATTACTGGGTGCATTACTGCTATCTACAGGCATTATTATTGTTGGCTACTGGAGGCATTACTGCTGGCTACTGGGGACATAACTACTAGGTGCATTACTGCTGGTTACCGGAGAGTTACTGTTGGCTACTGGAGGAATTATTACTGGCTACTGGTGGCATTACTTATTATGTTCAACTGGGTGCATTGCTGCTGGCTACTGGGGGCATTATTATTGGCTACTGGGGGCATTACTACTAGAGGCATTGCTGCTGACTACTGGGGGCATTTTTACTGGCTGTTCGGGCCTTCTTACTACTGGCTATTGGGGGCACTGTTACAACGGGCTACGGAGGGCATTACTAGTTCTGGCTACTGAAGCAACTTATACTACTAACTACCAGGGGACATGTTACTACTGTATACTTGGAGCCCTGTTACTACTACCTACTTATTGCACTGGTGCTCCTGGCTACTAGAGCTCTGTTAATATTACTCTGTTAAAGGGCTATATCGGACTAGAAGTTAAATTAGAAAGAGAAGAAAGAAAAGCGATACAAGCAGTTTCTGGCTTGGTAAAAAAAAAATATATATGATTGGTAATCTGCTCACCTTTTCTGGTTGTACAAGCGGTACAACTCGTATAGTAGCTTAGGTATTGTAGTGGTCTCGGCAGCCGTCCTGGGGTTTTTCTGGCAATAGAATTCGTTGGAGAACAGAGTAGTAAATGTATGGCAATCTTCCAGGCTATCAGCGGAGCCAATCACTCAGAATAGTTCCTTTTCATAAATTAATATCTTTATTCATAAGCGGAATAATACGCGTTTCGAGCCCGGATAGGGCTCTTCCTCAGTTATATACCGCATAAAACTACATTAAAAAACATGTCTGACTTATATAATGACCTTGGTAAAAAAAAACAAAAAAAAACTTTATGTGCTAGTGACGCTGGAATAAAAGTTAATGCATTTAGAAATAAAAAGTAAAAAATTTGTACAGGAAGGTATGTGAACAATTTTAATCATAGTTAGCGAAACGTGTATTTTAAATTCTAGTCTAAAGTGTATAATGATGAAAAATCTAAATTACGGTAAATAGTTTAAAAAAAATTATTTTAATAATTAATATAAGATATTGTAATTCTTAATTATGGGGGGTATTGTAGTGTTGGGTAAATGTAGAATTCTAAAATCGCTAAAATGTGAGGGGAGGGTTTTTAATTTTGACAAAGTATAAAATGAGATGCTTCAAATATACTGCTTCTGCTCTATACAATAGATTACAGGAGCTCAGTTATATCAAATATCTATGGTAATGGTTTTTAGTAAGATGCTACTGACAAAGAAAAAGTAAGAGTGGAGAAAGTTTATCAAAGAACATTTTGTCACCCATTGCCACTTGGGCGTTACCTGAACCCTGACTAAATAGAGCTCTATCTGTACAGAACCATTATAGTCTTTAACCGTATATGGGAAAATCTTTCATTAATATTACATTATATCTTCTATTCTGACATGATTTTTTGATAAAACGTCTAACAGGTATTTTTTTGTATATGAAAATGCCAATTTATAATTTTTGTTGTCTATAAAACTCTGGAATCCAATTTTTCTACCATTTGTTTATTACAATACTTTAATTGATGCCTGTAAGACTCAACATGTAATGTAACACTGACTGTGATCCCACTTTGGCACTGGGTGACATGTTGTTAGAACCTTGCATGTTTTCACAGCATGTGGAGAAGACTAAATGAAGTCTGACTCAATTCAAGTATGAGCCCAGAGCGACTAGTACATGGTCATCTCTTGGTTAGCAGGTTCAGGTTGTTAGAATTGGGTCTAGACTTATTTTATTCTGTTGTCAGATCTCCCTTAAATGCCCTTTACAATCACGGAAACTAATCGCCTTGTGCACAATATAAACAGCCACGTGGGAAAAATGAAAGTAGATGTTTCTGCTGCCATGAATACCTTCATCCTCCAGATATTGTGTATTGAGCTGGCGCTCCGCTGCCAGGCGAGCTTTCGCCAATCCAAGCCCCTATCTCTAGGCTACTCCCCAAACAGCACTTCTAAGAACCTTTTGTATAAGATCAAGTGTAGTAGCGTTCTTATAAGTTTGGGATATGGCGGGTGAGGGGAATGTAAACAGATGCGCAAGAAGCGCATGTCCACTCCTCATTGTAGACTTGAGGAAGCTGACTGACCTGACTACCAGTTCTGGTGGAAGTTGACATCTGGCAGTCTACAATTGCTCTGCGCTGCTGGTAAACTCTGGATAACATGGTTAATGTGGAATTCCAGCACGTGGAGCACGCGAACAACGTCGAGTAGAGCGCGGGCAGTTGAGACCTGCGCTGCCTGCCCTAGAGTGAGGCAGCATCTGTGCTGGAACTTCTGAACATGCGTCACAAAGAGTGCGGGCCCTTCGTGAGCCAAATCAGACAGATTGGAGGTATGTTCTGAGAAACGCTGAACGTATCAATTTAACAAATGGGCCATGCATGGCACACGTGTCAGTCTGCCGAGTTGCAGAGCCCGCCACCAAGGTAGGCCGTGCCGTCATACACACAAATCCTGCTTCAAGGTTCAGCGGTTGCAGCCACAAGATCAGTCTGGCCGTGATCCCTTAATAGTCGTTTTTTTCATGGGCTCGTGATGTCCTCTTATACGCCTAGGCTCAGCAGTTGTAAGCACCGCCTGCTGTCGTAAGCGACGGCACTGACTGCTGGCCTTAGATCTAACCGACTGATGGCGGCATGCCACGACTGGTCCTATCGTCAGGGAGCGTGAGCGAGAGCTGGGTGGGGTGGTGAGGAGTAGGAGCATAGTAGTGCCTGAAATACCTGACCGACGTAGGCTCCGCAATCCTCCGCGCGTCGGCAAGTATATGACACCTATGCCGGCAGGGTCAGACTCGTCCCAACCTCACCAAGTTAACCCAATGTGATTGTCAGCGAGTATAGTAAATCAATGAAAAAAAAAGACACTGCGCTGTCCTAGGCAGACAACTAGTTCCACGTGTCTGCTGTGGTCCGGTGGACCCTTGTCAGAACGCGGTTGTTAGCGGAATCGAGAAGATGTTGTTAGCTACGATGCTGTCTTGTGGTCAGGAGCTGGAGAACGCACATCCCGAGTAAATATAGTGGCGGCTGCGTGGACACGCATGACGAGGCGCGGCCGCATGAGGTTTGCCTGAAAGCGCCTCGGTCTCTTACTAGATAGGGCAGCATACTCCAGCTAAGCACATCTGGGAATGATGGACATGTAAGGGTTGGGCAGTGCGGAGTGGGGTGTTGCCTATATTGCGTTTTCCGCCATCCAGCGTCTGAGGGTTATCGGAGAGCTGAACGCATGCGTGGATGATGTGGAGGATCGGGAGGGGACGATGGGGTTTTTGTGCCACGGGTCCTGCGCAGGGGGACTGACTTATCACCTGCACACAGGAGAATGCGAGCAAGTGGTGTGGTCACGCCTCGGAGGTTAACTGCGGCTGGTGCCCACTGAGTGGGTGTTTAGCATTATATCATGTGCTCCATTCCTGGTGGTAAGTTATCAGCCTAGTATTGGTGAGAACCCCTGATGAATCCTCGCGTTGCGCAAAGGTTGCACACCACAGTCCGTCGGTTACACTCCGGTCGTTTCCTTAAAGAACCTCCGTACTTTGAAATTCATAGCCTTCGGCGAGCGGAGCCCTCGCCACGGGAGTTTCACACGTGACACAGTTTGGCGGCTGAATGCACCCTGCTCTGCCACTGCCTCTAGCTCTGGCCCCACCACGACCTCTTCCAACGTTCGTGGTCGAGAGACTCTCCTCCGTATCGCAGAACACTGCTGTGATCACACGGCCTCATCAGCCCAGCTTGAGGTCTGTCACCTCATCATCCTCGATCCTTCAGTCTGCTCCCCCTCGGACTTCCTGCCCTGGTACAACACACTTCACCACGTACGTGACAACCCGTGTGCCTCCTCATCGTCGGGACACCTCTTTACCACACTCTCTTCCACTACGTCCAAGAAGGTCATCATCACCCACAATCTGCGACGTGTGTCGAAAACCTTGGCATCGGACGAAATTGCTGAGCAGCAACGGACAAGTGTGTTTGTTGCTCGGCGGAGAAGGGTCCAGAGCATACAGTCCTCAGAGTATGCCGGTTCAATGATGATAAATTTCCTCGAGAGGGGAGCAGACTGGGGGGGGAGGAGGCTGAGGTGCAGGAGCTGGAGGAGTGCCGATTTCGGTGACATGGGTGGACTGCGTGGAAGACTGACTGGTGGACACATTGCTCGAAGCATTGTCGGCAATCCACGACATCACCTGTTCGCACTGTTCTGGCCTCAACAGTGCTCTACCACGAGTCCCAGTAACTTCAGACATGAACCTAGGGAGTGTAGCTCTGCGGCGTTCCCCTGCTCCCTCATCAGCAGGTGGTGTCTCACCCCGCCCAGGACCACGGCCTCTGACCCCTGCAGTAGTTGGACGCCCACGTCCCCGCCCTCGTCCTCTACCCCTAGCCCTCGGGTTAAACATTTTGAAAATGAAAGTTATAACTTTCATTTTTTTTTAACTTTTTTTTGTGTTTTTTAGTTTTTAAAGCCAAACAATGCTATCCTATTGCTATCCTATTACAGATGAGATGACGCTGAGTTATGAAAAAATAAACGTAAAATAAAAAGGAAATGGCAGACTGTGCCTAATTGAAATCCAATCCCTAATAAATTTTCCCACTTCGGTCTTTGCGATGGATATGTGCGTCACTAAGCGCTAAACACAGCGGTCGCAAGTCTCACTCCAAATTCCTGACAATTGGCTAGTATATGCACTGCAGCAAGGACAGCCACCAGCAGATCAACCAGAAATAAAATATATATAACGCTATTGTAGGCGTAAGTAAGCCGTTTGGATTCTCCTTTGGCTATTTTCTAGCCAAGTAGGAAAGCACACTGATGAGATGACGCTGAGTTATGATAAAATAAACGTAAAATAAAAAGAAACTGCCAGACTGTACCTAATTGAAATCCAACCCCTAATAAATTTTCCCACTTTGGTGTTTGAGGTGGATATGTGTGTCACTAAGAGCTAAACACAACGGTAGCAAGTCCCCCTGCAAATTCCTCACAATATGGTACTAGCTGCAAATAAAAAAAAAAAAAGTATAACGTTATTGTAGCCCTAAGAAGGGCTGTTGGGTTCTTGTTGAATCACTCCTGCCTAACACTATTCTAATAGAACACCCTAACGCTTTCCCTGACCAGCAGCAGCTCTCTCCCTAGCGGCATCCAGACACAGAATGATCCGAGCAGCGCGGGCAGCGGCTAGTCTATCCCAGGGTCACCTGATCTGGCCAGCCAACCACTGCTATCGACGTGTAAGGGTACCACGTCATGCTGGGTGGAGTGCAGAGTCTCCTGGCTTGTGATTGGCTCTGTTTCTGGCCGCCAAAAAGCAAAACGGCGGGAGCTGCCATTTTCTCGAGCGGGCGAAGTATTCGTCCGAGCAACGAGCAGTTTCGAGTACGCTAATGCTCGAACGAGCATCAAGCTCGGACGAGTATGTTCGCTCATCTCTAACAGGTATTTTTTTGTATATGAAAATGCCAATTTATAATTTTTGTTGTCTATAAAACTCTGGAATCCAATTTTTCTACCATTTGTTTATTACAATACTTTAATTGATGCCTGTAAGACTCAACATGTAATACTCTGTAATGCAACACTGAATGTGATCCCACTTTGGCACTGGGTGACATGTTGTTAGAACCTTGCATGTTTTCACAGCATGTGGAGAAGACTAAATGAAGTCTGACTCAATTCAAGTAGGAGCCCAGAGCGACTAGTATATGGTCATCTCTTGGTTAGCAGGTTCAGGTTGTTAGAATTGGGTCTAGACTTATTTTATTCTGTTGTCAGATCTCCCTTAAATGCCCTTTGCAATCACGGAAACTAATCGCCTTGTGCACAATATAAACAGCCACGTGGGAAAAATGAAAGTAGATGTTTCTGCTGCCATGAATACCTTCATCCTCCAGATATTGTGTATTTGTGCACCATCCAAGGACCATTTCCTGGTCACTGAGAAAGTATTTTCTTCTAGGTGCTGTGTTCTCTGTGGTGAGATAATCAGCCTATATATTAAGGCTCCATTCACCCGTCCGTAAATAGCACCTGTGTGCTAGCCACAAAAATGGAAGCTAGCTCACGGCCGCTATGGACGTGCATTACGCATGGGCACGGTGTGCACCTGCCATGGGTGCTCCCGCAATCCCTATCTCGGATCACACCCGTGTTTCTCCGCATGCCCCCACTGCAGCCCCTGCGCTGGACTCACCTGTCCCGGTTCCTGCTCGCCACCTGACTGCCGTGCGCATGTGTAGGCTGTCGAAAATTTAAATGGCCAGAGCAGTGCTGATTAGTGCGCTAGCTGAACACCTCCAGCTTATAATCCGCCACCTCCCTTCCTGCCTTGCATGATCTTTGTGCTTACGCCATAGAGAAAGCTTCCTTACGACATTGCTGAGTATCCCTGCATTCCCGTGTGTTCCTGCTCCTGTGTTGCCATGTTCCTGTGTTAGCAGAGTCCCTCCGTGTTCCTGTGTTACCAGAGTGCCTCCGTGTTCCCGCATTGCTGTGTTCCTGCATTGCTATATTCCTGCTTTGCTGTGCTCTGTGTTCCCATTCCCGTCTGCCTGGACCTCCCGTTGCTGACCCCGGATTGGACTTGACTTTGCATCTCTGGTGCCTGCCCTGTCCCTGTGCCTGGACCTGACCACGAGTCTGTCTTCCGCTAAAGTTACCTCGACCTCGTCTGCCACTGCTGGCAGACTGTGGAACGACCTGGTGGTACCCTGCCGCAGCAAGTCCATACTTTTGCTCCACTGTCCTCGAACCCTGACAGCACCACTGTCTTAGCTGTGCAGAGTCAGTATCATGTCACTACATATGTCACCACCCACTATGGCATAAATGAGAACCATCTGTGTCATATATGAGACTTTTTGCCACCTAATATGTGAGCATCCTCCATGATGTGACCACCACCAATCAAATATGTGCCCACCCAAACTGACATATGTGACCTCCACTCACCTCATATGTGGATTCATATGTGGTGTTGAGTGGTCAAAAATGTAATTGGAAGTGACCACATATGTCACGGGTGGTGGTTATATATGCGTGATACAGTTGGGTTGGTCACATGTGTAATGGGGTATTGGAATTTAGGAGCCCCCCTCACATATTGGTGGTCAGATATGTAATGGGGGTTTTTGAATATGGCAGGGTGAGTGGTCAAATAGGTAGTGAACCTCATATGTGCCCCCCAACATATGTGTACACAAGGTAATAGATTAACAATGTGGTGTATGTTATTTAAGAGGTGTGTACAACGTTTGTGCAGCGTATTATACAAGCAATCAATTTATCAAATCTTATTCCCCATGTAGTACTAAAACTAAAAAGTTTTCAAAGTTATGGCTTCTGAAAGATGAAGGTAAAAGAAATAAGCAAAAATGCTTGGACATCTTTGCCAAAAACTGACACCTTAGGAGTATAAAAGTATATTTAAAAATTTGGATTCAGCCTCCTATTCAAAAACATGTATGGTTCCCTTTAAACAGCTCTATAAAATAAAAAGGTGGGGAGTGAAAAATAGAAACACAGAAAAGGGCTGCAGCGTTAAAAGGCTAATAAACTGGAATGGCTAGTATGTGCTTATTGGAAAATGAAATAGTAATGTAAAGCTGTTTTCAGACATGATTCAGTAATATTGTTTTATAGCTACACTATCCTGAACTATACAGTTCTCCTGACCTGAATTCATACTGGTATATGTAAATGTAGCCATTCTGTGATATATGCACATAGCCATAATGTGATCATAGCATGGAAATCATTTTATGTTGTATAGAAGGTCTCCTGCTCAGCAGACATCTTGTGCTGCTAAACCAATTTCCTTTGTAACCATAATAGAAAAGTATTGCAGCACTTTGCACATCTGAAACCATTCTTACGTCTACTACTGTCAATAGATAACCCTGTTTGTCCTCTTGCATAAAATCTCTCAGTACTTTATTCATTTTCTTTATGGTTTTTGAAGCTAAAAGCTTGTCATCCAGCATTAGTAACATGCACAAAATGACAACTACTAATAGCTGCCATTACATTGCCTCTAGAAATTGTCAACTAGATTTTGAAAGACTCCCAAATGATTCTAAAAATGCATCATTGTTGTTCTTTGCACACAACTCACCTGACATTATCCAAGTAGAAGATATCTTAGAAACTTTTAAAAAGATACTTAAATACTACAATTAACACATCAGCAGAGGACAACTTCCAGAGATATGTAATAATTCATATGAAAAAAATATACCTAGATTTCAGTTTACCACTGAATATTATGAAATACATATGAATACAGCAGCAGTGGGAGCAGTGGTGTGTCAAGGACGTACAGGTAGGAGGAATTGCAGTGGCTACATGGGCTTGGAGAAGCCTTTGCTCCCACAGTTCTGAGGCTACACCACAGTAGCCGCTGATGAAAATTAGCATATTAGTAATAACAACTTAGTAATATGGTTAGGTAAAGATTGATTAGGAACCTACCAATCAGGTTTCAATTTATAAGTAGATTTCTGATGTTAGGTTTCCTTTAATGTTTCCTTTTAAAAATGTGTATTTGTAAAATCTGGTTGTTCTAAAATGTTGACTAAAGTATTTAAATTAGGGCAAGTTTATACATATTTTTTTCTTTCGGTTTTTCACAAATTATTGTGTCATAAATACTACAATCCATTTTATATTCATTACTCATTGACTAGAATAAACACATCTATCTGTGCCTTTCAGGAGTTGGGTGACGTTTGGACATGGCTATTTAATGCTAGTTTAGAACAACAGAAGGTACCTAAACTATGGAAGACTGCAACTATTGTGTCAATAGTTAAGAAATGTAATCCAACTTCGTTTAACGATTACCCAATTTGTCATATTCTAAATATGAATATCTTAGAATGATTGATACTGAGATATCTTTCTATTGTGGTTGAGCCATTCATGGATCCCCTCCAGTTAGCATATAGAAAAGGCATTGATGTCAAAGACACGTTAGTCTATCTTTTACATCGAATGCACACTACCCATTACTCATTGACTATAAAGTCAAATATCCTGTGTGCAAAGCTGAAGAAAATGCATTGTCAATTGGGTTCAGAATCATTTGATTTTGTGGCCACAATTTGTTAAATTGGGATGTACGTTACCAGATGAATTGGTCTGTAGTACTGGGGTCCCACAGGGAATGGTCTTAGCGACATTTTTGTTTTGTATCTATAAGGCAATATAAGAATAGTAGGAAATTATTTTTGCTAAAGTTTAGATCGGCGAGTGCATAGACGGTTTGAAAAAATAAGAAGTGATACTGAAAATCTGAATAAGAATATAGTTGCAGGTCAACAGAGAAATTGTTGGTATAATCACCGGATATGCAAAACAGAGAGGTTGAAGTGAAGTTTTATTATCACTGCAATAAGACAATATGGTGAGGATAGGGTGCATATGTCACAGTGTATGTAGCACAGTATTAACTTGACTCAAAAGCAATGTATTACCAGTTTTTATGGTTTTAATGTGTATGTTTCTATTACTGTAAGGACATGTTGCAGCATGTTGTGTAAATGGTACCTTTGTTTTTGCGATTTTTGAGCATAGTGTTATCTGTAGTGTTTTTTTTAAACTTGGAGGAGTAAGTAACACTTGTATTTTCTTTCCGGGGCAATAAATTAAATAAAAATTATTCTTGAATCAAAGAAGTATAGCATTGGAAGCAAAGTATTGAGCAAACCCGTCAAAGTTTGGGTTTGATGAGTTTCAGAGCGAAATTCAAACAAGAGTTTGAATCGGGTACATGAACTTGACGCAAACCCCAATGAAATCAGTGGAGACCTGAACTTTGTAAAATGGATGTTAAATGAGGAAAATAAGTGGTAGAGGGCTGCAAAATGAGGACAATGTCAGGGCAATTAACCTGCAAAAATAAGTGGTAATGAAAGTACTTAAAATAATAACATAATCATTGTGGCCATGCTCACCCTCCGTTCTGAGGTGGTACTGGTGCACCCATTGCATTGGCAATTGAAGATGGTATGGGAACACATACATTTTTACTGCGCTCTAAGGCATTATTGGTACATACTTGCAGGGCAATTATTTAAAATTTCTAGCTGTCCCTCAATATATCCTCATCCACTGCAGCTTATGTTTTTTGCATGTGCCTGATCACACACTTGGCGCTGAGATTGTTCAGACTTTTCCCTTACTTTAGGAAATGGCAGCACATTTTAGACATTTTATTGCTAATTCCAAATCTGCTTTTTTAAATAACATTACTGGTTTCCCACACTTTTAAAAAAATACCCGGCTCCCTGCCAGCGATCATCATCATTATCTGCTCTCCACTCTTCCTCCTTCGACCCTACTCCCTTCCTTATGCAGACAGTTGACACCCTGCTAGAAGTAATTCTCTGTCACCTCACGTCTGCAGGAGGGAGGGGGAGGGAAGAATGAAGAGCTAGCACAGCAGATGACTGTCCCTGCATTGGCAATTGTTTCATATTTCTACCTATCCCTCACTGTCCCTCTAGCAGTCTCTTCTCCCTCCCCAATTGCTCTGAAAAAAGACAATTATTATATTTTACCAAGATCTTGACTGTGCTTAGGTCTTGCATGGCTGTGATCGCTAAAAGCTGGTTGATGGGCTTCTAGCTGAAGTCCTTGTTTGGTGACCAGAACCCATGAAGTCTGGCATGGACCTGAACAGTCGAGTTTGATACAGCTCATTTCTAATTATTGTTCATTCTCATGTCAATTTCTTTCCACAGGCCATGATATCTTATTGTATCCTGAAAAATTTCTGTTAATTGTGACAGCAAAAACTTGATTTGAATAGATTTTTTGTTGTTGGTATTCTTAGTGCTTTCACTTACATAGCGGACGTAAAGTTTTTGTTAGTTTTGTTACTGATACCGTTTGTGCAGTTATATAAAAAACTTAAAAAAAATATATTAAAAAAAAACCTTGAAAAATACAGAAAAAATACAAAAGAAAAAGCATAAAAAAGTTTAGTGTTATTAGTTTAGTTAGATTTATTATTGCGAGAAAGCGATATACACTGCTGAGGAGGCCTATGCCTAGCTTCAGTCCGAATCTGAGTTTGAGACCTCACCAGAAATGGACTACTTTGAAGGCAGTGACAACGCCAGCGTCACTTCAGAATCATCCACAGGGGGTGTCCCTGGTGAAGTTGACGCAGCAGATCAGGAGGTTGCAGGACCTAGTAGCGCTATAGCACACTGTGACATGGTCCCTATAATTGAGACACGCACTTTCCCATGGGCACCAGCTCCATCTTTTGAACCCAGAGTTCATGCCTTTACTGACACCCCATAACAGTGGACGATTCCAGTTTTGTTCAAATGAACTTCTTTATTTTATTTATAAGCGGTCACATCGTTCACCAAACTAATTTATACCCCACCAGTATATAAAACAGAACCCATCTATCCATGCAAGAGATTGAACACCAACAAATTTGAATGAAATAAAAAGATTTTATGGACTAACCCTAAAAATGGGCATTGTAAAAAAATTCCACCCAAGTGACACCTGTGTATTCCGCAGTCATGTCTAGGTCACGTTAGGAACGCATAATGCGGTTCCTGCTTTTCCAATGCTAATTCACAAGCTCCTCCAAGCTGTAATCCAAACCGTGACCCCTTGATCAAGCTAAGGCCCCTTAGAAATTTTATAAATCACATTTTTATTGAAAAATATACCCTAAAGCAGAATGTGGTTGTGGACGAGTCCCTCCTGAGCTTTCATGGCACTCATCTTCCGCAAATATCTTCCCTTCTAAATGGGCAAGATACGGAATAAAGCTATATAAGCTTTGTAAAAGTGAGTCAGGTTTAAAACTGCCTCTAGGATTTATGAAGGACGTGACTGGACTATTGATCCTCCTGGGTGCTCTCTTAAACTCTCCACTAACAGCTGGATTGTATGGTAGATAATGCAGCCTCTGCTACCACTTGTACCATGATAACCTTTTTACAAGTGTGGCCCTATTCAGACATTTACATGCCACAAAAACTGGAGCATGTGGATCCACACGCTAGTGGGGAAACCATTGAAAAAGGGGGAGTCCTGGATGTATGCTTGTGGCGAGTTGTTGGTGGTCAAATACAGAGACCTCAAAGATGTGCATTTATTGAGCACCATCCATTCTGCAAAATCTGTATCAGTGAGGGAAAGAGGGGCCAAGTGTGACTGAATACAATAAGTACATGGAAGGGGGATTGGATTTAAGAGACCAGGTGTTTCAACCCTATTTAGTCAAACGAAAAACAAAAACTTGGTACAAAAAAGTCAAATAGGAATCCATAGTGCCTTTGTTCTTTATAAAAAAAAAAAAGGGAGGCAGAGACACATATCTTGATTTTCAGGAGAAAATCCTTGAAGGCCTCATATTTGAACCTCAGGACACCAGACAAAGCTCTCAATCTGAAAATGTAAAAAGATTAACTGAAAGGCATTTTATCAGTCCCGTTCCAGAAACAAGCAATTAACCCCAGAAAAGGGGTCATGTTTGCAGTAAAAACGGGCAGCCAAGAGATTCCAGTTACTTCTGTGCCTCATGTCCCTCGCAACCAGGCCTGTGCAGTCATCCTTGCTTTCAGAAGTACCACACTGTTCTGACTTATTAGTAATTTATTTTGAAATAGACGAATGTGCTTCTTTTTTTCCAGAATTTCTCTTTATTTTGCCAAAGGGAAAAAGTATAGGGGGGGATGGGTGGTGTAAAGTTTGTCTCCCATTAACTCAATGATGCAGATACCTTTATCTGCATGTACATGACTATTTTTTCCCCTTAAATATTCCTTATACCCCTTGATGAATACTTTGTAGATCTGCTTTTTATGAGTAATTACTAGCAAAGAGTTTAATTACCCACAAAAGACAAAATTGCCTCCTTTTGTGCCAGGCAGTTCGTTTTTGAGTCCATTTTTCATACTTTAGAAAAAAACCCTGAAAATAATTGAAATGAACAGCTACTACCAAAATAGAGCCCTATTTGTTTACTAATATCAACATAAATATGAGAGACATATGACAATTAACTGCTCAGTAATTTTCATGTAAAACAGTGTATATAGCAAAATTGTGACATTTTACCTGGTCATTATGCTGTATAATGGCTTAGTCCTTAACCAGTTAAAGACACCTACTACTTGCTAGGCTGAACATTTTTCCACAGGTGTTTATTAAATGAAAACTGAGCTCTGATCTGTTGCCATGGGTAACTAGAACAGTTCTGCTTTCTGACACTTTTCTCCCATGTCAATTATAATGTGACACATCTGGAGTAAATAAGGAGAAACCAGGTGACCATGGATTATGCTGTTCTCAATATTCTCTTGTCTGGGTAGTAGAATGGTACCAAATGTATTATTATTAGTAATGGGGTAGATATACTTTTGCTCTACTGCAGTAATAACCAAAGAAAACTTCTTTTTCTAATCAAATATTTTTTATTATGGATTAAATATATAGTCAAATATACAGTTATTCAGATTGTAAAGAGTGAAATTTTGATGCAAAGACACTAAAAGCAAAAGTACCAGTGGTATAACAGACTATTTTCCCACGGATCAATATTTTATCATTCTTCTGTCATAATTTTAACTTTGAATATTGTTACTATTTACAACGATAAAATCAATGATAAAAAATGACAATTACATCTCACATCATTTTTAAATACATAAATGCACATTACATAATATCCTTACATCAGTGGCACAAGATAATGTTTGATAAAAAATCTCCCCCCGGGAGCTGGTTACTTTGTGACATCCTTCATGGGATATCTTTGGGCAAGTGGAAACACATTATATAACCATAATATAGTGACTTATTAAAAAGAATTGACCAAAACTTTATGGGGAACTTACACACAAAGCCTTGGCTCCTGTCAACAATTCACTAGTTACTAGTGGCTCTTGTGCACAACAGATGGCAGCAGAGACTTCAGGAAATCAGAATCAGGAATAAAATGATACATTGTCCATCCCTATATCAGTTCATGTGAATGATCCTCAACCTGTTAGAACATCAGATTACAAATATTTTTGTAGACATGAGCCTTGTAAGGATTAAACAAGTCTCATATTACATGTTTCACTTTATTCAGTAACTGCTGTATTTTGAAAATAATATAAGGAAACCACTTGAGAATAGTTGTCAGGTCATGCTATCTCTGCCTTCTTGAAGACTGCTTTAGATGATGGTCCCAAATTGGATGACATTCCATACATTTACTAATGTTAGTGATAGGGAGTAGGGAAAGACAAAGTCAGGGTAAGCATGAATGGTAAAACCAAAAGAATACATTAGTACACAGTGACACAGTGCAAAATTAGAAGGGAAGAAGTGATAGAAAGCAAAGCAGAAGGTAGAGAAATAAAAATCAAGTATGGTAGGTAAACCAAATGGTGGCGGAAATGCCCGAACCAAGAAAACTTTATAGGTGACTAATTGGATGGTTGTGAGATAGCTGAGCAAATCATTTAAGATTTTAACCCTCTCATACCTCTCACCCCAACACTGCCAACAGACGAAATGGAACTAGAGTCCTTATACAATATTATATTCAATGGTTCTACTGTACCATACATATTCTATGAAATATGAAACTCTTTGTGCTAAACATCACCAGGTAAGATTTAAACCATAAGCTTTTGAGGCAAAAAATTTCAACCCTCTGGTAGATTGCAATTACTTATGTTAGTTCAGCCTAGCCTTATTCAAAGAAACGGCATTGATGAGCAATAGCAAAAACAGCCCATAGAATTCTAATGCTGTTTTTGGAAACAAAATGAGCCTATTTCTTCAAAGATCTACAAACCCATTGAGAGCAAAAGAGAGGCCTGAACCATATTTCACTGACATCTCTCAATGTGAAATGTTAACCATTTCTCTAAGCAGGATGAGATCCTGAAGACATGCTCCATTTTTTCAAGCTTAAAGGAAACCTACCATCAGATATCTACCTATTAAGTTAAATCTGATGTTAGGTTCCTAGTATGCTTCTAAGCCCTAATCTATATTTGCCTAATCCTATAATACATTGTAAAATAAGCTACACTTTACCTATTATGCTTATTTTTTTTCAGAGACTACTGTAGCATGGAGTTGTCTTTTCAGGCTGTGAAAGCAAAGGCTACTCTACTCACCTGTAGCCTCTGCGATCACATCTACTTGCGCATCCTTGGCACGCGTTTGCCACTCTTGCCACGCTCCGGCTTCTTCAGCGTTCTGCACAGAGGTCCGAAGAAGCCTGAACTGAGGCAGCAGTGGTGGAGTGTTGCAAGGACATACAGGTAGGAGGGATCACAGAGACTATTGGGAGGTAGAGTAGCCTTTGCTACAACAGCCCGTAATGACTACTGCATGCTACAGCAGCCTCTGATGAAAATTAGCATAATAGGTAGATAAAGTGTAGCTAAGCTTACAAATAATTATAGGATAAGGTAAAGATAGATTAGGGCTTAGAAGGTTATTAGGTTGATAGGAACCTACCATCAGATCTAGAGTGGCATGCCAGTGGCCCTTTGTCCTAGCTGGTCCCAAAATCAGACTTTCAAGGGCAAGCTGGAAACAAAACAAAAATCAAACCTTAAACAAGTACTCATTTATACAGAATGCTTTGCGTAATAATATCTAAAGTTCATACTCCTTGTAGCTCTCAAAAAACGGTAAAATTGGCTTGTACTGGGAGAAAGAGAGCAATAGACCATACAGGTTCAGAAACTGGTAACTCTTCACTAGTGTAGTACAATTGATCACTTCACTGCCCCAGAGGCAAGGGCTGGTTAAGACTGCCATAAGCCTCGGCTGTATTAATATTATAGCCTCTATAATTTTGGAATCACTTCCTATATATGGTATTAGAATCAGACTTCTTGGGGAATGGAGAATGTGTCCCTTATGCCTGTCTTTTACCTCATCAGTCAGACATTCCTGTCCATATAATGACTGCTGATGGAGGGTCACTTAATCTGTAACTGTCCATGAACAATCGCCAGTTAGAGATCACATGATCCTCCGTCTGCGGCCATTTTATGGTCAGGAATGTCTTTCTGTTGAGGTAAAAGACAGGAGGCTTCACTTCACATATGAAGAAAGCAGTGAAGAACTTTTAAGAGATGTTGATTGGCACATTACCTAATATCCTGCCCCCCACACTTACACATACATTACAAAAAACATGAGGTAAAGTGGCTAAAACCTTTAAGTTAGCTTTTTAATTTGTTTTGGCATTGGCCTCTACTGTAGAATTTTGAATAACTTTTTGTTTTTCTTTTTGGATTATTTATCCTGATTGATCCCTCCAGTTGTAACCTATTGTTTAAGATTGAATTGCTGATGTGTCTCACTATACACCTGTGATTATTCTTTGTGCCAAGATAACAATTTTAAACATAGGTCGACCTTAAATCTTCACTGGCTTATATTACAAAGGTTGTAAACTTGAACCCCTTGATTACCCTCAAACCCAAATCAAAACATGTATATGTCAGATAGGTCATTCTGATAAACAAACAGTAATGTATTTTCTTTTTTGTCATAAAATTGTGCTTGTGAGGCTTACAATACTGAAACTTTCAATCACCCATCATTGGTTATGAACGTCTCTCAACTGGAAGAAAAATGTTTTTTTATTTGACGCAACCAAAGAGAAGAAAGGAAATTCATTTGCAAAAGTCTGACATTTTCACAGTAAGGTCTTTATTTGAAAGATCGTATCTGCTACAACTATTGATTGAGGAATTGAATTGAATGAGGAATAGCAATTTTCTGAATTGTAAGCTGCCACGGACATTTCCTATTTTTAATTTACAGATCTTAGGAACTGACTGTGGAAAAAAATATAGACCCTCCTATATTCCTGTAGCATTGCTTAAATAAAGAGTTAAACAGAAGACACCAACCCTGTGAGCCTTCTCCATGAAGAGTTAACCATTGAGTCACATATGTAAGGCACACACTGTTACAAGCTTGAGATATCCATTCACTGGAACTAAGGGTTCTAGTTAAGCATTAAAATTCCAAGCTTTAATAAATCATATAATAAATATTGGGAAGAAGGAAGAGAGTGCAGTAGGTTTAAACAAGGAAGGGAAGGGATTGGATGAAAAAGGATGGACGTGAAGCTATTCTATATTATAACATAACGTCAATGTTATATTGGGCATCTAGACGCTTCTTGAAGCTCTCTGCTGCCCCTAATGTAACCAGTTCCTGAGGCAGGCTATTCCAGAGATTTACCAGTAAATAAGCCCTGGAGATTAAACCTTGTTTTCTAAGACGCAGATAGTGTCCCCTTGTCTTTTAATTTGATTGAACATGGAACAACTTTCCACCATATTTTTGTATGGACCATTCATATATTTATACAAATTAATCATGCCCCCCTAGTCGTCTCTAACATCTAATTCTTTTACTCTTTCCTCATAACTGAGACCCTTCACACTCCTTATGATTTTTGTGGCTCTTTGTTGTGCCCTCTCCAGGGCATCTTTTTTATGTACTGGTACCCAGAACTGAATAGTATATTCCAGATGAGACCAAACCAATGCCTTCTACAGTTGTAATATTATCTCCCTATCCCAAGATCTCATACCTCTTGAAACATGACAAGATCCTGCTGGATTTAGAAGCAGCTGATTTACATAACATACTGTTATTTATTTATGAATATCCTCCATAGACTGTATTACACTACACGTCTTAGTGTCATCTACAAAAATAGACACAGTGGTAATAATTCTGACCTCTATATCATTAATAAATAAGTTAAATAATAGTAGGACCAGCACAAAATCCTGGGGTACAACACTTATAACTGGTTAACATTTTGAGTAGGAATAAGTGACCAGAACTCTTTGCACATGATCCTTCAGCCAGTATTCAATCCAATTGCAAATGACAAAAGAGCTTATTTTACCCATTAGGCGTCTATGAGGTGCAGTGTTAAATACCTTTGCAAAGTCCAAGAACACAATATCCACAGCAGCTCCTACATCCAGACATCTGCTGACCTCTTCATAGAAGCATATAAGGTGAGCCTGACAACTTCTATCCTTAGCAAACCCATGCTGGCTGTCACTTATTATTCTATTTGATGTCAGATACTCCTGTATGTCGTCTTTTAGTAACCCTTCCAATATTTCCCCACAATGGAAGTTAAGATAACAGGCCTGTAATTGCTTTGTGAAGATCTAGAGTCTTTTTTTAAATATTGTCACCAGAATCACCTTGCATCCATCATTTGGCACTTTACCAGTCATTAGGGAATCTCATAAGATTTAAATACGGGAAAAGCAATAACAGAACTGAGTTCTATAAGAGCTGCGTAATATGTGTGCATTATATAAATAAAGGAATTATTATAATTATTATTAATTAACTCAGGAGTGTAACCAATATAGTCCAGAAGCATTGTACACATTTATTGTGTTGAGCTTAGATTGGATCATTCATCCAGTCTAGAATATTACATTGCATCAACCACACTGGCACCACCTACACCAGATGTTATTTCTTCTATATTTCTTCTTGTATAAACGGAGCTAAAAAAAACCTGTTTAGTATCTCCTCCTTCTCATGGTCACCAGTTACTTATCCCCCATTTTCAGTGTATAGAGGTCCCACCCTCTGACCTATTTACTTTCTCATTTGCATACTTAAAGAATTTCTAGGGATTTGTTTTGCCATATTTGTACAGTTGTCTTTCATTTTGTGTTTTGAAAAAATGTATTTTTTATTACAAGTTTTAGTAAGTGTTATAATTATTACAGGCCACACAAGACCATTAATTTTTATAATTTTCTGAATTCCCTCTTTTTTATCATTTATTGCTCTTTTAACTGCTCTTTTTTACGCAGGGGGTAATCTAGCCTGTCTATACTTGTTATCTATAGGAATAAATTTAGAAATATAATGACCCAGTATAGATTTGAATGTATCCCATTTAACATAAATATTATAATTTGACAATATCTGATCAACCTCTATATTCTGTAATGCAGGCCTACATTTTGGGAAATAGTTTGTTTCATTGTTGTTTAATGTTTTTGATTTTCCGGCATGTATTTTCTGTTTACAGTCAAAGAGAATAATAATGATCACTGTTCCCAAGGGTTTCCAAGACACTGACATTTTGGACAAATTCCACATTGTTATAAATGACAAGATCAAACAAGCATCACTACCCACCATGTGGGTTCTTCTACAAACTGTCCAAGGAAATTATGCCACATAAAGTTGATTAAATGTCTCCCCTTCACAGATGAAGAAGAACCTGACCCAAATTACTATTTAAGAAGTTTAAGTCTCCTGTGCAGTCCACTCCATCTCTTCCATTTCCTCAGTGATATTTGTAGTTTTATAGATAACACCAAAAATAATTTTCGCAATGCTCTACTGGCTTTAAGTTTCAACCCAAATACACAATATTGAAAGGTAAAAATGAATATTAATAAAAGTAAATCAGACATGAAAGTCATACCCAAAGGATGTCAGGATTACAATTTGAAAACACAAAAGGCCATTTAAACACTACCAATGGGAGAAGTCAGGAAATTACAGATTAGGATTATATTAACACTATGCTACAATATAGTTGTATTAAAAATGTTAAAAAAAGAAGAAATATTTTAAAAATTAAAACAAAGTAAAAAAAAATGTATAAATTCATGTTAGGATCAGTGGATCCTCTGGACCACCGCAGGAGATGGAACAAGACAACACCCGGAACCGGAGCCTGGCAGGAACCTGGTATTCACCAGAGCCCGCCGCAAAGCGGGTTGGACTTGCTGCGGCAGGATACCACTCGGTCGTTCCCAGGTGTGATTAGCCCATGGTGGCAGCCGAGGTCGAGGTACCTTAGCGGATGACAATCTCGTAGACAGGTCCAGGCACAGGGTCAGGGCAGGCGGCAGAGATGCAACGTCAGGTCCAAGTCCGGGGTCAGCAACAGGAGGTCCAGGCAGGTGGGAACGGGAACACAAGCACACGGAACACAGCAACACGGAGGAACTGAGGTAACACGGCAACACAGGAATCAGGAGCGGGAACACACAGGAATACACAGGAACACAGGAATACACAGGAACGCAGGAATACTCGCTTGGAAGCTTTCTCTAAGGCTATGAGGCACAAAGATCCGGCAGGGGATACAGGAAGAGGCAGGATTCTTAAAGGTGAGGTGTTCAGCCAGTGCACCAATTAGCGGTGCGCTGGCCCTTTAAATTTTTGGCAGGAGCCGCGCGCACGGCAGTCCGGGGAAGAGCAGGAGCCGGGAGAGGTGAGTGAGGAGACCGGGCTGCAGCGGGGACACGCGGGGGAGCACGGATGCACCCGTGACAATTCAAATAACCCCTTTCCCTAGAACAGATAAAAAATAAATAAAATAAAATCTTAAACTTATTAGGTATTCCCACTTCCCAACATGCCTGATAGATGTGTCAAGTCAATGATAGTGAGCTCATTATCATTCCATCTTTGATTGGAAAATAAAAAGGATACATTTAAAAATTATAATAGTGGTCAAAATCTTCTGTTGTGACCCCTATATGATGTTATGTGTTACTTTATTTACTTTTGAGTAAATTGCTTTCATAGTAAATAAAATCAATGTCTCCTGTTAGATTCCACACATCCCATATTGATCATTTGAACTGAAATGAAATTGAAACTCTCTTTCTATTCAAAATCCACTAGAAGCTCATTCCATTTGTGTTGTCATTACAACAGAAACATTTATTGTGAACTGTAGATTCAATTGAAACCTTATTTCATCTTTGTTTTTTATTATGTGGATTTGTACCAATGCTGCACATTTCTAATAGACTGTCTTTTGTGTAGCATGTTTTATCAATAGTCACTGGAACGTAAAGCTCATGATTTACGTAACCTGTGTGTTTCAGCATTTTCTTTATTTGTGTGTCTGATGCAGACAGGGAATCTATAATGGGATAACACAGTATCTTGATAAATGTATTGTATTCTGTGTCCCATAATGCAGCAATATCACCATACAAATATATCCAATTTCTTCAACATTATATCTGTGTGCCCTTAAAGGTGCATACCACGATCTAGGCAGTTGTTAGAAAAAGCATCAGTGTTTGCTGGCTATATGAATTTGGATCCTGTTCTATCTATTTCTGTAGGCTGTAGGAAATGTCTAACCATTATTACCCCAATAAACACAGAAATAGAGGGAATTCATTAAGACACATTGGCTTATTGATAGCGAGTCTTGATATCCCCCCCACTGGCATAGTGCAAAGCAGATATTCTAAGCAGCTCTGGCCTCTTAGTAAATATGGATGTGGGCTGTACCACAGAAATTTCCACTATGACCCATAAACAATGAATGGGACTCTTAGTAAATCTTGCTTTGTGCTCTACCACTAAAAAGAAATCTTCACCACGAACTGTGAATGCCCGGGACCGGAGATTATAGTTCATAAAGTGGACTGGGGTAACCAAACCCCTGCCCCCCACCTAAAGGGGATTGCGGGGTGTTAAACTGGGAAAAACTTTGGAAATGCTGATTTTTTGATCCACTGGCAGCCAAGATATGTTAAACTCCCCCCATCCTGTCCAAAAACACATATGACTAGTTGCAGATATGAAAGGTTTGGTTTGGAATTAGCACATCACCACTGTTGTCCATTGTTTGTGTCTGGTGTTGCAGTAAGGCAGCTGTTTTTATTGACTAATTTAAGTAAATGAAAACATTTTTGTTCAAATCTTATGCTCTAAAAATTTTAAAATTTATAATAAGATGTTCATATTTGACAATCTGCGATGCGTTTAATATATATGTATTGTCCTTCTGTTTTCAAAATGAAAAAAGAAAAAAATTCTACATGAAATTTTATGCTTTAACCCCTCAATTTGTTGTATTACACCCCTGCTATGGTAATCTGCATTCTGAATCTATTGCATTCTCTGTCTTTCATGAAAAAAAAAATCATTTTCTCATTTCCTTGTTGAATAAGGGAAGTTGGTGCTTTGATCTGATTTCATTACTAAATGTCCTTCAAAATCTCAGAAGATAGGACTGTACTCCACAATGTTCAAATTCTAAACTCTTTGCACATACCCTAGTAAAAAAAACTTATAGTATGAAGAAATTTCGTATTAAAGACAATTAAGTTTTTATTTAACCAATGCAGAAAATGACAGCAATTGAATTCATAGAATATTTTAATTGAGCTTAAAGGGGTAATCTCGTCTGGACAATCACATCCAGATTCATTAATCTGCCATAAATAAACATTTCTTCAATTAGATGTTATTAAAAAAAAAATGTTCCTGTGTGAAGATAATTTCTCATAAATGTAACCATATTATCTATATGGCTACCTCTGCTGGAGAGATTGCACAAAGAAACAAAAAGTTTTTGTATATGAAATGTCCTGGAGTTACTGTATGTCCCACAGCCATCCTGTGGTAATGATCGCTGAATCCAGGTGGTCAGGCAGGACCTTAGCGCATCTTCGGCCATTGCTGCCAAAATGTGAGGTGGTCGTATGCGAGGAAGCTATCTCGTTTATGAGAAATTAACTTACACCTTTTGGAAGATTACAAGTCATAAAAAATATGAGAGAAATATGCAAATACATTTTCCAGGATGGGACAATGAAAACTTTGCCTCTTTTGCAACCATGCAGCCCCCTTACCATGAAGTATGACTTTCAGGAAGTCTAATGACATAGTGTATGATTTAAGCCAAATCAGTATATCTATTCCATAAGGAACAGATTGTTTCTGCATGAATCTCTTCAGTACAGTGTATGGAACTGATTTAGCTGAGTGACAGGATATTTACTCGGGTCATGGATTAAGAGTTCTCACTAAGTGTATACAATGGGAACAGAAGATATTCAGACCTCTTTAAATAATTCACTTTTTTTCATTGCAGCCATTTGGTATGAGCAAAAAGGTTATTATTATAGCTCATTAATGTACACTATGCACTACATCGTGCAGAAATGTATTGATGAGCGTAGATTATATGCACTGTTGATTTGGGTAGGGCTTCCATAGTCTTTGACTAGGGCAAATAGCAGGTAACAGCTTTGGCATTCCACCTTAAATTAGCCGGAATGAAGGACATTACAAGGGTTTTTTGTTTCCAGCAGGCATTGAGGGGGTTAAGGAGGGGGAAGGTGGTGGTCGATCGGAGAAGGAAAGTTTCTTTGTGGTGCTGCATATTGGAGGCAAATACCTGGGTACATGCCCAGTGAAAGAGTTAATCTTGGAAATTAAGTATGACATTCTGTGGTTGCAAGTAGCTTTTCCAAATATTGTAGTGGTTTGGTCTGATGCGGTGTATCAGAAAGTGTAGCAGCAAGCAAGGTCTCTATAGGTCTGAATAGAGCCATGTACTCTCTTTTACTATGATAGAATTTGACTCATTTGTGGAGAGCATATGTCCAATTGTTTTGGTATGCATTAGAACTTTGACACACAGGTTGAGACATTGGGGCAGATTTACTTACCCGGTCCTGTCGCGATCCAGCTGCGCATTCTCTGTGGAGGATTCGGGTCTTCCGGCGATTCACTAAAGTAGGGCGCCTGTTGTCCACCAGGTGTCGCTGCTGCGCCGAAGTCCGTCGGAGTTCACTGAAGTTCGCGGTCCTACCCTCGGTGCAGGTAAGTGTGTGTCAAGCGACCCTTTTTTAAAAAAAAATACGGTGTTTTTTCGCAATCCGTTGGGTTTTCTGACGGCCAAGCCCCCCGATTTCCGTTGCGTTCATGCCGGCGCAGATGCGCCACAATCCGATTGCGTGCGCCAAAAACCCGGGGCAATTCAGGGAAAATCAGTGCAAAACAGTAATATTTGGGTAACCAGACGGAAAAACGTAATTCGGGCCCTTAGTAAATGACCCCCATTGTGGCAATAATTAGAGTACTATTTGCACTAGCACTTTAAAGATTTAGAGTGACTGGGTTACATGCTATACCCAAAATTGGGTGCAATATTTTATGTATTTATGAATTTCACCCCCCTTACAAATGTTCCTACGGATGATATGATATGACGTGATGATTTTCCATCGTTACTCTCATGTATACCTGCATATTCCCTTTCTTTGAATTTTCTTGTATTTGTATTTATGTTGTAAAAATTTCAATAAAGATTGGATTATTTTATTTGGTGTGTAAATTGGCCTAATTTCTAAGTAGGTGTTTAGGTCTGAATAGAGCTAGAGTTTAGTTAAACAGGGCGGTTGGGGGTTTTGTGGTGCATAATGGGTCTCAGATGGTGCATCACAGAGATTTAAAGGATGGCTCTGGAGGCTACTGGCTGGCCGACGGGTGCATTTGAATTCATTGGCCATCGATTTGTAGGCGAGGCAAGCTGGCTTTGAGAAGGCTTTGTTGTTGGGTGGGGGCTCTCATGCTTGGGGTGTCAAGGTATGCGGGCTGTGGCAGAAGGAAGAGGAGGAAGGTCCTTAGTGTTGGTGGAATTGGCAAGGGGTAGTGAAATTTTTTTTTTAATATGTTCTTTGTAAGTAAAGCGGCCAAATTTATCCAAATTTTGGTGCCCATGTGTTTAATGGGGAATGGGCAGTTGGAAGGGGGTGAGAGGAATGCAAGCTATAACAGTTACCTAATTGACAGTGCCAATGTCAGGTGAATCTTCGTCCCAGTCTGAGGTCCAGAGCACTCTGAAAGAGGTTTTCATCAAGGATACATCTCTGCACTTGGCAACATTCATCTTTCCTTAATTTGCAACCAGAAGTCCTGTCCCTGCAGCTGAAAAACACTCCCATAGCATGATGTTACCACCACCATTTTTTACCACCATCAGACCAGAAAATCTTATTTCTCATAGGCTGGGAGTCCTGTGTTTTTGCAAAAACTGGATGCAGGCCTTCATATGTCTTGCACTGAGGAGAGGCTTCCAACTGCACTTTCTGCCATAAAGCCCTGACTGGTGGAGAGCTGCATTGATAGCTGACTTTGTGGAACTTTCTCCCATCTCCCTGCTGCATATCTTGAGCTCAGCCACAGTGATCTTGGGGTTCTTCTTTGCCTCTCAAACCAAGGCTCTTAGTTTGGCTGGATGGCCAAGTGGAGGAAGAGTTGTGGTCATCCCAAACTTCTTCCATTTAAGGATTATAGAGGCCACTGTGCTCTTAGGAACCTTTGCCATATCTGTACCATGCCACAATTCTGAGCTCTGCAGTTTTTTAGACCTCATGATTCTCATGTGCTCTGCACTGTGAGCTGTGAGGTCTTATATAGACAGTTTTGTGCCTTTCCTCATCAAATCCAATCTGTTTAATTAAGCACAACTGGACTCCAATGGAGGAGTAGAACCATCTCAAGGAGGACCAGAAGGAAATGGACAACATGTGAGTTAAATATGAGGGTCACAGCAAAGGGTCTGAATACTTATTGTCATGTGATATTTCAGTTTTTCTTGTTTCATAAATTAGCAAAAAATATCTACATTTCTGTGTTTTTTTCAAGATGGGGTTCAGAATGTACTTTGCATAGATTCATTTTTTATGTATATTTAGGCTAATTAGTTTTCCAGGAAGCAGAAAATAAAATGTTTGCTGCAGTATTCTTATTTATGGGGTATACATTTGTAGACTAACACATTTTCTTCAAATAATTGTAAAGGTCAATATACTTAGGAGCTAAAAAAGGTTTGCTGAGCATTAGCGCAGGCAAGGTTATCACCATCTTAAAAATACTTAGTACGGTATAATCAGAAGCATAAACAGTTTTTCATAAATACCCATCATAGTATTGAATACCTCTTTGAGCTCCCACAGTTAAGGCTACTCCATGCCCCAAGTGGCCCTACAGATCCACCTCACTGAATGTCCATGCTGCATGTAAACGGGGCTTCCAGCATGCCAATGGCTTAAGGGTAGCTCTGCAAATTTACAGAAGCTCCTGGTCCGCAGCCAACTTCACTGTTATAACATGCACAGAGTGGAAGCAGCGGCACCTGCGCGGGCCTTGCCACTGTATGCACAGGTGGCATTGATGCACAGGGGCATCACTGCAGAGGCCACTTGGGGCATTTAGCAGCCTTAGCACCGGGCTGTATAGTTTTCTTCCAGGCACGGCTCCACCAAGCCTTTCATTCGCACTTGAAGATGGGGCAGTATTGAGGTGGTGTGAGGCATAGGCTTTTCAATGCACAACCAGGCTTTGCTTGATGAAAATAATCCAAAGGAGTTTATTTTGATAAGTCCATATATAACATGACAGGTTCAATAAACACCAGGCTCTTGTAGTTCCACAGACCAGCAGAAGGCAAAACACAAATCTCCACAATCAAAATCCCCCAGATTGCTGGTCAGTGACACCTTTTATACATTTGAAAATTCGCACAATTCTCTACACCTTACCCTATAAAATACCACAGCTGCTGCTGTCCTGCCTCTTATAAGGTCAGAGCAAACCCACCATGCAGGTAAGTAGAACATAACATATATTACATTGTTTTACATTGTAACAGCACATTCCCTTGTTTTTGGTACATAGCTCCCAGGTGGTAATACTAGACAGAAGAGAATAGAGCATTAGGTGGCTGGCCTAATGAGAGAAGTAGAGTAAGAAGTCATTCACACTCATTCACACAGAAGTTTACCAAACCAGGAAACTAATGTACCACAACCAGAGTTACAGAAAACCAGTTCTACAAAAAACATGTGTCTTCTTCACAGGTGGTAGCATTATTTATCTTGGTAATGTAGTACCCCAGGGTGCACTTTTTGATTGGAGGTCCTTAGCTGCTTTGATGGAAAAAAACAACCTCAGCAACGTGTGGATGCAGATTTTAAAATTACTGACAATTGTTTACACAATTTCATATACATGCTGACATACTGCTTAAACAAAGTGATTGACCTGTAATCACAATAGCTGATTAAACTTTCCCAGGAGAGTATTTTAGAACTACTCCTATAAATTGATGTAACTTTATTATGCATAATTTTTAACTACAATGCAAACAAATCATTTATTTACAAACACTAGAAATACACAATAGATGTAGAGACAATGGGGCAGATTTACTTAACCGGTCCTGTCGCGCTCCCACAGTGCGTTGTCTGACGAGGATTCGGGTGCTGCACGATTCACTAAGCTCGTGCGCCCGAATTCCTGCATCCGTTGCTTCTGCGCCGAGGTCCGCCGGAGTTGACCTTCTTCTTCCTGGTGCTTGTAAGTCTATGTCTTGCGACACATTTCTAATAGTTAAATTCCGCGTGTTGTCCAACGGCCCACCCCCCGATTATGTCACGTGCAAGCTGGCGCCGATGCGCCAAAATCCCATCACATGCGCCAAAATCCCAGGGAAATTTGTCACAAAACGGAAATTGTCGGGAAACTCAGCGAAAATTTGTCCGATGGACCCTTAGTAAATGAGCCCCAATATTCAACCTGTGGAGACAAGGGCCTTGACTCAACCACTCATAATAACAAGCATAGGTCCCCAAATATGTATAAATTAAATACAACTGAATGTTAGCTAGCAATACTAGGTAAGTCAGTATAGTGTTGCAATACATCTACATAAAAGTCCAAAAGGTACCATCCAAAAACTATAATTTTAACCACATTGGGTCTAGCTTGCCGATGATCGTAGAGGGTTTGGAGAAACACTGGGTCCCAATGTAAACTACTCAGTGCAGGATTAGCACCGGATGCCTAACACTACATATATCAATAAGGAAATACCACTAAAACATCTGACCAAAGGAAAAGCCAAAAAAGGCAGGTGCACAAAGCAATACTTATGATACATGTGCCCCATTGTGTCACAAAGAAACAATCTCAAAGTTCTTATCAAATGAAATGACACAGATAAGATTTGAAAAATCAGCCTACTCCTTGTGGTTTATTATTAATCAAGCATGGAGAGAGCTTACAGGCTGAGCCCTCTGCATACAAGGCAGTATGCACCAAGAGGCATAGTGGAGCCATTTAAATGCCGCCCACACAATCTTGACTTGCTATGACTGCTGGAAGTCTTCTTAGATACCCAGGACTGTCATTCAGCACAATCTGTAAGCTTGTGGCTGTGGCAGAAAATTAGAGATCAGAATTAAAACTCAGTATCAAAACTGCCATGTATTGCAGCATATGGTAAGAAAAGTCAGACTCCCTAGTGTGAAACTGCTTTAGTCTTTTGTTCTGTCATAAGTTTTCTGGTATTTTGACCCTTTTGGCTGTATCTCTGACTATCAGTTTGCTTAATGATTTGGTACTGCATTGTCCTCATGCTTTTGACCTGTATTTAATGACCAACACTCTCTGTTTCTATTGTTTTGTCTTTGTCTCTGTGTTTTGCACTGTGGTGCAGGAAGAGAACACCAACCAGATGTCTCCTATCACTTGGGAAGGATGGGTAGGGAAATTAAGCATGGGATTTAGTCTCAGGGCTCACTGTCCCTGTCCATTCCCAGACCTTGCTTAACATCAACAGCAGTGCTCTATCCTTTTTATTTTTTTATGCATTTTTAATATAAACTTAGGCTTTTAATACAAACTAAAGTGTTTTTGGCACACTGTTGAGTTGATAAGTCAATAGTAGAAATTATCCCTGAATGTAATATCCTTTCTAGTTGCTAAATCAAATGAGTGCTTAGAAGACTGGGCGGTGTGTTTCTGTGATGGTCATGGTGCATAAGTGTACCACCATACTTTTTCTTCTTCATAGTTGGAATCCCACATTTACTACATAATTTAAGTCTTGGTCTTACAAAAAAGTGCCAGACTCTGCCAGAACAGCATCATAGGATCTGCCTCTAGTTCTGACCTAGCTCTCGGAATCCCCTTTTAACACTTGTATAATATGTCCTTCACTGAAGATTAATCTTTTTGTCAAGTTCTGTCAAGACTCACTGGTTTCATACTATAGGTAATCATATTTATGTAGATTGTGGTATGGAAAGCAATGTTTACCCTTTAATATAAACTGCATTTAACAGAAAACTTTAAAAGAAATATATTTTTACCCCAAAGATTTTGCTGGAAGGGAGTCACAATTCAAAATGCTTAGTCTGGATGTGAAATAGCAATGTTCTCTTAGCTCAATGAAAGAGATTCTTTTAGAATCTCTGACAATACATTTCTTGAATTCAAAGGGCCTTTACCAGGAATGTCAGCAATTCTTGTGGATTAAAATCTGACATTTCAGAACTTTAATTTCACAAGATCTTTTTTTTTATTATATAGACCTATCAGCATGGACAAAATGATCTTACAATTCAAATTTAAAAACATTCTTAGTACGTAGGTCGATATAACTAAATTTTGTTTTTAATTAACCTTTTTATTTTAAATATAATTTCAACATCAATTTGCTTCTACTTACGCGAACAATCATTAACCTCTTCCCACTAAGTGCTGTATGTCTTTGGCAATTGTGATAGTAGTTTTCAAGTTCTTCACAGGCATGGCATTGCCAGATCAGCAGGTGCAAACTGTAACTTACAGCTATCAAGTTCACTATCAGGTGCTAAGCAAATAATTGTAACAGGATGCAAAAAGGAAAATTATGCCTTTAATAAGGTGATCTATACTGTAGTTCAATGGACTTTGAATTATTGTTAAAGTACTCTAAATAAATAGATAGGAAAGAGTATAATATGACAAACATCTACACATTCTATAATATCTAGAAATAGAAATAGCTTTAGCACAATAACTTCCTATTGCAAATATTTTATATTTATTGAAAAAAGTTTAAAAGTAGATCAATAAAATTTATGTACATTATAACTTCAACAACCACATATTCAGCCTTCAACAAATGTATTATATAAAACAGAATCCAATCTCATTATATTATCAAAATAATGGTTATCAAAATGATTTTTTATCAACCAATAGATTTCCTCATGACACCAATGTAAGAACATAATGTACATGACCAAAAATATAAAATGATAAAGATCTAAAATCGCAACTTCCAGGCCAATATTTTGTGCACCTATTGCAAAGTAACCTTTGTAAAATAAGACTGGGCCCTGTCTTTGCCACTTTATATTGTCTAACTCTTTTATAAATAATATATAGTATAAATTTATTGTTAAAGGGGTATTCCAGGAATCAGCATAATTCATATACAAATGGGTACAAATGGGTACTCAAAAAATAAGCTAATATGTAATTAGTTGTTATTTAAAATTTTGCTCCCCTTAGCAGAAAATGCTGATGACATAGACTGTAATGAAGAATTAAAATGCCCTTGCCCTTTAATCAGTCCGTTAATTTCCTCCGCGCGGTCCGTTGCGGAGCAGACACAGGACAGAAGATGGCCACTGGTCACATGTCCACATCACATGTCTTGCCCCAGCCTGGGTTGGTCATGTGATCCCAACTACGTTTGGCTGTAGTCGGTTGGTTGCAGAGCATCCAGCATGGCCAGTGTTTTGGTGAATTCAGTTACATATCATTACTATGGTAACAGAGCAAGAAAACCTGTTACATCATAATTATGAGCAGAGCATAAGAGGGAGGAGGAGTTACTGAGAACCAAAGGATCATGGAACTTGTCGTTTCCGGTGGCTGCCATCTTAGTGATAACTCCACCTACTTTAGAGAGGCCATAAATTTTGTAAATCATAAAATCGAACTATTTAAGCTCCGTTTTGTGACTAATGACATTGAGTATTGTTGTATTCATTTATTTATATCCTCATGGGGTTTTGTGTCAGACGTTCATATTCCAGGAATACCCCTTTAAGGTTGATAACACAGAAAATGTGAGATGGGTAACATAGTAGTCTTTTGAGATTATAATGGATTTCCCATTTCCATTATGATTACCATTATTTGATTATATAAGGCCGAATATGTGGTTGTTCAATTTGATACATTTGTTGAAGGCTGAATATGTGGTTGTTGAAGTAATGCTGTACATAAATTTTATACATGTACAATACTTTTAAGCTTCAAAAATAAAATATTTGCAGTAGGAAGAGATTGTGCTAGAGCTTCTTCTACATCACAGATCGTTTTACTGCTTGACACAATTTTGCAGCACATCACTTATCCACTGGGGTGCTCCACAGGCTAAAGTGCCATCTCTAAAATATTTTTAACACATTCTACAATATAAAAAATGGTAAAATAATAAACTTAGTAGCAACATGTTCACAGCTCCCTGTACTATAAACATAATGGCATAAAACACTGAATGCTGTAAAAGAAATACTGCAAATGTTCATACAATAAAAAGTAACCACGCTGTCATAAGTACTCTAAAATGGAAATGAAAGCACAGCAAGTCCAACAAAAAATAATATATTGAACCCTATAGCAATGCAAAAATGAAAAGTTATTGCACTCAGAGAGCATGGGGACATAAAATCAATGAGTAAAACATAAAAAAAAAATATCATTTTGAATAATACACAAAGGATTAATGAAAATATATACATTTTTAAATTCAGTCCTTCCCAAATAGACAAAATCTCTGAGCTGTTTACATTCATGTTAATGTAACTACTATCTTTATTGAATACATTTACAACTTCTAATTTAGAATTCACCTAAAATCTTAACACATAAATCAGATTTTTTTATGTCTTTGCGTGAAGACCTACTCTACTGAATATTTTGCACTGTGTACATAAGGATGGAATTGTATTTTGTATGATGATAGATGCTTCTTTGGATGGGAACAATTAACATTCTTATTAACAAAGCAGCTTCTTTGTTCTGAACATCTGATGTATTGTATAAAGAAACTAATTATTTAATAATGAAATTGCTTTTATTATGATATCAAGTATGCAAAACAGTCATTTCCGCTTCCTTTATACATTAATTTTTCTTTCATGTATTTTTATGGTACAAGTTAGTTATAAGGTAATGCAAATAATCCAAAGATGTTACATATTTTATCATGTACATATTTTCTAAACATTTTTGTTTCTGACTTCTGACAAAGATAAATATAGGAATATAAAGTAAAACTGTGGTCTCAATAATAATAAGCAGCTCTATTGCTGACCTCTTGTTACTGCTTGGCTGCTTGGAAGGAGACTTTCTCTTTTTATGAAGCAGAAAGGTAGGTATGACATAACTTTTTCTGACTTTTAGATCTTTTCTATTGTTCTGTTATTGTATCGGACAGCTCATACATTCCCACAGCTTTAAATTCCACTCCTATGCGGATAAATGTCAGATTTATATAGTTGGCCCAGACCTCACCTCTCTGCTCAACAGATTTCCTAGTGTTATCAGCCATCTCTGCTATTCATTTTCAGCTTTCTAATGATCATCATGAACAAAACTTAACTTTCCTCCACCTAACACCCTTCATTAGACATATGACCTAAGTGTGGACCTGGCAAGAATTCAGAAACCAGAAGTCAGAAAGCAGAAATACAAGAGAGCTAGACACACAGCAAGATAGCAGTTTGACCAGTAAGGAGTCAAAGCAACACTGGAGACTTAAAGGGAACTCAGCCCTGCCACAGGTGGAATGAGCAATCAATCAATTACAGATCAAAGTGTTAACTCTTGCAAGACAGACTCAGTGAGGGGAGTGGCAGACATCATGTCAAACAGCATAGGACCTAGTTCACACTGCTGAAAGATGATAAATTCAGTGTCTCCTAATCCTACCAGCACGGTTAGAGGAGACAGCAGACGCAGACGTGACAGTACCCCCCCTTTTACAAGGGGCCACTGGACCCTCATTAGGGCCACCAGGTTTGGAGGGGTTTCGCTGATGATATTGCCTGAGGAGGCGCGGGGCATGAAGATCTCTGCTAGCGACCCAAGTACGATCCTCAGGGCCAAACCCCTTCCAATGTAGAAGATACTGGACAGAGTTCTGAACTCTGCGAGAGTCAAGAATTTTCTCGACTTCAAATTCCAGTTCTCCCTGAATGACAATGGGAGCCGGTGGCTCAGACCTAGGCAGGACAGGGAGAACGTACTTCTTCAGTAGAGATTTATGAAAGACATTATGGATACGGAGGGTACGGGGTAACTGAAGTCTGAATGCCACTGGATTTATCACTTCGGTAATAGTATAGGGACCCACATAGCGGGGAGCAAATTTCCATGATGGTACTCTAAGACGTAGGTTTTTGGTTGACAACCACACACGTTCCCCCAAGACATACTCAGGACCAGGTGACCGTTTTTTGTTAGCCTGACGTTGTTGGGAATCTTGGGCTTTAACCAGGTTCGAAAGAGCCTGAGCCCAGACTAAGCTTAGCCTTTGGAAGGTACTTTCAGCGAACGGGTTAACAGATTCAATCTCTCTACATGACGAGTACCTAGGATTAAACCCATAATTACAATAGAATGGCGAAACTTTGGTGGAAGAATTTACCCTATTGTTTAGGGCAAACTCTGCGAGGGGAAGAAATTGTTTCCATTTCTCCTAAGAGTCAGAGACATAACACCTTAGAAATTGCTCCAGAGTGATTTAATCTCTCAGTTTGGCCATTGGTCTCCAGATGAAAGGCGGAAGAGAAGGACAGAGAGACACCCAGACGACCACAGAACTCCCTCCAAAATTTGGATACAAACTGAACACCTCGATCAGACACAATATTCTCTGGAATCCCATGAAGACGAAGTATATGATTGATAAACAGGGAGGCTAATATCTTGGCACTGGGAAGCTTCTTCAAAGGGATCAAGTGACGCATTTTCGAGAACCTATCACATACCACCCAGATAACAGTTTTCCCCTGGGAATCAGGCAAATCCATAGATATGCGAGTCCAGGGTCTTCTAGGAAGAGGGAGAGGATGAAGAAGCCCTTCCTGACAATGACGAGGTACTTTAGATCTAGCACAGACCTCGCAAGCAGCCACAAAACCCTGGACGTCACGGGACCATGACGGCCACCAATAGGACCTGGACAGCAGAAACTTAGTTCCAGCAATACCTGGGTGACCGGCCAGGACAGAGCAATGTATCTCTTCAAGAACGCGGAGTCGTAAGTTAGGGGGAACAAAAAGTCTCCCTACAGGTACATTATCAGGAGCAGAATCCTGGGCATTAGCAATGGCAGCGGCTAAATCCTGACAGAAATTACAACACCGGGCGACAGGATCTTTTCTGGAACCGTCTCAGGGGCATTACTGGAGAAGCTACGAGATAGAGCAGCAGCCTTAGTGTTCTTAGACCCCGGACGATATGTTATAATAAAGTCAAAACGAGTGAAAAACAAAGCCCAACAAGCCTGACTAGGATTAAGCCTTTTAGCACTATCTAAATACAACAAATTTTTGTGGTCTGTTATAACTGTAATTTGATGTCTAGCCCCCTCAAGGAAGTGCCTCCACTCCTCAAACGCCCACTTTATGGCCAGGAGTTCACGATTACCAACATCGTAGTTGAGCTCAGTAGGGGAAAACTTCCTTGAGATTAATGCTACAGGATGAAGGTTAGTAAGGGATTCAGGACCCCGAGACAAAACAGCCCCAACCCCAAACTCAGATGCGTCAACCTCTACAATAGAAGGTTGACTCAAATCAGGCTGGATCAAAACGGGAGCATTCATGAAACTTTTCTTTAATTGCATGAATGCTAACTCAGCATCTGGAGTCCAATGGGTTACATCAGCACCTTTCCTAGTGAGATCAGTCAACGGCTTGGCCAAAACAGAAAAATTTTTAATAAATTTTCGATAGTAATTAGCAAAACCCAAAAATCGCTGTAGCGATTTCAAGCTTGTGGGCTGTTCCCAATTTTTAATAGCCGTTACTTTGGCGGGATCCATACAAAAAGACTCAGGAGTGATAATATAACCCAGAAAGGATATTTTTTGGACTCCAAACAAACACTTAGACAGTTTAGCGAACAACTGATTCTGGCGAAGTCTAGACAGTACATTTCTGACATGTTGTACATGAGTGTCCCAGTCTGGATAGAAGATCAAAATATCATCTAAATAAACCACAACATATTGACCCAGAAGATCACGAAAGATATCATTTACAAATTGTTGAAAGATAGCAGGGGCATTACACAACCCAAAAGGCATAACTAGGTACTCCAAATGTCCCTCTGGGGTATTAAACGCCGTCTTCCATTCATCTCCATCCCTGATACGAATCAGATTATAGGCTCCACACAAATCAATCTTGGAAAACCAATGGGCAACCACTATCTGATTGAATAAGTCAGGGATCAATGGGAGCAGATATTGATTCTTTACAGTAATGTTATTAAGTTCACGATAGTCTATGCAAGGTCTGAGACCGTCCTTCTTTCCGACAAAAAAAGAATCCTGCCCCCATAGGAGAGTTAGACGGGTGGATATGTCCCTTTTGTAAACTGTCCCGGATGTACTCCCGCATGGCCTCACGCTCTGGGGAAAATAAATTAAATATCCTCCCTTTGGGGTAATTGACCCCAGGCAGGATATAAATCCCACAGTCTTAAGGCCTATGCGGGGGCAAGGACTCAGCAGAACCTTTATCAAAAACATCAGAAAAGTCTGAAATGTACTCTGGCAGAATGGCATCTTCAGACTGAATTTCAGCAGAGAACAACAATGAGAGGAACACTTCTGACCCCACTTAGTCAATTCACCAGAGGTCCAGTCAAAGACTGGGTAGTGTAGAGCTAACCAAGGAAGACCCAAGATGATATCAGTAGATAAATTTTTAGACACAAAAAAATTGCAATAACTCAGTGTGAATGGAGCCAACCTGCAAGGAAATTTGGGGGGTTTTAGAGTCAATCTTACCGTCCTTTAACGGAGAGGAATCAGCACCAGTAACATGGAATGGAGCATCCAGTTTTATCAAATCAACACCGAGGGCCATAAAAAAATTTAAATTAACAAAATTTGCTGCAGCCCATGAATCCACAAAAGCCTTGCCAGAAACCGATCTCTCATTGACTGAGAGGGTTATAGGTAACAAAATTTTTGAGACTGATTCGGGAAATACCTGTGTGCCTAAGCGACCTTCCCGAAGGCCGCCTAGGCGCTGGAGTTCTCCGGCGCTGGTCTTACAGGACACGTCCTTATCAGGTGACCGGAGTTCCCACAGTAGAAACAGAGCAAATTCTTTTTACGGTGTTCCTTGCGGTCACGGGAAGAAATGGTGCCCACTTGCATGGGTTCTTCTGCATTCCCCCATGATTCTTTAGAAGGATTGACAGAGAAAGAGGCAGAGAAGTAGGAACACGGAAAGCAGACACACGCTCACGCTTACGTTCCCTAAAGCGCCTGTCTACTCTGACTGCCAGACATTGCCTGTTCTAGTGTGTTAGGTTCGGGATGTCCCACTAACAGATCTTTAAGGGCATCAGACAAGCCCAATCTGAATTGGTACCTAAGGGCACGATCACCCCAACCCGTTGGGATGGCCCACCTTCTGAATTCAGAGTAGTCCTCAACTGCACGTTTACCCTGACGTAAAGTAGTCAACTGTTCCTCAGCATAACTGGATTTGTCTGGTTCCTCATACAGAGATCCTAAGGCTGAAAAGAAAAGATCCACAGAGGTCAATTCAGGTGCATCAGAGGCTAACGAGAATGCCCACTCTTGGGGACTACCTCGCAGGAGTGAAATGATAATGCCCACCTTTTGAACTTCAGTACCTGAAGACTGGGGCCTAAGACGAAAATACAATTTACAACTCTCCCTGAAGGAGAAATAAAGCTTCCTATCACCACTAAAGAGATCAGGCAGCTTGACTTTAGGTTCACACACTGACAAACCTGAGGTAGCAGGGGGGCGCTGTTCCTGCAACTGAACCCGCTCTGCAAGGTTCTGTACCATCTAAACTAAGCAATGTAACTGGTTGCTAATAGCCTCCATAATACTGCTCCAGTGATATAATATTTTAGGGCTGGTCAAAATGTAATGGCAGGACACAAACAAGGACAGTGAGCCCTGACACTGAGACTCCCAATCTGCCCCTACCTACTTATTGGGTCCCCCCTAAACGGAGGCCAATAACTGGGCAGCGTTCCCTCCCTGGGTAAGGTGTGAACACGTAACAAAACAGACAAACAAACACAATAAGGCGAGGTAAACAATCCGGGTCGGCAACAGCAGGGAAAAAACAACAACCAAATCACCATCCAATAGACATCCAATAAACAGGCAGAATTCAGAAACCAGAAGTCAGAAAGAGAAATACAAGAGAGCGCTAAGACCACACAAGTAGCAGTTGGACCAGCAAGGGAGTCAAGAACTGGAAGACTTAAGGGAACTCACCCTGCCACAGTGGCTGGATGAGCAATCAAGCAATTACAGATCAAGGCAGTGTTAACTCCTTGCAAGACCAGATCAGTGGAGGGGAGTGGCAGACTCAGTCAAACACGCATAGGGACCTAGTTCAACACTGGCGAAGATGCATAAATTCAGTGTCTCCTATCCTACAGCACGTTTAGAGGAGACAGCAGGCCGAACGTGAAACACTATAGCTTTTTTAATTTTCCCACATAAAGAGCTCTTTGATGGGTTATTTTCTGCGTAACAAATTCCACTTCATAGTGACGGTATTTAATATTCCATGGCGTGTACTGGTAAGTGGGAAAAAAATTCCAAATGCAGTGAAATTGGGAAAAAAATGCATTTGGAACATTTTCTTGTGGGCTTGGATTTTACAGCTTTCACTGTGTGCCCCAAATGACATGTCTACTTTATTCTTTGGGTTGCTAAGATTACGTGGATACCAAATTGGTATAGTTTTTATAATGTTTTCATACATTTAAAAAAATTAAAACCTCCTGTACAAAAATTTTTTGGGGGATTTTGCCTTCTTCTGTTGCCAATAACTTTTTCATACTTTGTTGTGCAGAGCTGTGGGTGGTGTCATTATTCATGACTTTCAATGCCGCTTTCATTGCTATAATTTTTAGGACTGTGTGACTTTTTGATCACTTTTTATAATTTTTTTTTATATGTTTCAAAATGGCAAAAAAAGCCATTTTTCGTCTTTGGACGCTATTTTCCGTTACGGGGTTAAACGCATTGAAAAACCATTATTATATTTTGATAGATCGGGCATTTTCAGATGCGTTGATACCTAATGTGTTTATGATTTTTACTGTTATTAATATTTATATCATCTAGAAAGGGGGGTGTGTTTTGATTTTTTTTATATATTTTTTTTAAACTCTTTTTTTATTTTTACTTTACTATTTTTCAACTCCCTAGGGTACTTTAACCCTAGTTGTCTGATTGCCTATATAATACTGCCATAAATCATACTGACCATATCTCATGACTCCCATGCGCGCCATCTCTTTGATCGATGTGAAGCAACCCTGTAAGCCTTTGCTGCAATATGCACAAAGACTTTCGGCTATGGAGAGGGCTCGGCCAGACGAAGGGTTAAGCCCTATATCCAAGCCACACCTCGACACACATTTCCTGCATATTATATTTCTTAATCTGGAGTCTTAAACCTAGCTGCTCCATGCCCTTATCATCCCAGCTTGGAATACTAACATTCTTCTCTGTGGTCTCCCGTGAACTCTCTTACACCCCTCCAATCCATACTCAACTCAAAATTTAATACCCTCCATGGATCACTGTTCTCCGGGCCAATCAGTCTGCACGTCATCTCTAACCCCCAACAAGCTTCTGCTGTTTTTCCTATTATCTATGTTCCCTATTCCCCTCTAATTCTGCTGTCTCCCACCTTCCAACCTTCAAATCTACTTGATTGCTACAATACAAATAATCCCACTGTTAGGTTCCATAATCACATTCTCCATCCACCATTTGATATACTGTGTTTTCCAGAAAATAATACAAGGCCTTATATTAATTTTTCTCCTAAACATACTGGCCCAGGTTTTTATAAAGCCCATGACACCAGTTTTCTGTCTGACTTGCACATTCTTTTTCAAAACAATTGCTTTGCACATATTTATAAAGTGTATGTGTTATAAATGTCTGCAGCATACAGAACCACGAAATACTGCATTACAATGCACAGTCGGACTCTGCAACACATGTATCAAGCAGTGCACAAATTGTGTTGCACGCCCTGATATATAAAGGGGCACTCTGTCGGAGCAATGACAAGAACGGGCACCACAATATTATGAATCTGGCGTTCTCTCCCACACTCCACAGGCAAACTGCACATATTTACACATTTTGATACATGTGGGCTACTAGTCCACTTATTTTCCATTATCAAATATAATTTACGAATCTTTGATATTTATGAAAAGAGCAACATTTTTTATTTGAAGTTAGTCATGTCATCAACGTCGTGAAATTAATATAACTATCCAATCCTTAATTTGCAGAACTAATTTGAAGCTATTGCTTATTAATTTTTCTAAGAAGATTCTCAGTCTCTTATCTCTCGGTGCAAAAGGACTAGTAGGTTGCCCTTTGAAAGTTTGTGTATCACCATTATAAACCTGTAGCTCTCATACAGTAAATTGTACAGTAAAGAAAGAAGTAGCCATTCCGTTGTTAAATAATACATTTGCAGCATGGTCAATAAATAGACTTGGTCTGAAATAAATGAAATGACTTGGAACATGCAGGATATTCTACACCATGTTTCATCTTACCTGACCTTTAAAATCAGTTGGTAAAAAAGTAATATCGAAGGGTAGTCAAATCCGGTAATGGTAATAGAAAAACCCATTAGATGTTTGGATGGCAATGTCAGAGCTGTAGGTGGTCATCTGTTTTCTTAAGATGGTCATTGACTCTAGGGAGGGGGGGTTGTTTTCCCCATGTAGTCCTCCCATCTTGCTTTATCAAATATTCATCAATTGGAAACCAGCAAAACCTCACTTGGAACAGCAACCTTCAGAAATAATTAAATATATAACTTCTCTGGCTGAAAGTGGAGCTGCAGATGTAATTTATACACATTTGGTGGCCATGTGGAGGTTCCTGTCTTGATGTTATCGTGAGGAGGAGCACAAAAACGTAGCCTCCTCCAAAGGCATAGGGGACATCCTGGATAATTTACATCCAAGGATGGATTAAAAAAGCCACCGATGTAGGGACCTAGCGAAGAAGCAGCAGAAGAAGGTATATGTTATTGGCAAATTATAATCTGACAATATGACATGTATCAGAGGAATTCAGACAAGTAATAACTTTGAGAGAATAGAGGTAGGAGAAGGACATGCACTATAAGGACCTTAAAGGACTATAACTGGGCCTCTGTAAGAAAGACCTAGGCTTTTATCAAACATACTGAATAGAGCTTTGTAGGAAATATCCACCCCTCCGTGTACACTTTCAGATTTATTCTTTCTTCTATATAAGAAGATATGCTTATAAAACATGATATACATGACAAGAGGGGTGAAGATACCAGGCAGATCTTTTAGAATTGTGTACCTGAAAGAAAAATCTTTCTGCCTGTTTTGTAGAAGAAAAAAAATATGTATAAATAAAAAACAAAATGACGCTGAATAACTAAATCCCCTGCCAAGGGTACTCCTGACAGCATGATAACAGATTATCATGTCGACAGCTTGAAGGCATCGGCCCAGAAAAATGCAAATTGTGATTCTGCCCTTTGGCCAATTTGCCCTCGGTGGTAATGTCAACTTTGAGCCATATTATTAAACAGCGGTTGCATGTTTTATAATATAGGCCTGTTATCCAGGGATGTGCACACCAGTTGCACATTTTTCTCTCTTGGTGCATTTGAATGATGGGGCTTCATTGAGCACCACAAATGTGGTGCCAAACTAGGAACACACACCAACCCACCCCTTAGGTCATAGTTTTCAAAAGTGTCAGACCAAAATGCAAACCACAGCACAAAACTGGTGCATGCAAACACTTAATCAATAATGTCAGTTACAAGTATATATAGGGGCAATCATTATATCTACATCGCTGATTTGATTATAACAACACTGAAGAGAAGTGCTCACCAACAACAGTTTTATCTGTATAAGTCAGCAATAGTCTTCTATGGTCATTATTTCTGAAGAGATGCCATTTAGTATGGGTATTGCATTACTGTCCTTCATATATGTATCCTGATACTAACAGTAGAACTCCACCAATATACTTACATACGGAACTAAGAGGGGACTGGGATCTGACTAAACATACGTTAATCCAGCAGCTTCTGTGTCAGAGACGCAGAGAAAAAGTTGGTGACACCAAAATTGAATATTGTGAGAAAGAAAGCAAAACTAGACTAACGAATAAGAGGGGTGCAAAGTATGGCCCGCTAATCTCTTACTGCCCAATTAATTAACCATAGTGTTGAGCGGACCCCACAGTTAAGTTAGTCAGGTTTGGCTAATTCACCCCCGTCCCCCCTGCCATTAACGCCTGCCAATCATGTGGCAGAGGCTGTGAGTAGGGCGCTACTATTTTGGGGAAGATGTCACTCCCGAATAACATTTTGAGACCATCTATCCCCAACATGACAGGCACGCACGTGGACCCCAACATATCCTGCATCAGACACAGTGATTAATCTGGATTTGCAGAAGACTGGTCAATTATTCTCTGCATTTGTCTACGTTGCAACACCTGGTGTGTGTGTAAACTCCAATTTTTGAATGGAAAGCTTCAAAATAGTAAAAAAGCACAAAATGTGGCATGCGGCAGTGGTTGTGGGGCAAGTGGAGTAGCAGAGACCAAAGATAATTAAAGATTTTTGACAATCTTAGTTACAGAACAAAAGGGATTGAAGTCCATTTGATTGTTCGTTGAAACTGACTCACAGAGGCATGTGCTTTGACTAACAGAAAGTGATTATGATTAGTGACATAGGAATAGACAGTGCCCATTGACATAGACTATACATACGTGAGCGTACAGAGCTGTATGTCAGATCTGCATGTCTTTATAAAGTGCTCAGAGTTCAACAATGTGAACATTGTTACTAAATAAGTAGCTTAATAATAATTTAAGTCAAGGTTGTTAGAACATGACTATAAAATGAAAAGTTGCTTTGCTTCCTTTTTGTACAGTACATTGTAGTACTGCCTGGTTAAAGATTAACTGATATTTTTGAAGAATTTGTCTTTTAAGAACATCTGAATAGCGTTGCAATGTTCCTGAAAAACAGCTGAGAAAAAGACTCCATATTAAATGGAATTCTGAATAAGTAACCATAATACTAACTGCTATGTGGAAAATATTAAGTGTGTGAATCTAAATTATTATATTGATGAGGACATTAAAGTGAAACATTCTTATAAGCGCCATAAAATCAATGAAGCAAGAGTAATACACTCTCACTAACAGCTACTAATATTTCACATTTGTTTTAAACAATAAGAACCTTGATTGCTGAAAATTATGAACCAAGAAGAAGAAAAATTGGCCCTGGCTTTGGTGAAAAAACATCTCTTTCAGAAACATGACACAAAATCATTGCACTGTGGCCATAAACTGTACGTTAATAGGAAGTGGATACTATAAGCAGGTCAGTGAATCAGCAAAAAGTTAGGGCAATTATAACAAACTGGATAAGATCGAAAACTACCTTTGCACCACAACAGTAACCAAAGAGGCATGGATGTTGCTGCAGTATGGTAGGTTAATGAAGATCTAAATTTGTTTTGGGTTAATCTGAGTGGCCGTAGTTATGTATGTTTTTTGGCTACAATTTGAAAAAGTGCTCAAGCTTTAATTTTCAATAGATTAACAACAAGCCTGATCTTATTTCAGTGCCAAATCTGGCACAGGTTTAAATGTTCTAGTCTAAAATTTAAATTCTAACTTTTATTAGTACCAAATTATTATTATGTATAGATCAAAATTAATTCCAAAGCTGCTCATACATCAATAATGGGGGCACATACATTACTTACGATTTTGAATATCAATTTAAAGTACCAAAACAAAAAAAACCACTTTCTTAAAGTGATAGTTTAGGGGACAGTGGTGGCGAAAACCTATGGCACGGGTGCCAGAGGTGCACTCAGAGCCCTTTTGTGGGCACCCAAGCCATCGTCCCCAAACACAAAGTTTTGCCAGACACGACTCAAGGCTTCCTCTTGCGGTCCAGTACATCCAGGAACAGGACATGCTCAGCGCCTGCTGCCAGGACTAACGGAGGAGGGTGAAGGGTTGGATAGAGATGAAATAGTCATGTGATCCCTGCTCTTTGCGTCCCCTGGTTCTTCCTCTTCAGGGGACACTGGAGAAAGCTCAATGCCAAAGCTTCTCATCTTTCTAATTGTATTGGTGAACTCAGAACCCCAATACGATTAAAACCTGTGAGACAGCAGCGATCAGTAAGTAATGGCTTGACATTGTCATGTTGGCACTTGAGGGATTATAAGTTGGGTTTTGGTTGTAGCTTGGACATCGTCCCCAAAACGTTCGCCATCACTGGTTAGGCGGAAGGAGGAATTCTGCACATGAAGGATCAAAACTCTAAAAGAACGCCTGTTGAAATAATAACCTAGTGGCAGTCAAGTCATTTATACAGCTCCCCCACACCATACATATTATAGTAGTCCTTTAGAATTGCACGGTTGTGACATGGGGGAAGAATATGGGATAAAATCACTGGCAGAGATTTTTGTTCATTGTTTCACTCTCCACTTTCAAACATCCATAACTTTTAAATTTTTCTTGACAGAGCTGTGCGAAGGGCTTTATTTTAGTGCATTATTATTCTATGCCGTGGGACGAAGCTGGAATTAAATTCCAAATGTGGTGTGAAATGGCAAAAATAACCATTTGCATCATTTTCTGTGGGCTACAGTTTATAGGACTTTCTTTGTGTAGCTCAAAAAACCTTTATATAATATACTTTATCCTTAGTTAGTGTTACGATAGCGCTGATTACCATATAGACCGATATTCGGCGTATAAGACGACTTTGAAGACAGAAAAATCTTTTGTCCTTCTCTGGGGGTTGTCTTAACGCCGTTGTTTATACGAGGCGGGGTCGGGTCGCGACTGATGCATGGAGAGGGCTCAAGGGCTGAGACCTCTCCATAGCCGGGGAAGTCTTTGCTTGCATATTGTTTCACAGATGGGCATGCCGGCAAAGCTGCGGAAGCCTCAAAGATAGCGGGCGCAATGACGTCATCGGTGGCGGCGATCCGTTTCCATGGTAGCCTCGGGTCTTGTTTTTATTTCGGTTTTTAACAACTTCTTTACAAGCTGCTGATACACATTGTGAATCGAGGAGGACAATCCCAATAGAACTGCCATACTGTAGTATGCAGTATTCGGGATAGGTCAAGACATAAAGTACCCTAGGGTCTGAAAGATATGATAAATAGATGCAAAATAAAAACAGTGCTAAAAATTCTAATAAAAAAACCTAAATTTTCAACACATCCCACCCCCTTTGCCCTATGAACTTACACAAATATAATAAACAGTAAAAATCATTAAACACATCAGGGTCATCATCCATGCGCGAAAATGCCCGAGCTAATCAAAATGATAACGGTTTTTCAATGCTTAACCCCTACGAAAGCGCCCATTCGAAAATGGCACTTTTTGTCCATTTAAAGAATAAGAAAAATATATAAAAAGTATTACAAGGTCCTACAGTCCTAAAAATTCGATATCTATGATAAATATTATCAAATTTGGGCAAAAAACTGAACTACCCCAGCTCCGTACCCAAAGTATAAAAAAGTTATTAGCGCCCCGAAAGTTTGGCAAAATTCAAAAAAATATTTTGTACAGGAGGTGTTTTCATTTTTGTCAATGTAGAAAAACATATAAAAACTATACAAATTTGGTTCAGTCCCCTTAATCTGCTACCGGACCAAAAAGAAAGGAATAAGTAGACATGTCATTGGGGCGGCTTATGAGACGTAGATCCATACGCCCAGCAGAAAAATGGCGAAAATGGCTTTTTATTCGACCATTTTACATTGCATTTGGAATTTTTTCCACGCTTATGATACATGGCATGGATATATAAAAAAATTAAAAATTTAAGGCTACATGTGTAAACATTTAGAGTAAAATGGACATGTGTAATGTGGTTGTTGTATGCTTTAGGTTTATGAGCGAAGATTTTCCTGCTAGGATACTCATTCTCGTCATAAGATTTGAAATTAAAATAAAACAGGATGAATGTTAAATTCAAATCTGTTTTTTTTTAATTTTAAACGGGTGTTTGTTTTGTATGCAGTTGGAAAAGGGGGGTAGTCTTATACGGCGAATATAACTTAAACTCTATATTGTAAACAGAAAGTAGGGGGCTCGTCTTATACAGCCTGGTCTCGTATCGCTGGAATATCGTTGATCAATGGGTTTTATTGTCACAAATAAAATTAATGTGTGTACTATAAAAAAAAAAAATGTTGCATCCTTCTGACACTAGATAGTTTTTCATAATTGGTGTTACGGAGCTGGGCATGAGTGTCGTTTTTTGTGTGAAAATGAGCAACGTTTACATTGCTATTATTGGAGGACTGTGCAGCCTTTTACATAGCATTTCAAATATTTAGCCGCATTTTTCCATTGATACTGCCAGCAATGGAAGTGTTATTATTTTATAGATCAGCCACTGTTGGAAATGCGGCCATAACCTAACCTATTTGTGACTTTCCTGTGTTCCGTCTACCCGTTTTATACCAGTTCTAGGAAGGGTGATTTTTGGTTTTTCTTTTCTATTTTTTAACCTTGTTTTCCTTTGTTTTTTAGACCCTTCGTAGGGGTACTTTAACACTAGAGGGTCTGATGTAGTTTACCATAATGCTGCAACTACTTCGTAGTACTGCAGTATTAAAGCATTTTTACACAGTATTAAATTTACAAGCCTTTCTGCAGCTGAGACAAGCCTGAGGCTGTTCATGCTGACGGCGACCAATTCGCCGCTCCGCTCCCAGGTGATTTTAGAAGGGAAAAGAAATGGAACAAAAGATGCCGGTGTTGGCATTGGAAAGGATTAATTCCATGATGGGTTCGGAAAGTATGACTTAGCAAATCCACACAAACTCTTCATAAGCTCCAATTGATTGAGAATGAAAGGAGTAAGGAAAAGTGATAAACATAGAGAGTATGCTGCCATTAGTTCTAATAGAAATGGAGTCAAAAAGAATTTACAATATAAAAAATTAGCGTTTCAAGATGATGACAGAAGTTCTTTGAATAAATATATTACAAAAGGTGGGAACAGCAAGCTAATGTAAAGAGAATTTGCTCCAGTATTAAATACATAAATACAGGCAATGAGAGAAAAACAACAGTCAATAATAGGCTAACAGTCATAGTAACACTAGATACGATACCCAAAGTAAAACACGTAACAAGATAGAACAGAAGCAGTGACATTTCGTCAAGATCCGTGACTTCCTCAGGGGTGCCTTACTTGGGTATGTTCATGTGTTTAACTGACTCGGTCCCTATACTTGCTGTTTTTAGCTTACAGGTGGTCTGGTTGTATATAATCCTTATTTATCTACTTTTCTTTCATCGTTGTCATAGTTTTCAATTTTGGCTGTGTTTGGGTTCTGTGTGAGGGGGAATAACGCCAAGTTACAGGGGCCTTAATAGTCCCTCCCTTAAGGTTTTTTTTTGCTTGGTGTTTGTAGTACATTTTAATATATGTTTGCCATGGCTGTGTCTCAATCGTTTGTATTGTTACTCCACGGGACCACTGGGTTATACTCCTGTCGAATCGGTGATGCCGCAAACTAGTCGGCGCTGGTCCCAATCAGCATCTGATCTGAAGGGATCCTCTCCACCATGGTAATTATGGCCACTGCATACAATCTATATGGAGAGTCTTTGATGTACCGCCCTGTTAATCTGATTCATTGCAAGCTGGACGCTGGTGATTACACACGACGTCACATTTATCACATCATTACAAGTGGACACCAGCTTTTTTGTGAGTCTATTGTACCCCTAAGAGTCTGCAGTTTGCAGGTGAAAAAATGTCATATAGGGGTCTTACAACACGTTATATACTTATCACCATATTCAATATTTCTGATCATGGTGTTGGGAGATAATTATAATATCTCGAAAAACATATGAGCAAGCCCATACAAGTAATATCAAAAACATATGGGAAGCCATACAAGTATATGTTGTTATAGATGAACATTTCTTACCTTCTCCTCCTTCCTAATGTAGGACTAGAAGCCGAGTGTAGGGGGAGGTTCCACACGGTTGTGGCAGCTGTTAGGGCTTGTAGTCCTTTGGTGATGGTATTAGGGTGTGTATTGAACCCCCACAGCTCGGAAAAAAAAATAGGAATAATTGCTGGGCACCCACGATACTTTAGCTGCACTTTTTTTTACCCCAGCCTCAGTTTTTAATTACCACCGTGATTACCGCGTAAAGAGATACTTTTGTAAGACAGAAAAATCTTGTCTTCTATCCTAGGTGTCTCTATACCCGGTAATGTTTCTTCTAACCTTTTCCGCGATCCACCGATCTCCGCTGACTACGCTCCGGCCGCCGGTGACAGTCGTGGGTGCGGCGTTGCAGAGAATTGAACCGTCGTCACGCGGCTGACGTCATATTCTGTGAGCCGCCAGCGCTCAATGCTAGCTGTCAACCCGCCGTCCTGAGTGTAGCAGCGGCAGCTTCGGGGATCGCGGGAAAGGCGGAACTGTTCTAGTTAATTAGTGTGTCCAAGGGCAGGCTGGTCTATAGGATGGGGGAGGTCGGCAGGATGCAACTGGGGGGGGTTCCGGCAGTCCTGTCACAATTTGGGGGCGCCAGGCTGTATAAAGCTGTCTTGTCCTGTATTACTAGGGGGGCAGTTTGCTATTATACAGGGGGCTGGCTGTTATACTGGGGGTACGGAGTGCAACTATTAAGAGGGAGCTGGCTGTTGAAAAGGGGTATCTTATAACGAATATTCTTAAACTCTATATTTTTAAACAGTGAAAGTAGGGGGTCGTCTTATACACCAGGTTCTCTTATACGCCGGAAAATGTACGGTATATGATATTCATGACCTTATGGGTTTCATGATGGTTCAAACCTGCGGTCCCAAACTGAAATCATAACTTCTACTCTTAAGCCTAACGTCCCATCAGTCTCAATATCAGATGAGGACAGGTGGTGACCGACCTTTATATCACCCATGACTAAACCGGACACAGTTTGAGTAATTAGACGTCCTTAGATAATGCACGTACTAACTTCGACCTTCTGATGGGCTTGCATAAGAATTGCTCCTTTGGGTGGCTACACATGTTAAATAATATTGCATATTTCGTATTTTCAGTACAGTTGATAAATTAAAGCTAAGTTTTATACATATCTACATCACCTGTTGTAGTTGTATTTTTTCTTGTTGAAAACATCAACTAATTCATAAATTGTATTTATCTAGTGGACATCTAGCCTACTATTGCACTATTGTTTCTCGTTCTTGCTTTGTATTTATGTCCTTCTGAATAAATGTTGCTGATCGTTCCTTAAAGGTCATGGAATTCAGGATGATGTGTAGAGGCAGTAATCTACAACCCAGTGTGGTCATTAACATGTTGTATATAATGAATGAATAAATTAACATTTCTAATTTCTTTATGTTGGTTCCAGTTGATAAAGAATCACAAGTTCATTTCTGATGATTTATTAATTTATAAGTCTTAGTATTTCCTTTGGGGCAGTAACTTAATATTCTCTTCCTTGCATTCATATATCATTGGTGGTCTTTTGAATATGCCCTCCTAACTCTGCAGACTAAAGGTGCTCTACTGGCCAGTGCAGTAGAATAAGGGTTGTTGCTATCATATCATTCAATGGAAATTCTATGGGATTCAAAGTTATTTAGCAGGTTAATTTGCTACACTATTATAGGTGTTAGGGATTTTTATGCAGGGCCCCAACAGCCCTCTTGACTTTTGTAAGGTGAGTCCTAATTAACCCTTTCATGATTGAACATAGAGACCAAGACATGTCAATCTCTTAGTCAAGATCTTCTCCCTTTAATAATCAAAATGCATAATATATATCAGACAGAAGAGTCATCAGGACAGTAGTCAAGATGGCGTCCGAAACCAGTGCGACCTCCTTAACATAGGATAGTATGTTACAGCTACAAGTCCCTAGTCAAGCTTCACAACATATAGATGAGACTGTTTTTAAATGCACTTGCTTTATTTAGCACCTTGCTACCGATTGAATTTTTCTATTTTGCATTTCCATTTTTTACACGCTACTTTCAAAAATCTCAACCTTTTTTAGATTTCCATGTAGAGAGCTTGTAGGGTGGCTTGTTTTCTGCTTAGCACAGTGTACTTCCTAGTTAAAGTATTTTTTATTTTACATCATGTACTGGGAGAATGGAAAAATGAAATTGACAAAAAAAAAAACACATTAGCAACATATTATTGTGGTTTTTAGTTTAATTCACGCAAAGGACTACGCCCTAAACAGCTGCGCCACACATAACGTGTGGAACACGCCCCCTACCTGCGGCCTCGTAGTCCTACAATTAGACGAGGAGGAGAGGTAGAAATGTTTTCATCTTATTAACAACAATAATAATGTATGGCGTGCCATAGTTGATTAGATATATAACTTGTATGGCTTGCTCATTAGTTTGTTTGATATATAACTATTAGCCCACACCCATGAATCAGAAATATTGAATAGGTGATAAGTATATAACGGTGTTGAAGACCCGATATGACAGGTTCACCCTGCAAACTGCAGACTCATTAGGGGTACAAGTAGACCACAAAAAAGCTGGTCCAGCTGTAGATGATGTGATAAATGTGGCGTTGTAATCACCGCGTCCAGCTTGCAATGATAAGATGACATGGCGTACAATTTCAAAGACTCTCCCATATATGTTGGCATGGCCATATTACCATATGGGTAGAGGGATCCCTTCACCATATTAGATGCGATTTGGGACCCAGCGCCAGAATAGTTGCGGCATCCCTATCGACAAATTGTTAACGCCGTGGTGTCCGTGAAGTACAATACAAACGTGAGACACTACAATGGCAAAAATAATTTACAAATGTACCAACAAAGCAGAAAAAAAAACCTTAATAAGGGAGGCTATAAGGCCCCTGTACTTGCGTTATTCCCCCTCACACACCCAACAACCCAGCCAGAAATGAAAACGATGAAAACGAGAAAGAAAAGTAGATAAATAAGGATTAGATTACAAACCAGACACCTTACGCTTAAAACAGCGTATAGCACATAAGTCATATAAACACTATGAACATACCCAAGTAAGCACCCCTGAGGAAGTCCACGGATACTGGACGAATGTCCTGCTTCGTTCTTCTTGTATACGGTTTTACTTGGGTATCGTATCATATGTTTATCTAGTGACGTTAGCCTATTATTGCACTGTTTGTTTCTGCTTCATTGCCTGATTATTTATGTTAATGGACAATTTGTCTTTTACATTAGCGATTGCGTTCCAATCCTTGGTAATTTATTTATCAAAAGACATGTCGTCATACATCTTGAAACCTAATCTTTTAGTTATATTAATTCTTTTGCGACTCCATTTTCTATTAGATACTATAGGCACCACGACCTCGCATTTTATCACTTTCCTTACTCCTTCATGCTCATGCAGCAGTGTGGAGGCTGTTATGAAGGGTGGATTTGGCTTGTCCATATTTCCAGCACCGCATCATGGGGAATTAATCCCTTCCAATGCCACCTCGCATCTTTGTTCGCAATTTGTCCTTCCCTGGAACATCACGTGGAGCGTGCAATTGGTTGCCATAGACAGCCTCATGGACTTTCGTCAAGCTGATGCTTTGTAATGACTACGTGTAAAAATGGCTATTATACTAGCAGTACAGATATTGCAGCATATGTAGGCAACTACAGATCCATTCTAGGGTTAAGGTACCCTATGAGGGTCGAAAAAAATAGTAAAAAAAAGGGTAAAAAATAGAAAAAAATCAAATCACACCCCCTATTCCGTAGACTGTTAAAAAGTCTATCCGAACAGTGAAGTAAAATAGGTTAGGTATGGCCGCATTTCAACATGGCTGATCTAATAACAATATAAACTATTCATTGCTGGCATATATAGGAAACAGCGCTAAAATTTTGAAATGCTACTGATAAACACGGCTGCACAGTCTCTAATAGAAATTATAGCACATGTAAACGTCTGCTCAGTTCACAAAAAAACACACCTGGCCATGCGCCGACACCATATATGAAAACGTATTAGACTGTCGAATGATGTGCACATTTTTTTTTTTCAGTACACACCTAATTTCATTTTTGACCATAGAAACTCTATATGTACGCTATATTCATATCCAGCGTCAGGTAAGAACGACCTGTGTATAAGACGACCCCCCTAGCTTTCCTGTTTAAAAATCTAAGCGTTAAGTTATATTCGCGTATAATAACTACCCTTTTCAATGCATACAAAACACATCCGAAAAACGAAAAAAAAACAACTTTGAATTTTAACAGGTCCTTTTTTTTATTTAAATGTTATGAACTCAAGTAATATAGCAGGAAACTCTGTCGCGCATCAAATAAGGCATAACACAACACATTCCATCGTCCATTTTACTGAAATGTTACCATATAACTGTTACCTTAATTTTTACTTTTATTATATATACTATATTCCTGCCATGTACGTCCGAAGCGGGAAAAAAATCCAAATGCAATGAAAATGCGGAAAACACTTTTGTCGCGCATTTCTTGTCGGGGCTTGGATATTACGTCTTTTCACTAGCGCCCCCCCAAATGACATTCTGACTTTTTCTTTGTGGTCTGGTACGATTAAGGGGTTACCACATTTTCATAGGTTTATAATGTTTCATACATTTACAAAATGGAAAACCTCCTTACAAAAATTATTTTTTGATTTTGCCACCTTCTGCGCTAATGAACTTTTTATAACTTTGGTGTACGGAGCTGTGGGTAGTGTCATTTTTTGCAAATTTATAAATATTTTCATGATATCATGTTTCTAGGACTGTACGACCTTTGATAATTTTTATAGAGTTTTTTATATTTTTCAAAATGGCAAAAGATGCCATTTTCGACTTTGGCGCTATTTTCACCGTTACGGGGTTTAAACGCCTAAGTGAAAAACCGTTATCATCTTTTGTATAGTATCGGCGGCTTTTCGGACGCTCTATCCCTGTTGTTTATGATTTTTTACTGTTTATTTATATTTGGTGTAAGTTCTAGGAAAGGGCGTGCATTTGAAATTTTAGGTTTTTTATTAAATTTTTTTTAAACTTTTTTTTTATTTTCATTTATACTCATTTTTCATCAGACTCCCTAGGGTACTTTAGTCTGACGCATCCCCCATATACTGCCATCCTACAAGTAATGGCAGTATCTGGGGTGATTTTCCTCCTCATTCATAATACAATGTGCTATCAGCACATTGTAATGAAGGGTTCAAAAAACCGAAATAAACCGAAGACCCTGGCTAACCTGGAGACGGATCGCCGCCCCCGATCGTCATGTGGCGCCGCTTCCTTTATTGAGGCTGCCGCAGCTTTGCGGCAGCCCCCTGTGTAAACATTGCCAGGCAAAGATCTTACCCGGCTATGGAGAGGGCTTCACCCGTGAGCCCTCTCCATCAGCTGCGACCCGACCCTGCCTCGCTTATAAGACAACACGGCGATACAGAACAACCCCAGAGAAGACAAAGATTTTTCGTCTATCACTAGTGTCGTTCTTATACGCCGAAATCTTACGGTATATATGTAATCAAGCGTCTTCTACCAACACTAAAGGATTAAGTAGATTATACTAAAGTGTTATTTGGGAGCGCACAAAGAATCCTATAACCTGAGCCTCACAAGAGAAATGATGCAAATGTGTATTTTTGCAATTTCACCACATTTGGATTTAAATTCCATTTCCAGTACACGGCATAGATAATAAATCACTGAAAATAAGCCCCCATTTACCCAGCTCGTACACGAAAAAATTAAAAAGTGATGATTTTGAAAGTGGGTAGGTGAAAAATGACTACAAAAAATCTCTGCCATTGATTTGTTCCATGAATTCTTCACGCCAGTCACAACCTGCATATCTAAATGATCTAACTTATAATAATGTATCGGTGTTGAGGGGAGCTGTAGAAATGACGGCCCACTAGGTATTATTTTCACATTCTTTTAGAGTTTTGGATCCTTCATGTGCAGAATTCCCTTCCCTCCTTTCCCAACCAGTGCATGGCGAACGTTTTTGGGACAGGTGTCCAGCTACAACCAAAACCACTTATTCCTCAAGTGCCAACATTGACAATGTAGCATAAAACTTACTATCAGCTGCTGTTCATCAAGGTTTTAATCGTATTGGGGTTCTGTAGTTCACCATACTTAGAAAGATGGAGACTGTTGGATTGACAGGCTTTCCTCCAGGTCCCGCTGAAGAGAGAACAGGGGACAAAGAGCAGGAGATCAATGAACTATTCACTCTCTATCCACCCTCACACTCCTCTCTTTAAGTCCTGGCAGTCCAAGGCGCTGAGCATGTGCATGTCCGGTGATGTACCTGGACCGCAGGAGATAAGCCTTGAGTAACGTGTATTCGGCAACTTTGGTGTTGGGGTGGCGAATGGCTCTGGTGCCTCACAAAACGGCTCTGAGTTTGCCAACGCTCTGGCCACGTGCCATAGGTTCGCCACCACTGTCCTAAACTCACACTTAAAGTGGGTTATTTTTTGTTATGTACTTTAATTATGGATTTCTCTTAAAGATGTATGGACCCCATTCATTGAATGTAGAGCACTTTGGAATTATGTTGATCTTCTACCAACATTAATAATTGGTAATAATAAAAGTTCGATTGAAAATTTAGACTAGAATCTTGAACTGGTGGCCATGATTTGGCACGAAAATAGATCAGGCTTACGTTTAAAGATCTATGGAAAATTTAAAGCTTTGAGCCGTTTTGTCAAAATGTAGCCAAAAAACCACAGAACCTACAGGCCACTCAAATTACCCAATACAATTTCAGATCGTCATTAACCTACCAGACATGTCACTACCAACCATGCCTCTTTGGTACTTGTTTGTGTGCAATGTAGGCTTTTAGATGTCTTATCCATAGTTTTTAAAAAGTTGCCTACCTTTTCTGATGCACTGACTGCTAGATAGTATCACTTCCTATATAACTTACATTTTAGGCCCAGTGTCAATGAATGTTTGTGTCATGTTTCTGAAAGAGACTGTTTTTCACAAGCAGGCCAAATTTTTTCTCTTCATGGTTCATAATTTTGCAAAGCATCAGGTCTTAATTGTTAAAACAATAATGTGAAAATATTGATAAGCTTTAGTGAGAGTGTATTACTCCTTTGCTTCATTACTTTTTATGCGGAGCTTATATGATGTTCATTTAATGTCCTCATCAATTTAATATTTCATCTGCACCACACTCTAATATTTTCCAACATAGCATTTATTATGGTACTTGTAGTTCAGACTTATTCAGATCCTATTATGTTGAGTCTTTTTTTTATCACCTGTTTTTCAGTAACAGGTGCAACGGCCGTATTCAATTTCTTAAAAGACAAATCTTCAACAAAATACTCAGTATAATCTTAACCGAGCAGTACTAAATGTTACTGTACAAAAAGGTAAGCAAAGCACTTTCTTTTGATAGTCATGTTCTATAAAACAACCTGACTAATAATTATTATAATATCTAATTATTTAGTAACATGTTCAGCATCTGTGAACTCATGATCACTTCTAGAAGACAGTGCAGATATGAGCAACAGCCTCTGTACGTCTCACTGTATGTATAGTCTATGTCAATGGCGACTGTCTAGTCTATGTCAAATAATCATCACTTTCTGTTAGTCAAAGCAAAGCCGATGTGAGTCCGTTCAACGAACAATCAAATGACTTCATCCTTTTGTTTCGGTAACTAAGATTTGCAAAATGCTTACAATTATTCTTTTGGTCTATGTCTACTCCAACTTTGCCCCAAGACCACTGCCAGCCATGCCACTTTGTTCTTTGTACTATTCTTTAATTCTTCCAAAATTGGATTCTCACACACAAAGGTGTTGGCACATTAGACCAATGCAGAGAAAATTGACCAGTCTTCTTTGCAAGCCCTATTAATCACTGTGTCTATGGCGGATTAGTTGGGGGTCCACGTGCCCCTGCTGTCTGTTGGCGGATAGACCGTTGGGTCTCATTATGTTTCGGGAGTGACATCTTCCCCAAATAGTAGCGCCCTACCCACAAAATAGTCCTCTCCACAATGATTGGCATGGCGATTAATGCGCAGGGGGTGGACGGGGGGGAATGTAGCAAACTGGAACCTTAACTTAACTGTCGTGGTCGCTCAACACTTGGTTATTAATCGGTGCATGCTACGAGATTAGGCGGATGCCATACTTTGGCACCTCTTATCTCGTTATCAGTCTAGCTTTGCTTTTCTTCCAAAAGAATTCAAATTTTAGGTGGCACCAACTTGTTTCTCTGCAATCTCTGACACAAAGCCTGCGGATTAACTTACTGTTTTTGTCAAGACTCCAAGTCCCCTCTTAGTTTTACGTATGTAAGTATATATGTGGGTTCTTACGTTATTTCTAGGCATAACATATATGAGACAGTTAAAGCAATAACCCAAATACTAAATATGGCATCTTACATAAATAATGACCATAGAGAATATGCTAACTTATACAGTAAAAGCTGTGTTTGGTGGAGCACTGTCTCTTCTGCGTTTGTGCTATACAATCAGCGATGTAGATATAATGGCCCAATATTAATGTGTAACTGCCATTTATTTTTAATGTTTGCACCATTTTGGTGCTGGGGTCGGTTGCATTTGTGTTTGACACTTTGAAAACTATGCTCTAAAGGGTGTGTGGTGTGTGTTTTCTAGTTCTGCACCACATTGTGCGTGGCATCCAAGTGGATCATAGCACCACAGCAGAAACTGAAATGGTCACGCAAGAGATGAAAATGTTCACCTAGTGTGCACATCCTGGAAACAGCCTAGATTATTGGGTAAAAACACAAGCACCGTTTATATAATATGGCTAAAGTGGACATTACCATGGCGCAAATGCCCAAGGCGAATGCACATTTTCATTTATCTCGGTCCGATCTCAATGCCCGTCCGACATGATAATCTTTTATCATGCTTTCAGGAGTACCTTGCAGTGGACTTAGTTATTCATTCGCTTGTATTTTTTTTTTTAGTTTACCTATATCTTTTCTTCTACAAAACCGGCGGGGGAGGGTCAGAGATTTTTCTTTCTAGGGACACATCGTAAAAGCCTGCTGGTATCTCAAATTCACCCCTCTTGTCAAGGGTACTACATGTTTATTAGACATCTCTTCTTATAGAGAAGAAAGAAATCTGAAAGATACACGAGGGTGTGTATATTGCCCTACAAAGACTCTATTCAGTATGTTTGAGTACAAGCCTAGTCTTTCCTATACAAGAGGCCCAGTTGAGTCTATACAGGCCTTAAGAGTGCTTGGTCCTAACCAAACTACTATCTCAGCCTTCAAGTTTATTTATGTTCCTAAGTCTCTGATCACCATGTCAGATTGTCAGGATTAATATATTTGCCAGATAACATATGCCTTCTCTCTGTCTTCTTGCTTCATTCCGGTACCCACAATCTGATGGCTTATATCATCCTGGTTGATGGTAAATATCAGGGATGTCTATGCCTTTGGAGGACTACGTTTTGGTCTCCGTCTCACGATAACATCAGCAGTGAACCTCCAAGACATGGGCACAAAAATGTATATGAATCTTTCTGCAAGCTTCCACTTTCGCTCACAGAGAAGTTATATATTTACTTATTTCTCTGAAGGTTGCTGTTCCAACTGAGGTTTGCTGTTTTCCAATGATGACATATTTGATAAAGTCCAAGATGAGATCCTACATGACTAGAGGTCAATGACCACTCTAAAGAACAGATGGACCAACACTACAGCCTGACATTGCCATCACATCTATATAGGTTTTTTTCTCTATGTCACCTGGATGTGACGTTAACCCTTAGATATTACTTTTTTACCCACTGGTTTTAAAGTCTGTAATATGAAACATGTGTTAGAATATCCGGCATGTTCAAGTCTATTACAGACCAAGTCTATTTATTGACCATGCTGCAAATTCGATTATTTAACAACTGAATGGACTACGCTACTCGGTTTACTGTACAATTTTACTGTACTGCAGACGTACATGAGTTTATAATATGGTAGGACACAAACTTGTCAACCACATAGTCCCTCTTCTGGCACAGAGAGATATAGAGACTGACAAATCTTCCTTCAGAAAAATAATAGAAGAATAGCTTTCACATTAGTTCTGCACAATCCATTTATGGAATCAACAGCCCAACACAAATCCCTCTTATCAAAGACCAAAATTTATTTTAAGTAGTGGTCCGCTCATGGCCTGCAAAGAAGGCTTTTCAGCTCTAAGAGGCCATACACTTCTCAATGTCATAAAACAGTACTTTTTTCCCTTAAATAATTAAATGATCTAGCTTTCAGAGCCCTTGACAATCAGTTTCTATCAATGCAATGGTCATCCTCATCTCTTGTCTTTTGTAATTGGTAGTGCTTTGAGTTTCAATTACGCTGCCAATCACCAATCACAAACCATTAATAGGAGACCAACTTCACTGCTATATTGCCTACAATGAATCATCTGCTTCACATGCATCAAGAATGGCACTTAAGACTATATATAGTTCCACCGTGGGAGTACTTCGATTTGTAGGATGCAGTAATCCTACAAACCCAGTGTGTAGGCGTCATACCAGCCATGTTGTATATAATGACTCATGACTAACATTAACATTTCTATTGTTCTATGTTGGTTCAGTTGACTAAAGAATCACAAGTTCATATTCTGATTGATTTATATTTATAAGTCTTATATTTCCTTTGGGGCAGTAACTTTAATATTATTTCTCTCCGTGCAATTCATATCATTGGTGTCTTTTGAATATTGGCCTCCTAATCTGTGCAGACTAAAGGTTCCTTACCTGGCATCGTGCAGTAGAATAGTGGGGTTGTTGCTATTATCATTTCAGGAAATTTCATGGGATTTCAAAGTTATTTGTAGTTAGCAGGTATTTTGCACACTATTGATAGGATAGTATGTTTCCAGCTCAACCCTAGTTCAAGCTTACAGACATATAGATGAGACTGTTTTTAAAAAATGCACTTTTTGTTTTCTTGCTTTATTTAGCACCCTTCTAAAGATTGAGTTTTTCTAATTTCATGCATTTTCCCCATTTTTTACAACGCTACTTTCAAAATCCAACCTTTTTAGATTCCATTTAAGATAAGCTTTGTAGGGTGGCGCTTGTATTTCCGCTTCACACATTGTAACTTCTCTTAGTTAAAGTATTTTTATTTACATCATGTACTTGGAAATGGAAAAATGAAATTGACAAAAAAAACACAAGCAACATATTAATTGTGTTTTTAGTTTTTAATGTTCTTTCACTTTGCAATCAAATTCACCTCTTATATTTATATGATTTTAATAGAGTTTTAAAAATGTTAACTTTTGTAGAGAAAATTATTTATTTGACACCATAAGTTCCTGACATCAATAACTTTTCATATTTCGTGTGTTGGACCTGTATATGGTATGCTTTGTGCAATGAGCTATCGGTTTTATTCTACCTATTAAACTAGGACTGTATGACCTTTTTATACTTCTTCAAAAAAATTAAAACCTCCTGTACAAAAATTTTTTGGGGGATTTTGCCTTCTTCTGTTGCCAATAACTTTTTCATACTTTGTTGTGCAGAGCTGTGGGTGGTGTCATTATTCGTGACTTTCAATGCCGTTTTCATTGCTATAATTTTTAGGACTGTGTGACTTTTTGATCACTTTTTATAAATTTTTTTTATATTTTTCAAAATGGCAAAAAAGGCCATTTTTCGTCTTTGGACGCTATTTTCCGTTACGGGGTTAAACGCGTGACGAAATGTCACTGCTTCTGTTCTATCTTGTATACGTGTTTTACCTAGTGTTTATCTAGTGACGTTAACCTATTATTGCACTGCTGTTTCTCTTCCTTGCCTGTATTTATGTAGTTTAATGGAGCAAATTCCTTTTACATATAGCTATGCTGTTCCACCTTTGTAAATATTTATTCAAAGACAGTCATGTCATCATCTTGAAACTCTAAATTTTTATATTTAAATTCTTTTGACTCCATTTCTATTAGAACTATAGGCACCAGACTCTCATGTTTAGCACTTTCCTTAAAGGGGTATTCCAGGAATCAGAATAATTCATATACAAATCAGTACTCAAAATATAAGCTAATGTGTAATTAGTTGTTAATTAAAATTTTGCTCCCCTTAGCAGAAAATGCTGGTGACATACAATGTAATGAAGAATAAAAATGCTACTGGCCCTTTAATCAGTCCGTTAATTTCCTCCACGCGGTCCGTCGCAGAACAGAAGATGGCTGCTGATCACATGTCCACATCAAATGTCCTGCACCTGCCTGGGCAGGGTCATGTGATCACCACTATATTTGGCTGTAGTCGGTTGGTTGCAGCGCATCCATTATGGTCAGTGTTTTGTTGATGGCAGTTACACATCATTACTATGGTAACAGAGCAAGAAAGTCCGTTGTATCATCACCAGGAGCAGAGCATAAGAGGGAGGAGGAGTTACTCAGAACTAAAGGATCATGGAACTTGTAGTTTCCAGTGGCGGCCATCTTAGTGATAACTCCACCTACTTTAGAGAGGCCATAAAATTTGTAAATCATAAAATTTAACTATTTAAGCTCCGTTTTGTGACAAATGACATTGAGTATTGTTGTATTCATTTATTTATATCATCATGGGTTTTCGCCGTAAATGACTACCCCTTTTCCAACGCATACAAAACACCGGTAAAAATTTTTAAAAAACTGATTTGAATTTAACATGGTCCTTTTTTTAATTTAAATTCTTATGACATGCAAGTATATAGCAGGAAAACTGTCGCTCATAAACATAAGGCATACAACAACAACATTACCATCGTCCATTTTACTGTAAATGTTACCATACTGTACCTTAAATTTTTATTTTATTAAATATTCCATGCCATGTACTCATAAGCGGGAAAAAAAATCCAAATGCAATGAAAATGGTGAAAAAACGCATTTGCGCCATTTTCTTGTGGGCTTGGATATCAAGTCTTTCACTAAGTGCCCCAAATTACATGTCTACTTTATTCTTTGGGTTGGTACGATTAAGGGGATACCAAATTTGTATAGGTTTTATAATGTTTTCATACATTTACAAAAATGAAAACCTCCTGTACAAAAATTATTTTTTTTATTTTGCCAACTTCTGGCGCTAATAACTTTTTTATACTTTGGTGTACAGAGCTGTGGGTAGTGTCATTTTTTGTGAAATTTGATAATATTTTCAATGATATCCTTTTTAGGACTGTACGACCTTTTGATCACTTTTTGTAGATTTTTTTATATTTTTCAAAATGACAAAAAAGTTCCATTTTCGACGTTGGGCGCTATTTTCCGTTACGGGGTTAAACGCATTGAAAAACCGTTATCATATTTTGATAGATCGGGCATTTTCAGACGCGTCGATACCTGATGTGTTTATGATTTTTACTGTTTATTTATATTTATGTCAGTTCTAGGGAAAGGGGAGTGATTTGAAATTTTAGGTTTTTTTATTATAATTTTTTTTAAATTTTTATTTATACTATTTTTCAGACTCCCTAGGGTACTTTAGTCTGATCGATCCTACCATATACTGCCATACTTACAGTTTATGGCCCAGTGCAATGATGTTTGTGTCATGTTTCTGAAAGAGATGTTTTTCACAAAAGCAGGCCAATTTTTTCTCTTCATTGGTTCATAATTTTTCAAGCAATCAAGGTCTTATTGTTTAAAACAAATGTGCAAATATTAGTAGCTTTTAGTGAGAGTGTATTACTCTTTGCTTCATTGATTTTATGGAGCTTATAAGAAGCGTTTCACTTTAATGTCCTCATCAATATTAATAATTTAGATTGCACACACTTAATATTTTCAACATAGCATTTAGTATTATGGTTACTTATTCAGAATTCCATTTAATGGAGTCTTTTTTTTTTTATCAGCTGTGTTTCAGGAACAGTGCACGGCTATTCAGATGTTCTTAAAAGACAAATTCTTCAAAAATATCAGTTAATCTTTAACCAGGCAGTACTAAATGTACTGTACAAAAAGGAAGCAGAAGCAACTTTCATTTTATAGTCATGTTCTAAACAACCTTGGCTAAATAATTATTATAGCTACTTATTTAGTAACAAATGTTCAGCATTGTGGAACTCATGAGCACTTTATAAAGACAGTGCAGATATGAGCAGACAGCTCTGTACGCTCACTGTATGTATAGTTTATGTCAATGGGCACTGTCTAGTCTATGTCAAATAATCATCACTTTCTGTTAGTCAAAGCAAATGCCTATGTGAGTCAGTTCAACAAACAATCAAATGGACTTCAATCCTTTTGTTCTGTAACTAAGATTGCAAAAATGCTTACATTATTCTTTAGTCTATGCTACTCCAACTTTGCCCCAAGACCACTGCCAGCTATGCCACATTTTGTGCTTTTTACTATTTTGAAGCTTCCAAAAATTGGAGTTTACACACACAAAGGTGTTGCACAGTAGACCAATGCAGAGAAGAAGTGGCCAGTCTTCTGCAAAGCCAGATTAATCACTGTGTCTGATGCAGGATGAGTTGGGGTCCACGTGCGTGCTGTCATGTTGGGGATAGACGTTGGTCTCAATTATGTTATTCGGGAGTGACAATCCTCCCCAAAATAGTGGCGCCCTACCACAGCCTCTGCCACAGTGATTGCAGGCGTTAATGGCAGGGAGGGGGACGGGGGGGAATGAGCCAAACCTGGAACCTAACTCAACACTATGATTAATTAATCTGGGGCAGTAAGCGATTAGCGGGCCATACTTTGCACCTCTTATTCGTTAGTCTAGTTTGCTTCTTCACAATAATTCACATTTTGGTGCACCAACTTTTCTCTGCAATCTCTGACACAGAAGCATGCTGGATTAACTTCTTGAATGTTTAGTTAAGATCCCAAGTCCCCTCTTAGTTACGTATGTAAGTATATTGTGGAGTTCTTACTGTTAGTTCTAGAATAACATATATGAAGGACAGTAAATGCAATACCCAATACTAAATGGAGCATCTTCACACCCCAGAAATAATGACCATACAAGATATTGCTAGACTTATACAGATAAAAGCTGTGTTGGTGGAGCACTTCTCTTCAGTGTTGTGATATCAAATCAGCGATGTAGATATAATGGCCCATATATATAATTGTAACTGCACATGTATTTATTAAGTGTTTGCACCAGTTTTGTGCTGTGGTTGCATTTTGTCTGACACTTTTGAAAACTATGACCTAAAGGGGCGTGTTGGTGTGTGTTCCTAGTTTGCACCACATTTGTGGTGCATCAGAGTGAAGCACCAAGCAGCAAAATGCACCAAGAGAGAAAATGTGCAACTGTGTGCACATCCTGGAAACAGCCTAGATTAGTTAAAAACATGCAACGCTGTTTAATAATATGGCTCAAAGTGGACATTACCGAGGCAAATTGCACAAAGGCAGAATGCACAGTTTTCATTTATCTGGGCCGATGCCTTCAAGCTGTCGACATGATAATCTTTTATCACGCTGTCAGGAGTAACCTTGCAGTGGATTTAGTTATTCAGCGTATTTTGTTTTTATTTACATATTTTTCTTCTACAAAACAGGCAGAAAGATTTTTCTCCTTCTAAAGCTGATGGTGACAATCAGGGACACAATGCTAAAAGCTGCTGGTATCTTCACCCCTCTTGTCAGGTATATATATGTTTATAGCATATCTTCTTATAGGAGAAGAAAGTATAATCTGAAAGTGTACACGGAGGGTGTGATATTTCCTACAAAGACTCTATTCAGTATGTTTGATAAATGCCTAGTCTTTCTTACAGAGGCCCAGTTAGAGTCTATAAGGTCCTTAGAGTGCTGTCCTTATCCATACCTACTAGTCTCTCAAGTTATTTAATGTCTAATTCTCTGATACCATGTCAGATTGTCAGGATTATATATTGCCAGATAACATATACCTTCTTCTGCTTCTTCTCATAGGTCCCTACAATCTGCTGCTTTTTATCATCCTGGTGATGTAAATTATCCAGGGATGTCTATGCCTTTGGAGGAGGCTACGTTTTGGTCTCCGTCTCACGATAACATCAAGACAGGAACCTCCACATGGGCACATAATGTATATTAATATTCTGCAGCTCCACTTTCAGCCAGAGAAAGTTATATATTTATTATTTCTGAAGGTTGCTGTTCCAAAGTGAGGTTTTGCTGTTTTCCAATGATAAATATTTGATAAAGCAAGATGGAGGACTACATAACTAGAGGTCAATGACCATCTTAAGAACAGATGACCAACACTACAGCTCTGACATTGCCATCACATCTAGATAGGGTTTTCTATTACCGGATGTGACTTACCCTTAGATATTACTTTTTTATCCACTGGATTTTAAAGGTCAGGTAAAGATGAAACATGGTGTAGAATATCCGGCATGTCAAAGTCTATTTCAGACCAAGTCTATTTATTGACCATGCTGCAAATGTATTATTTAACAACTGAATGGCTACTTCTTTACTGTACAATTTACTGTATGAGAGCTAGAGGTTTATGATGGTGATACACAAACTTGCAACCTACATAGTCCTTTTGCACAGAGAGATAAGAGACTGAGAAATCTTCTTAGAAAAATTAAATAAGAAATAGCTTCAAATTAGTTCTGCACAATCCATTTATGAATCAACAGCCCAACAAATCCACTTATCAAAGGACCAAAAGTTTATTTTAAGAGTGTCCGCTCATGACTGCAAAGAAGGCTTTTTCAGTCTCTAAGGAGGCACATACACTTCTCAATGTCAATGAAAACAGTACTTTTTCCTTAAATACATTAAAAATATCTAGCTTCAATGCCCTTGACAATCAGTTTCTACAATGCAATGTCCATTCTTCATGGTCTTGTATTGGTAGTGCTTTGAGTTTCAATTAAGATGCCAATCACTCAATCACAAACCATTAAGTAGGAGACCAACTTCACTGCTAATGCATAAGAATCATCTGCTTCAATGCATCAAGATGGCACTTAGACTATATATAGATTCCCAGTGGAGATGTGATGTGTAGAGGCAGTAATCTACAACCCAGTGTGGTCATTAACATGTTGTATATAATGAATGAATAAATTAACATTTCTAATTTCTTTATGTTGGTTCCAGTTGATAAAGAATCACAAGTTCATTTCTGATGATTTATAATTTATAAGTCTTAGTATTTCCTTTGGGGCATAGTAACTTAATATTCTCTTCCGTGCATTCATATATCATGTGGGTCTTTTGAATATGCTCCTAAATCTGCAGACCTAAAGGCGTCTACTGGCCAGTTGCAGTAGAATAGGGGTTGTTGCTATATATCATTCAATGGAAATTTATGGGATTCAAAGTTATTTTTAGCAGGTTAATTTGCACACTATTATAGGATAGTATGTTACAGCTACAAGTCCCTAGTCAAGCTTCACAATATCAGATGAGACTGTTTTTAAATGCACTTGCTTTATTTAGCACCCTTGCTACCAGATTGAGTTTTTCTATTTTGCATTTTCCATTTTTACACGCTACTTTCAAAAATCTCAACCTTTTTTAGATTTCCATGTAGATAGCTTGTAGGGTGGCTTGTTTTCGCGCTCTAGTACACAGTTGTACTCTTAGTTAAAGTATTTTTATTTACACATGTACTGGAGAATGGAAAAATGAAATTGACAAAAAAAAAACACATTAGCAACATATTATTGTGGTTTTTAGTTTAATGTCTTTCACTTTGCAATCAAATTACAACCTCTTATATTTATATGGATTTTTAATAGAGTTTAAAAATTTTACCTTTTGTAAGTTTTATTTATTTATTTTACCATATTCTGACATCAATAACTTTTTCATATTTTGATGTGTGGACCTGTATATGGTATGCTTTGTGCAATGAGATGAGGTTTTTATTTCTACCATAACGAGGACTGTATGACCTTTTTATGACTTTTCAATCAAATTTTAATGTGTTGTAAAATGACAAAAAAGGGGCGATTCGAACATGTGGGTGCATTTTTCCTTATGGGGTCAAAGGTAGAGGGGTGATTTAGATTAAATCATTTAAATCACCTAATCTGTAAATGAGCCTGCATATGGCAGACTCTTTCACAGAGCCTTTTACGACAGCCAGGGACTCTCTGTTAGGGCCCGGCTGTCATGCAGACGGCCAGTTCCCTCCAATGACATCATAGGAGACTGGATCCAAAATTGCGTAACCCATGTGGGTGTGCTTCAGGTCTGTCCTATGTGGACTGCACCAGCATTTCTTGTTGCTTATATTATCCTTATGGGCGCTACATGCAGGGCGATCTCATGCCATGAGGCGAGATGAAAATCTGCTTCAAGCTGCGCAGAATGCTGGTCCCTGTAAAGTGCGTGTGAAATTTGCCGCTCTAAAAGTGGCGATTCGGCGTCCATTAACGCCCGAATCGCCACACAGCTAAATAAATCGCGCTGTTCTTTTAAGACACAGACGCGATTTATATGCGGAGCGAACGCACGCTTTACGGCTGCTGCGTCGCTCCGTTCTAAGCAGTGAAACCAAGCAGAGCGTCTGTCCGTCTCATCGCCTCTATTTTCAACACTATCCTGCATTCAGACTTTCTCAACTTCCCTCTTCACGAGTGGGCACCAGGGCGGGCTAGAGAGCCCGGAGGAGTGAGCTGCGCGCGAGGGAGCAGATGCCGGTGCGGGTAATAATTCAAGTATTTCAGTACCTAATAAGTAGGCTAAATATTTGGGTAGGTGTCATGTTATACTGGGAGGGGGAGGTGGTACTGTATGTATATATGGGGCTAGAAAGAGTTTAATACTGGGGGAGGGGGTGGGTATATATCATATGGGCCATAATTATTTTATACTGGGTGGGGGGGAATAATGGAATGCTAGTGTATTTATTGGGGCTATAATTATTTTTATACTGGGGGGGATGCTATCTATATTTATATTATTGGGGCTATAATTATTTTATTACTGGGGGGGATGCACTATAATATATATCATATATATATTATTGGGGCTATACCGGAATTATTTTATACTGGGGGGGATGCTATATATATATTATTTGGGGCTATGATTGTTTTATACGGGGGGATGCTATAGATATATTTGGGGCTTATATTTTATACTGGGGGGGGGGGTGGCTGTGTATATTATATGGGGCCATAATTATTTTTACACTGGGGGGGGTGGGGGTTCTGTATATTTATTTGGGGCTATAATTATTTATACTGGGAGGGGATGCTATATATATTATTTAGGGCTATATTATTTTATATACTGGAGTGGATGCTATAGATATTATTTGGGGCTATAATTAACTTTATACTAGGGGGGTGCTGTATATGGGGCCTTAATTATTTTATACTGGGGAAGGATTCAGTATATCTAATATGGGGCCATAATTATTTATACTGGGGGGGGGGGGGGGTGCTATATATATATTTGGGGTTATTAATATTTTATAATGGGGGGATTAGTATAGTATATATTATATGGGGCCGTAATCATTTTATACTGGGGGTCCTCGTATTTTTTTATATATCACTATATCAACTAAGCTGCGGGATGTATATGGGATAACAGTATATTACTAAGCTGGGGGTTGTATATGGGATACAGTATTTACTAAGCTGGGAGGGGATGTATATGGGGCAAAGATTTATTTAAGCTTGTAGGGGATCTGTATATGGAGCTGTATATAATTTAATTGGGTGGGTGAATAACGAGGCCTTTAAAATACTGAGAGCAGGGCTATATAAAAATAAATATATATATATATATATATATATATATAATATTATATATATATATTCATTAGGGGGTGCTATATATTTGATCAGGGTTGCACTGTATGTAAAATCATGTAAAATAATAACATGTGGGATATAAGTAGTATAAATACAGATTACTTTGCATCATGTAACAAAGTGGGGGGGTGTATATTGATGGTGCTTAGCATGCTTAATTCCAGTAGAATATATCTATATATAATGAACGGATTATTTTATATGTTAGGAGGAGTGCGGTCGTTGTGTTGTGAGGGGTAATTAATTATTTAGGAGCACAGTGTTGTTCTTCCGAGACTATTACTGTAAGTGACTGTGGTATTTTTAGCGATGCCGGGTGGAGCGAGCTGCACGGAGCTGAAGATATCCAGCGTGAATTCAGCAGTGATACGTCATGGGTGGAGAACCCGGGAAATAAAGTTACTGATGGAAGAGATTGTCATCTATAAGGTACTAGATGACTAATGCCTCTCAGATCTGTAGTCAGTCACACAGTGTCCGGAGCTGTTGTCTAGGGGTGTTAATTGTTGTAAAGTTTAAGGATTACTTAACAGGAGACGGGGAGGGGGGGGGGCAGCATTTTAATATTCGCCTCAGGCAGCAAATATGCTACAATCGGCCCTGGCTACATGGATGCATCTGGTACACCTTAGAACAATCAATTTTGTCCTGTCATGACATTAAACTGCTTAGCAAATGCAACAGATATATGTTAACAGACCTTTAGATACATTGCAAAGTTTCCTTTATTAACATGAAATATTATTTTACAAAAATACTTGAAATTATAAATATCTGCTTGTGCAGCTGCTGCTACTTTCTTTCATTCTTCTTCTCACGTCACTTACTTGACATCATAATCTGGTCAGTACCTCTATGAACCTACTACAACCAAAACACACAATTTCTTGACACACTTGTTGATCCTCATTTTTCTTCACCACTTAAACTTCCACACCAAATGTGTTTCTTAAATTTGTTTGACATTGTTTTGCATTTCACATGTTACACTGAATCTTTATAATTAATATTCAGCTTCGTACTGTATTTATTAGTATTTATATTATTTACCACCCAAGCCATAATGTACCCGTCTTCTTTTGTAAGGCTGACAAAAACAACATGGAACATTTTAAAGAATGATTAAAATAACAGTTATTTCATTGCTCCTGTAGTTCTCTCATAATAATCACATGCCTCCTGAAACCAGATAATAAATGATGAATATCATGGACATTACACTGGTGAAATGAGCCATCACATCACAATAAGTTCATACTTTGTCTTTGTTCCATTTTAAAAGACTCCACCAAAATGCAAACTGCATGTCTATCCTATTCGAGCCACTTGCCTATATAAATGAATCCATCAGGATTTTTGACATTTCTTCATTTACAAAGGATTGGTAGCCGTCAGCTCATTAATCTCTATCCTTCAGTCAACCTGATGAATTCATTAACACATACACACATAGAATTCAAACAGAGTTGATTTTTACTGAACACACTTTTGTGGAATTATTGATATTTCTTGCAATTTGTCATTTCAATAATCCGCACTTGTACTTAAATTTAGGGATAATTGTAAGTCTAGGTAAGGGGTAAAACAGCTTCTAAATAGTGTTAAATTGAAAACCTATTTTTCCCTGGTTCCTAAAGCCTCTTACTGTTTGCAGTCATCGAACCATAGGGGAAAAACGGGCTGTTGTCAGTAATGGGATCCAAACAAGATTGTTTGGTAGACTGGTCTTTATTCAATTAGACATACCATAGTTTTGAAAGCTTTCATATACAACCTGCATGTAGCACAACTCATCCAATTGTGCTGACCTTTCTGCATCTGTTGCCAATCTGAAAGCTAAAACCAGTTGCAACAATCTCCATTTTTTTGGGGACAAATACAACACATGAGAGAGGAACAAATGTCAGCACAGAGGCCATCCATTGTGTTAACTTGAGATGCTAAAAAGAGAGTTATATAGATGCAAATTTTTTATATCGGTATTCATGAGACTAGGAGTTCCAAGCGCTTGATGCTCTTTTGATATGTAAGGTTTACATTAATGGCATATACAATCAGTTGTCCTATTTGAAATAATTTTAGTTAATAAAAGGTTTATTTCATAGTTTCTGAATTTATGATTGGTGCTGTTGATGTTTTAGAGTATTCCCCAGTGAGTTCACTAATCCTTTTAGGATTGTGACAACACTGGAGTTTTCCTCATATGAGTGGAGTATGCACTTAGGGTCTCCTGTTAGGTATGGTCATAGAAGGGGGAGCCTCTATGATGGCGTGGACAACTTTGCAGGAAGCAGAGAAGCAAACATATTTGAAAAAGTTGGGTCAAATAGAATTAGGATGCAGCCATTTTTTGACTTATTAAAGGGGTATTTCATCTGAGCATTCAATCCAGATATTAATTAATCTGCCATATCATAAACATTTCTTCAATTAGATGTTATTAAAAAAAAGTTTCCTGTGTGAAGATAATTTCTCAAAGTGTAGTATATTGGGTCCCTTAGAAACAGACTGTGTCCCTAGATACGCGCCACCTCTGCTGAAGGGATTGATCAATAAATAAAAAGTTTTGTATATGAAATGTCTGGGAGTTACTGCGTGTTCCGCAGCTGAATGTAGTACAGATGCTGAAGCAGCCGTGGTCAGGCAGTAATGAAACAAGCGCAGTGGCCACTGCGCTGTGAGTGTGACGGGGTCGTAAAAGAGGAAGCCATCTCGTTTCTAAGGGACAAACATAGATTAAATAATGAGAAATTTTATTCACAGAACATTTTCTGTTAAATCACATCACATGAAAAATGGTATTTATGGCAGATTAATGAACTGAATGTAACATGCCCAAGATCAGAATACCCTTAAGATCAGCCCCCAAGATGACAGCATCACTTATATGGGACATCTTTTGGACAACTTACCGAAGTGATTTTGAAAATGTTTTTTGTGTCACTATTTTGCAATTTTTATTAAAAAAAACTGTATAATATTTTTGAACTTTTTATTAGGTTTGTTAAATGTTGTGAAATTGACAATTTTGAACATTTGGGTGCTATTTTCTGTGTGCACACGTCCAAAGGACCACAAGCTAGTAACAACCGGCAATTATACATGGGCAAGTGCCGGGGCCACAGGAGAGCTGGCCGGGCCGGGGCCCAACAACGTGTGCCATTTTAATTTCTTCCTGTGACGTACGAGCTGTGTCCTGCACTGTTCTCTCTGGGACAAGGCACAGCACAGGTAGAGACAAAGAGCTGCCGGGGTGTGCAGACATCAGGTTAAGTACCCCATATCCTTCCCCCGATCTCACTTCACACAGAGCGCAGTAGCAAAAAGAAATTCTGTCAGCTCAAAGAGATCAGTACGAAGCGAGGAGGAGGAGGAGCAGCTGAGCCTCCTATTGTGGATACCAGTGCTGTGCAGAACCAAGGGTATGTTGACTGTATGGAGTGTGTATGACTGATCCATACCGTGAGTTGATGTATGTGTGATGTGGTTGCTTGCATGTGTGTCTTGGGGCATTTATTGGCTATTCAGTGTGTGTGTGTTTGCTATCCAGCTTGTCTGAGCTGTATGATGTACTGTAGATGTACTGCCAAGGGTTAGATGTAGTTATATTCGCATCCGGATGTATGATATTGGTAAGTGATTATGACTTTTCAATCAAATTTTAATGTGTTGTAAAATGACAAAAAAGGGGCGATTCGAACATGTGGGTGCTATTTTCCTGTATGGAGTTCAAGGGGGGTGATTTAGATTAAATCATTTAAATCACCTAATCTGTAAATGAGCCTGCTAATGGCAGACTCTTTCACAGAGCCTTTTATGACAGCCATGGGACTCTCTGTTAGGGCCTAGGCTGTCATGGCAACCGGCCAGTTCCCTCCAATGACATCATAGGAGACTGGATCCAAAATTGCGTAACCCATGTGGGGTGCTTCAGGTCTTGTCCTACGTGGCACTGCACCAGCATTTCTTGTTTTGCTATATTATCCTTATGGCCGCTACATGCAGGGCCGCATCTGCCATGAGGCGAGATGAAAATCTTGCTTCAGGCAGCAGAATGCTGGTCCCTGTAAAGGGCAGTGAAATTTGCCGCTCTAAAGTGGGCGATTCGGGCGTCCATTAATGCCCGAATCGCCCACCAGCTAAATAAATCGCGCCTGTCTCTTTAAGACACAGACGCGATTTATATGCGGAGCGACGCACCCCCTTTCCAGCTGCTGCGTCGCTCCGTTCTAAGCAGTGACACAGGCGTCATGATGTCACGCCGCCTGTGTCACTGTGCGGAGCCGCGGCTTACAGAAGAGCCGCGTGAAGGTGTGAGTCGCGCGCCGAGGGAGCAGCTGCCTGCAGGTGAGTATATATTTTATTATTTTTCAAGTACTTTCATTAATTAAATGTGGCTAATAAGTGTGTGGGGAGGTGTCATGTTTTTGATATGTAAGGTTACATTAATGGCATATACCATCAGTTGTCCTTTTTGAAATAATTTTAGTTAATAAAAGGTTTATTTCATAGTTTCTGGAATTTATGATTGGCTGCTGTCGATGTTCAGAGTATTCCCCAGTGATGTCACTATCCTTTTATGGTCTGTGACAACACTGGAGTTTTCCCTCATACTGAGTGGAGTATGCACTTAGGGTCTCCTGTTAGGTATGATGTCATTAGAAGGGCGGAGCCTCTATGATTGGTGTGGCACACTTTGCAGGAAGCAGAGAAGCAAACATATTTTGAAAAAAGTTGGTTCAAATAGAATTAGGATGCAGCCATTTTTTGACTTAAGGCTCAGCCCCCCAAGCTGACATGCATCACTTTATATGGTTACATCTTTTGGACACTTACCGAAGTGATTTTGAAAATGTTTTTTGTCACATATTTTGCAATTATTTATTTTAAAAAACTGTATAATGTTTTGATAACTTTTTATTAGATTTTTTAAATGTTGTAAATTGACAATTTTGAACATTTGGGTGCTATTTTCTGTTGCCACCGTCCAGGCCCGGCTCCAGCACCCGGCATACCAGGGCAAGTGCCGGGGCCCAGAGAGCTGCCGGGGGCCCACACACGCTGTGCACATTTTCACTCTTCACTTCCTGTGAGGACAAGCTGTGTCCTGCACTGTTCCTCCCTGGGACAAGGCACAGCACAGGTAGAGACTACAGAGCTGCCTGTGTGGTGCAGCACATTACAGGTTAATACCCCCTCCTCCTCCCCCGATCTCCTCTTCACACGGAGCTGCAGTAAAGCAGAAATCTGTCAGCTCAAACATCAGTACGAAGAGGAGGAGGAGGAGAAGCCTGAAGACTCCTCTATGTGATACCAGGGCTGCTGCAGAACCACAGGGTATGTGACATGTATGGATGTGTATGACTGATCCTACAGTGAGTGTATTGTATGTGTGATGATGCGTTGCTTGCATGTGTGTCTGCATGTATCTGTATGTCAGTGTGGTTTTGCCTCATGTTGTCTGTAGCTGTGCATGTACCTGTAGTGTATGCTGTATCTGTATCTCTCTGCCTGTATATATGGTCTGCTGCATGTATCTGTAGCTCTTGCCTGTATATATGTCTTGCTGCATGTATCTGTAGCTTCTGCCTATATATATGTCTTGCTGCATGTATCTGTAGCTCTCTGCCTGTATATATGTCTTGCTGCATGTATCTGTAGCTCTCTGCCTGTATATATGTCTTGCTGCATGTATCTGTAGCTCTCTGCCGGTATATATGTCTTGCTGCATGTGTGGATGTGTGAATGATATGAGAAGCAGAGAGGGTTCTGTGTCAGGGATGTGTCGTATGAGGTTACACAGCAGATGAGGTAGGTATTATGAGGTTCTGCAGCAGCAAAGTTTTGCATTATGAGGTTCCGCAGCAGCTCAGGTGTGTATTATGAGGTTCCGCAGCAGCTCAGGTGTGTATTATGAGGTTCTGCAGAAGCTGAGGTGTGTATTATGAGGTTCTGCAGCAGCAGTGATGTGTATTATGAGATTCCGCAGCAGCTGAGGTGTGTATTATGAGGTTCTGCAGTGTTGAGGTGTGTATTATGAGGTTCTGCAGCAGCTAAAGTGTGTATTATGAGGTTCTGCAGCAGCTGAGTTGCAGTTTCAGTTTTATTACTTGGCAGAGTGGAGGGGCACAGATTTTTAGGTTCGCCCTGTTGGTTAAATTACCTCAAAACTGCCCTGACCATGACACGGCTGTTTGGGATGATAAACTGGGGAATATTTCAGGGAATAGGAGACCATTTTAGTTTTTGAATTTTTAATGCTGGCACTGCAAAGGGGCCCACTGAAGCACTGTCGCCCAGGGGCCTACTGAAACCTGGAGCCGGCCCTGCCACCGTCCACACTATAGCATCTGCATAAATGACACAGCCTCAGGTCGTGGTAACATTGTCCCCCATTAACATCATGCACCTTCTGTTCTTGACTTTTGTTGGAGGCAATAGAAGGGTTATCATCTGTGACCCTTGTTACTGGTTAGTGTTTGCTGCAATATGCAGCAAATATGCAGCTTGTATGGAGAGACCTTTAACAATGAGCCCTCTCTCCATACTGCTGTAACAGAAGTGCGAAGTAGTAGTATGTCACACCTCATTAAGGGGTTAAAAATCTACAATGTGTACATCAAACAACACGTGCCAAATAGGTCAATATATATATATACTTTATATGTAACAAATTCATACAAATATGCATGCAAAACTGTTCAAAGTAAAAAACAATTATGCTTAAAAATACACTCACTGGCCACTTTATTAGGTACACCTGTCCAACTGCTCGTTAACACTTAATTTCTAATCAGCCAATCACATGGCGGCAACTCAGTGCATTTAGGCATGTAGACATGGTCAAGACAATCTCCTGCAGTTCAAACTGAGCATCAGTATGGGGAAGAAAGGTGATTTGAGTGCCTTTGAACGTGGCATGGTTGTTGGTGCCAGAAGGACTGGTCTGAGTATTTCAGAAACTGCTGATCTACTGGGATTTTCACGCCCAACCATCTCTAGGGTTTCTAGAGAATGGTCCGAAAAAGAAAAAACATCCAGTGAGCGGCAGTTCTGTGGGCGGAAATGCCTTGTTGATGCCAGAGGTCAGAGGAGAATGGGCAGACTGGTTCGAGCTGATAGAAAGGCAACAGTGACTCAAATCGCCACCTGTTACAACCAAGGTAGGCAGAAGAGCATCTCTGAATGCACAGTACATCCAACTTTGAGGCAGATGGGCCCCTTGGTACCAATTGAGCATCGTTGCAACGCCACAGCCTACCTGAGTATTGTTAATGACCATGTCCATCCCTTTATGACCACAATGTACCCAGCATCTGATGGCTACTTTCAGCAGGATAATGCGCCATGTCATAAAGCTGGAATCATCTCAGACTGGTTTCTTGAACATGACAATGAGTTCACTGTACTCAAATGGCCTCCACAGTCACCAGATCTCAATCCAATAGAGCATCTTTGGGATGTGGTGGAACGGGAGATTCGCATCATGGATGTGCAGCCGACAAATCTGCAGCAACTGTGTGATGCCATCATGTCAATATGGACCAAAATCTCTGAGGAATGCTTCCAGCACCTTGTTGAATCTATGCCACGAAGAATTGAGGCAGTTCTGAAGGCAAAAGGGGGTCCAACACATTACTAGCATGGTGTACCTAATAAAGTGGCCGGTGAGTGTATGTAATATTAGTTAGCCCAATAAGCATTAAATGCAAATACAAAAAAAGTATAAGCCAGCTTCTGAAAACCTACATAAATTTTGGTATCTCCCTGATAGTACCTACCCAAAGAATAAGGGAATTATTTATCTTGGAATTTTTTTCCTGGTACTTGGCATGGGATATTAAATACCGTCACTAGGATATTAAGTACTGTCACTAGGAAGTACAATAGCACTAATATATAGAAAAATAAGAATGGAGGGAAGCAAAAAAAATGGAAAAATGAAAAAGGGCATTGTCTTGAAGGGATTAAGTAGCAAAAAATCTAGTCTGCAGACTTTTGTTATAACAAGCTATTGTGATAAAAATGAAAACAGATCCAAATATAAATGTAAAAAAAAGATGGAAACAAGGCATATGCAGATATGAAGCGTGCAAGGACTGAATGCATTTCTCAGTTCCTTATAGCACTCTAAATAGGATCCAGGAATGTATAGTCAGGTCAAAGTAAGCTGTAGCAAATTACAGACTGATAAACAAATAAATCAGTTGTCACAAAGAAACTAAACTGTAAAGAAATCTGCAGAGGGAGGTAGTGGTAATGGTAAAACATTCAGATGACTATCTGGCTCTCCAGATCGATTACAGGAAACCAAACAACTCCAATTTCATAGTATCACAGTTTATATGGTTGAAGTAAGGGAAGGGATTGCATGAGGAAGGGATTTAGGGGAAACATTTCTATATAACATAACCATCAATGTTATTTAGGTGTAAAAAGGCATCTAGACCCTTCTTGAAGCTCTCTGCTGTCCCTGCTGTGACCAGCGCCTAAGGCAGGCTATTCCACAGATTGACAGTTCTCATGGTAAAAAGGCCCTGTCACCTCTGGTGATTAAACCTTGATTTCTCCAAGTGGAGACAGTGCCCCCTCATCCTTTGATTTGATTTAATCTGAAACAACTTACCACCATATTTTTTGTATGGACCATTCATATATTTATAGAAATCAATCATGTCCCCTTGTAGTCGTCTCTTTTTCAGACTTAATAAATCTAGTTGTTTTAATATTTTCTCATAACTGAGACCCTCCATACCCCTTATAATTTTTGTGGGTGTCATGGGTGCACCCGTGCCCCTCTCCGTGGTGCTGCCCTGGCTCCTAAATTACCTGTGTTCCCTCTCCTGTTTTCTGCGTGCCTGCTCCTGTGTTCCTGTTCCCGTGTTCCAGCCTATTCTTGTTCCGTGTGCCAGCTCCTGTGTTCCTGCCATGAGTTCCAGTGTTCTTTTCAGCGCTGTTCTCCTGCTGTTACCCCGGGCTAACTGTGTCCTGCATTACTACCTTGGCTGCCACCGCGGGCTAGCTGCACCCGTGGAATGACCTGGGGGCTCCCTGCCACAGCAAGACCATCCTGCTTTGCAGCAGGCTCTGGTGAAGACCAGGTGCCACTTAGACTCCGATCCCAGGTGTCGGCTAGTACCATCTCCTGCGATGGTCCAGAGGGTCCACAGACCCACAACCCTGACAGTGGCTCTTCATTGAACCCTCTTCAGCTCCAGGGCATCCTTTTTATGGACCGGAGCCCCAAACTGGACAGCGTATTCCAGGTGAGGCCGAACCAATGGCTCGTACAGTGGTAATATGACATCTCTATCCTGAGGGTCCATACCACTTGATACATGACAAGAACTTGCTGGCTTTAGATGCAACTGATTGACATTGCATTCCGTTATTTAATTTATTATCTACTTGCATCCCCAGGTCCTTCTCAACAAGGGACTCTCCCAGAATTACCCAAGGACATATGTTGCCTGTGGATTGTTAGCCCCAAGGTGCATAACCTTACATTTATCCATATTGAACCTCATTTGTAATTTTAGCATTCAATCACTCAGGGATCAAAGTTTCAAAATTGTAAATCATTTTTGATTCTTTGAGGGACATTTTGGCAATGTAAATACCACCTATCCAATCTCATTTTACTTTTTCTAGAGCCATAAATCTCAATAGAACCAGGATTAACAATAAAGCTAATATTGTAGATACCAATGATAACTGTTATAGCTGTTTATTGTAGCCCTAGGCTAAAGTACAGTAAATTGCCAACATCCAGAGGTCCGTTTGTAACTAGGGGCCGTATGTAAGTCAGGTGTTCTTAAGTAGGGGACCACCTGTACATGTTCAGGATATTTATTCCTTATTTTTAAATAGTTCTACTGCTTCAATCTCAAACATATCCATTTTGTACAGTTTCTCCCCAACCTCCTGTACTGACTAAATTGAGTAAAAGCCATCTTGCTAAGTGGCACATGGTGTTTAATATAACGCTAAATCTAGAGATTCAACCTTTTCTTTGCTAATTAATAGGGGCAAATGTGACTTAAAGGAATTTTCATTAATTTGACATTTAAAGTTCTCTAGATCTACTTGTGTACCTCTCCATATCGGTAATATATAATCAATATAACATTGCCATACCACTAGGTCAGTGCCCAGGGGATTGATTTTAATTTCTTCCCAATTGACCATAAAAATATTTGCGTAACTGGGCGGGAATCTGGTGCACACGATAGTCCCCACTTTCTATTAATAAAAGTTTCAGTCAAAGTAGAAATAATTGTTTGTATGCATTCTGTTCCCAAAATTAGAAAATCCTTTTGTTCCTGATGTCCCTTTTCTAAAAAGTGTCTAACTGCCGATGTACCTTGGCTAAGCTGAATGATGGTATAAAGGGAATTTACATCCAAAGTTCCCAAAATAAATGTTCTTCCCATTTCATATCCTCTACTACTGATATGGTTTAGGTAATGTCTTTCAAATAAGAGGGAACTATTTTTACATAGGGTTGAAGAAAAGAATTAATATATTGAGAAACGTTTGATCGGGGTCCAGGTGGGTGTATGGCGTTTTTGTGCAATTTGGAAAAAAGTATAAAAGAGGAATACGTTATTGGGTACCTGCTATAAAATTGAATCAGCCGATTAGAAGGGCTTAGTCAGATCTGAAGATAATTTCTCACATGTAGAGGTGTCCTCTAACTGTCTTAGGCGCTTCTATTATATTTGTTGGTATCCATAATAACTATACCTCCGCCTTTATCGGCGGGGTGTATTGTGATATCAAAGTCTTGTAATTCTGATATTTCTTCCCTTTCCTTCTTTGTAATGTTAGGTATACATTTTTTGTATTCAGGGTTCTTTAGTCTCTCTCAATGCAATGCTAAGATATCTTTACCTATCTTGTTTCATGGGAAATTTTTAGATGCTAATTTAAAATCTGTATGTTTGAATTTCTCCTTTTTACTGACTTTCTCTGTTACTTTTTTTTTTCATAAATATTTCTTTAAACATAGCTACCATAATTATTTTTGTATTCCAAGGTAGATGTTGAATTTATTCAAACCAGTACTGGGAGCATATTTAAATCCTTTATTTAATAATGTGATATGATCTTTCAAATGGACTGTGCTTAAATTAAAAATCGCTGAAATGGAGTTTGGTGTGGCCCAACTTTTCTTCCTTTGAGTGTTGGATGTCCAGACTGTGGTGGAGTACATTATGTTGATGTTTTGGGGAGGTGTGTGTTCTGTATGACACATATATGTGTGTGTTGAGGATGTGTATATGGGTATATTCGAAATATATCTTAGTTGCAACAGTGACGTTTATCTTGTGTAGGTATGCTGTAGATGTGGTATGGTGATGATAGCGTTGTGCTGTCTGATCTTGTTTGTGAAGGTGACAAGGGAATTCTCGGTATTCCGTCTTTAGTTGTCCATAAAAATAGAAGGTGAGGCAGCACTCCTATATAATCAAGGTGTTTTATTCACCCAATGTGGCAGGTGCAAGTTTCAGCTCGTCAATGGAGCTATTTTCAAGGCTGTCTTTGGTTGTCTGTACTGTGAAAAGTGATTGTGACTCATTTGTGAACCTAAAAAATGATGTGTTCGTGAACCTGAAAGTTGATTGGTAGATGGTGAAAGAATGGAATCTGTCTCATGTTCTGATATGTTATATCTATACTGAGTCTTAAATGGTGATCTAAAATTGTAATCATTCCTCCTTTTCACTGTTGATTGGACTCTAGTCATCTTATCTTGATCTTAATGTTTCTTGTTATTATTTCCCTCTCCAAGCCATCTTACTTTTTTTTCTTTTTTTGTTAGAATATCCTGTTCCAATCTTTGTTACATAGGACTGCATGTCTGGTAGGGGATGAGGTGCCATGATGTGTATATTACATGGGAATGTGTTCCAGTGGGGCTTAGATATATTTTACATGGGACTGCGTATCTGTTAGGGGCTCTAGTGGCAAGAGGTGTATCTTACATGCAACTGTGTGTCTGGTGGGGGGATGAGATGGCATGAGGTGTATGTTACATAGTATGGTGTGTCTGGTGTGGGCTGAAGTTACATGAGGCAATATACATGGGACTGCATGTCTGGTGGGGGCTGAGGTGACATGAGGTGTATTTTATATGGGACTGTGTGTCTGGTGGGGGCTGGGAAAGCTTGTGGTGTATGTTACATGGGACTGTGTGTCTGGTGGGAGATGAGGTAGCAAGAGGTGTAAGTTACATGGGGCTGTGTCTGGCGAGGGCGGTGATGACATGAGGTATGTTACATGGTACTGCATGTCTGATGGGGCATATGGTCGCATGAGGCATATATTACATGGAACTGCATGTCTGATCAGGGCTGAAGTGGCAAGAGAGGACATCCCGTTTATGCTTTGGGTCAGTTGGCCACAGGAAACTTTACACCTCAAAAAAAATCCTGAGTATCACCATGCTTGAGACTTCTCGCTCCAGTCCCTCAGGATGGCAGGATGTTCCATCACTACTGGAGGAACATGGGCACGACCTTCTGTCAAGGCCACAAGCTGCAGCAGTGAAAAGCTCTCTTGTCCACACCAGGTAAATGAAGGAGCTGGAGAGGGTTCCGGCGTCTCTGGCCATCCATGCACGTGATATATATAAATTATGGCACCGTGTGCTCCTGCACATAGAGCCACTAGCAGGATTAGGATATCCCACCGTGAAAGGGATTGATATAATCATTCCCCTGCCACAGTAGCCGCTAAACTCTGTGCACATGATGACCTCACAGGGATTCTCTAAGCAGAGGGGGCTGAGAGATATGCAGGGAAGCTTTGCGTTGTCTCTTCATATTTGTATGTAGTTATTACTGATGTCATTAAAGGGAGAGTGCACATGCTACCACATTTTACCATATTATACTGTTAGCTTGTTCAGGTGGGGTATGAAATGTCCTTTTCGGATTCTTTCTTTTTTGTGAAATATCATCCATCTACTGATTCAAAATATCAGTCGTATGAAAATGAGCATAATTTCATATTTGCCTAAGATAAGTACGTTTGGAGGGTACAGGGCAGTGTAATTTCATTCGCCCCACTCTTCAGTTAAATAAACGTTTAAACATGCTGGTAGTCACATAAGGCTTGTGGTTCTGTCAACTACAGACAAATATAGGCAGCCAAAAACAGGCAGGAATTGGGTGTATATTTTAAGCTCATATTTACAACTTAGTCTTTAACCCCTTGATGATGTGCGGTGTATTACTACGTCTTGTGTTGGTTGCGGGTTATTGGAGAGGGCTGAGCCCTCTCCAAAGTGGTGAGCTTTTGCTGTGTGGGCCCCGCCAAGTTCTCTAAGCTTGTTGCCACACCCCAATGACGTCGCGGGGAGCAATCTGTTTCTATGACAGCCTCAGGTCACACATATACCCAAATCTGTCTCGTTATACACCATATCTTACAATGTGCGATTTGCACATTGTAATAAATGATGTGGAAAATACCCATACACTGCCATAATGTAGTATGGCAGCAAAGACATCATAGCATCAGACAACCTAGGTTGATTTTTTTACCCTAGGGGGTCTGAAAAATAGTAAAAAAAGAAATTAAATACATTTTATTTTAATAAATTAAAACAAATCACCCCCTTTCCCTAGAACTGATATAAATATAAATAAAAAGTAAAAATTATAAACATGTTAAGTCCCAAAATGATAAAATGTTCATCAAAAGTCTGTATAGTCCTCAAAATGGAAAGAAAATGGAAACATTGAAAATGGACATTGAAAACGTCATCAAAAGCAAAAAAAAGACTCCACACACACCTCTGTACACTGAGCCCTCTTCACACATTCCCTGCACCTCTGCGCCATAGAGCTACGGCGCAGAGCATTAAGGGGTTAAAGAGTCAGAAGGTGCACAAGAGGATTGCTCTCTCTGCCCCTGGGAAAACTTTATATGTGAGTTGCCAATTGCTGTATGCTGTGGTTGGGAAGCTGTACAGTATGTACAGTTTCTTGGTTGTTAGGAAACTTCTGTATTGTATAGTTAGTGGCCAGACGGCCTAGGATTTTATTTCTGTATTGTATTGTTTTGCCATTGTTCCTGCTTCAAAGAAGCTAATAAAAATAGCTTGCGCCAGTTGCACCCAACCTGATGTCTGTGAGTGTGGATGTGTGTCTGTGATGTGCCAAGAAGTGCTTGTCATCCTCAGAGAAGATGATGTATGACGCACACATACGGAGACGTCTGATTATTTAATACGCGAATTTGGCTGGCAGAGTGTCGGGAGCACTTTTGTAAGAAATATAAGACAAATTGATTAACTAATCCCTAATCGCCACTTTCTTCTTTTGATTTCAGTGAGTCTCTTGCAGAGTTTTTTTTTGCTGTGCTGTGCAGGACAGGGTCTCCAGCTGTCATGGAGAGAAGGAGACACTAGGGAGATGATAGAAGCGGTTTATTAGATTGTCACTGGGTGTTTAAAGTGGGGGGGGGTTAAACAGAGCTTTTAATCATGCACAGCTATGAGATACTCTTCCCCCTTAGGGTGTCATTTACCCCTTTTAACTGGGGTTCTTATTGATGCCCCTGTTACTGTGGAAAAAGTTAAAATAAAAAATTAAACAAATTGAAAAATGTACGCTAGAGGTCTGGGTACATGTCCCCTAATTAGTAATTCAACTTTTCTCCATGCAGCTTTTTTCCATCTCTGCAACAAGCATTTTCATTTTGGTAACTAGCTTTCAACCCTGGCAATGAACTTTTTCCCTAGGCAACAAGCAGTTTCCCCAAAGCAAGAAGCTTTTCTCTTAGGCAACAATCATTTTCCAAATCGAATGGAAGGGTGGACGCGGGGTGCAAGCCCCAAGACCCCACCACTTTGTCCCTTAACCCCTTACCGACCTGGCCCTTTTTAGTTTTTTCACTTCCATTTTTTAGACTCACCACCTTCAAAAATCTATACTTTTTTTTATTTCGTCCCATAAAGCCTCTGTTGATTGGGGCAGATTTACTTACCCGGATCCATTCGGATCCAGCGCGCGTTCATCCTGCGGTAATTCAGGGCCCCCGTGGATTATTAAGGTATTCTCCGACGTCACCAGTGTGCGCTCTGCACTCAAGTTCCCTGAACGCACCGAGATCCGGCTGTGGACGGTAAGTGCAATTTTTCGCACACATTTTTTGTTTTTTTAATGGCGCGTTTTTTGTTCGGACCACTCCCCCCATTTCCGTTGCGTTGCCTACCCAGTCGCCGATGCGCCACAATCCGAGTGCGGCGCCAAATCCGGGGCAATTCAGGGGAGAATTGGCGCAAATCGGAATATTTCGGGTAACACGTTCGGAAAACACGAATGGGGCCCTTAGTAATACATGACCCCCAATGTGGTGTAGTAATCATTGATGTACAGGAGAAGTCAGAAAAAAATCCAAATGCAGTGAAATGTGAAAAAACGCACTTTTCTTGTGGGCTTGGGAATTTACAGCTTTTCATGTGCACCACAAATGCACCTGTCTACTTTAATTCTTTTTAACACATATTTTTCAAAATGTGCAAAAAGGGCCATTGTCGACTTTGGCACTATTTTCCTTACAGTGGTTAACACAGTGAAAAAACGTTTATTTTATTTTGATCGGCATTTTCCAGATCGGTGATACCTAATTTTTTATGATTTTTACTGTATATCAGTTCTAGGGAAGGGGGTTTAATTTACATTCTGGTTTTCTCCTATTTTTTTTGCAGTTTTTTCAATTTTTCTATTTTTTTTCAGATTCTCTAGGTACTTTCAATCCCTAGGTTGTCTGATTGATCCTATCATATCTACCATACTACAGTCATGGCGCACGATCACCTTTCCCCCAATGACGTCACGGGGAGGTAACAATCCACTGCAAGATGACGCACATGGGCTGTTACCGCTAAGAGGCCGTACTAGTTCGCCACGTCGGGAGGGGTTAGAGGTCCCCCACCAGTGAGGCAATTCTGGTGCCTGGATGGTCATCTATGTTCCAATCTGGCTTTCCTGCCTGGGGAACAAGGCAATAGCCGTGATACCTTCTTTAAGCAGAGGCAGGAAATAATTCTATACTGGCATATCCCTGATCGTTGTAAATCAATTTGCCATCTGTAACCTGTCCACACCTAACAGGAAACTTGGAAAGGTCATATTGAGTACACAAACAATAGTTAATTCAATAACAAAGACAAAGCCATAAATAAAATAGAAGTTGATATAGTATAATTGCATACAGATTAACTCCAGTACCTTTAAATTACATTTAATATGTGTATGCCAGATATAAAAAAACTGTTACAATAACATTTGTGTATATTGAAATACGAGCTAGCATAACAGCAGAAAAAGCACATATACATTAAATCTATATGGGTAAGAGAAAGTAAAATATAAGGGGCTTATTACTTGGAATGCCATCGAGTTCACGTGCATTGTCTGTCTTTAATGCTGCTGTGGGCGATTTGTGCGCCAGAAATCTAATGTTAGCTCTCCCCGCTCAGTCAGACAGAGTTCACCTTCTGTTTGCGGTGTGCAATCTTTAACATAGGGTGCAGACACCATTTCAAGTTAAATACGGAGCTCAGTCATTAGAATCAGTCGGATCATCTGGATGGCACACCCCCCTATTTGGTGTTGCATGTGAGCCAGGGCACTCTGGCCACCAAATGTGGTACGTTCGCACCTCAGCCCCACCACTTCTTAAATACGTGTGCAAAGTCATTTTAGCACATTAGAACGTTAACAGACTACAAAAGTGCGGCGCAAAGCCCTGATAAATGTTCCCCACTGTTTTGAACTAGGAATGAAATACCGATTTTGTTCAAATCCAGAGGGCAAAAAACTCCACCAAGAAAGGAAGACTGGGTAACAAGCAGGTAGGTTAATATTTTTCTGGAGTACATCATAACAAATGCAATCATACATGAGTGATACAATCATGTTTAAAATCATCTAATAATTATATAATAAATTCTTTATTTTACCCCAAGGAAAAATCTTTATTTCAACTCTCAGAGTACAAATATTGGTAAGCACATTTATAAGATTACAACATTTACAACAACACATAATATAAAGTCATATAAATTTATACGATACCTGTGCTCTCCACAGAAATCCAGGGCGTTACAGGAAGGACACACTGGGGGTCACTTACTAAGGGCCCGCGTTCGGCGTTTTCCGCCGTGTTACCCGCCGAATATTTCCAATTTGTGCCGATTTTTGCATGATTGCCCAGTTTTTTGGCGCCCCGATCGATTGCGTACGCATCGGCGCTTGCAATGCACGCGCGGAAATCGGGGGGCATGCCAGACGAAAACCCTGAAGGATTCGGAACATCCCCAACATTTAAAACAAAAATTGGTCCACGAGGCCTACCTCACATGCACCAGGAGAGATCAGTGACCCGCGCAACTTCGCAGACCTCGTGCAGGCAGGCGACAACCTGGTTGACAAGCGGGCGCAGGACCTTCATTCGAAATCGCAGGAAGACCTTGAACGCTCGTCTGAGAAGCCGCCGCTGGAACGCGAATGTGACCGGGTAAGTAATGTGCCCCAATGTTTAACAATTGACCTTGGACATTGGTGAGAGAATGAAAGTCCTTTTGAACCTCAGAGTTTTACTTGAGTAATTTGAATGTATCTGCTGCTAAAGAAAACTACTGTAGACCTCATAAATTATCTTTGGGTGTTGGAATTACTAACAATTAAACTCCAGTTTATGCCAAAATGGAAACGTTCTTCTTATATATTATCTTTAGCTTTAACACATGTAATCCCCATGATCCACTCGCAAAAAAACAAAATTTCTTTCTACCACCGTCTGTTTAAAACCACTGCACGCAACCTTCTACAGATTCAAAAAAACACAAAAAGTAATGGCACTCAGCCTTACAAGTCAGCTCCTTCCAATCCATTTTATGCGTAATAACTTAATTGCAAGGAGCTACTACGGTGAGTTGCCATTCTACTTTTTTTCTCAGTTTTTTCGTCAGATTTTTTGGCCTTCCTAAAGAATCAGACCTACAACCTGCTCCCCAGACCTGACCATACCAACGCACTCTCTAAACATAATCACCCTGAGACTTTAATACAGAGGAGTGGCCATTCAGTATCTTTGTTTCGGTTTGGTTTTCTATACCTTCCAACAGATAAAAACCTCTCTGACCTAAGAAAGTTTTCCACGCTCCTTTTTCATTTGACTGTCAATGGAAGTGACAGTCTAATTTATAGTCATGTAGATTCCAAGTATTTATATGTAAAGAGGCCCTCTCTACCCTTAGTCCATATGTCTCGCACCCGAATTAAATGTGTCATAATGCTGGTGGAGGTTTGCGTTTGTAAAGGACAGCCATTAAGTGATTGAGAACAAATCGCAATTTCACTTGCCAATATGCTCTCTATTGACTATGCTTCTTCTGGTTAAGTACTGTTTGGGTAGCCATTGTTGACCCCTTAAGGACTCGGCCCCTTATCATTTTTGTATTTCCACCATTGTATTACAGAAGCTGTATACATACATGCATGTTTTTTGATAACTTCCAATGATCTTTTTGAGAAGTGGGTTAAAAAAAATCCACATCCCAGTGAAATTGACAAAAAAACATATTGTACATATTCTTTTGGGCATTTTTTGGGCGGCTTTCCAATAACATCTCCCTCTTTATTCTTTGGATCATTGAGGTTACCATATTTATCAGATTTTATAATGTTTTGGGTTTTGATCAGGGGCATTACAGAATTTACATCCATGATCTTATGCAGCAAACACCCAGTGATGCCTTGAGCACTTCATACACTGCGCCCACCATACGGGGGAATTTTATGGTGCAGCAAGTGTACCTGCATCTTAAGTAATATCCTTTCAACCGCTTATGTGTATCCCCATGTTGGCTTGTCTACATAAGACTAGATAATCCATGTGTCTGGTTACCATGAATCAGATAATAATGTTTCATTTATGCTCAAGATCAAATCTCCCAACTTAACATTTTCTGCATCCGTGAAATCTGCAAAACTCCCCTATCACTTTTTTTTTAAGTCTGGCAAAACATTAGATGGAGGCCTAATGTGGTATCCATTATTTGAATAGACCTAGGTCTCTAACATGATGCTGCCAATATGAGTATTGTATACAATGCTTGCTGTCTGATCTGTAAATGATTACCCAGTGATGGTGAACCTTTAGAGACTGAGTGGCCCCAAAATGCAAACCAGACCACTTATTTATGTCAAAAGTCTGACACAGCAATTCCTAGCATTCAATTATGAAAATAATTCTTGCTCCGTACTTACCACAGCTTTTAATGGGTCTCTGAGGACCCCAATATCGTACAGAATGTGGGAAATTCAGATTGCCATTGGTAGCTCCCATGACACCATACAGAAAATTGTGGGCAAAGCCGGAACTATCAATGGCTCCAAATAATTTTGACCATCGTCCCTCACCTTCTCTTAATAAATAATTTTTACTAAAGAAATTTCTTTCATTGGTTGACAATAAGGTTTATGGGTGTAGAGGAGCAGAACATGGGAGATGTGAGGGCAGAAAAAAGACATACGACTATAGCATCTCATGAGTAATGTCTCTGAAAACAGAGCTGTAATAATAGTTGGCCTGATAACCTATTTTTTTGCCTCCAGAAGCTGTCCTACTTTTCTTCCTGAATAAACTATACAATAATAAAGTTACATAATACTTTGAACATTGATGATAAATAATTTCAAGTTATATGTATACTCCAAGCCAAAATAGACTACATTCTAAAGGTTGTGTAGATGATAGAAGTAAAGTAAAGGAGAAAGAAGCATTCCTCTGTTTTTAAACCGGTTCGCGAACGCCCGCCATGTATTCACGGCGGCGGTCGCGTGCAGTTCCGATGCATGGAGAGGGCTCGCGGGCCGAGCCCTCTCCATAGCCGGTAGTCTCTGCTTGCATAGGAAAGACTTACGGGTAAACCCCGGATCGTTGCCGGCACCGATCGCGGGTGTTTCTCTTGCTGATCGCCGTGCCACGCATGGGCGCCGCCATCTTTCCGAGGATCGCCGTCCCCGTGACGTCATCGGGGAGCGGCGATCGTTGCATGGTACTTCGAATCTCACGAAGACCCGAAGCTACATTCGGGTTAATCATTCATTACAATGTGCTGATAGCACATTGTAATGTATGAGGAGTAAAATCCCCATATACTGCCATACTGTAGTATGGCAGGTATATGTAGGATCGATCAGACAACTGCTAGGTTAAAGTACCCCTAGGGTGTCTGAAAATAGTAAAAATAAAATAAAAAAAGTTTAAAAAAAATTATCACCCCCTTTCCCTAGAAACTGATATAATAAAATAAACAGTAAAAATCCTAAACACATTAGGATTATCGCCGCCGTCCGAAAATGCCTGATCTACACAAAATATAATAACGTTTTTTACTGCGTTTAACCCCGTAACGGAAAATCACGTCCAAAGTCAAATGGCACTTTTTTGCCATTAAAAAAAAAATGAAAAATTCATATAAAAAGTGATCAAAGGTCGTACAGTCCTAAAAATATATCATTGAAAACATCATCAAAGTCGCAAAGATTGACACCACCCTCAACCCATACAACGAAGTATGGAAAGTTATAAGCACAAAGACAGCAAATAAAAAAAAATTTTTTTCATGAGGTTTTAATTTTTGTAACATGTATGAAAATTTATAAACCTATACAAATTTGGTATCCCTTAATCGTACTGACCCAAAGAATAAATTGGATGCGTCATTTGTGGCGTGAATGTGAAAGCCGTAATATCCAAGCCCCACAAGAATAACGACACAAAATGCGTTTTCACATTTCACTGCATTGGAATTTTTTCCCGCTTCCATGTACATGGCATGGAATATTCAATGCGATCACTATGAAGTGCAATTTGTTACGCAAAAAATGAGCTGTCACATAGCTTTACGTGTTAAAAATAAAAAGTTATAGATATTTGAGGTGGAAAGTGAAAATGGATATGAAAAAACGGGGAAACGCGTTACCGTATTTTTGCCCTATAAGGCGCACCGGACATAAGGCGCATTAGTCCGATGCGCCTTATATATGTAATAATTCCATATATAAGCGCGCATCGGACTATAAGCGCGGGGCGGGGGCGTGGCGGAGGTCCGGGGGCGGAGCGGAGACCCGACGGGACGTAGACAGCAAATTCCAGCGCGGAACTGCAGACCACCCGCAGAAGGTGTTCGTGCCGCGTGGTCTGCAGTTCCGCTGGAGCTCTGCTGTCTCCGTCTCCGGTAGGGGGACCTATGAAGTATGGTCCCGGCTGCCCAGCGCACATACATTAGGGCGCCCGGACTATATTTCCAACGAAATCCAAGGCTTAAGTGCGCCTTATAGTCCGGAAAATACGGTAATAATTTCCTTTGCCCTTTATATTGCACAGTTTGTTAAAAGTACCCTTTTTTTTAGGAAAAAATTTGCTAAAAAGTGCCTGCGTCTTATAGAAGAAGGTCAGGAGGATCCAGCACTGCCAGACCCTCCTAACCGCTGTAGATCGGATGATGCCCCGATATAGAGCTGCACCCGATCTCCAGAGGCCGGACCGGGTAAGTTAATATGCCCCATTGTTCCCAGGATGTGCTGCAATACTTACTTTCTTGGAGCCACTGATATAAATTAATGTATCAGAATAAGTATAGTCAGTTTTCTGTACATTAATTCATTGACATTTGGATGTACGGTTCTTGTATCAATTTTTTTGTTCGATAAACCTATTATGTACACTACAGGGATGCCCTATGGGTTCAAGTTCTCCGTTCACGAGCTAATATCTATATGTTCATTGTTCGAAGACAATTTTCATCATTAAAAACCCATATGTACATGCAATTAAAAGTACAATCGGTCCATATACGTTTGTCTATGCTTTATGGAATGGCTCCCCACACTTTACCTCAGGTTGTACAGTATTTAAATTACAATAGTTTTAATCTCAAATTAACGTACACATATTCACACAAAGAAATTTCTTTCCTGACTTGCTGCTATAGGAAAGCCAACACAACAACTAAAAAGAACAAATTTATACAAAAAACGATTACAGGCAATACGTTGCTTACACCACCCACTACAATGTAACTTGGAGCCTACCAAAAGGTCAATTTATCAGAGCAAGGAGAATATGTTCTACAGACAACAATTTTTCAGTACCTAATTGCTTGTTGGAAGAGGTTATAACCAACATAATGGGGCAGATTTACTTACCCGGTCCAGTCGCGATCCAGCGGCAAGTTCTCCGACGCTGATTGGGTTCTGCCGGATCACTAAGGTATGCGCTGATATCCACTAGGTGACACTGCTGTGCTGAAGTCGCCGGGGTTCACCTTCTGCATCTCGGTGTAGTGAGTACTATTTTTGCAACACAAATTTTTTAATTCTGTGTTTTTTCCGAATCGTCGGGTTTCCGACGGCCACGCCCCCGATTGTTGCATGAAAGCTGGCGCCTATGACCATATCCGATCGCGTGCGCCAAAATCCCAGGCCAATCCGCAATTCGGAAAATTCAGGAAACCGGCAGAAAAATGCGATTCAGACCCTTAGTAAATGTGCCCCAATATTATCTAGATTGCCGTCACAGCACCCTAGGTCAAAAGTATTATATTAAAATAAAACGTACAGAACTGAAACCTGTAACAAAGTACTTGCACCTGCACTCATTATTAGCATACATTATGGGTAAGTTAACCTAATATAACCTAGATATATGGGTAACCGAACACTTAACTTGCTCTAAACTCTATGGGGGTCATTTACTAAGGGCCCGATTCGCGTTTTCCCGACGTGTTACCCGAATATTTCCGATTTGCGCTGATTGTACCTGAATTGCCCCGGGATTTGGGCGCACGCGATCGGATTGTGGCGCATCGGCGCCAGCATGCACACAACGGAAATCGGGGGGGCGTGGCCGAACGAAAACCCGACGGATTCGGAAAAACCACTGCATTTTTAAAAAAATTGTGTCACGAAAATTTTACTCACCTTCATCCAGGATAGGCCGGTGTATTTCGAGGCATTCCAGCGGACTTCAGCGCAGCAGCGCCACCTGGTGGACGGCGGAGGAACTACCATCATAAATCCCGGCAGGACCCGAATCCAGCGCAGAGAACGCGCCGCTGGATCGCGAATGGACAGGGTAAGTAAATCTGCCCCATTGTGTATTGCATGGGCAATTGATCCTGCACTTTGCACCTTATGAGACTATACAGTGAGCTGCTATGAAGCTATATATGCACTAGCACTTTATTCTAAGACTGTAGCAGTTTACCCATTTGATGGTGCTCAATGAAATTGTGTATTGTATGTTTTTGTGATGTGCAGAAGCACTAGATGGAATACTGGGATCGATTTTCATACTGTTGTAATTTCTTTACTTTTCAAAAAAATTCTTTAATAAAATGAATTATATTTTTAACTATGTAGTCATGGACTGTATAAGGACCGAGTTTCACTCATGCGGTTGTTAAGAGATATTGAGCTGTAAATGGAGTGGGTTCAAGTTAAAAATTTTTGGTCAAAACATATGTTATTTTTTCATAGTGTGCTGATCATTTGGTTTGGTGGAGGGCCTTAGATGTGCAGAGCAACAACTCTAAATTATTTTTTATTGGGTGGTATATTTCTGATAGCATAAAATTGCAGGGAGTGTGGTAAATGTAGCTGCATCAACTGAAGTTTTACAGAAAGACTAGCTCATTTCATGCTGCATAAAGATCAAATGATTGACCTGTTAAGATACAGTATATAAAAATAGAAATTGAGCTAAAGTGAAAATGAAGTGAAGTCTGGTATGAAGTCAATTTTGCCAAACATTAACTCCATTTTGAGAAAATATTTGTAGCATTCAATGGGTGACACAGAAAATGAACAATAAATAAAATTATAAAAATATAAAAATTATAAAATTATAAAAATAATAAATAAAAGTATAAAAGGATTCCCAGAGGCTCTCTGGCTCTGTATATCCCTAAGTGTCCATACGTACACCAGCAATACCATTTCCGCATTGATGCGTGTCATGGAGGAAAGAAATATATCTCACAACTCCCAAAGTGGCTCCTTCCTCAGGTGGCTTTGCGCTCCGATCATCTGAAACACAAAGCCCATGTGTGGAGTTGTGAGATATATTTTTATCTTTTCTATTAGATTTTGCTTTGGACTTTTATTGAAAAAGGATATATAGAGAATAATAAACTTGACAATGAACGTTGAATGTATGTATCCATGTTGAACATATAAACAAGAAAATGTTACATCATTGCATCCTTGTGTGCTGGATTCTGCAGCACCAGGCACAGAAGCAGACAACAAGCCAAACACATGCAGGCCCAGGCCAACCAGGCTCCTTGCCGACTTTGCCTCCAAATCAGGGAGCTCTGAGCACAAGACATGGCACAATCAGAGCGCTGAAACCTGGCAGCACTAAGCGCTACACCGGGTACTATTTAAAGGAAACCTACCACTTGTAGTGGCAGGTTTCCGATGGCAATATCGGGCACCAGCTCAGGGTGAGCTGGTGCCGGAGCTTATTTTAGGTTAGTGTTTTTAAAAATCGCGTTTTTATTTATTTTAAAACACTTTTTAAACGTTGTAGCCGGAGGCGGCGTACGCGCTCGGCGCTTACCATGCACGCGGCTTCTTCACTTCCTATGTAGCCGGTGCACGGTAAGAGCCGAGCGCGTACCTGCCTGCGCCGGCTACAACGTTTAAAAAGTGTTTTAAACCGCGATACCGCGGTTTAAAACACTAACTAAAATAAGCTCCGGCACCAGCTCACCCTGAGCTGGTGCCCGATATTGCCATCGGAAACCTGCCACTACAAGTGGTAGGTTTCCTTTAAGCTCCCAATATACAGCATACCTCATGATGGACCAGAGTACTGAAAGCAGACTGCAATGGAGAACCTGAGCAGGCGTATTAGGCCCCTTCTAGACTTGCGGTTTTCATGTGCGTGTTCTGTGCGTGCTTTTGACGCTCAGAACTTGCATTTCACTCTGTCCCATTGTTTCCACTGGGCCTGTCATAATTTTTTCACGCGCGTGCATGCGTTTTTCACTCCCCATTCAAGTATATGGAGACGCATCAAAACCGCATTGCACTTGCAATGCTTGCGAGTGCAATGCGTTTTAAATGGATGGGTTGCTAGGTGATGTGAAAAAAAGTCAGGAAGTAGACAGGAAGTAGTGTGCATGTGTAGGCCTGGGACATTTATCCGTAGTAGTGCTGCTTTGCAAGATGCCCAGAACCTGGATGTCGAAGAAACTTATATATTTGGTTCATGACTGTCCTACACTGTGGGATATTCGGAGGAACGATTATCATGATCGGTACAAGAAGGAGTCTATATGGCTGGAGATCAGCAAGGAGCTGCTGAGGCAAAAGTGGGCTAAAATGTCGACTGATGAGCGCGAGCTTGCATGTAAGTTTTATCATACTTTTTGTGTTCTTTTAACGTGTTTATTTTAACAATATGTTCCTATTTTGAGATACTGACTTTGCCTCTGTTTTGTCTTGGTAAGGACATGCAGCAGAGGTGGCGGACCTGCCGCGACCAAATTTACAAAAGATATTTGTGCCCAAGAAGGTCACAGTGGCTCTTCCCATTCCCGAAAGTGTCCCTACTGCTATCAGGAGCAGATGATGTTTTAAAAAGACATTTTTAACATGGGCCTGTGAATTTGCCTTTTTTTCTGTTTTAAAGGGATCTTGTCTGTCTATACAAGTGCCTTTTAGTAGTTTCTGCAGTACATATATATATATATATATATATTGTAGGGGTTCACTCAAATGGTAGCCTAAGCCCATATGGTTTGAACGAGGGCTTTACCTTTACCCCCTTTATTTAACATCTCTCAAGTTGGAACGTTTCCACTATTAATACCAATATAGATGTAGCTCTAGGAATATAGCAATGCTCCGTGTACCAAATGTATTATTTACACTTTTTGAAATTTGAAAATATCAATTTAGGTGCTAGTAACCACTATACCCTCCTAATGGTACTGACTGTACCTTATTGTGAGCCTTATGATTAAAAGAACAACACTGACCAAAGAGATTATTAGACAAATAGCAGTCTTATGGTGTGAATACATCCCCTAGTATTACTGTCAGCTCAAAAAGGATAAAAACCATACATCAGACCTATTAGACAAGCATCCATGCTTATAATTAAGATCTACAAGTATACTTACCCGTGTGGTAGATTTCTAAGTCGGCACGCTTGCGCAGGCACTTGTAATCGTCCAACATAAAAAGGCCAACACTGAGAAATCTATGCTGAAAAACATCTAAGTCAGCACGCATGCGCAATCGGAACACAGTGTAACCCACACCGAAAATATCAAAGTCGGCACGCATGCGCAATAGGAAATCACGATGCGAATCTATCCAAGTCGGCACGCATGCGCAATAGGAATCCGCGATGTGAATATCAAAGTCGGCACGCATGCGCTAGTTCTTTTCAACCGGTCGATCAAATTAGAATGGTGCCGGCCTCACTGTGATGAGATCACAGTTGACAGCCAACCAGGAACAGGGGGTGGGTAGTTAGGGAAACAGCTGATGTATTCCCAGAATCACCGACTGCGGATTGGTTCTTGACCGTACCATCCCACTAATGATGTCACATCACAAGGTTTCAAAAGGAGTGGAAACACGCCGAGCGCGTTAGTTCAGCCCCGATACCCCCTGAGGACGCCATAATCATGGCGAAACATGTCGGGGGGGCTGTCTGAGCGTTTATATACTCACAGTTTTAGCAGTGGTGATATGAGGTGGGACCAAGCTAGCATAGCACTGTGTCGATCTGCAGCGACACACTGCAGCTAGGCATTTCATTAGGAGGGAGACTTTAGGGAATTCGGCAGGCTGGTGGCTAACTGACGAGCGGCTATCCCAAAACCGCATAACAGGGTAGTGAAATATACCCACACCAGTCAATACCATAAACCCAACCCCCCCCCCCCCCCCCCCCCCAACTTGATACAGTACCTACCTCCACCACATTACGTTTTTAATTCACCTGCACATCAACTAGCACACAATTCCTGAATTGAAAATACTAAAAATTCTATTCAGTTCTAACTTTAAGACAAATAAAAGTTAAGTTTTAAAATTCTGGTCAAAGGACCTCCTTTTTTCTTGCAGAGATGCAAGAAATATGAACAAGTCTCTCTCATAACACCAGAAAGCGTAAGGGATCAATAATCTCCAGTAGTGTTTGCATGCGCTTTTTAGTTAAAAACACCAAGCACCTCGTCTGACCCAGGTTTCACCTCTTCTTCCTTCTTCCGCGGGGACTACAGGTTGTAGGGATTCACTCCAATGGTAGCCTTTAGAGATGCGCCAGGCAACAGTCTTTCAGGTGAACAAAACAGGTGTCTTTATTTAGACATAAAAATAACAGGGAAAAGGGCTTGCTCTAGCCGGCAAAACAAAATGCATAGTCCATATGATAAATCTCAGTCCATAGGTGTCTTTATTTAGACATAAAAATAACAGGGAAAAGGGCTTGCTCTAGCCGGCAAAACAAAATGCATAGTCCATATGATAAATTTCAGTCCATGTTATCAAGCACAGTTCACATTCACAGACACAGTACCGTACTTCACCCTCCTGGGTTAGGAGCACCTTTTCAGTCCTCAGACTTCCCCACACAGCAAGGCTCTGCTATTCCCTGTGTTCCACTCAACTACACATAGGTAGGGAACCACCCACCCTTCTCCTGACACAGGTGGCTTTACATA